>JAOYFF010000038.1:17879507-17942597 GCA_025773925.1 Cryptomyrus ogoouensis
AGTATTTTAATAATTTATAAAAGTAAAATATAAAAAATAATTTTAAAGTGTAAAAATTATTTTCATGGTAGTAACGGGGATCATGTGGATTATAAATAGTTCAGAATCTTCGTAAAAAAGTGTGTACGTGTGGTTTAAGAACAAATTTGTTCGTAAGAACGGTTGGTGAATGAGGCCCAATGTGTCCTGCCCCGACCGTCCGCTCCTTCCGTGTGCCATGCCCTTTCGTCCGCGTTTCAGTTTGTTTCCCCAGCCAGGTCGTTTTATTGTCTGTCTTCGTTTTGCCTGCCTTACCTGTAATTAAACCCCGTATTCCCCGATACCCGGACGTCTGCGCCTTTGTCTCCGTCCGTCCCCGCTCGGCACGACAATATTATCTTAGGTCGGCGTTCACGGTTTGACTTATGAGATTCAGATCGAGTTCTACATTTTTTTGTTTTTTTTCGAACTGGTTGATTCGACTTTTAAGAAACTTGAGTTCTAATGAGTTAGCGAACTGAGGTACCACTGTATTTCTTAACTGATATAGTGCCATAAGTCATTTCAGTTATACTTAAATTTTTCTTTTAAGACATGATTTATATTTGACAAAAGAAAAAATAAATACAGAATAGAATATTATTCAACATAACATATCATCCAAGTAATAGTACTTTATGTTTCTTCTGTATATGTAAAACGCAGCAGAGTGATATTAGTCTATGAAATCTACTGCTTATAGATTACTAAAAAGCTAAAGCTGGGTCGCTCAAATACTTAGATAAATTGTAACCTTTACCATCTCCAGCTTACACCAATCCACTGATGTTATTGAAAGACTTGCTGCAGGTGACAGTCAGCCAGCCAGAGGACAAATATGTAAAGACATATACGAGAACATATACATATGCATAAAGGCGTATCATTACACATTCATTCACATACGAATGCATACATTTACATTTACACTGTACATAATCATAAGGATTATACATTTTACTGCCACACGGTAGTGGGAACAGCTGGAAGTATTGCAGCATCTTTCTTTTTAATAGAAAAAAACAATTTCCTTTAGCCATTACTAGAGAAATCCAAAGGGATTCTGGAGAAAAGAGAAGGGCTACATATGTAAATCAGACTGCACGTGGTATGGGAGAGGAGCAACATGTTTCATAGGCCCTGTCATTGACAGAAGTCTTGGGCCACACTTTTGCATTCTGCGGTCACTCTACCAAAATCAAGGCCATTACCGCTCTCATCCAAAGACCGGAAAGAGCCTATACTTTATATTCCCAACTGTAAACAGGGATGTGGTCAATATTTTCCCTACACTTTAACCACTATTTTTGTTTCACTCTTGGAATTTCAGATCTTTTTCATCACTTATGAAAACAAGCACCCTGAGTGAGTTGGTGAGAACCACATGTTTACCTTCATCATTTAGAAGAAAATTCACATTAACATCAGCCAGTGCCGGCTCCTGTGCAGACTCTGCATAATCTGTACTGTCTACAGCAAGATACTGAAAAAGCATTTTTGCCACCAGATTCTATCTGAGACAAATAGAAAACAGATTTGGGTGTTGGGAGTGCAGCACAGCTGAAACAGATGCCATTTACACAGTAACCTGGCTTTGTTTTGAGGCATGTTCCTGGACTCTGACGACAGCTCTGTGGACTCAGCAGGTGTTCCAATTACTGCTGGTACCTCTCTCTCCCTGAAGGGGCTGGCCTTTTGTCTTGCAGCTTTCATGTGGTGCGGACACTCCGCAGATGTAGGATATGAGATCACTTAATGAATGCTGACGCGTCGCAAAACGAACAGTGAAGCGGAGTGCAGTTTAATATTTTATTTCTGGTAGGTGGTAGACATGCTAGAGGAACTTGGCTTCTTTTCCCTCTTTTTTGTGAGGCATCCAGTCCTAACCAGAGGATGTTTTATCTTGGCTTGCAACATGCCCGGACGGTTTTTACGGCCTTGACTGTGGCCAGATGTGTGATTGCAGGAATGGTGCCCACTGCAACCACATCACAGAAGCTTGTCTGCCTGCCTGGACAGGAGCCCAGTGCATTCTGGGTATGGACAGATCCCACATCATTAAAAATGGGTGTGAGGCAACTTCTTTCAGTCTATCGCAGCATCATCTGGTTAAACATGTTTCAAATGTGTTTGCAAACAATTAACTGAGTAATGAAATATTGAATGTCTTTTTTCAGAATGCTTGGAGAAGAGGTAGTGGGTTACTAACTTTGAAGAACACATTGTTAATTGGGTTAAATTCATGATAAATGCATTGATATATTTACTGTAGTTTTAAAACTAAAGTTTAATGCTGTTTGAAACATTTTTAGAATGAAAATGATTTGTCTGAAGTCACTTTTAAATGCTTGAAATAGGGTCCATTGCTTCGGGTTTCTCTGAAAGATTTTATTCCTATTGCGTACTTTAATGTTTAATTTCTCTAAAATCTTCTCTTTGCCAGTGACTCCCCATTTATTGCGCTCCTTCTTGCACATGTACTCTGTCTTTGCCAGCCTGCCCCAGTGGGCACTTTGGGCACAACTGTAGCAGCTCTTGCAGCTGCACCATGGGGGCGTCTGTGACCGTGTTAGCGGCCTATGCAGATGCACAGCTGGGTGAACCTGAATTAGTTTCCAGAATGACTGTACACTACAAAGTGACTGTTACTTTGTCCGATATTCAAGGCCAGCATAAAACCCAGGTAGTGTTTTCAATTACTGGTGTAACTGACAGGTCAAAATAGAACTTTATCTTGTCCATTATATATCACATAGCCCTAACAGGATGTCTGACTTTCTGTGTGCAACCTGTCATCACGGTGACTCTTGTGACAGGGTGGCGCCTCTGCCACTTAGGCTGGTAAGGAACAGAGTGGGAGCCGGGTCTGCAGGTAATCGTTAGCCATGGCTTTAAGGCAGAGGAAAGGAGGAACTCAGTACTGCCTGTTGTTATTTATGCATTCTTTCAAAGCATTTTTCCATAGACAGTTGAGTGAGGTATCACCAGGAGGTCAGCTGAACAGCACGCAGCTCTCCTTACTGATGATGAAGCTCAGGTCACCGACTGCCATTCAGACACAGCATGAGCAGCTTGGGTGATGCCTCCACACATGTTGGCTTATTTCCTTCAATGTACGGTTACCCTGATGGGTGGTCTTGGGAGTTGTAGGGGGAGTTTTGGGGGGTGTGACATTGGTCTCTGATGGTTTTTCTGGGGTGTTTTGGGTAGGACTGGTGCTAGTCAACGTGTTAGGCGATATAGGGGCCAGCTGGGACAGCCTCTTCTGACAGGATGGCAACTCAGTGAACCTCTGGCATCAACCCGCCTTCCCTTGATGCAAGTAGCATGCAGAGAGCCACGTGTGGTGCACCATCCGAGACAAAGTCAATCTGGGCAGGAAAGTTTGCCGGGTGGGGGAGGATGAGGTGGGCGCTGACAGTGAAGCTTGCCTAGGGCTTAGTAGGACTCTGCCATGCCATTATGTGACCAGAAAGCATGGACCACCGTCACGGTTTACTAACAGCAGCTGTTCTGCTCAAACATTTATTTTCTTAGTCTTACCTACCATCTAATAAATGCTATATGAAATTGGCAAGTAAAATAACAGGCATTGTTGTGTCTCCCAAACAAATAATGATTTGGAACACAGACACAGTTAATGACAGTAACATAATTACCCACATAGTCTAGTGCAGTTTCTTATCTGGGTTGCACACGGCTTGACTAAATGCTGTGGCTACATGAAAACCAGCTTGTTCCTTGTTTTATCTTAAATTTGAAACAAATGTGTATTTCTGAAATGGTGTATATGTGCATGTCAGAGCATTTCTGTGTGCATTAAATTTCCAGAAATGCTTATCTTTTTTATTAGAAACAAAAGTCTATTACTATTTTGTGCAAACATATATGTGTATTGATGAGGAGCAGGCAGGCTTGTTGTGTTTGTGTCTCTACCTTCATTACTTATCACTGCTATACTGACATCCTTGGCCACTTTCACTGAATCAGGGTTGTGCATCATTCAGAATTGAATTCAGAATGGCTCTAAAATTGTAATTTGAATCTTGAATTCGAACTGAATTTGAGTTTCGGTTGAAAGCAGGATGCAGTATTGCAATTCAAATGTGAATTTAAGGATGTACAATTAATATGGAATTGAATACATTGAATAAATTCATGTACATAGTTTAGGTACAGCTTTAAGAATACAGTTTAATATTTCAATATGAATGACATATTGACTCTGGTACCAGAGTTACAAGGCTAACCAAATGTATATTGATAGAATAATGTCCTTCACCCCCACCTGGCCCCACAGGAAGGGACATGCAAATAGACAATTGACCAAATTTCACACTTCCTGGTCACTAATCCTTTGTACCTTTGATCTGAGATGTATTTATTGTCCTCATTCAGAAATCTTCCACTTCTTGAGGGTTCTCGGGTGCGTTCGAACTCCCCAAAAATGCTACCACATATAAACAATTAAATATTCAAAAACAATAAATTTGTGCCCATAAAAGGTAATCATAAAACAAATAAATTATAAATTATTAGAATAGGCTAAAAGTTGCAGCTGCATCATTCAGGTGGGGGCTACACAGTGCTGGTGGTTGAAGTGACTCCCTATTGCTTCTGTAAAGCACAATAAATGCAACATTCATCCATTCGTTCAAAAAACTTATACTCATTTTTTTCTCTTATAATTATCTAAATATAAATTACTTCACTCACTTGTATATCTTCCTGAGACCCCACCCATTCATTTATGTCCATTGCAGTGGACATTTTGTTTTTGCATCTATCTTTTCACTGATGTAAGGAAACATATTTATTCCTGTTGTACACTAAAGAGGACATGCTGTGAAATTAAAAATAAAAATAAATTTGAAAAAAGATGTCTTATTTCCTCCAAAGACATAGAAAATCACAATTAACCTAAAACTGAAGAACACTTTTTTCCTTGAGTCTCAGGAGGATATAACAAGGTCAGTATATACTACTAATATATACTTTTCAGTAGGGCTGTCACTTTTTAACTGATATTCAAACATGTGTTTGAACATAATTCATGAAGAATATTCATATTCAAACTATAAACAACTGATTTGAATTTTAAAGGGTCACTTCAGCCTATAAGCGCACTAAACTGTTTGTTGTTATTTTGCTGTTTTCCGTCTATGGAACCCCTAAAAGGTCAGGGTGGGAAAATATTTTTTGAAATACTTCTGCGTTCCCTTGCAAGACTTTTGTGTTCCATCGCAATAGTTTTTCAATCCCACTACACTTGCCCACTTACTACTTGCTGCAACATGATGGCAAGGAGAAACCTGAATAATACAGACATGTCCTGTAAAGTGTGCTTTAAACATTAAACTGTGGAGGTCAATGTATACCATGTACCTTTAATATTGTGTGTTTTAAAACATATTTATTAATAATTGCACTGTGTCCGTTCTCCGCCAGTGACTTTATGCAAGACTAGTGTGAGGACTTGGTCAGAATCATAACAAAAAGGAAAAACAAAGGAAATCCAAGGGAGGACTCGGGACCAAAGACTACCAAATAATTAAAGAATTTAATTAGAATTATGAAAATGCTATACAACATATATATAATACATGGTTGTCAGTAATCAGTAGTGTAGGCAGTGCAGGCATGCCATGTCAGTGTAGTGTAAAATAAATGCAGGGAAAGAAAGTCAAATACAAAACAAAACCACAACAAAACCAAAACAAATGGCAACGTGCAACAGGCGCCGGAGCACGAGCCCCTATTTTCCCCAAAGCCTGGCCTTTTTAAAAGGGAGCAAATCAGCTACAGCCCTAACAAGCATCAGGTGTAACCGGCTCGCAGGTATGACAGCACTCAGAGTCATCACAATGTGAATTGCCAACACGAAATGGCAATTAGTCCACAGTCCACGCTCCAAGTCATCACAGTAGAAGACATTACAAATGATTACATTTCAAAATTAAGTATTGTACCAAATATTTTTTGTGTTATGACTCCCACTATAATGGAATTCTATATATAAAAATGAGAGATATAAAAGTAGCATGTCATCAGCCCATATAATATGTATGACATCAGTGCCTTAAGCTTAACAAATGCTTTGCATACATGTGAGGATTGCAGTCGGAGGGGCCCCTCAATGTTGCTGGGGGGCCCAGGCCCCGCCTACCAGTCCACCCCTGCTGATTACTATGGAATCTGCTGGGAACTTAGTTGTCTTATATGTCCTTGGAAGTATATGGTTATTTTACAGTGCAATGGACAGCAGAAGTGATTGCACCTGGCGATTTATGTTTCCCAATTAGCCTGTCATGGAGGAACTTATGGACGACACTGCAAGGAGAGATGTAAATGTTCCAACGGGGGGCGCTGTGACACCATCACAGGCACCTGTGAGTGCCTGCCAGGATTCTTTGGAGCCAACTGCAGTATTGGTGAGAACATCAGCATGCCACAGGGATCAATACCTGCCAAGCACTGTGTTATTCAGGCGACTATATTCAACCTCATTGCATTCATGGTCTGTATGTGTGTTTCACAGCTTGTCCAGCTGGGCGCTATGGGCAGGACTGTGGCCTGATTTGTTTTTGTGGAAATGGAGAACAGTGCCACCCAGTGACTGGAAAATGTACCTGTGCTCCAGGCCGGGCAGGACGACATTGCCAGCATGGTACTGAAAAAAAACAGGACATTGTAAATCAAACAAGAAGGAAACGTAACTTTTGTAAAATATTGTTATATTATTTGAGAAACTGAAATTTACTCTGTCAGCTAGGAACTCATTTCTTTTTAAGTTTTGATTTAGCCTTAATATCTTCAGTGAAGGCCTATCATTTTAGATTTATTTGCATGGAAGGCAGAAACGAAGTTTGCATCCATAATCTTGCTGTTTATCTGCAGTTCCACTGGAGTACAAGTCTGATTTTCCATTACAGAGCTCTTTATGAGTCCTTGTCAGCCACAAACTGTGGACATGCTGTTGCCTATGTTTCGGTATTTATAGAAAAGTATAAGTAGCTCCATTTTTCAGGTTCTGTGTCAAAGGACTTGGCACTATAACAAATAAACAAACAGAGTTCATAAATTACAAAAAAATGCATGATTATTGTATTCCCCGGACTCAATAGTGGATGCATATGATTTTAGTATCAGTCTGCTACCACCCCCACAAATGCTTTGCTTGTTAAGACAATAACTCAAAAACCATTTGGTGGATCTTTTTCAAACTATGTGCAGATGTTGTATGCAGCGCATCTAGCAAGGAGGGCTCTCTGCTGCAGGCCTGAAGTGTTGGCTTGAAATGCCCTGCCACTTGCGCCATGTGTCCTTTCAGTCCATGAAGTGGCTATTGATTTTTTCTGTGTAGGCACACTTTTCCTCCTTAATATTCTGGGATGGTTTGGGTCTGGCTATAATATAAACCTCTCTGTCTCTGGACCTGTAGACAGTATTTCTGATTTTCACCAGTGTGCTCAGCTCTGCAGAGAACCAGGGTTTGCATTTTCTGTGTGTGATGATGGTTTTGAAGGCAGTAACATCCTAAATGTATTTGCCAATGTAGCAAGTGACTGAGGCTATGTACTCCTCCAGGTCTGCTGAGCTGCCGTAGGTGACATCTTCCCTGAAGATGTCTCAGTCTGTGCGGTCAAAGCAGTCTTGAGTGCGGTTGCAGCACCCTGAGACCAGGTTTTCACCTTGCACAGGACTGGTCTGATTCATTTTGGCATGGGTCTGTGGGCTGAAGCTAGGAGGATCGAGATATGGTCTGAGTGTCCAAGGTGGAGGAGGTGCAGCGTTGTATGCATGGTGGATGTTTGTACAGATGCTCCTCTACTTACGAACAAGATACGTTCCGAACAGCCGTTTGTAACTTGAAATGCTCGTAATGTTCATACAAAGAACTAGGATGTTGGGAGTGCACACGCTACACTGCTGGCACAGCGGGAGTAGCGGACAGAAGTTATATCAGGCGGAATTGGCACATAACAAACACAATTTGGACTTACAGTCCTCTTCATTCATATGTCTGAAAGTTCGTAAGTTGAAAGCTCATAAGTAGAGGAGCATCTGTATATACAAGGTCTAACATGTTTTCCCTTCATGTGATAAAGTCAATGTTCTAGTGAAATTTGGGTAAAACTGATTTTAACAACACATTAAGTCAGTCCCCACCTAGCGGGGTGAGCTGTATGAAGCTTGTTGATAATCCCATGGAGGTCACCCAGGGTTCTGCCAGCATTAGCATTAGCATTAGCTTTAGGGGGGACATAAACAGCAATGATGATTTTTATGCAGTCCAGTTTATTGTCAATTAGGGTGACCCTTATTTTTCAGCCTTGGATTTTTCAACCTCTCACCCTCTCAATCAAGTCTCCACTCAAAAAAAAGAAATGTGCAAAAATTAATTGAGTTTAGTTGACATTTAGGGTGTGCTCAAGCATTCTGAAATATTAAATTTTTCTCAAAAACCTGATGAGTAGGCAATGATAGGCATTAAGCGGTAAATTCAAATGTCACTAACAAACAACTGTTCTGTAAAGTCATTGCTACATTATGCCACTTATTACAAGTCAGGCTACTTTTCTATTCAGGTAAAAACCAGAAATCTGAGATAGTATTAACTAGTGTTAATATAAGTAATCGACGTCATAATCGTCATGTATGCAAGGGTTGATGATTTGCTCGTAGATGCAGAAAGTCCATGAAGTACAGTCATCTTGTTACTGTCAGGGAAAAGCTTTTCAACTTGTAAAACAAACTGTGTTTGTTCTTCAGTATTTGTCAGTAAACCACTGTATTCCTGTATCATAGCGATGCCTCTCTCTGCAGTGTCATTTGTCACCCACAGCGCCCATACAGTTTCATCAGCCTTCAAATAGTCGTCCTTAGTCTCAGGATCAGTTTGAAGAAATGAGTCTGGAATTGACAACAGGTCAAAAAACTTCTTTGAATTCACTGTCACGAAGTCATGTAACTGCATTTCATTGATCTTGGTGATGTCAACTGTTATTCGTTTTGGTGGATCTTTGGATGCTGGTTTTTGAAGCGCTGAAACCATCAACTTTTTCTCCAGGACATGAACATCTCTGTCAAAGAATGCAATCAACTCTTCACTAAGGTACCAGAGGTGGACACAGAGCTTCTTTAGGGCACCTTTTGCTGCTTGTGAGTCGAGTGAAAACAGTATTTTCAGCAGATTCAGATAATTTGCTGGAGCAATGGTTGGCAGCCGAGACAAGAACCACGATTTCAGGTAGACCTGAACATCAAATATGCAGAGTTCTGCCAAGCCTTTTTGTTCACGGTTGGTAAGCTTGAAGTCATTATAAAATGCAAATGACTTGAGCATACCCTAAATATTATCCAAATCCAAAAATATTTCACAGAAAAATGTCTTCAATGGTGTAGCAAAATTCTAGAGGGTGAGAGTCAACTTTTATAAATTTTATTTTTTTCCATTTATAAGGGTCACCCTATTGTCGATGGAACGCACGCAGAGAAGGAGGATGGATGGAAGCGCTGGCTGGCTAGTATTAGCCTGAACTTAGCATGGATGCTGGCTCACTTGCAGTGCTTCCACTTTCCAGTGCACCGCTTTTGAAAAGCTTTCAGGTGGTCGCTCCTCCCAGGCGATATCGAGGGCTTGCAGTGCAAGACCGAAAGAATCCCTAAGCGGTGCAGGTGTCAGATGTCAACATGTTTACCAGGTTTTCTGGTAAACACAAAAACATAAGATGACACGCATTCCAAACATACATATACTGAATGATATTTAGGATCCAGTATGGCCACCGTAACCTAACACCCTGCCATCTTGGTTCAAGATGTGTCACATAAGTGTAATGAAACCTACATTTCACAACAAGGGCTCAGAACATACGGGTAAAAACACATTTATTAGCTTTAACGTTTCCAGGTGATCCATCCAGTATAGGTTGGTGAATACAGATTAGGTGGGTGGAACAAGTGACAGGGCTGTCCGGGGAATACAATGCCATTGTTCAAACAGCCTTCTTTATAGTTGGTCCACTTTGCATTGCAGTTATGAATGTTTTTCATCTATTTGGGCTCATGTGCAGGTGTGATTTGTATGGAAACATGGAAATGAATGTTAATCTGAAATACCTGACTGTGCCTTCTCATTGCCATAGCTTGTCCCAGGGGGCGTTATGGAGCACAGTGCTTGAATATGTGTGCATGTTGGAATGGTGCTGCCTGTGACCCACATGATGGGACATGCAGGTGTGGGCTGGGATGGACTGGAAATCACTGTGAGAAAGGTGGGTGCTGCTGAGGGATGGATGGATGGATGGGTAACAGTGTAGATAGGCCTTTCTTTTTCAGCATGACATATTTTAGTATGTTTCCATGTGTGTTACAGAATGTTTCTATGTTTTAGGTTGCGTCCCTGGGAAATATGGGCCCACCTGTGAACTGGACTGCCAGTGCCAAAACGATGCAGATTGTGACCGCTTTACTGGGCTCTGCCACTGCAAAGCTGGCTACTATGGCAACTCCTGTCAACATAGTGCGTGCAGTTCAGGCCCATACCCTTCAACAGTCCTTGGATCTTAGGGACAGTTATCTGTGAAATATTGTTGTATGAAATGACCCTGTTTGTTCTAATTATTTTCCCCTTTTCCCAATGCTGGGGTCATTTCCCAGGTTGCCCACCTGGATTTTTTGGACAAAATTGCATCCAGCAATGCAACTGCACAAACAGTCAATCATGTGATCATGTGACTGGACATTGTTTGTGCCAGCCAGGCTTCATTGGATCCTACTGTCAGACAAGTGAGTTGGTTTCAAATCTGCGTTATATTGAATAACACTGTACAGTAAAACACTACGTATACAGTTAAGAGATGGCATTTCATGGTATGGAATACAAAGAAAGCACTATTCCATCTATGCACTTAGACTGGGTGGTTTCTAAGGTGTGTAATAGGTTTTCTTCTCCAGTCTTGCACAGAGACCATACTCTGCCATTTGATCAGAAACAGACATTTCCAGAGTCACGTATACAAGCCCTCTGGTATGCTTAATGCCCCCTTATGTCATATGCATCAGGAGACAATGTGCGGAAGGTGCTCTGCTAACCCCTGTTTCTACAGTGTGCAAAGAAGGTAAATTTGGACAGGGTTGTCAACACCACTGCGACTGTGAGGGTAGGGCCCCTTGCCATCCAGCCACTGGACAGTGTCTCTGTCCTCCTGGGAAGACCGGAAATCAGTGTGAAAAAGGTGCCACCCATTGTTGTGTAATTCTACATTCTAAATGTATTCTTAGTTTAAAACAGGGTGATTTTGAAAATTCTCAAACTCAATCAGGCTTAATTCAGGCTTGGCCAAATTAATCTTGTGTGTAAAAAGAACTTCAAATTGGTCATATTTCTCACAGACTGCAGAGAGGGTCGCTTTGGACCCGACTGCTCTTTGCAGTGCCAGTGTAGCCACCAGGCCCATTGTCATTCCTCGACTGGCCACTGCATGTGCCCTCATCCCTGGATAGGGCCCACCTGTACAGAAGGTAACCCGGTTCAGCTTGTCAGCAGAACAGATACCTCTGCTCCAGCCCAGGCTGTTTCTGATTGACAACCGCAGGTTCAAAATGTCGAGGCAGGTTTTGTTTAGTTTTGTGTCAGTCTTCATGTCTTTCTCAATTATAAGTCCAGTTGCTGACGGTTATTTTAACTGTAGCACCGTAGGGTGTCAAGGCTGAAGGGAGCTCAGTTTCTCAATGCTGAACTCACAAGAGACTCTGCAGCCCAGCACATGTGCTTTCTATCTGAATGTAAGTGTGTTTTTCTGCTCTCTCCTAGAGGAAAACCCCACTCCTGAACCCATACGTGCCCAGAGCTCCATGCAGTAAAAGACTGTTTTACCCAGGCTCTTACGTTTGCAGTTCTGAGCAATAGCTCATGGGATCAACTCTCAGCGCTAAACCAAATGGAGTAATGGGGGGGATGCAAAAGAATACGTCTACCCAGAGAACAACACAATATGCAAGCTACCGCAAAAAAGATATAGATATGTTACCATAGGATTCACAAGACAGTTCACACGTCCAGTCAAAGTGCTCCGATGGCTGCAACATTCATATACACGTAGTACAAATGCAGTGTGGAGATGACCTCTCTTGCCAAGTTTATGCATACCATCCATGTCCTTGTGTGTATAATGCATTTTGATAATGTAAATTTCCTTTTTTGATGAAGGCTGTTTCCACTTATGCAAATGACCAAAATGCTGGAGAATACAATTGAAATTTCTAATATTCTAAAAGTTTTTCTTTTTTTATGGAACTATATGTTAAATGTACATCTTTTCGGTATGTAAAAAAAGAAAAAGATGTGCTATTATTAAAAAAAACATAAAATGTGTTTTGAAAATAAAGGTTTCTTTGTCATTCTAACATACCTGATGGTTAAACAAGGGGGTAGAAGAAAGATCTTTATTGGTGGCATTGCGTTTTATGAGAGCAGGAGCACAAACACTCCAAACTGAGGAACTTTCATTAGCAGGAGGTCAATGTACAATGTACCTGGCTAAGGGTATGGGGTTATGGGAGAAAGTGGGGGCAAAAGCAGCCAGTCACAGAGCTTTGATGGAAGAATGAAGAATCAGGGTCCGTAGTAGAACAAGAACTGAAAGAGAGGTCAAGATGGAAAGAAGCAGTTATCCAGGGACACCTGTCAAGCTGGTGATTGGTACTTGCACTAGACAGGCCATCTCTGAGGTATTAGTCTTGTGTTGCTAAGTGTGGCCAGGCCTCCATACAGGTGCCTGGGTTCGGCCTGTTTGGTGACAGGATCCTCGGTGACTGATGACTGAGTTGAAATGAGCACACAGGGCAGGGCTGATGGATAGCAGCCTGACACACCAGCCTTGTATTGTGACAAGCAACAGATGTTCTGCAATAATGTTTATCACTAAGGCCTTCATCCTTAGACAACACACACCTGTTTCTAGTCAAACAACTCCAGAGAAGCCATCTATCCCACAGTGCTGGGTGGTCAAACCATTCTTCCTCATGTCTGTGTCATCAAAAACTTTCATACAGACTTCTAACAGTACAGGAGAGTAAGAGGTACAGTACTGTGCAAAAGTCTTAGACAGTCAAAGAAAATGATGTCTAAGTAATTCATGTTGGTGTACAACTATGTCTGTCAAAGCATGTCAGCTTAACCATTTCAAAATCTCTCCTAAAGTCACCTCAGTGTTTTTGACAACCACCCAATACACCAATTTATCTTTTGATTTGATCTCTAGCACCCCTCATGAGGCTAATGAATATGTCATTGGCTGACTTTTTTTTAACTAAATAAATTGATTAATTAAGTGAGCTGGTGGTGAAATTTAAGAAATATATGGTATGACTGAGGTACTCCTGAGGAGAGGTTTGGGAACTGAAGAGGTGTTTTTTGAAGAACAGAATATATTCCTTTTAGTTTTTATTGTTTTACTGTTAATCTGCATGTGCTTTAATTTTAAATGGTGTTTTTGTTCTGAGCAAACATACATTTACCACTCAAATAAATAGCTTTAAACATTTCCTCTGACTGCCTATGGCTTTTACACAATACTGTATATTTGTGTGATCACACAGCCTTGGGTTAGTGGGAGGTACCAGAATACAGTGCTAACAGAGAAGACAGATTCAATCTGGGAGTTTTGGGTGTAATTAGTCGTGTGCTTTCAGCCAAGCATTTCTATCATCTCAGTGTCATACCTCAAATTAGCAACTTTTACCCTCTCAGTTAACTCTGATCTGACAAGAGAGCCTTTTGAACTCACACAGACAGTGAGTGTTGATCCGATAAAACACAGGAAAATCATTTTACGAGTCTCGCACCATTGGTTAGGTTGTTGCCTTGGAAAACAAATTGAAATACCGATCCAGCAAACAGATAAGTATCTAGGAACTCTCCCACACTCTGTTTTTGTAAACTGTAAGGGCTTTTAGCTACAAATGTAGAACAGAGGGGTTTTTTGAGAGTGGGCTTTGAAATTATTTCCTTTAATTAATATATTTGGCTCTACATTTGATATTTAGCATTAGTCTTTTTTGCATTATGTGAATCTTGGAACATCATTGTGATTGTAGTGCTTTTGTGGTTTCGATGTAAACCAACGTGCACCACTCAACAGACATACAAAGGCTTTTGACTTGTCTTCTATTAAGTTATTCTGAACAACCTGGATTCGTTTCTTTTCCTCCATTAGATGGCGCCGACACAGAGGGGAAGCGTGAGCATGTCCTGAATAAGTATTATTTCAAAAATACAAAAATATATATTTAACAACAATAACCCAAGACTACATTATCTCCATTTAAAGCATGTTTAGTGTTTTTTAACAGGCAATTCACAATAGAATTCTATGTAGTACACCTGCATAGTAGAAACTTAATTTGAAAACCAGCATACAGTTTAATGGAAAATACTGCAAACACTACATTTTTCCATTAATTAAAATCTTGCTGAAAACCATGTTTGTTTTGACGTAGTATTGATGAAATATCACATCCCATGTAAGTGCAGCTCTGGATGGGTTAACTACACTTTATAATGCAATATGTTATTAATATTGGTATAGTGAGCTTATCTGGTGATGTCCGCCTGCTTTTCTATTTAGCTATATTTGTAATCATAAAATGTCCTTTAATAACCAGGTAACATTGTGAATGAAAGGTTATTTTTCAGCGCTGACTGAAACTGTTAGGTTAACTACTTATAGTTATTATACTGTGGCATAAAATTGAATAAGAATGTCCTCAGAGTAGATAATAATACCTTGTCTGAAGTACTGTTCATAGACGCCTCCAGTTCCACTTTGCCCACATTTCAATTTGATTGGAGCCCTGATTGGACTGTGATTACATAACTAGGAATTTCAGCTAAGAAGTTAAAATCAGGAGAAAATGTATTCAAAACCATGTTGCAATACCCCTACACCATCTATTGGTCTGTTGAAGTGACAAGATGCATTTCTGCAGTGTCCCAGCTGCCCCCCCCCAGCTGCCTTAGCCTAGGTCCCTTGACATCTGACTGTGAATGTGTGCCAAGCCAATTGTGTGCAGTGGCAGCTGCTGGAGCCCTTCTTTCTGATTAACAGGGCAGTGGTGTGGCAGGCTGTGATGTATGCTCTAGTGCAGGCTGCACCATAGAAGCTGGAACAGTGTAACATGCGTTGTGGTGAGTCCCTGCCAGATGCCGTATTTGCTGAGTGCCACCATGCTAAGGGACTCTGGCCCCCTCAAAGGGCTTTGTGCTCTGTCTCTTTGACTGCCTCTACAACACCCTGCTATTAAAATAATCAGTTCCACAAATCTAAAATTCACTGTTAACACTTATGGGCCGAGCTCTGAAGCCCCGTGGGGGGTCACAGAGGTAATGAGGCTAATTGATTCCGCTGTACATGAACGTACAGATTCTGCTGCCAGCTCCTGAATGTTATTGATTATAATTTTGTAATGTAATTGACACAATGGCAGATATGGGATCCTGATCCCTCCCCATGTAAGCTCCCAGTCTCTGATACTCACCTATGAAGTAACCAGAAACTGTGAAAATTCTTGCTTTGTACATTATCCTTGGTGGAACTAAAAACATTTGCATCTTAAGTTTTCCAATAAAGTAATATGAATTATATCCAGCACAATACAGGCGGGCTGCCACTTTTAGAAAAAAGGTAAAAGATTTACAGATTTACACGTCTGCCATTACGGAGTTTGATAATGAAAATGCCAAGCCTGCCCACATACACAGGGCATACTTATAGGAGACCTTACACCTGTAAGAGGCTGCAACCTTAAGTTGTGGATTTCACTGTAAGAAAGCACATTGTTTATAGATAGCCCTAATCAAGTGCTGCTTAGTCTGGGTGACCTCATCAGTATAGTGTGACCTTTGCTGACCTCATCAAAGCTGAGCTCCCTGCAGAGTTGAGCACAAGTGGGCAGTGTGACAGTAGTGCTGGTGAGAACTTAAACATCAATAAGAATTTTAAAACAGTAGCAGTATGGGTAAATTTCTGAACCCCCCCCCCCCCCCCCCCCTACACCCCTCCCCCCAACCTTCCTCCCCCCATCCTCCTTTTTGTTTCGCCTTGGCCCCTCCCAATCACCGGCCACACAACAAAAACACAGCTTGCGCAACCCCACCCCCCCACACACACTACGCCTGCCCCCAAAATCTTACTGACAATAGATTCAGTTTTTTAGGACAATGTCTGCCCACATGCATGAGCAATGATAAGAAGGAGGCTTTGGCAGAGAGGCCCACAAGATCTGAACCTTATTGAGCCCATGAGCGATGAGCTGGGTCATCGTGCCTCCCTACCTCATCCATCATGGCCCAGCGGCGCTGTGGCCGGCCTTGAATAAAGGCATATTCCTGCCCCCACTCCAAATGTCACATTGAGTCTCCCTCTCCAACTTGTGGGCTTATGCTAAATACCAAGCGGCACTTCGTTGATTTCACAAAGAAGCTGAATGATGTGGTCGTGGAAAAGACAGCAAGGCAGTCCAAGAACAGAGAGCCATGTAGCAGTGGGGCGGCATGCCCAGTCTTCCCACAATGTAGTCCTTTATTTTTTTAGTTGCTCCTCCCATAGTATTGTATTGAAATGCATACAGTTACATTGTAGAAAGCATTAAAACAAAGTACCTCAACTTGCTGATTACTTTTAAAATGATATTATAAACAATAACAAAACAGGAAAAAATCTGGTCCCTCAACATGGGAAAGAAAATCTGTGAATATAATCTGTTATTTATAATAGGTTTGGCACAAAGGATTAACATGGACTGAACATCACACAAGCTTGCAGACAACCGTAAAAAATATCAGATACAGTTATATCCAGACCAATCATGCGGTTATGAGGAAATAATACCTACTATTTTCAACTCTTTTTTTTACAGTTGAATCAATAAATTGTCTTACAAAAAACCTAAGTAATATCTATTTCATCAACCATTTTCATTAGAGGAATACAGAGGGAATGCCATATGTAACACTACCCAGCTTTCATGGTATTGTAAATCTACAAACCCATTAATTTCTGAATCAAATCCAGTGAGGAATCTCCTGTCCACTGGGATAAGAGCAGTGCTATTCCGTAAACAAACTACAGGTCAGCAAGAAATAAATACAATTCCCAACATACACAACAATAACATCAACAACAATGAAATAAAACATGATTGTCTAAAAATGACAAGAGACACGAAAACAGGGTGGCCAACGACTAGCATTCAGGTTATCTAGTGGTTGCATTGACTGAATAGGAGGAGGTTGGATTTATAGGTGCCATTCACTAAATGGTAACAAACATTAGTACTTGCTACTTTTTCTTTAAAAAAGTTGATTCCACTAAAAAGTTTTTTCAGTTCACAGAAAGTTAAGTATGCTGGGAAAGAGTGCAGTACTGAACAATTTCTAGACAATATCAGACAATGATTTGATTGTGCAGATACCGGTGGTACTGGCTCTTATTATTACAACATACAGTGGAATGAGTTTAAAGGATTTTTAAAATTGGTGTTCTGATAAAGTTGTTTTAAATGTATTTATTATTTAGTTTTATTTATTTGTTTGTTTGTTTGTTTGTTTATTTCATTCATTCTGCTAACTGAGCTTTTGCAAATGTGTTACAAAAGCTGTACTTCTGCTGACGTTAAAGGGGACCGCACTCTAATGCATTTTAAAAGCTACACGGTAATGGATCCCCCTGGACCCCTGCCCTTATGTAGGGGGAAATATACACAAATAGTAGAAGGAGTGCTCAGGTTAACGTTAAAATTTCTGTTTTGAAGCAAACTCTCTCAGCTTGACAGACCCTATCTTTGCACTTATACTAATTAGCAATGTTATGTCAATGTTACATTAACATTACATTGCTCTTTTGAATTACCAGCTGCCTTTGCTGTGCAAAACATTAAAACTAAACACAATAAATAATAATTACTTATTATTATAATTTTTCACGATTACCTTCACCATTTTTTATGCAATCATTTAAGGTCACAATATATTTTGTTCTTTTGTTTTTTTATTTGATTACAGTTTACAGAGGGAGAGGTCACCATACGAATGTGTAAGGCTTTCTGTTCAGTGGTCTGTTAGACGGTTCGCTCCAGTGCAGCTGGTTGGGTCGGGTCGGCATGTGGGTCTATCATACTTGGCTGGACTCCGCAGCTGCCCGGGCCAGGTTGTGCCACACGTTGGATGAAGCATGAGAGGCTGCATGGAGGGTGTCTTTGTCAGCCAGAGACAGCATCATGGCGTATGCCTTAGCAGGAGGAGGAGGAGAGAGTGGCCGTGAACAGAAAAGAAACAGAGGTCCAGACGTTCAGGCAATAAGACACAAATATGCGCAGACATAGCCATCATCAGAATGACCACACATCATGGTAGTTACACAGGTCTTTGTGACTATGGGGCACACAGATGATGATAACAAAGCTTGAGATGTTAAAAGGAAGGCAACGGATTACCTGGGACTTGGATTTCCTGTAGAGTGGCGGTTTAATGGCATCTGGGAGGTGGCTGCTCATGAAGCCAGCATCGCTGTCGCTGAACTCACTCTCCTCTATCTTGCGCATGTTAGAAATGTGGCGAATATGCTCCAGTGCTGAGAACCCGCTCTGGTCTTCATCATCTTCAAACCTGGAAGATCCATCATGACTCATTTGAAACTGCTACAATGTAAGTAAGTCTTATGACTGTAGGGCAGAGTGTGTAACAACAAATTATATAATAACACCGCATTATGTAATGAAAATTAGTTTAATTTTGTAGTGTTATTACATAATGCATTGTGTGCCCTAAAAAGGGCTGAAATCCCATCTGAAGTGGTGCCCCGCCTAGTGTCCTATGCTGCCTGGGACTGGCTCCCCATACTGGATACCTTGGAAGAGGGATGGGTGGACTGATGGATGTTCAGGAGTGCAAATAAAAAACTAATTAAATGTGTGTTTTATGCTCTGCCTTAGATATTTATCAGGTACCTCCTTGGGAAGGCCTTGAAATTCAGGTCATTTTCATTTGCTTCTTCAAATTCAGTCTCGCTGTGAATGATGTCATCTTCCAGGCGGCTGGGGAAGGTTTCATTCGCAGACTTGCCCACAGCATCATCATGTCGCCTCTCCTCTTCATTGATGTCCAGCTCTTGTTCTTCCTCTTCCTCCAGGTCATGTGACTCCTGGCTGGGCAGCAGAGCCTTCTCTTCCTCAAACTGACTACTGTTCATCCTCCAATAAACAGAGCAAATAAGAAAAGTTTTAAAATGTAATAAGTAATATCATATCAACTTTTAACATGCATCTCAAGCACACAAACCTATCGTGTAATATCCTAATTCTCTGTGTGACCCCTGTTTAATTCAGCTGTCCATGCTTTCCTTGAAACAGTTAGTGCGTCTCGCCCCACCAAAAACAATGAGAAGAGGAAGAGAAAAACACGGCAGCTGTAGAGAAGCGGTAATCCCATTTGTCATTAAGATTCAAAGGCCTTCTGGGCACCGGACCCATACACCCTGTCCTCCAGCACTTAGCTCCTTCGCTTGGGTTTTTGTCTTGTTTATTTTCCTACTATCTTGTAGTCATCTAATAGGCAAAATATTTAGCTGACAGCCCCATTTGGTTGAAGAGTTATGAGGGTGCTGCCAAGCGGCCCTTTCTCAGTCCCGGAGGGAAAAAAGGCCAGCTATCAAAACTCACAGTGACTTAATCTGTCCAGTGTCTCAGCACCGCAGGAAACCACCATTTGTTAAATCATCTGGAACCACACTAAAACTGATTCACTAATTATGGTCCATGGCGTCTCTCGTCAGCTCCCAAAAATGCCATTGCTAACACAAAGAGTCCTGCCCCAGCCCCAACACACCCCCGCCACGGGAGAATAAAATCAAAATATCAACAAAGTCCTCCCTTAGATTAGAGAACCCATCAAACCAGGAAATGATCTATTTGTAAAGGAAAAGCTGAGCTTGCAATGACTCGCCAACACAGTGTAGGAATAAAGTGGCACATTTGAAATCTCTATCACCTTTTTTTATCAAAACACAGTTGTTTCAGTATTTGGAGAGACTTGAGAAATGGGCTGGCAAAAGTTAAGGGCTGCCAGCATGGTACTTCTGCCAGGTTGTGTTTTTGAGGAGAAGATGCTGAAGATGGGGGCTGGACCAGCTGAGCGTTCCATGATTAAGAAAACAGATTTGCTAATTATGCTTTCAAATGTGGTAATTTGCTGGGGATAAAATATCTATCAAAAGTCATCAAGAGAGCAGGGCTGTGAGAGGAAACACGACACCCCCGCGACCCAGGTGCTCTGCCCGCTTCCTGTTGAGAGACATGTTGTAGCCAGATGTGGGCAGACAGAGCTGCTGCTTCAGCAGTGGAGACCAGGGCTGTACCCTACTCCATAACCATTTCATCTAAAGCACTTTTGGCACTTGCTTTTCTTGCATGATTTCTCAATTCTAAAGTTTTTTTAATGAAAAGAAAAGATTTTCAGAATTAAACTTTGCAACAAGGTAAAAATTTGGCCTGCTAAGTTCATCACTGTTTCATCAGTGTGTAATAATGAAAATACACATAAATAAAATATATAATAGTAATAAAATATATGTATGTATGGCCTAAAGTCAATATTTCTGGATGTATCCGTATGTGGTAATTATCCCGAATGTCATAAGCAATGACTGCCTTGTATTTACACCAAACCTCCTCAGGCAACAGGCTAATTAATAAAGGCTGCAGAATAATGTTCAAGCTGCGTGACTCTGTGATGTTTGAGAATAATCATCTCCTCATTCAGCCTCCAGCCCTGCATACTTGCAATGGAGAGGTTGGTTTGATGTGTTTTTGCATGTGTGAGTGTCCTTGCCGTGTTGGTACCGTGAGGCGGGAGCTGTCTAAGTGTGATTACACATATGTTTTCTTTTTTACCCCTTTGTTTGTCAGTGTATGTTTCTTTGGAAATGTTGTTAGTTGTAGTACTTACGCTGTGAGTATTCAGTTTCATTCAGCACTCAACATTTTTGTCACATCCTACAGACTCTTCTATTTGTTTGTGTCCTGCTGTCAAAAACAAAATGAAACTACAGACTAATACAGTAAATCTGGCCTGTGTCAACTGTGAGCTTGCCATTTGAAAACTGTGAATCTATTCTACATGGGCTGACCCAGGTTGTATAACAGTAGAGATGGAAACTCTTGCCCTTCTCTGCTTCCTCGCTCACTCGTTCTGGTTTCACATAGTACAGAATAGCATGAGAGAGAGCGGTAAGGAGCATAGGCTGATTACAGTGTTGCCGCACGCACCACAGGACAATCCACCTTAGGGATGAGAACCTGAGCACAGCCATGTGGCAGCCAATACCTCCGGTGGCTGGAGTGCCAATCCTGCAATCAACCCCCAGATTTTCCTTGGAAATTGGAGGACCTGCTTGCAGGGCTGGATGTAGATTAACATCATACCCTGGATGAAGCAATTGTAGGTTAAGGGTCTTGCTTAAGGGCCCAACAGAATAGTGTCACTCCTGGCATTCAGACCAGCAGCCTCCCGATTGCTGCCACAGATCCCTAGCCTCAGAGCCACCACTCCACCCCTGCATGAGAGTTTCAAAAATATGAGGAGTGTATTGCTATAATTTTTCACAAAAAACATTAAAACTCTTGCTGAACATTGCAGAGTATGTGCCTGCTTATTCTTGTAAAGCACTAAAGGTGAAGATATTCACCCTTCCTCTGATTGCTCGGGGGATGGCTGGTTTTGGCCCGTGTTGCCAATGAAGTTTCGTATTTCAGTGAAGTACGAGTCCTCTTTGTCATCCAGTATGGCACTGCTACTGTCCAGCTCAGACTGGGGAGACGACATGGCCGTGCCTGGCAAAATGAAAAGGATATTAAATCTAGGGTCTGAAATGTTTTTCAAGAAACAGGATACTGGCTGTAGCACATTTTCACCTTTGAATTTGCACAGTGGGTGTTCACATGTATCTGAATGAATATACTAAATGGTTGACTTACTGCAATATAGAGACAACGTGCCACACCAATTCAACCATTCGATTGACTTAGAAAGACATATACTGTATCTCTAACATACTCTGCATACACCTAGCACATCCAATTAAATGGAGCTCCAATCTGCAGCAATACAAATTATCTTACTCATCAAACACTACTGTTACATTTACAGTTACCTTTATTTAGCAAATATTTTTGTGAGGCATGTAGCACATTACAAACATACATACTGTTGAAGAGTCGACTAGGCATAAATGCAGCTAGGGTGAGTTTACAATGAAATATTAATGAAATGGTGAATAGTCTATGAGTATGCAAGGCTGCAGATATTATGCAGTTGCACCAAAGTGCAGCGTTTACCTGAGAGATTCCCGTTCTCATGCTTCTTCAGATGGCGATCCAGGTTGGTTTGCTGGCCAAAGCATCGGTCACACAGGTGACATTTAAAAGGCTTCTCTTTGTTGTGGATGTTGCGGATGTGCCGCTGCAGGTTGGATGAAATGCTGAAGGACCGGTCGCAGTATTTACACCTGTGTAGACAGATATGAGGTCAAGGTGTGACATCATAGCGCTAATGCAGATGCATGGCCGCATGTCAACACGTATGCACACAAATGAGCATAGACACAGACTTATTCCTTGGCTTTCTCAAGATATGATGGAAAATCTACTGAAGGTAAAAAAAAAGGCTTCTCTCATCTTTAGCCAGGACAAAGAAATTACATTCTTTGCTTTCAAAACAAGCATGCAACAAATTTTGTTCTAATGCTCTGAAATTAGAGACAAAGCCAAGTTTCTTCATGCAAAATTATACACCATGATTACATCTTTTCTTCTTCTGGAATTAACTTGCACAATTGACTTTCCCTTAGGAACCTCTGCTATCTCCCCAAAAATTGCAATAAACAGCAGAGATCTTTAATTCCTTGCCAGCATGTGCAGTTTAGTCTATCACACCAGAAACAGAGGTATCCATGTTTATGCCCTGTGGTCAATGGGGCTCCCCTGGGATTATACTGTACTTGTCTTTTAGATTTCTCTCAAACAGAAAATAATTATTCCAACTGCTGGTCCTGGATTATTGCCCACAGCCCTCATCACCCCAATTTTTCACCCAACTTCCTTCCCCAGACTTCAAAACCCCTCTAGTCACCCTGACTATGACAACCATTTTTCATTGTGCAAATTATTTAACAGAATGATAATTGTTTCAGGCTTTTTAACCGTATAGAAAAACACACAGAATAGTTTGGGAATGCTCTCCTAGGCATGGACAACATGCTCTGGGGACAACCTCTGTGCAGAGTAGATACTAATGGATTACTCTACTACTAAAAAAAGGAACTTATTTGTGCTTATGGAGTGAGGCATGAGGCCCTGTCATGGGGGTGCAACCCTTCAACGTGTGAACTGGGAGCCCCAAACTGCAGCTGGACTGGCTTGAATTTCTCCTTTTAAGGTGGGGAATGTGCAGGAAGCTGCCCTTCTCCCCAGCATCACATAGACATGGCCTCAATCTGGTTTGAGATTTTGTGGTTTTACTGCTTCGACAGAAGATAATACCATTGCTTACAATAAGTATATATTTTTAATGGTTGGGCAATGTGCGAGCATATTCCTACCAATATTTTCAGTATTTATTTTCATTTTTCCTACTGTTTATCCCCGATGAAAGTAAAGCCATTGATGATGTCTGAATGTGTTTGTCTGTGAGCACCGTACCTGTATGGTTGCTCCCCTGTGTGTGTCCTCAGATGTCGCGTCAGGTTAGCAGAGCGTGGGAATATCTTTCCACAGTATCTGATAATTAGGGCAAATTTTATGGCATAAACAAATTTGCAAGATAGACAGCACTTTCAATCATGAATATATTGGGCATCCATGGTAACAGACAACTGAATATAAAAGTACTCAGAAGATCCACTTTAATTAATATATACAATCAATTCTAAGTGTTAGAATTATGTTCGATCAATCATAATGAACATAATTGTTTTGCAGATTTTCCAAAATGCATTCAGTTGCCATAATATACTATTAGAGTAAGGCTATGGCAGGAAATTAATATATGTAAATATGAACAAATTTTGTTTTTTTTTCTGGGTAATTGTGAACCATTCTTCAATCATGCATGAAGTTACTTGCACCTTTTCTGTTGTGCTCCCATTGAAAGAATATGAGTATTCTACACCATGTTAGACTCCTACTGTCCAGAAGGAAAAGAATAAAGACCGACTGGATCATGAGTGGGGAACTTCATCAGAAATCAGACAGAAACACATGAAAGTGCAGCCCCCAAGATCATGAACCATATCAATCATGTGATCAGGAGAACGTCAGTGTGTAAATACTTGAGTTATGCACGACTGGAGTGCAGCTCCCATTTAGCCCCCAAGTAATTAAGTCACTAATTAAGTCTTTTATTAACCCTGTCATTACCTGCATGTGTAGCGTTCCTTGCCCTTACGCAACAGGGTGTCTGGGATAGTACTTGGGGGGGCCCTGAAGTCAAAAACGGATGGGACAGAACGCATGAGGTCACCGGCTTCTGGTTTGAGGGAGTTAAACGTCTCCAGTTTCTCTGCCATGTTCTCTATGGCTGACATCTGGAAGGAAAAGAGAGTCCAATTGGTTGCTACAAACAAGAAAAGCATACTCTGCAGGAAAATGGTCCTATTGTGCTTCTATTTACAGCTGTGTTTATGATTATGTTGTTTAACCTGTGCAGTTATACTCACGTGTGTGTATTTGCTGCTTTATACAGTACACTAGAATGCCGTCATATGGTTGTCTGTTTTTCTTTTGTTCTGACTTAGATAGGCACTACATATGAAGCCTATTATTCTTGCAGACACTAATCTGTGGCCTGGTGCCCTCTCAGAGGGTAAACTTTTTTTAAATAATTTTTTTAAAATTTTGACTCAAGGTGATTATAGCCTTCACAGCACACCATAATAGCTCTGCACATGTAACCTTTGTAGATACTGTGAAATAAAATCTGCATTAAATGTTAATAAATTTTGGGGTAAGAAGAAAGCCTTTTTTGGTACGGCTGATGCCTGATACGGCCCAGCGAAGCTACTATGGAGCCCTTCTATTCACAAGCAGCGCTTTCATGCACACGCTCCCACAGAAAGCACTGCCAATTTGCTAAAAGTCTTTCATCCAATATGGTGAGAGTCCTCTGAGGAAAGTGTAGATGCATATAGTTGTCAAGGGGGAATGTGCCCGGTGCTGGGTGGAGAGTGGCTGAGCTGCGGTGTGATTCATAATCACTGGCGGGCTGTAAACCATTCCCTGCACAATGCGAGCGGACAGCACATTCGTCAATATGAAAGATGTTGACATTACTGATCAAGGGCCAGACACGGGTAATAATGATATCACTGGGCGGAGAGGGGAGCCTCCCTAAAGGCCCCAGCCTGCCAGTCCCCCATCAGCTCTACTCAGCTCTACCTACATTCTTTTCTAGAGGATACAAATTTGCATTACTTTGTGTGTATTGAATTTTTTTCTGTATTTTCTTGTTTAATACAGTCACAAATCAGCAGTGATCCGGGCCGTCGCTTCCGGCACGGCACTCCATCACTGCCCCCCCCAGCCCCCTGTGCTCCTCCACGGGCCGCGCAAGAGGCTGGGAAGGAAATCTGATCCATGACTGATAACCCCAGCGAGGAGAAGCTGATTAGAAATGACAGTGGAGTGTAAAGTTCCTGACTGCCTTGACGGTCAAAACCCAGCAGCCGAGAGCTTGCACTAGTGCCCACAGAGGATGTGGTGTGTCAACTCCATTTGATTGTGAGGCGGTGATTAAGCTGGTGCCAGGACCATGAATCAGACTGTTTCTGCACTGGAGCATTATAGCTATCTAGATCAAAATGAAAAGCTTGCATATTTCTTAAAAACATGCAATATATGTTTCATTGCCCTCTTTATGGACTTGAGTAAAATACAGTTTGTTTTTGCTTTTCGGTATATGCCATTATTCATGCAAACATTAGCAGTATTAAACCTGTCAGCTGTCCTCAGTGTGAGGAGACCTGACACTGTAACTCCAGGCCAAAGCAATGAGCCTTTCACGTGTTCGCTGTCCAGCTCCTTTATTAACTGCTTTACTTGCTTCTGTGACTAGCAAACTTCTGCTGGTTGTTCTGTTCATCTTTACAAAACAGTGATGTTACTCCCACTGTTCCACATGCCATGAGAGAATGGATTTTCTGCAGCCCTAAGCACCTTTATTCATCATGAGCCTAGGTCACTAAATCAATTTTCTGCCCTGTTGGTAAAGAATATCAATATCAAATTATTTCTTATCACTGGACTTATGTCAAATTATGTATTATCTTTTTTTCTAAAGCAAACTAAAATAAAGAATCAATGTATCTATACATTGTTGGTGTAGGATATGCTGTGATATGCTTAACAACTTGTTTTAAAATATAGGGTTTTTATGCAGTAATAGGCAGGTAGGGATTGAGACACAAATAAGCATTTGCACAAGTATATGTCCAGGCACTCTGGTTAACTGCAGGTTTATGTTCCAGTGTCTCAGCAGACTGAGCTGCTGATTGGCTTTCTTTAAATGACAGTGAGGCTGAGTGTTGGGAAATTAGCAAGATGCATTGTTGATTTTATCTGGAACCAGATGTCTGAAATAGGAACCCCCTTCACTGCAAAAACACTATTACCCCTTAATTTCCAAAGAGACAATTAGAACATAGCACTCCACCTCCCACTCATGTCTTGAGAGGCCATTACCGTGGAAGTGATGCGGAGCAGGGCCACATTTCCACCCTTTCGTTTAGCTTCCCTCCCAAAAAAGCAAATACTATTAATGTTATCAGCAGGCTCCATTATCTACAGCAGTCATCAGAGTGCTCATTCCGTCATTCTTCAGTGCCATGTCTGTGACACTGATAAACATAATGAGTTTGACCCCTCTGTTCCTCCACCATGTGAGGTGATGGAAGAGCGGTATTGGCCTCAGCGTCTCCATTAAAAGGGGTTATTATACTATACAAATTTACAAATCTACACTGATGGTGAAATGCTTTTCAAAAACCCATATTTTTGCATGTGCTCATTGAAATATCCTTGGCCAAACCATCTGAAGAAGGAAGATGAAGGAACAGGGGAAGTGACGGCCTGGCCTGCACAGTGACCTGTGAAAGTGACGGCCAGGCCTGCACAGTGACCTGTGAAAGTGACGGCCAGGTTTGCACAGTCACCTGACCTTAACCCCATTGGGCTAGTCTGGGATAAAAGGATTGAAAGGTCAAGGCTACAGGGCCAACTAGTTTGGATCATTTGGGGGCCCTTCTTCAGCAGTGTTTCAGAAAAATACACTGAGAATAATACACTGAGTGTGAAAGGTGCCTATTTGAAGAAGTCTTGGGCTATTTGTTACATTGCAGTATTTGTCATTTGTAGCATTACTTGCCGTCTTGGACCTTTGTTTTGCAAGTGGAACTGATCGTTCTTAAAGTATAATAAATCACGACAAAGTAAAAATATTCGAAACCCTTTGACTGGCAGTGTATGTATGGAAACAATATTCTTGCGTAAACCAGTGTTTCCCAGCCATTTTTTTCACGGCACATTTTTATAAAGTAAATATCCCAGGGCACACCATTGATTAATTGCTAATCAACAGGAATATGAATCCATATTTCAGATGATCATCACTGTACTGTCCGTTTGCTTTATTTTTTCCTCCCCATTGCAGTAGGTTGTTGGTTCAGGATCAAGTATTTTTTCTGAAATGTTCCTTTTCAAAAATTTGTTCATGATCTTGTCTTTTACTACAAGACAGTTTTCAAATTGGTGAACATATGTATGTACACTAATGAGGGTCAGTTGTAGAGTGGTTTTATTCTCAGCTGCATTTGATTATGTGACAAGTGCACATGAAGCCTACTGGACAATGGAATGAATGAAAGTTGCAAAGCTTTTTCTTCGTCTAGCCCTTACGAACATTTCAAGTTACGAACGGCCGTTCGGAATGTATCTCATTCGTAAGTAGATGAGCGCCTGTGTGTGCATATATATATATATATATATATATATATATGTGTGTGTGTGTGTGTGTATATATGTGTGTATATGTATGGCACACCAGACCAGTTCTAACAGAACACCAGCATACAGGTGGCAACCACAGTTATTTCTCCTCTGTGTAGCACCTTCCCTGCTTCTCCCCTCTTTTTGTTCCGCTCTTCTCCTTCCTCTTTGTATTACGTATTCTCCTTTTGTTTTAAAGGGACTGAAGGGTTTCTACTGCACATGTACTATATATTGGATATAAATTGACTCACACACATATAATATATATTTCACTATACAATTCCTCATTTTCAAAGTACAGTACCAATCAAAAGACTGGACACACCTGCTATTAATGCATTGGTCTCAGTTTTAGCTGTTATACACCTTATGGTAAAAGTTCTTGATGCAATGAAGTAATACATATTAAATATTGCATCAACCTAACAGGGGTCATGCATTACTTATTTGCAGACATAGCTGTATAGTTTTAATTCTGAAGCACATGAGCAAGATCTCTGTGCTCAAAGCAACTTACCCAGGTCCTCTGGTCGGGCATACGAAACTGGAAGTAGAACAAAGACAAACAATAGTTAGAATTAACCTGCATTTATAGCAAACATATTATATGGTGGAGTTTCAGGAGGGGCTAGCAGCCCACACCTGTCCTGATCAGTGGTGAGTTTCCCAAAGCCTCCTTAACGCTACATCATTTGTAAGTTCTATCCTTTAACATAAAACTTACAAACGACGTAGCATTAGGAAGGCTTCGGAAAACTCACCCCAGGCTGAAATGTTTATTTTTCTGTTCTTATGCTCTGTGAGAATATGCAGAGATAACAGACAAAATGTTAACTCTAACCCTTACAGGAACCTGATGTAATGGTTTCTAGGAGCCACCATCAAAATGCTGTGTTCCAATATTTCATCTCACACACCACCACTTGGGGATGATGGTGGTGCAGGAGGTAGTGCTATCGTTCAGTAACCAGAGGATTGCAGATTCGAGCCCTGGTTCCTCCTGACCCCATCAAAGTGACAGGTTGCTCAGCAAGACACTGAACCCCAAATTGCTCCCAGTGTGCAGGTTGGTGCCTTGCATGGCAGCCTCCGCCACTGGTGGATGGGTGAATGTGAGGCATGTATTGTAAAGTGCTTTGAGTACTCGTAGGAGTAGAAAAGCGCTATATAAATGCAGTCCATTTACCAGAACTTTGTAAATGAGTGGCAGGTTGCTCAGTATGATGACCTCTAATCTATAATTCTCTACCTCAATTTCTTCTCCTATTTCATCTTAAAAGTTAAAATTGTCTTTCCACCTTGTTCTAAAACGACCTGTACACCTATACAAATTAATCACTGTACAGAAGCGTGACTGGTCTCGCCAGGGGATGTCACCAATATGTCACTATATCGTCTCCTTTTCTGATTCTCTAATCCAGTCACAAACACATTCAGACGGACACAGTTTACGATGACTCCACATGAGGGAGGACCAGGTCATTAAAGGTGCTTTTTTGAAAATTTCACAGTATTCTGTGATTGAAGAGACAGAACTGAAAAAGGTATAATACCAAGTATCCACATCTGTCCAAACTTCCTTCCCTAAACTGTTTTTCTTCAGTCTAATCTAGTTGAATTGCCTTGAAATTTCCATATGGTCTTTAGGAGCAACTGAAACTTGATTTCGTCTGGGAAGATGGAGCTCGCCACACACCTGGGGGTGAAAGAGGAATCCGGGACCTGGCCGCATGTACTTCTCCTTGAGAGCCTCAAACGGATCACTGATCTTCCTCTTTTCAACCCTGCTAATATTAGAATTCTGTTAGCTCTTATTGGCAAGTAACAACACAAGAACACACTCTTCAGTGTGATATTTCGTGAAAAATGCAGAATGTAATCATTTTATTCAGCGTAACATAATAAGAATAAGGATACTTTATTGATCTCTGTGGGGAAATTCACAGCAATGGGCATTCACCTATGGCGCCTGCAGAGCTGGGGGTTAAGGGCCTTCCTCAAGGGCCCACAGACATGGGACTATTCTGCTGAGGCTGTGTTTGAAACCTTCCGATCACAGGCACAGAGGATGAGCCACACACCACCTCCTCGATTAGCCTCTGTACCTTGGTGCTGAGGATTCACATTACCTGTAAATGGGGTCCATGAAGAAGGGCGTGGGCCGAGCATGTTGCAATGAGGAGTCTGCTTTCTGTGATTCCGTCTCTGCCTTCTGCTCTCCAAACATGTGGCTCTTCTTTGAGTCTGGGTCTGTCAGGCCAGGTCCATTGCGACTCCTGCTGCCCATGCTTAGATCCAGTGGCTGGTCCTGACTGGCTGCTTGTGACACGTCAGGCTTTGAGGATGGAAAGGGAGTGAGTTTCTCCTCCTTGCGTTTGGTAGTGAGGTCAAATGGTGAATCAGAGTTCCTGCTTTGGCCTTTCTTGGCCTCGGCCGGGGGAGACTGCGACTCTCCCTTTAGAGTGGATGGCTGCAGGTCTCTCTCAGGGAAAGGGTAGAGGGGTGGTGAAAAGCCTGGGAAGAAGGGAAGGGGGAACATGGTTGGGTATGGCAATGCACCCACCTTTTTGTCTTGCAGTCCAGTGAGCCCCGTAGATCCAAAGTATTTCTCTGCGATTGAAGCAATGGCCTTGATGGAGTCATTGACTGCACCAGAAACAGCTGTGTGCTCATCCAGAGTCTGTGGAAAGAGGCTGTTGCCGATGAAATCCTTGTTGTTGTTATTAACTAAGGGCAGGGTTTGGGGGCTTCCAGACTTTCTCTTTGTCACTTTGCCATTGTCCCGAGTCCTTTCTCGGTCACTCTCCAGGTCACTCTCAAGTTCTGAGCCAGATGTGGTCTCCAAATCACTGCCACTCGGGGTGCTGACATCATCCAGATCACTGCTCTCTGATTGGTCACTCAGTTTAGCGGCACACCTTGGCTCAGAGGATGCCTCCATCTGGAGTTTCGTGACCTTAGATGGCTCAAGAGGGGACTCTTTATCTAGCGCTTTGATCAGGTCCCGGTCACCTGTGCATTGTTGCAGCGACGGCATTAAGGGGTTGTTACCTGGATGTTCCAAACCTGACGGCCCCTTCACTGGGGATGTGCTGGGAATGAGTGGAGGTCGGTGGTACAGTCCAGAGGGGAAAAGGCCAGGGAAGCTAAAGGGAAAGCTGGGAGCTGTGGGAAATGTCAGGCTGCTGTGGTGTCTGTTAGTCCCAAAGTAGTCTGTCAATCCAGGGCTGCCGTGAGTCATCCCAGCAATTCCTGCTTTGTCCAGCGCGGCAGCACCCTGGAGTGACATCCCCTGCGCAAATAGGCCTCCTGTGGCAAAATGGTTCTTCCCCTCACAGAAACGACGATGCTTGTTGAGTGAGGATGTGGTGCTGAACATCTGGCCGCAGTCCTTGCACTTGATCTGTGTCCGGCAGTCGGCGTGCATCCGCTTGTGGCGGCACAGGTTGGAGAACTGTGTGTAGGACTTGTGACACACCTCGCCTGCAGTGGACACGGAAACAGACGTATCCCCATCACACACAGTACAGATATTGGTCCAGAGCAACAAGTCCTGTCAGCCATCTTTCACATAATTGATGATTAAGGTCAACCAATTCTTTAAAAGAAATCAGACTACGGAAGTGTTTCCCAACCCAGTCCTTGGGGACCCACAGACGGTCTACATTTTTGCTCCCTCCCAGCTCTCTCCCAGACAGCTCACTGTCTGTGGGCCCCTGAGGACCGGACTGAGAAAGATTGGGCTATGTAATGTACATAGATGGCCCTGAGTCTGTGACAAAATAGGAGCAGTAGGCCTGTTGTGTTTTTATTGTGGGAATGACACTATTTGACCTATCAGGGTTTGCTATGTTCTACAGCTGTGATAAATCATACAAGCAGCACACAGCACGAGCCAAGAGACAGAAATACAGAAACACACTTTAGTTGAAAGTAATGAGTTAAAGTTTAAACAATAACTAGATAAGGGGGCTGTTGGAATGACAGCATTGTATTGTCCAGTATCCTGCTCTGTCCAACTAATCCGTACTCATCCCACACTCCCCAACCTCTACTATTTCTAGAAGCACTGCTCTCAGAAGCACGATAGATCACCTGGCAATGTGAAAGCCAATACATATGTTTTTACCTAAATGCTGTGAATTCTAGTTATGACATGTAATTCTGAAACTACATCTTTTCATTTATTATACATTTCACTTACATGCTAATTTGCAGAATCTTTACCCACCAATTAGGTGGTTCCTTGTATTCCTTTGTTTATGTTTTAATATCCATGTCTGAAAGATCATTTATAGCTATAAATTTTTTGTATTTTAAAATATTTATGTTCTATTCTTTTCCTCATTTGCACTATGACTGATGTGGTATAACACTAATTACTGTAACAGACACATATACATATGGTATATACAGGGGCCACAGACAAGCTCCAGCTAGCTGGCAAAAAACTGCTCCACAGGCCCCATATAAAATCTGCATAATGTACCAGATCCCTCAGTTGCGAAAACCAAACACTAGAAAACAAAAAAATAATTGTTATATTTACATTTTAACTTTGGAACTAAACAAATTTTTATTTTAATGCTTGACTAGTTAAGATAAGCATGTATGCATATGGCATGCTCACTATCTTATCCCAAGATAAGTTTCACCAAATGAATATACAGTCTTACAAAAATATTGCTGTAATACCGCCCAAACCTACCTGACAGGCTTATCTTTATTGAAAGGCCATAAAAGCCCAACTTTGTCTTCAAACCTCCCTTTACAGCCTCTGCCTTTTCCACTCATTGCTTTTTCAATTTTGGGCAATTTGTCTCTGGCCTATTAGATGTAGATTTTCATCCATGTAATGTTTTTGTAATGTATTGTTAAAGTGGCAATACGATCCAACAAATATCAAATAAAGTATATAGAGTAATAATATCAAAATGAGTTATCCTGTTCACAAGGTTAAGCATCTTATCTAAGTCACTCTTCCCTTTGATGCCACTAAGTGCAATTGCTTCAATTTTGTTGTGATTTGTCTTAGAATTTGACCTACTTTCAAATCTTCACCCATCTGGAGAATACTTTCAGAGTTACTGTCTTCACAAGATAAAGTGTCTTCTACAGGTGCTGTTTTCATCCTTTGCTGCCGCACAGTGCTACGGCTTCATTTTGGGACAATTTGCCTCAAAATGATATCGGGTGTATAACTTCATCCATATGATGTTTTTGTGAAACTGTAATCAAATCCATCTAATACTTTTTGATTCATCCCATTTACAAGGTCAAATGTCATCTGCTTTCACCCTTCTCTTTGCTGCCACTAAGTGGTGCTGCTTCAGTTTTAGGGCGATCTGTCTCAGAATTTAATTACTTCCAGTTCGTCATCCATACCTGTCTCTGCAAAGTTTGAAATAGGTCTGCCAATTTTTTTGAGTTGATAAGAAAGTGCCTGCAAATTTACATCTTTTACATATATAGAGTAATTTTTTCAATATTTTTCTGTTGTATGTTTTTATATGTTTATATGTTTTTTTACCTGATTCAACATTATTTCTACCCATACATCACAGTAAAAGTTCCCCAAATAATGCATATCTCTACATTAACATTCACATATGCAAAAAGACAAAGACATTTTGTTGCTATTTGTCTTTTTGCTTGCATTTAATATGTCGTCTGACTAGAAGGCCACCTATAATATCCTGTCTGTGCTATGATGTTCATCAGGTGATTTGCTCAAAATGACTGCCAGTTATGGGCTAGAAAGACTAACATGGTGAGAAATGGACAGAGCTAGTGATGCACCGCAAGATACTGGATATTCCCTGAGATGGAGACACAAAGACATGCAGCACAATGGATCTATTTTAAGAAGGAGGAGGAAGCTGAGTTGAATGAATGCTATCCTGCAGTACTGGTTCCCATAGACTGAAGTCCTGTCTGGCGCTTCCCATTACAGTAGCTGTCATGTCCCGTGGCACCGTGACCCCTAAAGGGCCACCCAGCCTGCCCACACCCACAAATGTGCCTGGCTCTTCATTCTGCACTGCACTGCACCCCCTGTAGCTGGTCACGCAGTCTGTTTTAGTGCCCTACAGCACAGCCTGCCGGGCGTTATACATCACACCACTGTACGCTCCGTTCTGTCACATCCTATTTATCAAGCATTTTAATTACCAGCTTAGCTCACCATAAATATTATATAATCATGCAATATATAATTGTATATAACTCCTGGTTCAAGACAAGGGATAAAAAAAACATAAATAAAGTGGCTTACCAATGAACTGCAATATATATTAATGATTGCTTTTCATTGGAATATTTAGGAAAGATGAAATATGAAAAGGCGTCTTTGGGATTGATTGCTGTTATCGTTTTGTTGTCTCTGGAGACAGGCCTGACACCACGGACTGTATGATGTGTGTGTTTTATTGTAACATCTTGCAGTAAATCTCTGAGCACTAGTGAGGGACAGACATGCTGCGAGCTGCACCCATGTGCTCTGGAGATTCCCAAAGACTGCAGCTTTACATCACAGCACATTTCTTGAAGTTGCAAATAAAAATCTGTTCTAACTTAAATAAAGGAATATATCTGAGCATGTGATTCAACTTCTTCTGGGTGAACACAACGCAATCTGGTAGCAGGTTGTGTTCAACAAGCTAACGCAGTGCTGGAGCAGGGCAAACATTCTTGCAGGCCCTTAAACGCATATGCACAGCTGTTCAGTGTGTGGTGGCCGCTTAGCTCAGCCATTAGTTGGTAGTTATGGCTCCATATTTTCTGCTGATTACCTTCAATTGAGTCCTATTTTAAGTATATTGAAGGCTTACATATGGTTGCTATTTGGAGGTACAGATACTTATAAGCTGAGCAACATCACCCAGTGCATTATGGAGGAATGGTTAGCAGGGTGATGTATGTAGATCAACATGGAGATCGTTGTGTGTTTGGATAGTCTGGGGTTCTGGGTGAGTCTGGGTAGAACTGGGTATCAGTTATTGTATGTCCAATCTGCCTTTGTTCCTTTAAAAATTAATACTCTCACATATACTCTACTGATGAAAATCCAAGCTGATTTTTAACATTCAAACCATCTAGGAAGTAACTGTACAATCCTGCAAAGTAGAATCAAATTACAGGCTTTAGGATAACCACTGCAAAATATCATTTTGCTAAATTATTTTTTTAATTATTCTTCATCATGACAAATCACCTTAAGATGAAGACAATGACAGTGGATGTAATTTTGTAAAATACATATTTTTATAAGAAGAATTAATTTACTTTCAATAATAAATTCAATTATTAATAACAGTTTACAACAAGGCTACAGAAATTGCACAAAATTGCTCTCAATGGAGCTAGAAAAGAGTGCAGACTTACATATGAAGATTCTGACTGACTTACATATGAAGGGCTTGACACTACTGTGGATGTGCTTGTGCTGCTTGAGGCCCGACGATGTGGCGAAGGTCTTGCCGCAGTCGGGGCAGGCGTGTGCGCGTGCCCCCACATGCTGTGAGCGGATGTGTCTCTGTAGGTTACTGGGGTCTGTGAACACCTGCTGGGGAGGGACGAGAAAACAAATGGGAGGGTCACCCTCCTGAACCTCCGCAAACAAACAGACATTCAAAAACATTCATACCTGCAAGAATGCCAACAGCGTCAGCACCATTCAAATGTGCTTAAGCACACTGCACACAAAATAAAACAATAATCTCTATGCACTATGAAAAAATACCAGATATAGACAAACTGCTTGATAATTTCAGTTAAAGTCTTCACTGTACCTTTGAGCAGTTTTCACACTCGTAGTGCTTGCCGCTATCATGTGACATCTGATGCCGAATCAGATTGGATTTCCAGTTAAAGGCTTTAGGGCACTGGTCACATTTGTATTCTCGTTCCTCCACACTGACCAGGGCATGTGTCTCCAGACTAAAGGACAGGAAACATTAATTCTCATATAACATTCCACATCTAATGTCATGATACTGAATTTATTATATTATCATTTCAAAAGTCTAAAACATTGAGATTATTCCCAAATTAAAAAAAACTGAATAATACATGCTGTCTGAAAAATGAAAGCTATCTTTGGACAAATATCCACTGACATTGTTGCTCACCTCTGCATGTCTGGCAACTCCTGATCACAGTCCCTGTACTCCTGAGGGCTACAGGAAGCATCCCCCTGGTTGGGTAAAGAGAAGCCAGAGAGTGGCGTCCCACACGGCTGTTTCTGGTGATCCAGCAGCTCTGTCCTGGACTCAAAGTTCTGGTCACAGTCCTCACAACGATACTGCCTTTCCTCTGTGACAACAGACAATGTAAACACACTGCACATGTGTGTGAATTTGGTGTCTAAATGCAAGATGATTACTCTATCATTGAGATTAATGAAACTGACCATGAATGTCAGGTGCCATAACCTCGTGTGAATATTCCTCTGCCTTCATGAAAAGTAGCAGCTCCTCACCAGCTTGAATGTCGCGTGTAACTCTATAAAATATCTGCCAATCAGAAGCAAATAAGAAAACAATCAACGTGGGAGGATGACACAACACAAACAATTATAGACAGCAATGCAGAACACATTTCCCATCTACCCAATTCTCTGTCTTCCCTCTCTGATCCTCACACAGATGCATATACAGCTACAAGATGAGATAAGGAACACTGATGATTTTCAATTAAACTCATCACTACTGTAGAACATTTATTGAATAATAGTGCTTCTGTGAGAAATTAGCACATTCAAAAGTACACTCCAAAGCCACAATATGTTTATGCTTCCACAGATATGTGTGGAATAACACAGCAGCTATGAGATCGCTCAACTTCCCTTGCAAACACAATAGTACTCTTGAAACAATTGAAAACCAATGATTTTTGGCACTGCTTGAAGGTTTAACTTATTAGTTTCCTGTCCAGCAAAGTGCTGACATTTGGATTGTGAGTTATTAGAACATGACTGTGGCTTCTCGGAAACACAAAGGTTAAAGAGGCATTATCCTTGAAGACAGTTCAAATCGAACTGTTGAATGCCTCTGCATGACATCATCTCTGCTGGAACACAAACGTCGGTTACTGCAGTCCTGGGGATAAAATGGTGCCCTATTGTTTTAGAAAGAATGCAGGGAACTGAGCAGGACCTGAGAACAGAGGTCTGAGCTCTTTCCTGCAGATTACAGATAGCCCAGACATTTTCACCTTTTACATGAACTCACTGAAATAATATGACTATCAAACAATAAAAAGAAGGTGAGGGAAAGTCAGGGAGTTACTGTGTGCCTCTTTGGAGAATATGATATATGCTTGATGCAAATGAAGCGCAGTAGTTCGGAAAGCAGTCTAGAAAAGAACAACGTGGCAGCGATCTGGGAATGGACTGTATGACCTCACTGTTAACACTTATATTAGTGAATTGACCTGAGATGTTTAAAAGGTGCTCTAATGTATAAAATCATGATTACAGTAAAATTCTGAAGATTAGCTACAAGAAAACCACAAGAGAAAGAGGATGTTGCTTCTGGAAACTTTAGTCTTTTCCAATTAACAGCAGGAATACTGACACCCCAACAGTTTGAGGGTAAATTTTAAGCAATAAACTGCTAGACTCAGTTGAGCTGTAGTACAACTCAACACTGTGGAACATATGTCACAAAGTAGTACTGCCTTCAAAGTATCATCTAATCATCATTATTTCCACTACCGCCTAATGATAAGTAATTGAGGGGAATGAGTTTTATGTCAATATTCCATCTGTCTGTCTGTCTCTTTTCCAGTCTCCTACCCAGTACAGGGTAGTGGGATGTCTGGAGTCTGTCCCAGGCAGCACAGATTTGGGGGAACACCCTGGATGGGATTCCACTACATTGTAGGGAAAACACATAAAACACAGTAACAAGTATAATCACATACTATGGACAATTAATGGCATGTCATCTCCTTGCAAAAGGAAGCAGTTCTACCTGGAGCACCTGCTCTCACAGAATATACAGTACCAATCTCTATTTCACCTACAGTATTCACCTTATAGTAAAAGTCCGTGAAGCAGTAAGTAATACATAATATTGCAACAACCAAGTTAAGTGTTCAATATCTCAAATATTTCTCAAATTTTACACTCTTCAAAATAGCCCCCTATTGCATCTATGACAGCATTGCAGACTCTGCATTCTTTCAAACAGCTTCCAGTTATAGTGACCTGGAATGTTTCTCCAAAAGTGCTGGAGGAGTTTTTACAAGTTCTGGGCACAAGTTGGCTACCTTGCTTTTACTCATTGATCCAACTCATCCCAAAGGAGCTCTATAGGGTTCAGGTCTGGGGATTATGGGGACCTGTCACAGCACTCCATCTCTTTTCTTGTTCACAAGATAATACAGTACTAACATAGCCTTGAGGTGTGCTCCGGGTCATTATCATAATGATAAATAAATGATTTTCAGTAGATGTTTCAAGACTTTTGTCTGGAAATGTATAAATGAAGTTTTTCGACAAAACTATAATTTTACATAATTAAACCGAGCAAGCTTCTGGGAGTTCATCTGGAACCAGCCATGAGTTTGACACGGTATGATATGCTGACAGAAAAAAAATAAAAATAAACTGCTGATGTTACCATTCATGGTAACTGGAAATTACAGTCATCATCACCTGTGACTTCAGACTGCCCCCAAAAAAACAAATAAACATATATAACCAAAAAAGAGTTTTTCACATAGAATTTAACCTTATCCAAAGCAAATGATAATTATCTAGAACATTTAATAATTTCCTTTGTTATTACTGAACTGAACATTACCAAGCTGTGTTCTTATTCACAGTGTAGGCCTCCTACACCGTGAATGCAGGGCACAGTCCCTGCGCTGCTCCATGACAATGACAGGTGACAAATCTCTTCTCTTTTTAAATGGCCTCTACTTTTTTCTAATCCCCTTTCTCTCTCTTCTCTGAACAACCCAAATCCATTGTAAATTTTGTAAGATAAATTATAGATCTTTTTAAAAATTTCACTCAGTGGAAAACAGATTCATTACATGCATTGTACTCTTTGTTAAGATAAACATATGTATAATACAATGTTTAATGTGGTTTCCGATCAATGGAGAATGACCTGCCCTCAGTGGGAGAGAACAATGGTTGTGGAAAGAAATTTGTTATGAGTAATTAGCAAACTGGTTAAAATTTTGATCTGAAGTATAATTGAGAGCTCATGATAGAGGAATTACACTACATGGTTGTTAAAATGACTTGCAAGCATACAGAAAGTAAATATATTTCAATCTTAGGCAAACACATATGAATTAAAAAAGGTGAGCAATAATATAGTAGATAGTCATAAAGCTTTGTGAGTATACAGATCAGGTACTAAACTGATCACTACTAGAGTATCATGTTTAACTGACTGTCTTTCTGTAATAAATGCTGCTACTTACTATGACCTGTCATTACTGTTAATGTACATATTTTTAAAAGTTTGCTGACAAGTAAGGCATCTTTAATAATAAACCATATTCAGAAATGTTCAGTAAAATACAGTATACTATTAATAATTTAATTGGCATTGATTTTAACATAAATATTTATGTGGTATTATACATAATGAGACTGTATAGTCCAAATAATTGTTATTACTTAATAATGTTATTAAATATGTATATTAATAGAAAAGATGCAGAACTGAGCCATTATGATATGTGATAGATACTGTAATATGTTCCACCACACTGGTGAAGCCACTGTTCATTTCATTCCTAATTACAAAATTACAATTACAGCCTCAGGTGAAATTTTACTTTCTGCCATCTAGTAAAATTTTTTTTGTTGAAAATAAGCCAATACTGGTATTTACCTGCTTAATATTATAACTACATGATTTTCAAAAATATTACTAAAAGTCACACTTCCTTATTTTCTTATATATAACAAAAATATTGTAGACTTTGATGAAATTTGATTCTAAAACTTCCATAATGAATGAATGAATCTTTCTTTTTTTCTAGATGAAATGACCACTGGCAACTGGATTGTGAAAATTCCCACATAAAGTGTCGATAAGACCGTGAGTTCCTCAGGAGAGCCCAAAATGTACCTCCTGAAGGCAGGCTCACTGGTCAAAGGAGAAACCTGCATGCACGAAGGCGCTCAGGAATCCAACATTCCCGGGATAGCTCAGAGTTTATTATGTAAGTGTAGGAAGAATGCTGTAAGTATCAGCATAGCCAGCTCTTTGGAGGCTGCTCCTGTGGTCCTTCACACTGAAGCCAAGAAACAATTACCGAAAACAAACAGAGTGATATGAACACGGCGGTCTGCTGGGGGGGAAGGTATCAGGCAGCCAGATCAAAACAGCAGCTCTGCACTGCTCTGAGGCAGGCAAGAGGCAGCAGGCCGCAGCCTCCAGTCACAGCGCTGTGCTCCACATACCTGATCATCTACTTGGCACAGGTTCACGTTGTGCTGGTGGGCCAGCGGAGCAAACTGGATGTTTTGGAGCCAGCTCCTGGTATCAGAGCCGCTGGCATCCACGCAGAACTTCACATGGCCCGACTCATCCGAATTCTGCACACACAGACAGGAGAGAGAAGAGAGGGGTGGAGGCAAAGATCACCCTGCTGATCTCTATCTTAAACTGAAGCATTCATGGAGAGAACCTGTACCTCCCATGGAGAACCTGGAGGTACATGGCAGGAGCCTGCATCCAGATGCAGAAACACAGAAAAACACCCAGACAAATATGTAAACTCACTCTCTGAAAGTGTGTACACACACACACACACACACACACACACACACATACTGTGTAATTTATGTATATATGTATATTTTTTATTTCATGATGGTTTACAGAGATTTTTTAAACAAAACCATTCAAATATTTAAAAATAAAAGATTGCAAATCTTGCATTCTTGTTAAACTAAAGAGTAATTATAAGAGTGTATTTTAAAACACTGACCAAATAATGTGCACAATGTACTACAATGGACAGAACTACACTGTAAATTTCTGTAAATCAGTTTGAAATTTATTGAAAAAATATGTATTTTAGTTTAAATAATTGGCATGGAAAATCTTGAAATGTATTTTCCTGCATATATTTTTTAATTACATTCACTGAAGCATTGATATTGTCAGCCTTATGTTAGAAAGTTTACCACCAAAAGGAAGTTATAATTACGACATTGTGCTGGATAAAAAGGCACTTATCCGCGGATGGAAAAGAGGGCCAAAAGTGCTGGCACAGTTTACATAATCCCTGAACTGACTGTAACATGGGTATCGAGTCCTTTTCAAGGAGTCAATTCATAGAATTACTACATTACAAAATCTTATATTTCTTTTTATTTTTTATCATAATTTATTTTAGAGTTTACTGTTTGGATTTACGTAGGCCTAAGCAATTTTTTCAAATAAATTATCCATAGACTTTTCAGATCAAGCAATTCCAGCACTATAGACTGTTGATTTAAAAATTAATGAACAAATTCAGTTATTAAATTATTAAATATTCAAAAGGCCTACGTTTTAAAATAAAATAATAAAGTATAAGTAAGTATGGGTTTTCTAGGTAAATGGTTTTAATATATAATGTATTAATATAAGTTAATTTATAAAATAATAATTTTTGCTTTTATAAATTTACCTGAATAATACAGCAAACGAAGCTATGAAACAAATTAAGCGTCTGTTGCATTTAGTTGTACTTTTTAAAATGTTTAAAGGTAAATTTACCATACTTAAATATATTACAGCGAACGCGTAACATAAAAAAGTATAACCTTAAAAGGAAACGAATTGGTTTTTCCACGAGAAGCATTACATTTGTATAACATTCACACAGCGTATTCATACAAAAATGTGATGCGAGGCTGTTTACATTATAAAATAAGGACTAACATGGTCTTAACTTTTCCCCATAAGATTAACAAAGAAGATTCTACAGCAAGTTAGATCGGGAAGTAATGAGCTAGCTAAAGATCAACAGCCATGAGTTTCGAGCAAAAAAGAAAAGAAAAGAAAAAAACTCACCTAAACATTGATGCGGAGAAAACTCCTGAATCTCCGCACATAGCAGTCAAAACTGTCATGCCATTTTATTGCTCTTAATGCAACAATAAAATTATATGCGATGCGGTATTTATAAAAGTATCCAGTGCCTATGAACTTTTAAAACGAATAGGCAATAAAAACGTTTGTCCTACCGTAATATATGCTTTTTGAAAATCGAAATACAAAAATGCACTTCAGTTTGGGTGGAAAAGGATAAAAATCACCAACATCATAAATGATTAAATGTTGTTCTAACACCCGTTTATTGCGTCCATTGTCCTATATCCTTAAAAAGTTTTTAAAAACTGGATGTTTATATCTTTTCTTTGCAAACTCCTGATACTGTCCCTCAACTTCTCTATTTTTGTCAGTTTGACATCGTGTTAATCCATCGCACTATTAATTTTTCCAACTTCAATACAAAGAACCACCCTGTCTGTTCCTCGAAAAAAAATCGTCCGGTTTCCGCTTGAAGGGCAGGAGAGCTATACTTTCTCTTTTTGATAAGGTGATAGAGAGATGGCGGAATCTCCCAGCGTCTATATGATGCGCTTCTGTTTCACAGACTGTCTCTTTAAAGGGAATCTTGCTCTCTCATCCATACCATGCAAGGCAGTCAGGGTATCTCGCCTGTCTGCGATCGGAAGTTGAACGACGCTCCCCTCAGTAATTTTTTAAAGCGACAGCAGCCTGCTTACAGAAAAGAGGTCAGAGAAAGGTCGGGAAAACGAAGTCCTGTTAGACTGACAAGAAATGCACCAGCCCCTAATATTGTTCAGATAAAACTAACCAGTACTCCCAAGTCAAACTTTTTGTATTCTTTCTTTTTACTAGCTCATTCAAAACTGTTTATTGGATTGATGAGCTATATCAAACAATTTATTAATAAACGAAAAGTTTCATCTTAACAATTATTTGAAAGAACGGCGAATTATTTTCATTACCTTTTTGCATAAAGAAAATGGATTTATTGTATGACGACAACTTTAATATTCCGTATGTTTTCAGCCAGCGTCAATTCAAAATTTTCTGGTGTGACCGACGTTGCACCTGCTTTGAAGGGTAGCACTATATCTCTGCTGCTTCAGGACAGAGATTTGCATTAAATTGTACATTGGGGATTTTTTTTATCCAATGATATAGAGAAATTTAAAAGACCAATTATACATTTGTGGTCAGAATCTTATCAATTTCCTAGAAGAAAATATTTTTTCTGTTAAAAACGAAGCGTTAAATATCGTATTAAATGTATGCTGTTAAAAAAAAATTATAGATTCATGACCACACATACAATGGTATTGATACTAAACAAATATTTAAAAAATTAAGTTACTTTGTTTAAATGTGGAATGGAATTTGTAAGCAGGATAGTGTGAGTTCCTTTCTCACAACCTTAGGGGGAGAGCAGGGTTAATGCGATGCGATTATGATTAATATGTCTCCGTGGCCCGCTATCTATGACATTGAACTTCTAGTTCAGATAATGTCCATTGTTTTACAAAATCGCAGAGCAAACGTAGGAAGGACAGGAAAAATTACGTGTAAATAAGCCGGACCTCGCCTGAGATTCCCATACACCGCGCTGCTTGAGAACCAAAAAGAGACCCCGGTTCGCCGGCCATTGATTTCCTGCCTCTCTTGGACTTGTCCATTGTTGAAACCCTTTTTAATTTAGCCATAAATTGGGATAAGCTCGAGCTATGAGCTGTTCTATTTTCTTCCTGTCAGGATGAGGGATTTGTTTTATGATGCATTGTGTATTAAATACAAGTAATCTGGGAAGGTGATTGCTCGGGCTCCGTGGATCTGATTGAGGTTTTTGATGGACTCCCGAGTCCTTACTGAAAAGGAGGAAACGTTGGTGAATAAACAAAAGTGTATGTGGTATCAGAACCAAGTCGAGGTAAATTAGGGCAAAAGTGATCGAAACCTATGCAGTCAATAGATGTACCTGCACTTCAACCGTCTGTCAGGAGATGGCGTTCTGAACTGACTAAAACTTTCAAAAGGACAATCAAAATCATACGTTTTTCTGCATTATGCATGGATATTTAAAAGTTTGCAAAGCAAAACACTAAGGAGTAACTTGTATTTATACGAAAATATCTTCTTGGAAAGACATAGGCCTATCTAAAACAGAAGAAAAGAGTATTCGAGCATGCTGTGCTGTACCCCTTTCAATAACCATTTATTCGCCACTTATAAAAGTATAAAGTGTTTCGTCGCATAATATATAAGCCAATATATATTAATTTACGTGAAAATGAAACATATTCAATTTTAAAAATACTATTGAGTTACAAATAAGGATAATGATAAATACCACTAAATTTAAAATACGTTTTTTAAAAAAGACAATTATTAATGAAGATTTCTAGGACTTTCTCTTAATATTTTAGTGCCATTTTGCTCGTACATGTAAATTTGCATTTCAACACACAACACATGATTCCTACAAAGACTAGTCGACAACCTTATCTGACATCGTGATTGATTAATAAAACCATAAATTAAGCTACATTGTTTTAATCTAATGTTAAAAATAAATGTTCAATTTACAGGAAATAGTTTAACTGGTTATAGGCTTACTCGTACAGACAAACACCACACGAACGATCGCTTGAGAAATTAATAAGGAAAGGAAATTAATTATAACGGAATTTCATTTATGATATAATGGAAATTAAGTTTTTATCATCACTTTCTCACATTTGTTTATTTGGTAAAGGCGATGCGTGTTGTCCTTATATTGATCACAGTTTGTGAAAGATCTTATTTTAGGCCTGTATAGATTTCAGCAACTAGCCTGTAATTTATGCGCAACTGCCGCACCACAATTCTCAAATATTAATACTCCCGGAAATGAACGGTATTCTGTGCGTACCGGTGTAATTTAGGATCGTTTTACCTTCATTTCCTTTTTAACATAACCAGAGTAATATATTGGTTAAACACAATGTTGTGTTTTTAGCAGCATAACTGTCATTAAGTTTAGTACAACTACTGAAACCGGTCACAGCATTCTTAATACATCGGCTGTGTTTGGAAAGCCGATAATTAAGTTAATGTTGCTTAAACATTTGTGTTGGTGTAACATCGGTATATGAGCTTGTTTTCTGAAACTTAACGTGTGCCGTGAGAAAGCAAACTTAACTTGGAGGGGACGCAAAGCTAGTTCGCTTTCCAAAAAAATAAATAAAAAAAAAATCCACGTTATAGTGAGAGTTTCCTTGCGGCCAATTACCATTAAAAGAAAGGGGAGGAAATGAAAGGGGAAAAATGTAAATAAAAATTTCCTTCGTCTGGAAGTAGGCCTGTAGCTAGCATGTTAATCTCCACCTCAGTAATTTGGTTCTCCGGGAGAAGACAGAAGCCCCGTCGCTTTGCCCTGCACTTCATAAATCACAGCTTTATGTGGACAAGGTCAGGGCACCCCTGCCTCCACCCAGTCCTTCCCAGCAGTGCAGGACACCCGCCATGTTTAAGCCCGCCCCTGCCTTGGGCTCTCAGGACCAGACCAGCTCACTTCTAATTACTTTTGATTATTTTCATTTGCGGAGGTCAGCCAGGCATTCCAGGAGAGAGATGATTTCCTACAAATTCTGAGGCCTTTGAGCAGAGGCTCTGTGTGTTTTTGAATTAGTACCCCATCATTTCTGCACTGTCTGCTCTGTCCCGGCTGCTGCGCACTCCTTCCCTTCACAGATTTGCCCTGTTCCAGCCCTAAACCGGTTCCTTCTCCTTCAGCCAGAGATGGACTCAGGCAGTGTGCTGCCTCGGATGTCACATACAAAATTGTCACAAATAGCAAAGTATGTGAGAAGCAAATGTGACAAAAAACAAAGGTATCCTATTATTGGGCAAATCATTTATTACAAATGATTTTAAGTTAAGTCAACTGGGAATTTAGTGTGTTGAACTTAGTATATTGAGAGGAATACTTGGGCAGTACAATAACTATTATAAAAGAATTTGAGTTGAAGCAACTTGTTAAGTTTTAAGTTAAATCAAGTTTTTTTTTTTAAGGGAAATATAAGTAAATTTATAAGTAAACTTATCCAGGCTTACAATGTATGAAAGAAAAAATGTTGAAAACTTAATTTAATATCTAAGCATTTATTTATATTTACCGATGAGAAAAGAACAGATCCACAAGGTTGGATGCCTACCTTCAGCTGGATTTTATGTGCAGTTATTTATGTAGTAGACACTAAACATGAGTATCCTATATGAGGGCCATTTATACTCAAGATGGAAATCAAGTTATTTGGTGACAGTATGATATTTACTGATTTTGTTGGTTTGTGCTGTTATAGTGTGTGTGCTTGTATAGTAGCCTTACGGCTGCAAGCCCACTGTGGCTGAGCTGAGAGCACAGAGCCCCTCTGATCATAACAAGCACTTCCTCCTAGCCATCTTGGCACACTGGGCCTAGTGTATGGGGCCACAGGGTGAGACACAGTCTGCTGGAGAGTCAAAGGTAACATTTTAAAAACATAAATTTAGTTGGGCCAGCTTACATGCGGAACATGCTGGAAACTTAAACAAGCCCCTAGAGTTTTAAGGGTGGAGAGTGGGGGTTAATTTGCCCATGTTGGTTTCTGCAGCAGAGTGAACAAATTGCTTCTTACATGTTCCTAGATATTGTCTTTAAGAGAGCTTTCATGTAGAAACAATGGAATGGAACACACCTGCTAAGACATTAGAACACGATATTTCACATGTATTACAATTACTGAGCTTTCTGTCTTTGAGGAGCTTTGTGTCTGGTGTATTGAATACGAACCTATAACAGACTGTAAGATTAGATAAATAATCTTAATGACCTTGAAACACCTTCATTTATTCCGACACACATATACAATTGAATGCTTCCAAGATTTCCATGTACTTCTTTGCAATTAATAAAAACTCAATATATTTGCACTGCAATAGTATTACAATACTGCCAGCGGTGTGATGGGATACATTTTGATGTGTGAGTGCTGCTCATGTGCTGTTTGAGTTGTATGGGAGTTTATAAAGTTTGGCTTGTGTGTGAGTTTTTGGATTCAAATAGGTGTTGTGTGGAGGTGGGGGCCATACAGACCTAATCGAAGCGTGGTTTCAAAAAGCTGGATTACCCCTTTAGCACAGAAAAGAAACCTAAAAATTGTGTTCTTTAGAGTGCTTATGGTGCATCCATAACGCTCTACATCACACCTCTACATTGCCACACTGATTTCACATATTGCTATGATTATTCTGAGTGTTTATCTGCATAATATTTCTCTTCATTTGTGTGTATTGCGGTATTTGTTCCTTGTGAACATTCCACAAACATGCAGACTGTAAATTTAATTTCTTGTCTGGTGGAAATATTTAAAAGTTTATTTAACATTTATGGTAAATTGAAACATATCATATAGTAATTCAGAAGTAAGCATTATATATAACCACGTTGTAACCACGGGATGGCAGGGCTTGTAGCTTCTAAATGTAGTTATGGATGTGTGGCTAAGCGGGCCAAGCTTCTGTGTCTGTGATTGGAAGATCACTGGTTAGAGCCTTGATAAAATACAGCAGTCACATGTCCATGGGACCTGAGCAAGGCCCTTAACCCCCAGCTCCAGGGGCGCTGCATGCTGCCTGACCCAGCACTGAGACCCCCCCAAGCTTGCTTTCACCTACATGTTTGTCTCATAGAAAGTAAGATGCCAAAAAGAAAATCTCCCCATGGGGATGAACTAAGTATCACTCTTCTATGCTCTCCTGGGGATGTTCCAGGGAGGCACACAATGGATCCTGTACCAGACCTGGTACTTCAGGTGTAGAACTTTGACCCCATATATAAAATAACAAAGTTTCATAGGAAGACATTTTTACAACAGTACGGGGTACCATGCTGCACATCATAATCATTATAATATAATGTTATAGTATTGACCTCCAGTTACTTTTAGCTAAGAAGACTGGATTTATTGGTTATTGAAGAGTAATTTAACAAAGAACGTGTGGAGCACATTTAGAAATCTGTCTACCATTATCCAAAAGTTACCAGGGCTGGACTGGACATCTGGCATACCAGGCATTTTCCCAGTAGGCTGATAGGAATGCGGGCCAATCGGAAAAATGTATCACTTAGTAAAAGTTATCATTGCCCCCCCCCCAGGTGAAGTTAAGAGTTAATAAGAATGAGAATACAAATATGTACAATTTCTGTATATTTCCTTCGTAGACAATTCAGTTGGCAATTAAAATATAATTCCAGTATAAGTACCGCTTCTGTAAAACTGTTCTAGTGACTGTATACTGATTAAAAACCATCATCAGTATCGAAAAGATGCTAAATAGACGGGGTGGGGGGGGGGAATCTGAATTCAAAATAACAGTGGTAACAGGCACTCAGAATACTCACAATAGCTTCCACTAAAGTACTGCTTCAAATGCTAGTATTTATCTCTGAGTTTTGATTTAAGTCTGGACTTACTTGTAGATGCTCTGAAAAGCAAAATGAACTTCTGGCTATCTGGAAGGCTAATCATGAGTTTTTAAAAGTGGACATACGGAATCACATTTATAAAGTCAGATTTGATGGAATGACATGATCTGGGTTTATCTAATACTAGACGAATCATTCTAATGTAATACACTTTTGGAGTAATATTCTAACCAGTGGTGGGGGCCAGCTGAAGATAAATCAGGTTTTATGATGACTGTTGTAGTTTTTATGGCACTGTGTGATATGAAGGACTGATCTGGGGATCAATCAGACATGCTGCCGTGTCACGCGAGACAGAGGGATCGATGTGCGTCTTGGACTGGAGTGATGGAGCGGCGATGGACTATGACCAGAGTCACAATGTCTGACGGAGGTTTTTAATGCCCATGCTGGCAGTGCATGCCCTGGAGCAAAGCAATGCTGAGAGGCAAGTGATCCTGGCTGCTGGGGTGAGTCTCCTCTCACACTGAGACACTGAGGACTGCAGAAATCCTCTAGCTCTTCAGGAGAACTTACAAACAAATTGGAATTGATCTCAAACTAGATGGAGCTCGGTGCAAAAAAAGCAGCCTATTAGTGTAGACAATTGCAGTTAAAATAGTATACAGCACAGATTTGGTTTACTCTCAACAACAAGCATTACAGTTGAAGTAAAAATGCACGGAGCACTTTGTAACATACTCCCAATTGCAGGAAATTGGTCATAATTTTGCTCAGCCCTAAACAGGCTTTACCATCCTGTCATCTGGCTAAAAGTCCAAGGAACAAGAAACTATCCGAAACCTTTCAGCACCCCCTCCCCCTCCCCCTCAACACCCCCCAAACAACCTCACACTCATACAATAAAAAACCTGTCTCGGTCAGCTGCCAAGGAGAAAATTCCACCTGTCTTGCATCCCTCACCCTCTATCTGGGAGCAATTTGTTCACCGAGCCTGTTTATAAGAAGTGAAGTTATACGTAATCAAGCCCTAAGAGTACGTACACACACTGGACATCCATGTAGAATGCAACATATTAAATTTCTGTTTGTTTGACAAGAGTCCTGTCTCTCTCTTTCATTTTGTCAGGAAGACCCCCATCTATTCACCCCGGGTCACGACCTTCACAGAATTCCCGCTCGCTCTCTCAAGTGCTAACACGCATTAAGTAAATTAAGAGTCTCTTCTGTGAGGGAAAACAAATTAGCTTCTTGAACAAGAGAAAGGCATAAATGTAATCTCTGTAGACTCATATTTATGATGCAATTTACGCTGCCTCACAGTTATGATGCAATATATGCTACCTAATGATAGTACTCTTGACGAGAGCTCATGAGCACCATGAGCCATTCTCCACACAAAAAAGCATTTTTGGTGGCAAGAATGAAGTTTAACTAACATGCCATAATACATGTCTAAGAGAAATAGCTGTCATCCTCACTCTCGCCTCATTCCAGCAAAGCGCTGATGTTCTGTTTGTTGGGATGTTTGCCTTCAAAAGAAACGACAAACAAAAACAAGCAGTATAATGGCCAAAAGACAGAGGACAGAGGTGAAAGCGAGTTTGGGGAATGAGCGGATGTGGGGGCAAGCTGGGGGGGGGGGGGGGCTCCTGAGGAACGGGCTCTGGTGTAATCTCCACACTGAATAGACGCTGCTCTAATAGAATCCTGGCGTCCGGCTGCCACTGAGAGAAACAAGAGGCGTAATGGATGGGTTCGGCTCCCGCTCCCACTTTCCCCGATGACCCTTGCGCTGGTCAGAAGTAAGAGCTAAAGAAGCATTTTAGCCTGGGGGCTGATTGAATGGGGAGAGAGGTGGGAGCAGCCGTGCTGATAGACCAATTTCCCACTAGTGCGAGCAGCAGGCCTTGATTGATGAGGGCTGGGGCTGCAGAGAGGAGCCCCATCACATGTGATCACATAAATACTCATTCAGCTCCAATCCGCCCTGACAAGCCCGCGACAGCTTTGTCCCGTCACAGATATCACTGCGGGGAGAATACTCCATTAATCATGCATAATTAACCATTCCAATCGGGCCGGTGGAACCAAGACAGGACCTTGAATAAATCCGAGCACCGTTACTGGGATTCTGCACCATTAATACCAGTAACTTTTAAAGTCCCCACAGAGGCAGCTGGTTTGTACAGGAAACAGGTTCATTGGTAGCGGTTTAGGCTTTAATGGGCCCACTGTAGCAGTAGCCCGTACAAACGGCCTCGGCTCACAAAGCGTGCAGCACAATATCCTGTTGATCTGCACCAAGTCATTACAGCGCAATGTTTGAAGTTGAAAAACTGCTCTTTTAAGGGCTCATCTGTCAAGCGGACCAGTTAACAACCCCTCCCTTGTCCATCATGACAAGAGGCTCACAGACTCGCCACCAGCGGCTGGACCTGCTCACTGAGGCCTGGCTATCTTATTGGGCAGTGGCGGAAATGCACCAAAGACAAAATTCTGACCTGTGGAGTGGGAGGGGCTCAGCCTGGGGCAATCCTCTCCGGTCAGCTTTAGGGTCCTCGCCCGCCCATAACTACTCAGATGGACAAAGTAAAATACTCCAACCAAAATACACATTCCCATACACATATACATACCCAGAAGTAAACAAACCTGGTCCTCAAAAACCATATTCCTGTAGGTTCATACTAATAAATTTCTATTTCTTTCATAAAGAACACACACTAAGCTACACATTTACTGTGGACAGTTTAGGTAAGAACAAAGGGTATTTAAGACAGAATTTCAATTCAATACTGCATGGGAAAATAAACTGCTTTGAATAATTAAATATAGTAAATTAAATCCTGCTGAATTGGGAGCGCAGCTTGCAGAGCAGCAAACCACAGAGCAATTTCAGAACCAACAAATTAAGGTATGTAGTATTAATCAGGAACAATTTAAAGACTTGAGCAGAAAAGACAGCTAGCATCCTGCTCTTGCTCCCTGCCTTAGCTTGGTCCCAAATTTTTGGAATTCAGCAAGATGGCCCTTTGGATGTGAATGTGGGTCTCTCGATTCAGTCCTGACCCAGGGGCCAGAGGCAGCACTTGGACCAACGTGGCAGGACATTGGAACAGCAGTCTGAGGAGAGTTGAGCTCAGAACAGCTGGCTGCTGCTGCAGGGAAGAGAGAGGCTGACACCCCCAAAACGAGAAAAACTAGAGAGCCGGATCCCTGTGATAGCAGGTCTTTAAAAGATCTGGCAGGTCTGTCACTAAGGGCTGTGTGACAGATGGCTGACCCAAACACAGAGGTGCAATGAGAGAACATGGAAAGGAGAAAGTGACTTGTGAAGCTCAGGAATCCAAACACAGTCAGTGTTTATATAAATGCTCTGAGAGTTCCTCTATGGCCGATGTTCTCTTAGGCGAAGCAGTTGCTTGTTCCATGTTGAGTGAAGAACATGACAAATCCTTGTGGGGGGGTGTTAATTTCTGTGATGATATAAGAATCAAAGTGGAACCTGGAGTGCACAAACACACATATACAATACCTAACCCTAACCCAGAAATAAACAAACCTGGTCCTCAAAACCATATTCCTGTAGGTTCACACTAATAAATTTCTATTTCTTTCATAAAGAAACTAAGAGCATAACAAATTTACCACAAAAGCTCTTGCAAACCAGGGCTGGTCACTGGTACCCTTATAACCTAAAGGAGTTTCAAAAACCTGTACCTGGATACACACGGTTGCACTTACCTACAAACAGGGAGGTTTTCTCCTATACTCAGAAAGTACTGAAGATTATAAGGCATTTTTAATTCTCATTGTGGTTCAATAAATCTCTCCCTCTGAATATATTCTAAGGATCAGTCAATTACAGAGGACAGTCATGAAGTATTCCACTGAGAGCCAGCTGAGCAGGTCTCCTCTTTTTCTCAGCACCCATTCTGTGTAGCTGTCGAAGATGCGTGTTACGTACAGAGAAGATACAGTTTGCTTAAGAGGAAGACAAGTGGACATAATCTGGCTGCTCAGGTGGCTCTGGCTGCTGGTCCTGATGGGCCACCCGTTTGGTTTATGAGTGTAAAAGGATCCATTTTTCCTGTGCAGTGGGTGCTAGTTTCTTTATTGGCCACAGCTTGTGCTTCTGTGCTGCAACAGCTGTCTGCTGTCTACATTCATGACACGCTGCACACATTCTGTTTTTCCTCTTATTTTTTGCATCTGGCCCACTTAACAGAGTGAACTAGAGGGCCATCGGATGTGTCATTGCACACGTGTGCCTCCTCGGCTAGTGAAAAGGCCGAATAAGAAAAAATCTCACCAAAGAATGGGTTGAGTTCATGAGGCATAGACTCTCCTCTGTACTATAGAGATTACAGAGACAGCGTATTCCTGCAGCTAGATGCTTTAAAGGTAACCGTGTTGGAAGGGGGGCCGCAGGATGCACCTTCTATCCAGATCATAGATTGTAGTCAGAGTGCGGGAGACGCCCCGGTTCTGAGGCCACACACAATCTGGATTGATAGTGGGGCAGCACCGCAGAGCAGGCATCTGTTACAAGGCCTGCTACGAACAGGCACGAGAACCATCTCCCATTGTTATGCAGCCAGGACAAGGGCACATCTTTTAGAGAATGTCTACATTATAATTGTGGCAAAGTGACAGTATTATTCATTCGTTTTTTATAATAAAAAGAAATAAAAGGGTTAAATTTAGGTCCCAATGGCCATAAAACAAATCATTGCTTCACTCAGAAATAGGGACAGAAATAACAGAAAAAGAAATGTATGAAAGGTACGTTTGGTGGAACTGTGGAATACACATTTTTAAAAGGGACAGAATATGTCAGTGATTTTATGAACATCCTCCCTCCTGGGTTTGCCCAGGGTTTTTTCTGTACTCACATTGTAATTCAGCCTCATATGAGATGTGTCACCTCACCATGCCCATTCATAACCACAGCCTGTGAGCCATTCACCCACCATTCACTCCAGTTTAGCATCACCACCAGCCATAATTGAAACCAGACATATTTCTGTTCCGACACTCAGTTTACAAGGGTGACTGTCTGTTCTGATATTCACACCAGCTAATGTTCTGTTCAATCTGCATACAAGGCCAGTGGTATTGTGTAGTGTGAGGACAGAAAGATAGTACTGCTGAAACTAACTGTACTGCAGACATAGATATACCCACATTGATTCAACATAAGCAAAGCCTTGTCCTGAAAAGAACATGCTTAAATTCACCGAAACGCAAGGGAAGATGTAAATGTATCCAAATCATCTATAATCAGTGACGCAATCACTTTAAAAGCTGCTGAAAAAAATGCACAAATAACTAGAAGAGCAAACAACTCAGCAAGGAGAGACAAATACACTTAAAGAAACATACAGAGGCAACAACATGCAAAAACAAATTCAATCCTTAAATCTGGCAGCTGCTGAAACACTTTGAAAGACCATTGTATCGTTTCAGTCACCTGAAAGTAGGGCTGAGCAATTAGTCAAATTTTCATTTCAATTACAGATTCCAACAATTAACAAAACAAAATAATTGAGATAAAACGATTATTCTATCACATTTTGTTTTGCAATGACTTGTCTTGTGTTATAAATCCAGTGCTCCCCTTTCCAGCCCCTTTGTGGAGTTCAAGGAAATCCACTGTTACAGTTTTTCTCAACTGCTTTTGCACATTTCATGAAACATATTTAACATTCTGACGATTATAAGAGAATTTCTCCAAACAGTTCATGCACATAGTACAACACTATGGCTTAGCTGCAAAAGCCTGTATCTTACCCGAAACAATTAACTTGTGTCTCAAAAGCAAATAATTCCACCAATGAATTAGTCAGTGCTGCCAAAATGAAAAGTACAACCAGCATCGTTTTACCATGAGGTCAAACTGCTTAGATATACTGTCAAAATGTCAGTGCAAGTATGCTCCTGAGCTCCACAATTCTAAATTATAGTCGGTTCACACTTTCTCAGTGTCAGTGACTGATCATTTTTCATTAGCAAACTGATATTTATTCATGTTAAAAACACACATTTCATCTTTGCTAAGTTCCATGTTACAGTATGTACAGTTCACTGCTGAAAGAAAGCATTCACATATATATTTCAGGTGTCAAGACACAGTTCAACTGCAAACAAAAAAGCCACACAGCACTGTGTAGCACAAAATCAACAAAATGGCAATACAAAAATAACACAATCATGTACTGTGGGAACCAAAAACACAACAATGTTGTATCACTGCAATTTATGGAATATATTTTGAAATAATTTTGAAAGCTGTGATGGCTAACACAATGATCACACATATATATAATTTTGGGTGTAAAATTATTACAATGGGAAACTACATAATCTATTTTGACCACCAAGACTAAAGCAACTGAATATTATGCCAAATGAAGACAGTTGTACAAAACCATTTTAATATAAGTATTTAAACATTTGAAAATTTGTGTGTAGCAATGAGAAATAATGTTTTGCTGTGCAGAAGTGACATTATGGTGTGAGGATTACACTTGTTGTTTCGCAAATGTTAATTATCCTTTGAGAAATGCTCCAAAGTAATGTAAAAACACGTTTCTTTAAGTTCAGTAAATGCAATATGCATTGTTTTTTCAAAGACAATAAGTAATGGTTAAATAATCGCAATCTCAGTTCTGACCAAAATAATTGCAATTGTGGTTTTTGGCATAATTGCGCAGCCCAACCTGGATGGAATGGTGAGTCTGAGGCTAGGGCTCTGTGCCAGCAATTAGAAGGTTCCTGGTTTGAATGCCAGGAGGGATCCTACTTTGTTGGGCCTTTGAGCAGTTGCTTCTTACTGGGTATGATGTTAACCTACATCCAGCCCTGCAAACAGGTCCTCCAGCTTTCAGGGAAAATTCAGGGGATCGATGGCAGGATTGGCACTGCAGCCACTGGAAAAAACACTGCTCCATTGGACTAGTGTGGGGCTGAGGTATCACCCACTGCACAGCTGTACCTAGTTTCTCGTCCTTGAGGTGGTTTGTCAGGTGGTGGGTGCAGCAGTGTGTTGTAATCAGTGCGTGCTCCTTGGCCCCTCCTCCTACCTGAAAGGTATCGTTAATCGATCCATCCAACTGTTCATACAGGTCAGGGCTGAGGTGGGCAGAGAGCCCATCCCTGGCAGCATAGGGCACATGGCTGGGGAACACGCTGAATGGGATGCCAGTCTATTGCCGGGCATATCATGCTCTATGGCAATTTTAGAAACCAACTAGTCTAACTGCATGTCTTTGGATTGTGGGGGGGGAAGCTAGAGTACCAGGACGTAACTGGCAGAACAGGCAAACAGCAGACAAACAGAGCAGATGCAGGATGCAAACAGCCACTGCAGGACGAGTGAAGAGACGTGCCGCCAACTGCGACTTCTGCTGGCTCTTATCATAATCGTGACACGGCTTGACTCTTTGATGTTTGGGGGGGCAACGCTCACTCAGAGTGCCGCAAAATCCACACCGAATCCACTATTCAAACATTTCTTTTTGCTGTCAAATGCATGATTATAAGCAATTTAAATTATATTTTTATATATTTGTAATTATACTAGGAACCAGATGAGAGGCGGAGAATGGATGGATGGGTGGAAATTGCAAACACACTGACAGCAATATCGTTTGTCCTGGTTACTTTGGCACCTTTCATGAAACATACTCATCGTTTAAGGCAATGGTTGTTGTGCTGTGCAGCAGAATGTTTCACAAACATCCAAATTAATTGTTTTTGCACGCTGGTTCTCAATGCTGAGCTAGATTTCTCAGATGGTCATATGCCATGGTTATACGGCACAGGTGAAGTTTCCAAGCTGAATAGCAACACTCACACCCCACAGTCCCCACTGGCAATTAACCCACTGTTTAAACGTTATGGATTCAAACATACCAGTGCTTTGCAGTCCTTTTTGTATTTTGAAATCACGGCTTTAACTCCTTTTACTGAGCGACTTTAGCCTACTTTTGGCTAACATTACAGTAACGGACTCTAATTGTTGAATTTCCATTAGCATACAAGGCATACATTGCTATTTTAGCATACATCACGTTCACTACTAATTTAACCTAAGATTGCATTTAGATTTGAGCAGCTTACGGATGTTGTGACAATTGCGTTTTTTTTTTTTGTTATTCTTTTAGCAACTTAATGCCCCGTCTTGCCCCCTGTAGATCTGCCACTGCTCATCACGATATAAGAGCATTTCTCAGAACAGTTTATGCACATAACTCAACACTATTGTTTAGCTGCAAAAAGCCATATCTCACCCAAAACAGTTAATTCATGCCTCAGAAGCAAATAATTCCACCAATGAATTAATCAGTGCCACCAAATTGAAAAGTTGTTTTAACGATGAGAGTAAAAATGCTTAGATATATTGGAAAAATGTTACTATAAGTATGCTCCTGAGCTCAACAATTCTGAATAATCATTTCCCACTTTCACATTGTCAATGATTAATAAGCATTAACTAAACTGATATTATTCATATGAAAGACACCAGTTTCAACATTGCAAGGTTCTACATTTCAGTATGTAAAGTTCACTGGAAAGTATTTCCAATCATTTTTCAGATCTCAAGACACAGTACAACACCAAACGAAAAAGTTACATGACACTGTATAACAAAAAAACAGCAAACTGGCAATACAAGAACAAAATTTCAACAAAATCACTTACTGTGGGAACCAAAAATACAACACTCACGTGTTATACAATATATTCTTTTTGAAGGTTTAGTTAACTGTTTTGCATGTGGTGGCTAACATGGTGACCATTTAAATATATAGTGCTGGATGTAAAATTATTATAATGGGAAACTATATCTAATCTATTTTGACCAACAAGATTAAAGCAACTGAAAATTTTGCCAAATGATGACAGTTGTACAAAACTATTTGCATATATGAACTAAAATTTTGGAAATTTGTGTGAAGCAATGAGAAATGATGTCCTGCTGTGCAGAAGTAACACTTGTTTGCAAATGTGACAATTAACAATTGTTTGAAAATGTTAATTGTCATTTGAGAAATGTGCCAAAGCAATCAAGAAAAACTGTAAAAAAAGAAAAGCTTCAAACTAATGACTCTAAAGGCCAATAGGAAAAGGCATGATAAATAAAATAAAAATTAATTTGTGCATTTAAGGCTGCCTTGTTTTACTCTTAGAACATTTACCTGAAGTGCTTTTCTGAAAATTCATAAATAAGACCATGTAAAACACTATGCTTTAGGACTTTTTCTGGTCTTTATTTTTTTGGATTGTTCAACATTAAGGAATTATATGGCTTTGTTGAGGGCAGAATCGAGCCCTGGTGATGACAAGTATGGAACAGAGCCAAAATCTCCATGGATTGTCACACTTCTGGTAAAGATAACTGTGGCCCTTTGCTGGTTTTACAATGACAGTGCAGATCAGCTCAAAATCTTAACAAACCAGCTTTCTTAAACATTCAGATGGTCTGGTTACAATACAATGCCTGAATGTCCAGAACACCTTCAAAGGTCCCCCCGACAGCCTGAACGCTATTAGGAGGTTAACAATAATGGCTTACATTGACAGGGCTATGGAGGTGCAGAGCCAGTACACAAAAGCAGAGGCCAAAAGGCACATTATAGCCTGGATGGGATGCTAGTCCATCACAATGAGTGAAATTATATCATTATAAAACTGTCACATATAATTATAAAACTAAACACAGCATGACAATAAATTCAGAGGTCATGTGTGGTCACTAAAGGGTCAATAGAAGGAGCTGCAGTAATGATTGGTCTCCCATACAATGCCACCCCCCCCAAAAAAAACAAAACAAAAAAAAATCTCTCCATGGGAAGCAAAGTATTTCAAACTGAATAATTTCTGCCTCTCGTCTCGGCCCGCTGCCTCTGCAGGAAAGCGCTTCCTCCTTCAGTAATCTAACCAGCAGCCAAACAATATGCAATTTGTTCATATCAATTGGAGAAGAAAAGGAGGTACAAAGCAGAAGATAAGGTTACAAACTGCTTTAGACACACAGGTGTGCAGTTCAAAAGCCCCTAATGCTAAATCCCTTAAGAAAATCTGTGAATGACATAGCAGTGGAGCAGGCTGTTTTGTGACTAGATTGAGAACTGCAGTGAACTCCAGCCCATACCCGCCCCCCTTTTCTCCTCTTACCACATAAAGGCATCTCTCAGCTGCTAGCTTACACTGGCTGCCCACCATCTCTGCCATGGGCCCTTTTGCTTGTCTCGCTCCTTTAGACTTTTTCCAATGCAGGGAGGTAACAAAGGCATATAGTGAAGTGATACTCAGCCAGACCCGCATAGTCATGCCAAGACAGGGCGGCATTAAGGTCTCAGCGTGTGGGAGCTCAGCTTGCAGGTTCACACCTTTCACATGTACACTGCCACTCTCTCTCTCCCTTCCTTCTGCTCTCTGTATGTCCGATGCTTTACTGACATGACACAGCAGATTCAGAGGAAGCAGCAAAAGGAAAATAATACAGAAAAAAGCTATATCACCAGGTAAAATTCAGATTAAGATTGACTTTATTGACCTCCGAGGAAAATTTTGGTGCAGCACGAATGTAGTGCATAAACGAACATACATATAGTACAAAACATACAAAATGCAAAGACAGTACACTCTACCAAAAGGCCATATTAATTGAATATTAACCATGGGTAACAAATATTCTAAAATGCTGTCTGGTCCTACTGCATCACCTTGAAGATGTTGATCGAAACTGATACCCTTATTTCTGAGCAACGTCTACACCTATCATTGCTACTTTTCACTGCATTTCTGTGCTTAATTGGTGTGACAAGCACATTTCAACAGTTATGGATTCTTAAAACTGCATGTTTTATATAAATGCAAAAATATGTATAAAATGTGGTTTAAGGAGGAGGAAAAGGAGGAATATTGTGATAAGTGTTGTTCACAAGCTTTTCTTCCAGATTATACCCACACCCCCTTAAATTGATTCTTCCCCAAGTTCTTTCGTTAGTTATTGGGTGGGTCAGTTGATTGGACAGAAAATACAAAGCAAATTACATCCCCTATTGGTTCAAAACTGGACATGGCATTTTATTTGTATTTTATTTATATCACCCTGGACATATTTATAACTCATTATGAAGTCTTGCCAGCAGATCAATCTTTTTATTTCCACAAAATAAAAAATGATGCAAGGTTATTCTGCTGGCAAATTTCACCGCTGGCACTGCAGATTCTAGACAAAAATATATCTATCGGTGCTTGTGGTCAACCAATCAGCAAAGTTGATCTCTGTAAGCTCCACCCATTACTTCCTGGTCAAACGAAAAGTACCTAGTCCAGAGTAGGGCCTGTCAGTAGAGGACATGCATCAGTTGCGGATGTGAGTTGTGCTTGCGCTGTGTGGAAGGAAATTCCAGTAGGAACAGAAGTGTGTAGAGGGAGTGCTGTCAATGTCTTAGGCCTTAGGCAAGAAGACTGTGTGTAAATGCGTCTTGCGCTGACCCTGAAACGGGAAGCCGAAACCCCGTTTATGAAAATAATCGGCGCCTCCTTTGCTAAGAGAATGTGATGTATTACACAGGTTGCTCAATGCCAGAGAGGAAGATAACGGGGGCGCAGTCAGAAATACCGAATAGAGAAACAGGCGTATATTCTTATGTAGCCTTACATGCATGCTATGTTTAATCTGATTTGCTTGATTGCATGGAATGGATTAAATAGAAATATGTTAAGGGCTAGCAAGGGTGGGATGCAGCTGATGGCGACTGGCTGTCTGTCCCTGGGCCTGGTGCTAGAGGAATGTGGAGGTGCAAGTGATCATCAACTCTGAGGCCATCACGCTTTTCATCTTAACCAAAGCGGTAGAAGACTTCTTTTTAGTGGGGTTACAGAAATGTGTAATACCCGAGCCTTTCTGTTGATCGGGGGTTCACTTCTTTGCAACAGGAATGCCCTGTTTCTTTGATGTCAACTCCGGGCATGCCCTGCTGTAATAAAGAAATTTTATCTTACTCAAGTCATGTCAGATAAATTTACCTCATACCTGGTGCCAAACAGAATTGAGAGAAAGAAAAGTGAGTATAGGTTTTTACATCCACAGCTGCACGATCTGAATCAACCGTGTTAAACTATTGAAGTATTAAACTATTCAAGCAATAAAGGACTTTAGACCATCTGCCAAACCTATATCCTTACCAATTATAGAAAGTTAAGGTTCATCTCATGTACTTGCATGGATTTTCATGAAATGGCTGATTACATTTATCTGCCTGTATTGACACTGGCAAAGCCCCTAACAGGAACAGGTTTTTTGAATTTCGTTTACTTTTAGTTCTATATTCATTTAAATTTTTTCTTGCTTTTTTATTAGGCTTTTACTACACACACATGACATCCATGATTGACTCAAATCCCATAGGCACAAGAACTAAAAAAGGTTCAGGAACTACCTCCCTACAACTACAAATGGGCTGAGTTTCTATGGTGGATTAGCGGCATGCTGTTGGTTCTTGAAAAAAGTTTCTGTGGAACAAAAGGGCCTTATGTATTCTTGTTTCTGTAAGACAATTTCCTAGTGCTTGATGGGTAATGATGTCTTGCTTTTTTAAGCTAGCCTCGCTCAAGATCTGTTGGCTAGTAAGGAAATTTTGGCACATGTAATACATATAGAAATGTGGAAAATGTTTGCGTATGAGTTATTAATTAGTTTTTGAAGGCTTGCCAAATCTTTATACATGGAGGACTCTTAACATACATAGTTTTTATTTTCCATTAAAAGAAGATATTCATAGAGTAGCAGAGCCCCTGGGAAAGGACTTTCTGACCGCACCTTCACTGTGTGTGTGTGGTCCAGGTATACCTTACCTTGTGGGGACCAAATGTCCCCACGATGTGATGAATACCCGTTTTTTTCCACCTTATGGGGACCAGTTTCCTGTATTTTTCGGTTACTTATGGTTATGGTTAGGGCTGGGTAGGGGTTAAGGTTGTCATAGTTACCATTAGCATTTTTCCCATAGAAATGAATGAGCGGTCAACAAAAAGATATAATTACACGACTCTGTGTGTGTATGTGTGTGTGCACTGCTGCACCTGTATGTCTCAAAGTCTGCACGAGTTCCAGTAAAAATATGTATTTTATAAAGAATTTATTAGAGCAGTAAACTCTTAAAACGTATATGCAGTTATCTTCAGCAATAAACGTCTCAATATACATCATGGCCATTAAAATGTCATAATGCAATACCACACTTTTTTTTCTACATCTTCGGATCACAATGAAAAAAATCTGCTGTGACGGCATGTACTGGGGCCTCACACAGACAAAAACACGGCAATGGAGATGCACGCACACGCAGATGCTCGGCACCAGTCACACCTGCGCTCTCCTTGACTTAGCCTCTATGTCCATATCTCTCTGTAGCATGAACTGTATTGAGTAATCATATATTGCCTTTTCTTTTTCACTCTCTTGTGTCGCTCTGCTGTGACAAGCTTTCTTTCTGTTCTCTGCTGTCTCTTACCTCTATCAGGGAGAAAAAGAGGGGCATGTACGCAGAGAGATAAAGAACAATGACGAGTCCTGTGAACATCCCTAGATCTTACACAATCATTTATCTAAGGAAAAACAGACAAAGAATGAAAGGATGAAAGAAAAATGGGAAAGACAGCTGTAAAGAGGAAAACAGCAGACACTGCCAGCTCACTCAGTCAAATCATGCGGGGTGGAATCAGGGATAAGTATTTGGGGGTGTCCTTATCTCATCCAACTTGACGGTGACCCAGGGAGAGCACACAAACTTTTTTTCCTTCAGTTCTGCTTAAAAAACTGAGGAATATTTTACACAATAGTCTGTAATGTTGATACAAATTTGATCCAAGAACCAGATTAACAGCAGTTTCCTTAGCTTTCGCTGGGGTCAGGGAGGATATTTGTAACTTACCAGGAGCAGCTGGTCACTGGACTGACTGTCAGAGATGCTCCAGTAAGGCAGCAGTGAAAAAAGCTCCACGCATTCAAGTAGATGGCAAACTCTCAGTCATAACATAACCAGGGAGCTGCTTCTGCGGACAAGCCTGTGACATCCAGCCCTATGTCAGTCACAGGCTGCTCTTAAAGGATCCATTCAGATAAAGAGTATGGAGCCTGAATCCTGGGCTGTACTTATATGTTATTTGATTGGGTCTCTTTGGGCCCAAGGAACTGGCCAAGCTCACAAGTTGACCCCTCAATGTCACTCAGTCCTCTAGGTAACATTTGTTTTATCATCACAAATATTAAACATTCGAAGGGCAAACTTGAAGCGGTGATGCATTCATGAATTCATGACGGACACTGCAGTTGCCTGATAGACGTATCTCTCCAGCTTTTTCTCAAGCTTCGCTTACCTGGAGCTAGGCCTGTCACGATAACAAATTTTGCTGGACGATGAATTGTCCCAGGAATTATTGCGATAAACAATAATATCGCAGTGACGTCATATC
>JAOYFF010000038.1:17951595-17967641 GCA_025773925.1 Cryptomyrus ogoouensis
GATCTTTGGTTTTGCGAGAGGGGGTCGTAGGTGTGGGGGGGGGGGGGGCCCCCCGGGGGGGGGGCGGGGGGGGGGGTTTTGGGGGGGGGGGGGGGGGAATGCTGCACAGCAGACAATTTTCAGCTTGGATGCTTTTACTTTCTCTACCAGGCCTCATGAAAACAAACTGACAAAACAAAGGACACAAAATTAATGACCCGTGCCCCCTGTCAATTGACTCTTGGTCAAAGCCCCCCCCCCCTTCATGTCTTGGGGCATCTGGTTTAAATTCACAGAAACACAGACAGGGACAGAGGTTAAAAAAGTATGAAATGCCTGGGAAGGAGTCAATTGTTTTCCAGGATGTGTTAATAAAATAGCTAATACAGAAGAGCTAATCACTTAAAATGTTACATTTAAATTATATGTACTGGACATCTACCTATCTTAAAGCCATGTGACAAACAAGCTGAGAAAAAAGAGAACAATATGGGTGTTTATTCTTATTCACGCGCGTGTGTGTGTCTGGTTTGTGGGTTTTGTAAGTATGCATGTAGGGTAGGAGAGCATCCTCACTCTACTTAGATGCAATTATTGAAGCTTCTGTGCTACTCCTGTTCTTTCTTGGCACATAATGGCACTCACTGACACACATGATAGCCAGCCCCTCTGGCTAAGAACTGAGGACCCAAACTGTCCCATTATTCCTGTGTAATGCCAAAATACTGCACCCAGGATACATGTACAGGCAGAACAACACAAAAATTATAATTTAAACTGCAAAGAAAAGGCAGCAGTGGGGGAAGTGAAAGGCAAACAATGTCTAATGTGTATGTGTGTTTCATAATGCAATGGGTTAAACTGTCACAGTCCTTTGGGAAGAGCATCACTGTAGACGTCTGGTGAAGTGGTACAGAAAACTTGTTGTTTAACACATCCTGCTGAATACAGAATCATGTTTCCATCCAAAATATTTTTTAAATCCTCTACAATGCCTGTTTCAATATGGTCAACATGACCACATCATTGTCCAGCTTCTCTGCTAAACTACTGTATAAGCCAGGGGTGCCCAAATCCAGTCCTGGAGGGCCAGAGTCCTGCACATTTTTGGGTTTCCCCTCATTTAATACACCTGATTCAACTCCCTGTGCTAATTACCACACAGCTCTTGAGCTTAATCATTTATGGTGGAACAGGGAAAGAAATAAGCTACACAGGGCTCTGGCCCCCCAGGACTGGATTTGGGCACCCCTGCTTTAAGCTATTGCATCCCAATCTGTCAAATGCACCAGAATACAACACAGCAATTCTTCAGCATCACTTCATTTTCTGGCGTGGTCCTGTGAATTGAAGTAACCTACCTTGTTTCAATGCTAAACAATAAAAACACCATTTGTTTTAATATTGTTGACATAATTTATTTCCTTAAACAGTAAATACTGAAAATTTGAAGTCAACTGAAGGGCATGTCATGTAAAAACCTCTCATGCTATTAATCTGTTCAGTGTGAAAAATCAGCAATGCTTAACATTCAGTACACTGTCATAATGCATTTATAATGCATTCATAGAACATTAATAAGCAGCACGTTGGTATACATTAAAAATTTTCAAAGCATTGCATTCATAACATCTTCAATGAACAACACGACAGCTTTAAAACACATTAACATCAAACAATATAATCATACGTATAATGTCTTGTAAAGCATCACCAAAAAATCTATCAGCTGTATAGCATGCAGAATTTGAGGGATGTAGGATATTTATTCAATTGGCCAAATATTTACTAACAAAAATGTAACAAAAAATGAAAAAAAAAAAGATTGATTGAAAGAATGATAGAAGAAAATCAAAATTCTTGATGTTCATCAAGCCTTAGACATGGTGATATTAATCGGAGTTAGAACCTTAACATGGATTACTTCTAGAACCACTTTTCCAAAAATGTGAAATGAGCTAAACACTGAACCAGGAGTAACTGCAAAATGTGTAGTTTGAGAGAGACATACGGAGGGAGGGATGAAGTGGACACAATTTTCCTGGTTTTAACAATTTTGTTAAGTGAATTTCAAAAATATTGTGAAAGCAAACATCCTTCATTTCAGCTTGTAGCTTAATGTTTAACAGTGCAGTGAAAGTGTTATCAGTCAAACTGCATTAAGTCTGAAACCACTCAAACACGTCCATTCTCTTGAAAGACTTGACTCTCCTCTGTGTTCCAGAACAAATAGATAAAGCCTTTCTTCCCCTAGCTATTGGAAAGGTTCCCATGTTTTTATCTAAGCTTTAAGCATTGCTAATTTACACACTGCTTTTCCTAAAGCAAACAGATCACGGCCTCATGAGGTATTCCCCTAGTCACATGGATTTATGGGTAATCAGCATGCAACAATGAAATGGCTACCTCCCCCTTTTTAAGCATTACATTTTGGCCTGAGTATCATCTGGGGCGTCACTGTCCTGCTTGTCATTCAGTGTTTTACATCAATTCCTTGACATTTCTCAGCATTTCCAGTACAGCCATTGATCCTAACTCTCCATTGACAGGTTCATCATTTAAATGAGGTACTAACCCTGTCTTCAGTACCGTTCAGAATGTTTAAGCATGAGTAACTACCAGTACACATATACATACATTCATGTGTTTGACTTAATAAGAGATTCGTCCACTGATCAGTAGAAGATGCTTCATTTTTCATGACACCCACCTTGTTACAGTAAAACATTCAGCAACCAGCCCTGAAAAACCCAACCACAAGCTCACTGCCATATCATAAGAAAACAGCCAATCTTTGGAATTTTGAGGGTCCAAATCTGAAATCCAGTTCACTTAGGTTGCCTTTCAGCTTACCATTAATCATTATCCAGCAGTTATATTATTTAGACTCAATATCCCCATATTTTCCCACATATTGTCATTCTTCCTAAACCTTATATTTCATATTTTTGATTCTTTGTTCCATATCCTTACTATTCACTTAACCCCTTTGCTTGTTAGTGGTATAATTTTCCATTAAGTACTGGTCCAGAGCCACTTCTTAGTTTTAATTTTGGTGACACTTTCTATGAATGAAATGTGTATAAGAATCTAAGAACGCATTCATAACACATTATAATGCATTTATAAAGCATTATAAATTTCACGCCCCACATGCCTTTTTCCCCTGTGTTCCGTGTGGTGTGGCACTAACGAGCCACAGCTGTACCTCGTTTAACCCTGCCTCTCTTTTCAGCCCTTGTGTGGATGATCCCAGGTGCCTCTCGTCTGCTCCCTCATCTGTGGTGTATATAGTGCCTCCTCGTACTGAGCTCCCCAGTCCGATCACTGTATTGTTACGTGTGTGATATTGCTACCTGCCTGTACTACCCAGTTTGCCCTGCGCCCTGTCTTTTCTCCCTATTCACCCTACTCCATTTTAACCCCTCGTGATCCTTTTCCTTTTGCCCTACTTGTTGTGTTTTGTTTAAATAAAGCCCCCTTTGCTTTTCCCCACACCTGCCTTTGTTTCCATCCTTTCTGATACGTGATAATAAACATGGCTATAAATATTTATAAAAAGGTATAATACAGTGTAGTCTTGATTATTATGCATTATGAATGCTTTATGAAGCTGTCATCTATAATAAAGTACCTTCATAATGCAGTAAAAACCATCCTTAATTCTTATACTGACCATTATAATGCATTATTAAGGTATCTATTGCACATTATAGATGGCAGCTTTAAGTAAAGTGTTACCCTAATTTCTTATTCATTTCAGCACTAGCTCTAGATGTGTGGTCATATGTGAGGTTGACTTCAGCATCCTTTCTGAACTCTGTCAGACATATAGGCCTACATATTCTTTACGAGCACCTCTAGATGTCCTCTTATACAGAAACATAGCTAACAGAAGAAACCAGATATGGCCAAGTTAAAGCACTCTTATTGCTCAACATGACCGATACAAAGAAAGGCCGAAACTAAAGCTATGCTGGCAGTAAGCATGTGAGTGTGTGGAACATTGCTGGGTAGGATCTGAGAGTCCAGGTGCTTGAACAATTACAGTCTCTCCTCCTTTAGACTCAGTCGTACACTCATATACACACCAAGTGAAAGTGGACACTCTGGATGAGTGAATTACCCAGTAAGGATAAAGACTCGGTGGATCATATTCATGGGTCAGGTTCCTTCTGCTGTCTCCTACATCATTTGCTGAGCTGCCATTGTGCTCCATGACCCCCTGGCTTCCTGTTCTGCTCCCCTATAGCCAAACCCACCACTTTGCCGAAGAAGTGATCACAGACGGACACACAGAGGACCTCCGGTGCGGGCCACAGATAAAAAACCCACACCTTACAGTATGACCCCCCCCCCCCCCTTCCAGCTTTTCGCCTGATTTGGTATTAGCTTTAAATGCTAATGAACTTCCGTTCCAAATTCACTGCAATTAAAAACTTACTCGATAAAATTGCAGAATTCTAAATTTAGGTGGTCCTGTAAGTGGTTTCCTTATGAGTTAAATATTCCAAAAATCTCTTGTATTTTTAATCTTATTTCCTAAAAGAAAGGTCTACACCAAACAGACATTTTGACAATGACTCAGTCTAGCCTTTTATTTACTTTGTTATTTATTTACTGGACAAGAGCTACAATTAACTATCCAACCATCAATTCCTGTAACTGCTCATCCCATTCAGGGTTGCATGGGGCCCGGGGTTTATCCCAGAAGCTACAGGTACAAGGCAAGGAACAATCCAGGATGGGACACCAACCTATGTCAGAGCACGCGCTTGCGTGCACACACACACACACACACACACTTCAGCATCAACAATTCACCTCACCATATTTTTAGATGGGTGGGAAACAGGACAACCTAGAGGAAACCCCACAACAACACAGGAAAAACGCGCAAACTTCACACACAGATTTAAACGCCAGGCCCATAGGTCTGGGGCAACAGTGCCTACCATTATGCCACCCACGACTGACCATATTTTTTAATACAAACACTGTAACACTGGAAAAAAAATCTGCAGCAGAAGCAGTTGCTGTTTACATTAAGATTAGAACAGTACCGATGGTTTAGCAGAATCTGTAAATTATTCTCTCCATAGACTACAGATTAGAGATGCACCGATCCGATATTCGGATCGGTATCGGCGCCGGTGTTCTGACAAAACGTGCAGTTCCACCGTTTTGGGATTAGGGTTAGGTTTTAGGGATTAGGGTTAAGGTAAGGGTTTTAGGGGTTTTGGGGGGTTAGGGTTAGGGTAAGAGTTAGGGTTAAGGCTATCGATTAGGATGTTTTGATGAAGTAGGACGTTTTGTCAGAACACCGATACAAGAGGGGCTGCCATCGCAACAAAGTGTAACTGAGCTAACGCCAATGGGAGAAAAATTGTGTTAAAATTTTAAGCATTCGCCACTTGTTTATGCTTGCTTTGAAGATATCCATAACTGCAAATGCCTCTAAAACGCTTAAAACAAGACGTACAAACGAGGTAGAAGAGTACATTATTTATGTTTGTAGTCGCCTAATTAAATATTTTTGTCATGCATTTTTTTCCATCTGTATTTATTAGCTTAAAAAAATTATATACAAAGTATAACAAAGTAAAAAGAGCTCTTGCATCGGAATCTGTATCGGTAGTTGTCTATCGGAATCGGATCGGAACTGAAAGAAATGTGGATCGGCCCATCCCTTCTACAGATACAAACTGAAAAAAATAGTATGTAAAAAAATAGTGAAGTGCAACCTTTGTGCTCTAATTATAGTTATACAATTAATTTAGAAGCTGGATATAAGAGGATGACTAAAATAAACATATATTTGTGTATGATTAATGTACTGTGTGTGTTTTGTTCCAAAATCCTTAGCATCTCTTGACTTCTAATTTTCCCATAGCAAATAATGACATATAACTTATATCTACTGCACAAAACATATCCAACTAATTATCATGTTAACACAGCTCATGACTGATTGGGTGGAGAACAACTGGCTGGGGATTGGTCAAGAAAAAAAAAAAACAAGCAAACAGGGACCAGGTCAGAACTCTGAAAGAGAGGCTGTGCCCAAACCTGAAATAAAGCCAACATACTCACAGCACCAGGGCCTAGTACGGCCTCATCCCTCTTTATGAGCTTTATGTGCTTAAATGGTATCATTACGCTGCCATTTATAAATGACTGCTAGTCTAACCCAGCTGGGAGCACAAGTGCTGTTTTAACACATATGTCATCAATTATTATACTAGTGGCCATTTACAGACATATACAAAAAGGAGGTAATTTATGAGTTTGCTATGAGTCACTGCACTGCAAAATTGAATACAAAAAAATGCAAATTATAATGTAAAAACATAAGTTGTCAAATATTTGACTTAAAAGAACATTGAATACATTCCAGTTCACATAAAAATACAGCTTTTTCATTGATTTCTGTGCTTGGATAAGTATGTGTGCATTTTTAGATAACTAAGAGTGTGCTCTTCAGCCTGTGTGAGTCCATAAGTGAGTCTGTCTGGCATCAGAGGTACAGAAAGGTGTCATCATCATTCACTGTATTTTGTTCTTTGAGTCCAATTTGCTCCTTGTGAATCGTCCCAAGACCAAGGTAAACCCCTCCTCATGAATCAATTAATCAATAGTGACATGGCACTAGATCCTTTTCCCTTCTTCATTATTTTAATTAGCCTTTTAAATGGACAGTCCTCCGAGCTCCAAGCATTTCATTAGTACGTTAGAATGCTCTCACAGCAGCGACATGTGGCGTGGCTGCTGGCCCCCAGGCACTGTGATCGGCTGTCTGAAAGACTGCATGCTCCGCTGGATGACTTCTGAGAAAGTCACAGCTAATTGTAGCAATTCGTGCACTATATATAGGTTCACTCTTTATGTTCTCTATTAACAAGGGCTGCTATGTTTAACCCTTATTGAACAAGACAATGTGCCCTCACACACCCAAGGAAGCACACACACATTTACAGAATCATAAACACACATATGCACAGCTAAGCACACATTCTCGGACCCACATTTTCACATGCAAGGTCCCATAGTTTTATTAAGGGAATTTATCATGTGTTTTGCCATCCTAAGAGTGTCCAGTTGCTGCTGGTAGCAATTTGTCAGTTATAACTGAATGAGGCTAAAGAGCGTGGGCAATGGGCAACAGGCAGCTGATTAAGCATTGAGGAAAATTCAAGGCCCACCTCTTTCCATGTGTCCCAATAAAGCTACACATGTGCCCTACATGGGATCACTCACTCACACCTCATCACACATCAGTGCCCCTACTGCCAGTCTGGACTCAATGAATGGGACATAGGTGCCTTTGCTTTTATTGTTAAAATGGCAACATTTTTCCATGTTCCACCAGGTGTTGTCTGTGCCTTCAGCCCTGTAGACTGCAACGTGTGTGTGGCTTTAGAGCAGTGCCCCAGGCCCTTTCCTCTTCTGTCGTGTTAATCATTACCTGTTCTCATACACCTCCTCAGCAGAGATGAGGGAAAGCTGTTAGATCTTAATCTTTTTTCGCTGCCGAGAAGCCCATCTTGATTCTATTTGTGAATTTTGCTCGTATGAGCATGCAAGACAATCAACAAGCTCTGCAACATGCAGAACAAATGAACAGGCATGTTCAGCCTTAGTAACTGGGAAATCTTATTATGCAGACCTGATAGTAGTCAAAAAGTCTACAAATGATCCTATGCTGTAGTTCCTGTTGAGCTGATATCCACCCCAGTAACCAATTAATAAATGTGAGTTGAGAGTGCATGTCTGTAGGACATTTGTCTAAGGCTAATTTAGAAAGATGACATTAAATCACAGGTTAAGCTACATGGAAGATAAATTCATTGATGAAGGAAGAGCGACATCGAGGCATGCTGACAGCTGTAACATGGGCCACTTGCAGCTTGTAAGCGAGTCATCAGAGACTCCAGCGTGGCAACTGGCAGCCTCGCGTCCCGGCTCACCATACCGATAATGAGAGTCAGACGCACAGCCGGCTGCTGGTCTGGCGAGCTTGCAACGGGCTGGCCAGCACATTGTGATTTACTCGCTTTCGGAGCTGTCACGTCGAGATCTCAATTACACACAGTTACAACACGGCTGCATGCAGGCTCTGGCATGGACACAGCGCACAGATAAATCCCAATAAATATTTGCGGTTACAAAGAAAAATGAACAGAGGATTCATTTTGCCCTTTAGAAGGCATGACGTTAAAGTTTTTACAGTTTTGTAAAGCTCTGGCAGATTCCTTTTCTAACCCCTTACATCCAAGCACAGAGTTAATTGTGCGGCTATATGAAGGTAAATGAGAAAGAAAATAACAGAAATAGAATGAGGAAATAAAAAGGCAAATAAAAGAGAGGATGGAGAAAAGGGGGAAAGGACAAAAAGAAAAGTGGAAAGGATCGAGGCAAATGAAAATGTTTAACAGAGAGGGGAGTAGTGCCAGAGGACTCAGATGTGTGTGAGAGCAGCTAGCAAGCCAAAGCTTCAGATCTGCTGTAATAATAGCATCAAACTACTGTTCTCTGATCAGATCCATATGCACTCTCCTGTTAGACTTCAACATCAAATCCCCCTAAATCTGCTTTACTCAGCTTTGGTATCTAACAAGCTGACCTTCTGATCCCAGCAGCTTTACTGCATCTAGATTGATGACTATTGAGCTAAACTGTCATTTAGTTTACCAGGAATCTTAAATTATATACTGTGCTTATTAAATTACACACCCTCTCTACAGAGGAGCTGTCTACACACATAACCACATCACAGCACCCTCTCCATGATCCTCTCGCTTAGACCTTGTGGTTGCAAATCTTGGAGGGCTTTTGTAACCTTGTCTGTAACCAAACTAATCCGAATCTTTCAGTCATTACTAATATAATGATGGGACCCAGGCTGAACACTGAGACTGTCCGGGAATGTGGCGACAACACTGAGTATCATTGTAGTCATTGGATAAATTTGTTAAATTGTTGTGGCTGGTAATATAACTCAAGTATTGAAAGCTGATAAAACTAGAATATTACGTTCAGTAGGTAGAGCTAATCCTGCGATGAATTATTTTTTCACTGTATGTTCATCGTTTGCTGTTTGTTCAAATGGATGTGGTAAGAGCTTAAGACTGGAATGTTGATTGATTTGTTGGAAAGCCTGAGCACATAGGATTCCATACCAAGATCAGCAGATCTAACTCCAAGTTATCTGTGAAGTTAGCTATGCTTCTTTAACAAGCTATAATTACAGCTTGAAATCTTTGAGATGTGGAATTTCAACAAGCAAACCATCACTGAAGTTACATTTGTCTTCACTAATGCTTTTAAATTCAACTTCACACGAGTGTTCTGAAACATCAGTTTCTGCCTTCCCCAGAGTTAAGGAAAATATAGGAGACATATATATGGACCATAAAACCTTATTAATTCTTTAAATTTTTTACATTTTTGCAATTATTATTATTATTGTTGTTGTTGTTGTTTTATTATTATTATTATTATACATTTTTTAATTATACTATCAAACACAGTAAATGTATTTAAATGTGGGTTGGGGCTGATTTTCAGTGTGTCACACAGGGTGGTTAAAAAAATTACCACTAGATCCCCCCCATTGTGAAATGCAGCTGATTAACAAATAATGGATATATGTTTGTAGGTATGTGTATGTATGTATGTGCACACGAGTGTGTGAGTGTGTGTGTGTGAGTGGGTTTACCTTACCTTATGGGGACATAATGTCCCCATAATGTGATGAATACCCATTTTTTTCCCTTATGGGGACCAGTTTCCTGAATTTTAAATGTAAAACTCAATTTCATAAAAATCAATTTCATAAATATGTGTGACTGCAATGAAAAAACTAAAAATGCAAAAACTTGTATTTAGCATTTTTCGCATAGAAATGAATGAGCGGTCCCCATGAAGATATGTTTACCCGACTGTGTGTGTGTGTGTGTGTGTGTATGTACATGTGTATATTACTTGGTTACCAAGGAAAAATCTGGGTGCGAATGTGGGCTAAACCAGTTGAGAAGCACTGCACTTAGACACACAGACACACCTCTTCAAATGTGCAGAGACACATGGATAGATGCACATATTCATCTGCACAGTGAGCATGTCCCTCTGTGCTCCACTTCCATGCTGTCTTACTTGCTATTGATGTTCTTCGCACACAACAGACAAAGCTGTATTTGCCCCAGACCAGCAACACAGCAACACATCTAAACAGCACAGGAGCTGTAAACATTAAAACAGCACTAGAGAGGCAGCTCACTTTTTACTGGATGTTGTATAAAAACTCAGAACACCCGAAACTGACATGAACTGATATAAGCTGTGGGAGACTGAGATGAAATTATTATAACTTTGAAAATGTGTAATGATCAAGTACTTAAATAGCTTAAGAAAGATGCAACAGCCATTTCCATGGGAACACAGTGTTTCTTAAAGTGCACAACAAAAGTTTGTTAAATCTCTGAAAATGAAGACATATTTTGATTGTCATCCTCAGAAGCTCATGATTGACCATAGTGGGTTTTGTTTATGTAATATGTGGAGTCAAACCCCCCCCCCCTGCAGTGCCCTCTGTGGTCAGGCCAGTATAAAACAGCAAACCATAGCAAAACTGATCTGTCCTATTTGCTACCAAAATTACTGAGTAGCCACAGACACACATGAACACTTACAAACACACACACACACACGCACACACACACGCATACATACCCTCGTACCTAAATGGGGACCGTCCATTCATTTCTATGGGAAAAACTCCAATCCCATCGATGACAACCTTAACCATAAGTTACCCAACAAAATAGAAGTCTTTTGCCATTTTTAGTTTTTTTATTGGTTATAGATTTTTATTAAATGGAATTTCCCCTTGTGTGGACTGAAAAAATGGTCCCTACAGTGTCAATTTATTTATTTTTTTATCACATTGCAGGGACAGTTGGTCCCCACGGTGTAATACATATATGACCCCCCCCACACACACACACACACACACACTTTCCCACAAACACACATTCAGGAACACACACAGACATATTTCTGTCCAACAGGTTGCTGGCACGGCTGAAGGCTAGTGATGCGGGCTGTTGTTGGCCGCTGAGAAGTGCTGTGTTTGTCAGAGGAGTGATTAATGACCGCACCATGATAATATGAAGGAGAGGCATATTCATCCACACAAAGAAGCACATCAAGAGTTTCAACAACCACCTCATTAACTGAGTGTCCAAGTCACCAAGCAGCACCAGCTCATTGTGCCTCCTCTATTCATTGAGCGTTTTCTCAGCGTCACTGGACAGTCTGAGCACTCCTGTGGGCTACAGCGGGGGCCCGGCTGCTCAGCTGCACTGGCAGGGGCAGGAAAGCCAGCTGCAGCGTAAAGAGCCGAGCACAGATCTACAGGCAAAGAAAGCAATGCAGATATGCAGCACCTTGGGCAATAAAATCACTGCTGTATCAGCTATGTAACCTCAACTAAACACAAACTTTCTGCCCCTAGTTTGAGCTGCAAACAAGACATGGTTTGTCTTCTGTTCTTGCCCTAAAAGCTATACAGTTAAAAGCTGTATAGTGCTGGAACTGCAACACTGCAAGACAAAAATCCAGTTCTTGTTTGTTTAATGACACTATCCAGTCAATGAAAGGTGAAATAGTAAATGTTATCCTGGGCTTTTGTCCTCTTAGCTTTCATAAGGTTCTGAGCAAAATGTGCACTTCTGTCATTAACATCAGCAAATGTCTATTTTCTTCATGTTTTGCTACATGTATTCATTACCTTAAAAGTGTTAGCGAGGTGCCTGTGAACTGTACAGGAGCACAGAACTGTAAGATTCCTCAAGAGCATATTGACACATACTCATGAAAAGCATGTAGCACAGTCACACACTCCCATACACACAAAGGTACGGTGGAGATGAATGGACTTCTGGAGCAATGCATAGAAAAACTTGGGGCCTTCCAGTAAGTCAACAAAAGTATTTGCACACGACAAACATGATGCTAAGTGCTTTCGAAAATCTAATTATATGTTAAATTAGACATGAAAAAAAGTTCCAATATTGAATGTTCCATTTTCTGTTGTTAACCAGTATGTTTGTTAAATTTCCCATAAGGTGTAAAGTACAAATGTTTGAAGTCAGAGAAATACATGTTGATAATTAACCTAAATGGATTTAGTTTTGATGAGCAACATACTGAGAGTAGAAAAATCAAAGGTAAATAACCCGTTTTTTTTGATAGGCAAGCTAACAACAGGTGGAAAACGAGATAAAACAGTTGTGAAGAAACTTCACAGAACAAAAGAGTTTTTCTGTTCCACTTGCAAATGTGTCCCTCCTGGTTATATAAGAAAGAAACAAAGTGAGCTATTTAAGCAACTACAAACGAAGAAGCCTGGCATCATAATAAATGATGAAGAATACAAGATGGACATGGAGACATTTCTCTCTTTAACATGAGGTGAAGAGTTCAAAGTCTTTTTTATAGGATATAGATCATACAGCCATTGTTTAACAGTGATAACAATGAGGCCACGGTGGTGCTGCACTGTCCAACCTTGGGGCCCTCACTGTGGCACTCATGCCAGGGTTATCTTCATTGTATATAGATCATATAGCCATTGTTTAGCAGTGATAATAATACTGAGGCCATGATGGTGCTGCCCTGTCCAAACCTGGGGCCCTCACACATGCCAGCATAATTTTTTTAGTCTCACTACAGCGACATAAGCTTTATTTCTCTAGGGAAAGGAGTGATAAAACAACCTTGTGACACAGAGAAATCACTAGTCTCTAAGTGCTCGTGAATATTACAATAGCGCTCCTGTCATGGCACTAAGAGCAGCGAAGGCCTGTTACTTCCTCATTTAAGGAGATAAAGAATGAGCGAGGTAAGTGCCAGAGTGAATATATGAAGCAGCCCATCATAAATCAATTCCATCACCATGTTCATGTCGGAAATTTAATGAACTACCGTGGGCTTTTTATGCCTCTTAGATCTCATCCAGTGACCACTTGGTAGCAGCTCTGAGGAGACGTCACTGCCTCCGCCACTAAATCTTCGCCTAGCCATCGAGGACAAAATGTCCTTTATTCATGGGCTATTTAGTAGATCCAGATTTATTAGTGGGTATTATCTAACAAAAGGCACTTGAGGACCAGGGGGGGACCTGCTTTAACACTCTCCCATCAGCAGACTGAGGTCTGGGGGCTGAGAAGGTCAGGATCTTGCCCTTGTTGTTAGCTTGGAGATAGAATCGCATCCTGCTCCCTGGCGTCTGTCCTGATGCTGGGAAGGGACACTGTCTGACAACAGCAGACGCTGATGATTTGGGGCTGCTGTCTGGAATGTTGCTATTACCAATCTGCACACATATGAACATCACTGATATTGTACTGCTGTGTAGCTCGGCACTCAGAGTTCTGAACAGAGAGCAGGGTGTGCAACTTCTCGAGTGCCAGTGTCAGGGAAGAAAGATGGCAGCATGTGAGCAGCCTCAAATAGTCACTCAGGAACGTCAGTGACTCAGCCTCCCAGGTTCTCTGGTCAGATCTGCTGTCAGATAGTTCAGTAATGCCCTTACCACATAAATACTACACAGGATCCTCTATTCTCCAGTACTCGCTTAAATGACATCTGTCCACCCCACAGCTCTGCTCCAGACTGGCAAAGATGTCTCAGTCTTACAGCAGCCATGACTGGCAAGCTTCCAGAGACCTATCCTCTCCTACTGAGACGTGTTCTGAGTTCATGGACTTTCAATGACCTGGCTGTGACCCCCCAGTCCCGCCCACCTCAAGACACACTCCTCAGTCATCCCGCAGTGTCTTTGTGTTTCACATTATTCCAGCTGCTCTGTCTCTCCAGAGTCACGGACCTATCTTAGGATTCACTCCCAACTGACAACTGCTGCTTAACCAAGCAGTGCCAACCCTCTAGACTGTCAAAGACCATGGAAATCTCTCTAGTGAGCTTAAGTACTATACTAGTCCTAGCATTGCAAAAGCAAACTTCCCAGGTAACCCTGTACTGGAATACTGAGTAATGGATCGTCAATGTTGTCATCATCACCATCATAATTAAATCATGCAAAATTGTGCCTGCAATGAAAAAACAAGAATGCCTTGTTTGAAAAGCACACATGCCGTAAAGATAGAGAGTTTTCTGCTGGTTTCTGATTGATATGAAAGACCCAGGGAGTGCCAGCATGTGTCAAGCAAACTTTCATTAAATAGCAGATTAATTACTGAATTTCATCTTGCTTAAGAACTTATTTAGTGTTTAAAGTTCCACAGATAAGCACACATCAAACGGACATTAGTATTTGCGTACTTAATGTGCTGCTTGTTATCAGGGATCGCCAGGAACTGGCCTATATGTATCTTGTTGTTTATTCTTCTTTTGAGTGGCACTGACGCAGGAGGGGTACATGCAGCCGGCCTGAGCCCCGCTGCCACACTCCTGCTGCTGGACCGAAGCCACGTCTTTAGCACTTACATTCTGCTTTCTCCTCTACCCCCCTGAGGTCCATCCATGCACATATTATCATCCATAATGAAAACTAAAATTAAAATAAGAAAACATATTCATGAACTAAAATAAAATAAGATACAAAAATAAACCAAACTACAACTAAATGAAAAATAAAAATATTCCAATAATTTGAATTTCTTTAATTATTAGGAACGTTTTGCCCATTTTAAGGGCATTAGTACATGTGTGCTGTATATTCATGTAGGATTCTCTAAAGATCAGCAACGTAAAACAGCGCTACAACTTCCAGTCCATCCCTAGAAATCAAATTACTAAAACTTACACTGAAACTGAAATATATTAAAAACCAAGTATAAATATATATTTAAAATAAAAACTTATAAAACCACACTGAAAACTGAATTCCAAATGAACATTGAAAATAATATGAAAATACAAACTAAATTTTTTGAATTGCTAAAACACTAAACCTCATTTTTGAAACAAAACTGCCAAAACTCATTTACTGAATCAGTCACTCGTTTGGCGAAACTTTAAACAGCGCTCACCTAGTTAGACAAAATTTGCACATCTTTTTGCAAAACTCAAAACACATTCTAATTCATCAGAGCACATTTTACACAAAACAGAAATGCAAAACAGAAAACACAGGTCACAAAAGTTAAGCACAGCCAGAACACAGCAGTCATCATTTAAACACAGTGACTCAAAATACTCAAAAAACTATTGATACATGTTTTTAAACATGAGAAGAAGCCAAAGAAGCCAAAGAGTGACTAGAACACAGAATGCATGCTGGTTGAGAGTGCAACTGCCATAGGTGGGTTGAATTTTGACGTCAAGGTATCACCCAGCAAGGGAGAGCTTTTCCTGTGATGCAGATAAAGTTCTCTGTCCTGATCCAGCCCTGAGACATGGTTTTTCCTTGACTCTGGCTTGGCAGTTGCACAACTTTTTACTGTAATATGCCTCTCATTTGGATTTTTTACTTTGTTCTTTACAGTAACTTTTCTGGAGTACTGAATACTGCAAACATTGCATATCGACTCAGTATAATTGTATTATTATTATTAACAGAGATGTAACAATAAACTCATCTCACGATTCAATATGATTCTGAGTTCACAATACCATTTTCTAACATTTTTTTTAACAGAATGAGCTGCAGACAAATTTATTCAAAAATGTTTCTTTATCTTTCTAAACTGTGCAAAACGTGTCCTCTTCTTAACAGTGCAACTGAAATTGAGTAAAATACTGTTAAAAAAAATCCCAAATCGAAATATAAAAAAAATCTTCAAATAAAGGGTAACGCTTTACATTAAATGCACCTTCATAATGCTTTTATATTGCATTCATAAAACTTTCAGTACACATAATGTATTCATTAAGTATTCAGAAATCATTCATAAACATCATTTATGTTACATCCTAACATCCCTTAACAGCTGTAATATACATTAATAACAAACTTTATATAATAAACATTATAACTGTATAATCATGTAATGTTTGTTATTAATGTATATTAAAGCTGTTAAGGGATGTTAGGATGTTAA
>JAOYFF010000038.1:17967741-17983677 GCA_025773925.1 Cryptomyrus ogoouensis
TGCATTATGAAGGTGCACTGAATGTTCTATAAATGCATAATGAATGCATTATGAAGGTGCACTTAATATAAAGCGTTCCCAAATAAACTAAGGCTTGGATGTGCAGCTTTTTAGCGTGGTTTGCCTTTTTAATAATCTCTGCTCTGGCGGTGGTGAATTGAGCTCACTGTGGTGCCGGTGGACATGCTGAAGCATGTTCGCTTTTACCGGAAAGCTAAAATGCTGCCACACCGCCGATTTAAGATCGGGGGGCAGGTGTCCCGAATTTCAAATTCGCTCGCCATCTCGCGTTCGGTCAAAACCAAAACTAACGTACGACGTCGACGTGAATACGCAGTGACATCTGACGTCTTGAAATCAAATGTAATATTACACCAGTTTTTCTGTTACGTAAAGTACCATGAAGTACCCCTAAAGTAGCGATTCATTTTATTCAGTTTTATGTTTCTGTTCCTGCAAATAGAATTTGTTTTTTATGTACACTTTAAGCATTTATAACTTTGTATCTTTCAATAAACTACGAACACCGGACGCAATTCTCAGCAGCCTTTCAGAGAACACCAACACAGAAGTCATACAGAAACACTATTTGTTATTCTTAAGTGAAGATATATGTAAAGCACAACAAAAACTGGAAGAATGATTAAGAGCAGTTGTGATGATGGAGCTGGTGAAGCATTATAATCAACGCTATAATGCCTTATGACTGCTTTATAAAGATGCTTTATAAATTCTTATACTGCATTATGGACATTTGTAACGCATTACCAAGCTATCTACAGTGCATTACAGATGAGAGCTTCAAGTAATGTGATACAATAATCATGTGGGACATGACAGTACAGATTGATTGAGATGCACTTAGTTATCCACTTCAAAAAGGAGAAACAATGCCTGCTGATCAGCGTTCATGCTCAAAGAAGCTGAAAAACTGGGCAAATACAATGATCTGGGGGGTGTTCCACAAAGCAAGATTTCACAGTGGGCTGGTTAACTTAAGCCAAATGTGATAACTGTGCAATTGGAGGAAAGGTAAGTGACACTCCTATTGGACAATCATTACATTTGACTTAAGCTGTCTGGCTAATGAAGAAATCAAACTTTGTGGAATACCCCCTGGAGACTGATATCAGCAGGATGTGGGGCACCAAGAGTTGTGCTGGTAGTGGTTGGAGCTCTTGGCACTATCAAAAACAAGAATGCCTTTAAGAATGTCTGGTCACCACACAGTACAGAAGATCATGCTGAACTAATTATCTTAGGTCCCTTGTCGGGACACGGACTACCCAGTAGCAATCAGGAAGACAAAGAAGATAATAATAATAATAATAATAATAAAAATAATAATAATAATAATAATAATAATAATAAGCATTATCATCATCAACGCACTTAATTCGGAACCTTTCATGCAAATGAGATGAGCTCAATGTTTTATAGATTCTCTCAGAGCTATTACAGGACATGATACATCAGCTTACAGTTAAATCAGCCTCCAGTCAACACTCTCATAGCCAATACCCAACCAACCTGTGTCCTAACTCAACTGAATACCAGAGGCACTAGCAACACCTCTCAATTAGTCTATGGGATCACTTAACTATGAACTTTATATTGTACTTGCTCTACTGATCCTTACTTACTCCTTACTCATTATTGTGTTGTTCTGACTATTGCCTGCAAGGCTGTTCCTTACAATTTTGTTGCCCTAGCGAGAGTGCAAATGGCTCCTCTTCACCACTCATCACCAATACATACAGGCACAAAGCAAGACAGCTTTCGTAATGCCGTCGGTTACAGTGGACGTAAACACAGCACAGCCACCATTTCAGTTAATAAATTCACATCAACTTTTTATCAATATACTGTACAGATGCTCCTCTACTTACGAACTTTCAACTTATGAACTTTCAGGCATACGAACGAAGAGGACTGTAAGTCCAAATTGTGTTCATTAGGCTCCCGTTTCCTGTCCGCAACATCATTTTTTTTTCTGCGCGCCAATTCCGCCTAGTACGACTTCTGGCCGCTACTCCCGCCGCTCAGCAGCGTAACATGTGCACTCCCAGCATCCCAGTTCTTTGTACTTGCGTATAACCTTAAAATGATGTTGAATAACGACTTACAAACAATCCAAATTGCGAACGGCCGTTCGGAACGTATCTCATTCGTAAGTAGAGGAGCGTCTGTACTTAATTATTAAAATAAACATAAAGCATAAAATTTCAAAATTAAGTTATTGTAACTATTCTGTAAATAATCTATTATTTGGGCACTGACTATAAAGTTAGAACATTCTCTCATTTTTGTATTCGGGTTTTTCATGTCAGACGGGACAGCTAATTTAATTATTATTACTAAATTAGCTTGCTAAAATGATGACAAAAACGCACGATACATTTGTGCCTCTATATTGGATTTGGTTTCTTTGTTATCTTTCCTATGCTTCCTATATTACGCTGCAGATGGCTTTGATCATTTGATTATTAATTGATCGTTTGGCTACCAGTACGCATTAATAACTGCACACAGAGCTTAGCGGCACCTGCCAGCGCCAATGCGCCCCTCCTCCACGCTCATGCTCCACTATCATCCACCGCTGCTGTCAGTCTCTGAGGGCGTCACTGTCACAGGTCTGAGAGCAGGGCGCTGCTTGTCAGGCCGATCTGTGTGTAGTCTGCCGCATTTCTTATTTGAAAATAGGACATGGGCACTGAATGTAACTCCAATCAAAATAAACGGAGAAAGGCAAATGGACCTCATCGGGTACACCAAATAAAGTAATTAATTTAAAAATTGCTTCTCTCTGGCACCCCCTGAGGCTGGTGGGACCCTAGGCCTTAAAGTGGCCCCGTTTGCCTGGTATATTGATGTTGTCTTTTGTACTGATGATGTCATGCTTCAAGAGAAAAGCTAGGAAACACACCACAGATATTCAAACTTGTACTGTGATATCCATGGTAGTTTTTTCACTTATGCCTTATCTCTGTGTTCTCAGCTTAGACTGGAAAACCTAAAGCCTGGCATTTGTGTCCTTTCTATTTGTGATTCTGTAAATTCATTTAAATGTTATATAATATTATATTGGGTGCTATCCAAAGTGATACCAAAGAAATATGTTTCATCATTCTTTGCCTTTTTCTCCTTTTATTAGTCAAATGAAAATGGCTGCATTTATCTATCTGGCAGTCAGACACTGATGTGTGATATTCCAGGCCTGTCTGTGACATTCAGTTAGTGGAACACTCAGTTGCTGATTGTTTCTCTAACTACAGAATTCATCACATCCCAAAATGAATTAAGCTGCCATGCAGAAAATTCCTTTGTAGCCTTACTGTCAGAAATCATCATAAATAACCATGACATCATCTCTGCCTTATCTGTGGGACGGCTACAGCTGATCGATAGTGTGCCTCCCACAGTGTAAATAGCTCCTAATAACCTATCTCCCCCCTTCAGATGGGCCATGGTTATTTACGAGGGCTGTTAGGTTACAAGTCTGGCCTGTGGACAGGATTGATGCCATGGTGTATTCTGGATGGATGAAGGAGATCTGTCTTTAGCGGATGAGGGACTGGTGAGAAAAGGCTCATCACAGCTGAGCTCTTCATGCACTCTCCACCCAACTCTAACGATAGTTTGACAACGGGGAACATCTGTTATGGTGGCAACGGAGGCTGGCAGGCCCATTGTGGCGCTGCGCGGCGTGCGTGACGAATCGGCCAAGGAGCAGCCAGAGTGGCAGGATGCGAGACAGGCAGCATTTCCATTTGTGTGAAAAATCTGGTTCATGCAACGGCCTGTGTGCATGGGGGCCTAAGGCTCAAGCTGCCGGCAGTAATGGTGAGGGGATCCTTAGCTGGGGTGACACTGTTAGTTAGAATTACAGCTAATAATACATGGGCTGCTCTCTGCTTTCAGTCTGGAAAAAACAGTAATTATTGAATGCTAGAATGACTTCTTCATTTTACTTAAGAACTATTTTGAAATGGTCTGTCACCTGATACCTGCTGTGCTAGATACTGTGTAATGACAGGCAAAGAGAGCTGTTCAGAGTGATTTGACAGAACAGAAGAGTGCCTCACAAAAAGTTTTTAAAGAGACAGATGAGTATAATAGTGGGAAGCTCAATATTTCTTCAAGAAGTTCAGCAAGAATGTTTATTGTCTTGTCTCATTGAGCCTCCTTCTATACACAAATAATTGTAGACAGATTATAGGGATAGAGTAGGCAACCTTGACAGCCATATTCTCACCTTTGATCTGATAAAAAAATAAGTGTCTCGCAGCTCTTGACATTATGACAGAAAAGCCAGAACATTACAATGGAAAAAAGAGACCAACTTATGAAACAGGGACTCAGAAGATTTTCAGCGAAGGTAGAAAAGTAGAAGCTGAGGTTTTCTGTGTCTGTGTGTGTATGCAGACGTCTCTGAGGGGATAACGTATTCAAAGAAAATGCTTTACTGCAATAAATTACGTATTTGTATGACACCTTACTGTGCATCCATCTTCCCACAGCTTGTCCAGCACACAGTCGAAGGAAAGGTGCGTGAACGAGATCAGACAAGATGCCAGTCCATCGCAGGGCACAGGGCCGGGGTACACTCTGGATGGGATGCCAGTCTATCGCAGGGCACAGGGCTGGAGTACACCCCAAATGGGGTGCTTGTCCATTGCAGGGCACAGGACTAGGGTATACCCTGAATGGGATGTCAGTCCAATACAGGGCACAATTCTGGGGTACACCCAAATGGAGTGCCAGTCACTATGGGCAATTTAGAGATGGAGGTTTATGGACTGTAGGAGGCAACAGCAGATGCCCGTGCGACCTGAGGAGAACATGTGGACTCCCCCCAAACAGCAGGGGCCATATTCATGGATGGATATTAGACCAACTTGATCTATATAAAATTAAATATCAATTGTAACCTTTTAGTCTCTACTGGTATCCTTCAAGAGATGATTGCCTATCTTGTTTATTAGTTTTTAAATTTCTCAGTTTCATGCAGCGTTTTAATGTTTTAAAGTTTCTCTTGCACATTTTTAAAAAAGGATGTATGTTTCTGTGTCTTTTTTCCTCTCTGGGTCTCCCTCACATTTTCTTCCTATATTTGTCTTCTTTGCCCATTTGGACAGTGACTGTGTACGGCAGTGTCCCTCTGTCTCTGAGCTTCGTGTCCTTTCTCTTTCCTTCTGGTATTTGGCCCTGTGTCCTCAAATCCTTCTTAGCTCCACTCATAAACCTCAACACCCTCGAAGCGAGAGAAGCTGGCTGCCCAAACCTGACAATAGGCTTTTTTGTCCCCTGCAGGAACTGGTAGCTGTTCAGGAAGTGAGCCTGATCCAGCCTTCTGGTGCCAGCAGGATGATTTATGGCTGTGTGTCCTGGGTGGCAGTTGGACCTTGTCCTGCTGTCACTCAAGACAGACGAGGACTGCAGCCCAAAGAGAGGGTCCCCAGCACTCTAAAGAGATTACAATGCTTGTCATAAAGTGTCTTTGAGGGAGGGGAAGCGGCTATGAAACAGCCTGAAGAAAAGGAACAATCAGAAGAAGAGAGAAGATGGATGGTTCTCCAGCCTTTTCTCAGAGACCCAGTGTGTCCACTGCTCCTCCTGTCTGCGCCAGGGTTTTGTTTTGGCTGATGGCAAAGCGTAATCGGCTGAGAAATTGATTTTGCGAGTCTCTTTCTCATCTCTGCGAAAGACGCTAACTTGTTAGGACTTCACAGGCTTGCCAGGCTGGAGACAACAATTAGTTTGTTGGAGATGTCAGGAGCAGCCTCCAAGCACTGCCGCGAGAAATCCCCTCTGACGGATTGAGGGTGACAAAGCAGGCCAACGGGAGGGACGGACGGAGGCTCCCAGAGCAGCGGCGCCGCCTCGCAGCGCTGGCGTGCATTAACCTCTATCTGTGCTCGCTGCCGAACAAAGTGCCAGTCAGACTACCTGCTGGACACTGGAAAATCCCATTAGGATGTGCTGGAACATGGGAAATGTTGCAGGAGGTACAGGAGGGAGCAGAGACCGCGGACCTGCTGTGGCCTGGGCCGACCCCGCTGCCAGTACCCTGGGCATGCTGACACTCCTGCTGCTCTCCTTGTGGGTCAAGTCCTCCCTGAAAATGCCCCTCTGCTCCCTCTCTCTGCTTCTTCTTTACTGATATGTGTATTTCAACACTCAAATCCATCCATACATCCATCTCCTATACCTGCTTGTTCTATGTAGGGTTGCGGGGTTCTGGAGATTACGGGCATCAACCCGTTGCAGTGCACACACATTCATATGTTTGTGGGGACCCTCCAGTAATTTCTTTGGGGGAAAAACTCAGCGACAACCTTAACCCCTATTCAGCCATGTCAGCATAAGTAACCAAACAAAACAGAAGACTTTTGGTATTTTTAGTTTTTTGATTGCAGTCACAAAAAAAAAATGAAAAAAAAATAGTCCCCACAACAATGTGATATATACATGACCCCCCACACACACACACACCAACATTCGCACACACATTCAATTTGGTAACTCCAATTCACCTTGGCAGGTTTTTGGACTGTGGTGGGAAACCAGAGAACCTGGAGGAAGCCCCAGGAAGACACAGGGAGAACATGCAAACTGCACACATACAGGGCCAGGGTGGAGACTTCTGTTAGAGGATCCAGTGGCAAGAGGGAGAGCCGCAGGCACATAGTGACGTTTGTTAATTTTGTTCAACAAAAAAAAAATAGCATCTTGCATAACAATTGATATGATGAGATATGGCTGCAGAATACAGGCTTATAAGCCAGTGAATGTATTTTTCAGTAGGAGCAAAGCATGATGGGTGAAACATTAAATGTGAATCTGATAAGGGTTTGGAGATATTTCAGTTACTGGCGGATGTTGACGGAAGCCTGTTTTGCACAAAAGCCTTAAACCTGAACTTCACATCTGCTCTGTGTGCATATTTATCTGCAGGTCTAGTGCCTCTGGCAAATCAGCTTCCTTCCTATGATCCAAAGACATTCAAGCAAGTGAATCTGTGACGTGCCATCACACAAAAAGCCTGTGACTGAAACACTGATTTCTAAGGCAGCAAAGACCATCGGCTCACACAGATCAAGTACTGGGACAGCACCTTCTTAAAGAGACAGAGGCAGACAAACGATGGCTGACTTTCCTTATGTGTTCATACAACCCTGTTTCCAAAAAAGCTGGGATGCTTTATAGAATGTAAATAAAAAAAGAATGCAATGATTTACAAACCTTATAATCCTGTATTTAATCGAAAATAGAACACAGACAACATATCAAATGTTGAAACAGCAAAATTTAGTTTCATGATAAATATATGCTCAATTTGAATTTGATGGCAGAAACAAATTGCAAAAAAGCAGGGATATGCGAGCTGAGAAAGAGAAGGTGAAAGAACTAAAATCCCAGTTCAATTCAAAAATACTTTATTTATCCCAAAGGGAAATTATTCATAATAATAGTAATAATAATAATATTAAAGAATATTCAATATTTTATACATAAATATATGTTTTGCATTTTTATAGTAGGTAGATCATTCCGACTTGGTCAATTATAAGTAGCTTGCAAGGTAGCGTACCTTCAGAGCGTGTGTTTAGTAAGGCAGGTGACATAGGACGCTACGCTCAGAGCACACAATCTCCCACACACGTTGACCATTTAATTTTTCTTAAAAAAATATCTCAAAGAAGAATACTGACATAATTGTTTCACAAGTCAGTCATGTTAATCTTCCTCATTCTACATGTCTACATGTCATTCTACATGTTTTTTATTTGACTTTATTGCACTTTCTTTTTACTTGTTATGGGCATACTTTTTGTTACACTTTTGTATTTGTCTGGAGAAGACTTGATTCAAAATAAAAAATTAGTCACCATGTTAATCTACATCCATCCAAAGTTTTAATTTTTACCTTATTGCACTTTATTTTGCTTGATTGATGGGACATACTTGACTACACTAGATTTTGTTTACAGTTTCCAATAAAATATTTGCCTTTTTTTAATTCATTGAAATGTAAAGGATTGTGTGAAATTTCATCATTTTAACCCTAGTATTGAACTGAATCCAATCATATTGTATCATATCGTGGGAATTTCTGAGGTATCAAAAAAATCGAACCGTTAGCTTAAGGAATCGATATTGTATTGTATCGTGAGGACAGCTGTGATTTACACTCCTAAAAATCATGTCTGTTTTCAAGGAAGTGGCACCAGAGGATCAGAAGATCATGGCTATCCAATATTGGTTTTCAGCCTTGTTCCTTGTGTACAGAGATTTCCCCAGGTTCTCTGAATCTTTGAATGATATTATGTACCACAGATGATGAAATTCACAAATTCTTTGCAAAATGACATTGAGATATAATGTTTTAAAATTGTTGTACTATTTGCTCATGCAGTCTTTCATAAAGTGGTGAACCTCTCCCCATATTGACTGCACAGAGCCTCTCTTGGTGGGGGGGGCAGGGGCTCTTTTTATACCCTTATCATTTTACTGACCTGTTGCCAATTAACCAAATTATTATACTCAACTAGGTGTTTTATTTTAGCATTACACAACTTTTCCAGTCTTTTGTTGCCCCTGTCCCTACTTTTGAACCATGTTGCTGGCATCAAATTCAAATTGAGCATATATTTATCAAAATTTTTCCAGTTTCAGCATTTGATATGCTGTCTTTTTTCTATTTTCAATTACATATGGGTTTATATGATTCGCAAATCATTGCATTCTGTTTTCATTTACATTTTACACAGTGTCCCAGGTTTTTTGGCAACAGGGTTCTATTTGGCAGGCCAGGACGTGGACAGCAAGAAGGCTCACTACTGTTTGCAGTATTCCAACCACAAACAGAAAGAGTGCTTTTGTAGAGTAGTATTAGTGCTTGATTATTTTCGTTAACCGCTACTTAGATTTACTGCCTGGGTAATACAAGCTGACTTGCAGTTAAGCACTTACGTGACTCCGGGCAGGAAAATCAGTGTACGGCTTGGGCTCCCATGCTGGACCAGACCAATAAACTCGTATACGGCCTTCCCTCAGAGCCAAGATGCTTCTCTTGCTCTCATTGTGCGGACATTTGGTAACAATCAAGTGTTTATTTCAGGGAGCCCCAAGATATGGTATCTATGTGCTGCACACCTACATAATTAATTACATTTGTTTCCTGTACTCCTGTCTGTGCACATGTGTATTTATGTGCAGGCATGTATGGGCACTTTTCCACCACACCAGGCACCATACTTTTAGTATGGTACTTGCAGTACTTTTCCTTTTCCATTGACTTCTTCTGGTCAAGTACCAGTACCAAACGTTCCAGTGCCTAAAGTTCCAAACCAGCTGGGGTACTTTTTTGGTACTTCAGTACTTTGGGGTGGGACTTGCAAACTCTTTCTTTGTCGATTGCTCATGCAAATGACCTTCCTCTAAACACAATACAACCGCCGTCTTGAAAAAAGGTATGAATTTAAAAATGTGGTAATAATGGACGCTTGGACAAATAAAGAGATCCAAGCTTTAATTGCGATCTGGTCTGAAGAACAGATTCAACAAGGTCAGGATGGCATGATGTGTACAGTATGTGTGTGTTTGCATGTCTACAGGTGAGTATGTTTGTTTGTGTCTTTATGCGTGTGTGTGTGTGTGTGTGTGTGCTCGGTGTGTGTGTGAGTGTGTTTAAGAGGAATTCAATATGAACATAATTCTCGCTCTTGTCTAGACCCAGGACAGGCTGCGGGTTCCAGTGTGTGTGTGTCAGTGTATTTATTTATTCATGTGTTACAGTTACTGTACATGTGATGGCATGTGTTTGCGCATTTGTGCATCGGTGTCCAATGTTTAAGGGAAATTCAGTATAAAAATACCTTTTGTTCTTGTTTGTGTCCAGGCCGGGCTGCAGGTCCCTGTTTGTGTGTGTGTGTGTATTGTCTCTGTAAGCAGGATGTTATAAGGGGCCAGCATTAATGGTGTAAGAATATGTCCTCCAAGCCCCCCGCCGGGCCTTTCTCTGCAGGTGAAAGACCCCCCCCATCCTCACATCCTCATGGCCTCTAATAAGGTCACTGACCCCCTCAGTGCTGCAGCTTCCCCTGATCAGCCCTGTGCTCACCTGTCTTTGTGTTCCAGCTACACCCTCCACTTGTTCGGGCCGCTAATACTCGGCTTTGTCTTCCTACAATTCACTCTGATTTTGTTTAATCAGTTAACCCGGCTTCCACTCCCTGCAGTGGCTGTGCCAAAGGGAGGCAGGAGACACTGAGAGAGGGAAGAGTGGCCTCCACACAACTGCAGGAATTCATGGACCATCCACTTGTTGCACGGAATTCTGCTCTGCTTTTTTCATTCTCCTCTGTGGCCCCTATTCCTCTTACATCGGATTAGAATGCTGACAAAACAGCACTCTCTTTTTTACTGCCAAGCACGGCGGATTCCTGAGGGAAAAGGATTAGGACACATGCAACAGAAAAGGGTGACATAATTAAAAGAATATTTCAAACGTTTGAAAGTATTCTAAAATCTAAAACTACTTCTTACTTTATGGTTTTTTTTATATCGCTGTTAAATTATACTAGAAGGAAATCTTGGCATACTTTGTGAGAAAATTACAGAAAAACAGGGCTGAACTCATCTGCCAATGTATAATTTAGAAAGAGATACAGCCGAATTTAGCTGAGAAGAGAGGTGAAAATTAGCTTAATTGAATAGTGAAAGGGTGTGTATCTCTGCCCTTGGGAATGAAGAAAGTTACAAAGGGACTGTTTAATTGAACACAACGTACCCAGAATGGAAAAGGGGGCCCTTATGTAGGTTGCTGGGGCCCGTGGAGGCCCCAGCCCCCACCACAGCAGTGCCTATGGAGTCCTAGGGCATTGCATTAGCACTGTAAGCTGATTAGGGTGAGGGGGCACAGCTCTATTCGCCAGCACAATGGGGGGAGGGGGGGGGGGGCTGGTGGCAGAGAATCATCAACGAGGCTGAAGCAAGCAACTATTTGCATGGACAAAAGGGAGCTTCCCATCATGGAGAGCAGCAAGCAAGCCTCTTACTACAGCACAATGAGCAGGAGGTGGATGAAATTTAATACAGCCGCTTAGCTCTAATTACAAGCCAAAATCACATTGATAACACTGTCCTAATAAATAATATCAGAGCGTGAGCACCCAGGCTCTGCAAGCTGCGGTGGTGGCGAGGGTGAGCGCCCCAGCTCCAGCTGGCCGATCTGCACGCCTCCCTACGCACAGAGCCTGGCCTGCTCCATGCTTTAAACAATAAGCTTTATTGTCTGCTTTGCTATTCACCAAATGGGCCTGACCACCCCCTCTGCTCACACCCCTGCCCTCTGCCCATGCTGAACATGTTTTTTAATCACTCATACACTAACTCCTAAAAGCACTTCAAACTGTCAAGAAACTCTGCTATATGACATAACAAAACAGCATTCAATAACTTCAATGAAACAGCAACAATTATTTCAAAATATATGTGCAAAAGCCACAAGTAACTGTGGAAATCCTGGACCCAGCTTGTCTCTTTTTTACAACCTCTTAAACTCGTTCATCCTAATAGGGTCTGGAGTTATGGCACTCATGCTACAACTGCACACTAAATAGATGCAGGTTCATTTCCTTCCTTAGTGCACTTTGAGTGGGAGGACAGCAGGACGCTTCCATGTTAGGGGAGGTAGGGGGCATAGGAGACGCCAGGAGATGTTCTGGCAGGTGGGGCCCGAGAGCAGGGGAGTGACCCTGGACACTTGGGGACCAACTGCATTCATTCAGGACAAGGGCTTAGAGAGCCCCACCCACCCAGCCAGCCCAAATATGCACTCTGCTCTTTCTGCTCTGACATGGCATCTGAGTTACAATGACAAAATTCTGGAGAAGATCTGCAGCTCACTGAAGGTCTCTGGGTAGCTGGCGTGGATGGGGCAGGGCCAGGAGCTGACACAGGGCCTAATCCGTTGGGGCTATTCACACCGTCTGCTAATCTCCCACTCTCCAGGGCACACAAAGGCCCCCATAACCCACTGCCCGCCGGCCCGCCTGCCTGCTACACAGCCACCTCAGTTCCCACTCAAGGAGGAGGTGCTCAGCTTTAAACTCAAAAACACCCCCATGAGCTTACTACATTGATCCAAAGGCAGAAACCTGTGTAATATAAATGATGTGTCTTGCTACATGGTTAAAAACCGAAGTGCTTAAATTTTCTAGTATTAGGTGAACAACATTTAGTAGTGTGCTTTAATGTAAAAACGAAAAATGAAACACTATAATAAATCAATAAAAACCAGGCCTATACATGATATAAGTAAGACTGGTCAATTTTACTCCTAGGTAATAAGTACTAATCTGGTAAACAGAAAAACCTCATTAAGCATGTGTTTTTTTTTTTTACTTTAACCAATCTAAGGAATGTACTGCTGCAATCTGCAGGAAATTTTCAGCTTACAGTGTAAGGTTACTGAAGAGCACTGCTGTGTGTGACATTTCCTGTGACATGGGTGCCAGGCTGCAGGTGATGATGTCACCATTCAGATGGGAGAGAGGACACCCTTCAATCTCCCCCTCCTGTCTGACCCATCCTGTCAGCCTCGGCCCAGATGCCTTCATGCACGATACTTGCACCATTTTTTGTCTTCTGTAAAAGCTCAACAGTGAGACTGAAAGGCTCTTCACCATAATACACACCATAGAACCAAACAAACATTTAAGATACTTCACTCAGGTGATAAGTTAAACCTTCATTTCAGATATAGGGTGGTACAAGGGCATGGAGCATATAAGGAGCTTCAGCAAATGGCAAGCACAGGTTGAGGTTTTGTTGATGACTTTTAACTGTCAATTGCAAATTATTTGCTGACAGAATTCTACAGACATATCTCTGTTTTTTTTTATATAAATTATTCTATAACTTGCATTATTTGAATAAAAAAATGTCATAGTACACAATGTATTGCAATTAATGTTCAGTTGCACCAAATACAAGAAAAGTCCACAGCAGCTCGCACCAAATAATTCCCATACTGTCCAGCTATTTCTTGTGAAACAAGCAGACTATTAGAATATTTAGGCATGTTCTGTTAAGGTGTCATCCGATGCTTAGCAGGAAACAGGAAAATATTGACTTAATGCACCAGCGTGTTAACACCAGAAAATTAAATCAGTTTTCTGTCTCTTGGCATCTCTTTAACACTTGGCTGTTGGCTGCATCACCAATACATCTTTTCCTATAAGAAATCTCCTTTTTTGAATGGTAGCTAAACAGGTGGTCTTCCACCACAGACAATAACAATGGATATATTTACAGAGGCCTTCTTTCCCATAACTCGCTAATTCTGTATTACTGATACAAATGTATTTATAGGATATGGTGGTGGTGGTGGGGGGGTCCTCCTAACAAACAGCCCCCACCTTGACAGTGGCCCAAAAGCAGCAGCCCATTCATCACCCAGCCCAGATGGCCACATGTTTATCGCTCCCTGGTTGGTGACATCACCCGGGTACACACACAGAATTGATGATGAAAGCAAACAGATCTATCTTGCTTGCATTTACCAAATCAATTTCATTTTTACTGGCCCTTGCATATTGGCATATTGACTGTCGGGGGCTTAATGGCATTTACCATATTTAATGCAAGGATGTCATCACTGAATATCCCTTCTGAATAATGTGCCATTTCATCATAAATTCTTTACAACTTATTTACTTAATGGAAAGAATTATGGCTCCTGTCAAAGTAGTAATTAAACATAATGATACAGTATCCCTCTGTCCTCACTCCTGGCTCTCCGGCTTTTTAAATACATATTATTCAAGCTTCCCGTAAATAACATCCCGATTAAAATTCATGAAACCTTTTTCTTTATTTCCTTCCATGGGAAAAAAAGAAAAATGGAGAGCTTGTTGAACTGGCAGTAAATCTCTTGGGGAGAGACAGAATTTTTCAATCATATTAAAACCTAATGTTACCAAACATAAAAATTTTTTTTCAATCAAAGTCTCTGAAAGAACTTAAATATAAGCAGCAGAGCAACAATAGCAAATGTGAAACCTCACTAAAACATTAGCAAAACTCCATTTCTGTCATGATGTGCCATTTTTCCTTGGCTCAGAAGCAGTAGTTGATGCCACTGGTGGGACAGTCCTGTCAATGGCAGACATTGTTGTTTACTGCATTTTGGAGCATCTGTGTTTAAAAAAAATGTTTCTTCCTCCATATGAATCGATGAGGCTGATTGTCCTCCTCTCACCAGTAAAACCTGCCGGGTTAGCCCATGGCTGACCTTTGACCTTGTCCTATAACCCCACATTCGATTTAATGCCTGGACTGACTAACATCTGATTGGGAAATGCTCCATGGATCTTTAACTCTGATAACAAAAAGACATTTATGGGTTTTTATTTTAATTGAAGTACGAGCAGAGATAAAAGGGCAGTACTTCCAGCTCTCACCTTTAATTCAGAATACTCCTCATTGCTAAAGCATGTCCAGGGGCTGCTCATTCACGCAGCAGACACAAACCACCAGACACAACATTACACAGCAGAGTATATAGCAAACAGGGCCCCCCCATATCCCATGAGGTGATTCCAGGCCTACCTTCCAGCTCTGCGTTGGGCAGCTTCGCTGCGGCCTCTGCTTGCTCACGTATGGCCCAAAGCATTCCCCCACATCCAATCGCTGGCGAGCCCAGACACCAAGGGCAGAGGAAACTGCCTGAGACTCACGCAGCTCAAAGACCTGGGCTGAAGACAGGTCATCAGAAATGCAGACTGGGGCCCGAGAGAGGGAATGTTCCTCAGGGGAGGCTCCACCACTGGATGGACTGGGTAAGCTGGCAGGAGGATCAGCATAGGACACAAAGTCAGCTCCATCACCTGTAAGAAAGATGAGGCATCACTGTTGTTATGGTTTGTGGGGATAATGTTTGACCTAACATCATAGTACTGCAAACTATTCAACTAAATGACTGAGAATTTTACAGAAACTACTGTACCAAAACTGTTCTTGGAAAATAAGTTAGGAAGGTTACTTCTGAGTGTGTAAATACTACACACCATAGGCTGACCTCTGATGCTGGAGGACTGGTGAATTAGGAGTGTACTGTTTGCAGAAAAGTATTGTGTACTGCAGGGGTTCTCAAACTTTTTGTCCACATCAGATTTCTGTTCAAATTCAGAGATCTAGAACAATTGCTAATAACAAAGCAGCATTTCATGAACTTTAATGATTTAACAATAACTTTTGATATAGACACCAATATCTAACAATAAAGGGAAGTTTTTAACGCTCACCAATCATTCCAACTCTCTGTCATCGGGGGGGAGGGGTGGTTATGACAAGTTATGTATGTGAAGTTTGGTGGTTCTACCTTGCATTTTGTACTTCAAATTACATTAAGCCTTTTAATATTAACTATATTGATTCAGAAGGTGCAGTTTTGGCTGGGGCAGGATTAACTTGTGGTTTAGTCCGCATCTGGACCACAGTCTTGACTTTGAGAACCCTGGTGTATTGTAAAGTATTGTGCAGTAATATGTTGTGTATAAACCTCCCCTTCATGCTCCTCTCCTAGAATACTGTCATGGTCGCGGGCGGCTCGGGCACGGGAGCGAGGCATCGGGCACAAAAGAAGGGTGGACGACCCACTGGCGGCTCCGAGAACTCAAAAACGGGGTTTATTAAATAAAACAGAAAACAGTACAAACACAACAAAACCAAAAAGACCACGAGGGGTCAAAAACTAAAAGGGGATTAATTAACAAAAACTAAATAACAAAAAAAACCAGATACACATCTAACATCAACTATGAAACACAATCAAGAAAAAGCACACAACACACACAAGACAATGAACCACTGGGGAACTGAACAGAAGCAGGAACTAAAATACTAAGGGGTAACGAGACTAACACA
>JAOYFF010000038.1:18005161-18044084 GCA_025773925.1 Cryptomyrus ogoouensis
TTAGGTATTAAACTGGGGGAAACATTAAGAAATCCATAAATAATTCACAGCAAGCACTCTATGGAAGTGAATACAGAGAATGGGCACCTGCCTTCTTTCATAGTCAGTAGACTTTATTTGAAGTTTTCTCTGTCTCACTCAGCCACTCTCTGTCTGCTCAGTCATATGACTCCATCATGCAAATTAAGATTTCCATCACTGAAAGTACTATAAAAACAGTACAGAAAGCTTTCAGCTTATAAATTGGAATGCAATAATAGATACTTGTAAAATCCAAACAAAATGTGTTTGGTTATGTATAAAAAAATCACCATAAAATTTGTCTGCTTGAAACTACAGAAGGGTAACATTCCCAAAATTTTAAGCATAAAAAATTATATATAGTTCATTTCCATTGTTATTACACTAAGAATATTTCATTATTTCCTTACAAACTATTAAAGACATTAAAACAGTTTATTTTCTTTAGCAATACTACACGTCAATTTATCAAAAGGACTGTTTCCACTTTCTAAACACTGGCAGTGGTTTTCCATTATGTGCACATTTGGCACACCCAAAAAACATATTGCATAATTTCATCGGTGCCTTTAGTTAGCAAAATTAATGGAGACCCCAAATTGTTTTTTAAATTGATATACAGCTGAAAGGGGAGGGAGAATAACCCACTCTAAACCACTGACAATAATACAGTTATGTTCAGAGATGGAAATCAATACTAATTAAAAATGAACAAGTGTTCTGCTTCATAAGCTCAAGCAGTGCATTGGTCATTTAATAAAATTTGATCTCTTATTAGTTTAAGATTTTAAATGAAGTGAAGGGCTTCTGGGCCCTTTGGGATAGAGCTTAATGCTCCCACACTTCAGTACTGAATTGAACAACACAGGCAATAATCAAAAAGAAACAAAATTAAATATCAAACAGTTTAATGTTATGTGTTGGTCTTTAAAACAATCTATATTAAAAGCCAATTAATTAAACCTTCAAATGCAGATATACTAATCAGTTTGCGGCAGAGTGCAGGCTTGTTTTCTCACATTAAATAGTATGAACCAACGCCTCGTTGTTCTCCTGGCCATTAACATGAAGGTACAATTTGCATTTCCTGATAGACTATTATAGTTTTAATATCCTTTTTCTTGTCTTACATCAGTCACAGAAAGGAGGCCTCCACAGGCCAACATTAACCTTCCAAATCTGCCACAAAACAAATATTACAAGGGCTCACTAATTTGGAAATCAAAAACCCACTTGTCCATTATATAATTGAAATGAAAGCAGAGTGCCTTAGTTCTGAAGAGGCCTGTAATTACCAGCTGTTAATTGCACACTTGTGGTGTCGCACTATTAATTAAAAAGAACGGCTCGTCTCTGTATGATAAGCTAAACTGGAGAATGGTGGTTTAATCAACAAAGCAGAATTTGTTTTTGCCATCGCCAGGAGCAGCTTGAGAAATCTTCAAATATCCAAAGAAGATTAAAAACTGTCTATTTGGAGCAATTTAGTTTTTTATATATTTTTTTTTCAGGCAGGGTGAGCGGGGGGCATTTGATGTGGTTCTGCAGCAGTGTACTGGTGGACCACAGCTGGGAGTATGTCTGTAATCTGACAGGAACCAGAGGCCCAAACCTCAGCTCAGGAACCAAGACCTGGTGGAGGGTTGGACTGCAGGAGCCCATTCTTAGTGTTCCAGTGAGAGACATGAGTTCATGTCCCCAAAACAACTATCTGTACATACTTATCATAAAGCTGCTATAGAAAACTTACTGCCATCTGGATGGAACCAGGAACTTGATGAGATTTAGATTCTTTATTTCACAAGTGCCTCCAATGCAACTCAGCCTTTTGTTCTTAAGGAGAAACTCTGAGGATGCAGTTTAACACGGGAAGAAAACTGCTCCATAACTTGTATACATCCAGGGAAATGTTGTTGAGATGGTCGACTCTTACTGACACTTAGGTTAAGGCTGAGCGATATAACCTCAAATCAATATCATAATTAATTGAACATTTTACCTCAAATTATGATTAATGAAAGATGTTTTTGTTTGTTTCTGCACTCATATTTCACTGACAAGGATTGTACTATAAATATTGAACCTTGAACTATGGAAGCTGGGATATTTTTTCTAATGAAACCGTATCTTTTAAAATAGTTGAAGGAAACTCATATAGAATAACCATTTATGGTTATTTATTGAATAGTTAGAACAACTCAAATCAAATCGCTTGAAATGAAAACATTTTATGAAAAAGGTAACATTTTAGTTTTAATGTAAAAGGTAAGTTCACTAACGAAGTAGAAAATAGTTTGCATTTCTTGCAAACAAAATAAACCGTTTATAGCGTCTGTCTGTCTGGGTGAAACTGACGACTACAAGCGGATGATTATCATAACCGATTTTTTGTCTTTATGTCTCAGGCAGATTACCATTTAATTGACATTTTTATATGTATTACATGAATATAAGGTAAAACGGACAGGGTCGCTATTTACTGAATTTGAATGACTTTAAAAATACAGTACAGCAGTTTCAAACGCTTTTCAAATTACAGTACTGCACAAATGACTGAACTGTGTATAATTCAAACACGCTGTAATAAGGTACAGTACTTTACATAAAATATAGCTTATCATAGTTTCACTACCGCATCTCGTTGGCTCGTTTTTGACATTTTATCATAAACTTTGAATCTATACATTCATAACTGAGAGAAAATAACTTGTTTTCACGTCATGTTTTTTGTGCATGCAGCATTAGCTGCAGGCAGCTAGCCAGAAGCAAACAGCATGTATGTCTACCCGTGTCTTGTGTGTACCCTGTCCGATCCTCACATGTTATCAGCTAGGATAACTCTCCCACCGTGTGTGCACCTTACAGTTCGGCGTCTGACCACCTTGTGTTTCCGCTGTGCGCGTTTCAGGTTTGGTGCTTGGAAGGGTTCAATTAATTCAACCTAACATGCTGTCAATCTTCTTGGCCAAATCCTGACTGATGGCAGCCCATTCTTGCATAATCAATGCTTGGCGTTTGTCAGAATTTGTGGGTTTTTGTTTGTCCACCTGCCTCTTGAGGATTGACCACAAGTTCTCAACGGGATTAAGGTCTCAGGAGTTTCCTGGCCATGGACTCAAAAGGTCAATTTTTTTCCCCAAGTCAGTTATCACTTTTGCTTTATGGCACGGTGCTCCATCATGCTGGAAAAGGCATTGTTCATCACCAAACTCTTCTTGGATGGTTGGGAGAAGTTGCTCTTGGAGGATGTTTTGGTACCATTTTTTATTCATGGCTGTGTTCTTAGGAAAAACTGAGTGAGCCAACTGCCTTGGCTGAGAAGCAACCCCACACATAAATGATCTCAGGATGCTTTACTGTCGGCACAACACAGGACTGATGGTAGTGCTCACCTTTTCTTCTCCGGGCAATCTTTTTTCCGTATGCCCCAAACAATCGGAAAGGGAATTCATCAGAGAAAGTGACTTTACCCCTCCCCGACAGTCCAATCCCTGTACCTTTTGCAGAATATCAGTCTGTCCCTGATGTTGTTCTTGGAGAGAAGAGGCTTCTTTGCTGCCCTTCTTCACACCAGGCCATCCTCCAAAAGTCTTTGCTTCACTGTGCATGCAGATGCACTCATACCTGCCTGCTACCATTCCTGAGCAAGCTCTGCACTGGTGGTGCCCCGATCCTGCAGCTGAATCAACTTTAGGAGACAGTCCTGGTGCTTGATGGACTTTATTGGGTGCCCTGAAGCCTTCTTCACAACCTCTCTCCTTGGAGTTCTAGATGATCCGATAAATGGTTGATTTAGGCGCAATCTTACTAGCAGCAATATCCTTGCCTGTAAAGACCTTCTTGTGCAAAGCAGTGAAGACTGCATGTGTTTCTTTGCAGGTAACCATGGTTAACAGAGGAAGAACAAGGATTTCAAGTCTGCTATTCTAACTCAATCAGCATGACAGAGTGATCTCCAGCCTTGTCCTCATCAACACTGTTACCTGTGTTAACGAGAGAATCACTGAAATGATGCCAACAGGTCCTTTTGTGTCAGGGCTGAAATGCAGTAGAAATTGTTTTTTTGGGATTAAGTTCATTTTCATGGCAAAGAGGGACATTGCAATTAATTTAAATTCATCTGATCACTCCATCACATTCTGGAGTATATGCAAATTGCTATCATAAAAACTGAGGCAGCAGACTTTGAAAATTAATCTTTATGTCATTCTCAAAACTTTTGGCCACGGCTGTATTTAAAATATTGCTAGTGTTGAAACCGATTGGTGGTATTACCTGGTAACTGAAACTGTTTTTCCGCACTGTTTACATTTGACCTCTTTATGTTTAGTGTCATCTTCACTAAAGCCACATTGTGTCCAAACAACGGACACTGCGTTTTTCTTTGGTACAAGTAGCTCGATTTGCTCAGTTGGCCCACTGTTTGAATTCGCCTCCATGTTGCTTCCATGTCACAGACTGGATGGGACGGAGTCATGCAGTACTATGTTTTTAAGGGGACCAGTACATGAACACACAGTGGGGGAAGTATTAACAGCGATTTTTTTCAGTGTTAACATAATTTTTTTTAAAATGAAGTAACCCGCATAGGCAAGATTACGTCAATTATTTCTGATTGTTGGTTTGGATTAATTTTCAATTAATTGCCCAGCCCTAACTTAGGTGTTAATCACAATAACAGTCTGGACTGAAAGATCAACACCAACCCTGTCTACAAGAAGGGAATGAGTAGATTCTGTTCTCTGAGGAAACTAAGATCCTTCAGTCTTTGCAGTAAGGTGTTGGAGACCATCTTTGAATCTGTAGTTATAAGTACAATATTCTTATATGCTGTAGTGGGCTGGGGGGGGGGTAGTATTGGATGGTGAGGCAAAAAAATTAAATAGCTGGATCTGTACCTGATAATATCCTTGATACCATCGAAACAGTGCCTAAGAGGACGACATTAAAGAAAATTCTATCTATCATGGAAAACCCAGCTCCCCCTTTTCATGACCTGCTGGTGAAACAGTGCAACACCTTCTCCAACAGGCTAATTCAGCTCTGCTGTCACAAAAAGCAAAGGTCATTCTTACCTGGAGTACCTGGAGAAAACCTCACGATAATACTGAGAACATGCAAACTCCACACACTTGGAACCCTGGCAGAGACTTATCCCAGAGGTGTGAGGTGACAGCGCTAACCACTGCACCACCGTGCCAGCCCAGTTCCTACAATATAAACCTCAATGTTATAAGAATCTGTGAATGCAATCAAAGAACTAAACTGGACAAAAGTCTTGTATTTTGTTTGTTTTTTTATAGTTAAGGTTAGTGCTGGGTAATGGTTAGGGATATCATAGTTAGGATTAAGATTATGCCCATATAAACAAATGGAGAGTCCCCACAATGACAGGAATGTGTGTGTGTGTGTGTGTGTGTGTGTGTGTGTGCAAGTACATTTCCTAATGCTTTGTAAACATGACCTTGAACTCCAGACTATGCAAGGGCAAAGGGTGATGGCTAAATTCTAAGCTACCCCTCAGATTAACAGCTTTTTCCACGTCAGGAGCCGGTAGCTGTTGCTGCTCACCTCTGGCTTCCCCACTGTGCCCTCACAGGGACAAGCCCACAAAGATAACTCCCTGACCTTCTCCGCTCCCCAGCTCATAGAAATGTCTGCCGGGAAGTCCCTTACTCTGCACTTCCTCCTCCTAATGTTCAATCAGCACCTGTCACCGTGGCGATGTCCCAGCAGTGCAGGAGCACCTCCACGTTTATCTGAGGAAACACTTGCTTTGATGAGGATGGCTGCAGCAGAGTGACGGATTAATGATGGCGAGGCCAGCTTCCTGAGTGAGGACGACACTAATTATGAGGAAGGCCCAGACGGCACAACAAGGCCTGACAAGCAGCCACATTCTCGCTCTTTGTCATACATTGTCTGCCCATTCCCAGTCATAGTGACATCCTGTTTACAAACATGTAGACTGGGGTCAGCGGGGTCCGCAGTAACTCACACCCTCGTCTGTAGATTGTGTCCTCTCTTTCAGAAGCTGTGACCTTTCACCCTTTCTAATGGCAACAGGGAGAGTCTGGCACAAAGCTACACTTACTGGGTTCAACCCATAATCAGTTTGATGTGTCCTGACCAAACAGGAATCCGTAGCAGTATGACCTTGAATATAACTGTATAAGATTAGGGAATATAACAAGTGAAGCGCATAGTGAAAAAATCCTTTAAGAAAATGAAGGACTTCTGCAGTATCTATTAAATTGCTGTAATTTATTCACTTCACAGAAGTGGACTTGAAGCCAGATTTTCCCACAGATTAGTTTATATCTTTGAATTTTTGAATGGAGAACTTTTATATTTATCCAAAAAATGCAGACAAGAAGCAGAAAAGTGTTTCTCGGTTCTGACTCATAGTTTTCCTTCAACAACATTCAGCATTAGACCCTGTTAACACACCTGGTTCCGGGAAGTAGAGGCTTTTCTCTTCTTACAGTAGGTACATCATTACATTTGCTCCTATATGGGGTGAGAGTGACCTGCAGGGAGGCAGCAGTGGGGCCGTATCGCAAGTCAGGACATCAGTGAGATACAGCTGCCAGTGGAGCAATGAACACATGTGACTGCAGAGCTGGATGTTACAGAAGGCATTTTTGTGATGATGCCGGCAAGGCCGAGGAGGGGGGGGGGAAGAGAAGAAGAGTGATAGTGGGCAGTGCCAACCCTGAACATCCATCACCCTGACACTGCAGTCAGGAACACAGGTACCCCCATGAACACCTACATAAACACCTCCACAGTCCCCAGTTGCCAGTGAAGGGAGAACTGTAAGAGATCTTAGCCATTAAACATATATTATTCTCTGTGAAAAAAACTTGCGAGAAAAATACTTGCAAAGGGCCAAGAAACGTCAATTAAATGTTGTAAGGTCACTCAAAATTAATATGTGCAGAAGTGAGATTTATTTTTGATTATTCAGTGCTTTACATTACCAAATCACTGAGTGACACTGTACATTTGCTTTGATAATCTTTCTGCTGCCAGCTGGCCCCACCCACTGCTTTGGCTCCACCCCCTGGTTTAGTTTCACCATTGCCGCAGATCGAACTATCCCCCCAACCCCCTTAGCTCTACAGTAGATTATTGGCCAGCCTACAGGAGTTTGGTCTCACTCACTATTTACCTAAAGGTGGCAAAGTGCCAATTGTTGATACATTACATAGTTGTTAGGATTAAATCTTTCACAGTTTGTAAGTCACTGTGGTGATGGTATCTGGTAAGTGTGAAGATTTTTTTCTGAAGCAGGCTGTACAAACAGACACACAATGGAGCCTTAATAGTGTGGCTCTTTAGTGGGCCACGCTGTCTGACAGCTCCATTTACTCGACACTGAAGCGTCTAGCTTCATCAGCCCAGTCCGCTCTGGCTTTCATAGACAAGTCACTCATTGTTACTGTACAAGACAAGTTTCAGTAAATCGTGTTTTCTTTGGGAAAGAGGCTCTAAGCCAATTAAAATACACTTAGCAAAGTCCCTGACTCCTGTTTTCTAAGATAATACATGGGCAGACCTCAGTCAACACAATCACAACTAGCTATTTTGCATCATTGTCTTGAAACACAACTTCTTCAAGACATGACACGTATCTACAGTGTTACCATTAAGAAAACTCCCTAAGAAATGTTTTATTTCCTTAAAAATACCCTTGTGTTTAAATCAATAGACATCTAAAAATAATTCAAAAATATGGGTCAATCTGTTGTGCTTTTCTTTTTTAATGAAGCCATACTGAAATAGATGATGAGTGAATAAATAACATGTTATTCACATAGCTGAAGTTCTGCTTTCTCATGCCCAATTGTCCAATTCCAAAAAAAAAAAACAAACATAACAAAAAGGCAGAAACAGGGAAAAGAAATATTAGAAAACAGAAGACACAAAGATCCAAGTACACAGAAATAATTATAAACATACATGGACACACGGATAAAGAGAAGGGCACCGACACCCCAACAGGAGCACATAAACATTTGAATATTACAGCGAGGACTGGGATTGAAATAGTAGCAGGAGTTCAGTGAGTGGGCCCTGTGTTTAGAGTGTTTAAATGAGTGAGAAACTTTATATGGTCCAGATGGCTGTTACTTAATGGAGATGGTCCTGGCAAGCTGGCTTTGATGTGCTGTTGTCCATTACACACATTATCAGGAGACAGGCAAATCTCTCAATAATCACTTCCAATACCAGAGCCCATCCAGGCCTGACACCAGCACCACCATGCACACTACAACCACCAAATAGACCCAAATACAAACCTCAATGTACTCACACGCACATGCACAAGTGAGACTTCAAACATTCCCAGACTAAAATATGCCTGCTTATTCTTTTTAGATAATTTTACATAATTAACACAATTGACACAAAACACAATCAATTTATATTTGTGGCATCTCTGGCATGATAGCTTGTTTGCGATGACCCAGTCTTCTCATGCACATGTTTATGCAAGTTCTATCTGGAGATGATATAGTTTAGTGTACATACAAAATTGAAAAACCTCCAGAAGAAACAAGCTGCTAGAAATGGATTTATGTTTTTAAAAATTCATTAATTACAGCTAACTAAATATATCCCTGGAAGATTGAGGTGGGAAATTCTGTTGTCTCCTTCCTCCCAGCATAATCATTTATGGATGACACAGAGGGAGTGTGAGGCTAAAATAACTTTGTTAAAAATAGGATCCCGCGGAGGAGTTTGCTCTTCCATCAGACGGCCCCAGAGATGGGCCTGTCCCAAGCAGTTATAGGGAAATAATCAGTCCTGAGTCTCACTGAGGCTTTATGTCTCCAGCATGAGGGAATGTAGAGGGGCTCAAGCCTGTTTTGTCTGGTCCTTCTGGGGAATAAGGTGAGCCCACTTCTGGGTGTGGGCAGTATATTCATAAAAACATGGAGTGCAGGATGGAGGGGCTTTTATGGAACAATGCAATGGCCTATGGAAGAAGTGACCCATTGATGAGGTAGCACTGAAGAGGGGCAGATGTTTTTAGTAAATAATGGAAGCCGGGTGCCCCTCTCATCATTACGAGGCTCTTCGAGTGTTCTTCTGTTCCTCCTTTCCTAAATCTAGTAGCATCTTTTCCTTAAAAATCATCTCACATAGACCCCTGAAAGAGTTTACTAGATACTGAAGTCAACATGCAGGCCAACAGAACGATTTAGTACAACCTCCAAGGAACAAATACGATATGAAATGCAATCCTAAATAACACTGCAAAGCCTGTTTACACGTCATTTATAAATAGACAGATATGATAGGGAGGCTTCCTGCTCCATAAACTCAGGGATCAAAGTTTTCACAACCATAAATTAACCCTGGAGTCATTTTTCTTACTCTGAATGGAGCAGAAATGGAATCTGTTTGAAACACTTTCCTATCCAAGTTTTCTAAGTAAAAAAAATATTCACATAATTGATCAAAGTAAAGACTTATATTAGACACTTCATGTCACTTACATTAGACTCTGTCATGTCAACATTTTTACACGACTGAACCAAAATAAAGAGAAATGTTGCCTTTAGCTAGAATGCAGTTCAGAAGACATACAAGCCCCCTAGTGGATCTTACATCCCAAAGCACTCTTCCTTCAAATTCTGCAAGTTCAGCTTTTAATGCAAGGAATATTTACTGTGTTTGTGGATGCCTGTTCGATCATGTGCATATGTGTGTTTGTGAAATTTCATAACTTAGCAGGGCTGAAATAAGTCTTTAACTATTGGAAAGCAATTCTTCAGCATCCCCTTTTTTGATATGAATGTACAGCAGGATGGGGCCTGAGGGGGGCACTGCCTTTATATATGAGGCACTGCAAAATAGAAGAACAGATCGACAAACACCTGGCACCTGTTCCCTGGAGTCACCTCAGTGAATTACAGCCTCCATTCCGGCAGCTAGATCTCGCGTCCGGATATTCCTGCCAGATTTATCTTATTTTCCCAACTTTCTTCTCATATCTATTTCTGTTTCTTTGAGAATTAAGCAGTAAATTAAGGAGCGGGCCTCACGCACAGTGAAATCAGGCTGAACTGCCACATTAAGCTCGGCAGAGGTGGCGCAGCAGCTCTCCTCCTGGATTTGGGCAAATTCGGTTGATGCAAAACACAGCATTAATGTGTGCTGGGCCCAGCACTGACAAAGATGAATGGCATCATTCCAAGTGAATGGTAATTTCACTTTTTGTGACAGTACTTTAGAGCAAAAGCGACTGGGGTCTGCACAAAGAATTTGCAATCCCATTGAGAGCTCCACTACCTGCCCATCAGACGTCGCACATTGTTTACCAATCATCTGATATTGATTGGCTTCAGACTAAAGTTTGGAGATGAATTAGAGAGAAAGAAGGTTAAGTCCTAACCTTGAAAGATTTAGTGTCTATTCAGCCTGTGTCTAGGACACTTCTTGGATCGGTTCAAGAATAGAGAACTTTTAAATTCAATGGAGGGTGGGAGACACAAAACGTGTCACATTCACCATGTGAATCCACTGGAAAAACATAGAGGAACACCCAAAAAGTATAATCTTTCCCCACAGTTGATAGAAATGGTAATTGCATGTGTGGGACAATACTTTGAAGCCAGATCCATGCCCGAACAGTCCGCCTATTTAGGTTAAAAAGGCGGCAACAAAACAGCTCCTTCTAAATGCTTTTGTTCATGTCCTTTCTGCTTTAAATGTTTCCCAAAAAGAATCTTCAGCTCCACTCTGCATCTTTAGCTGTAACAGCTACTGCTCTAAGAACAACATAGCATTGCTTAATTTGACATATAAATATTGATCAATATTTCCATCATGACATACATGAGTAGGTCCACAGAACAAGTCTGTCGCCCTCTTTGTATGTAGGAACAACTGACAGTATTTAGAAGATGTTGTTGTCCATGGTGGCATGTGGAATTTCCAATAGACTGCAACACTTCTGTTTATTTACAGTGGTAATTTATACCTGGAGATGAAGACTGGCAGGCTTATTTTTACTTATGAACCAATACTTTTGAGCTACTTTAGAGTCACTTCTCAGCCATTTTTGTGCTGATTCTGTATGGTGGTGGGGGGGGGGGGGGGTTTGTGCAGGACAAAGTCAACTAGTGGGAGATCACATCGAAGACCTTTAGCCCACTTCAGCCAGACCTGATGTCTAGGCAAAGCATCATGGGAGTGGAGAGGTTCTGGGAGCATGCAGCCACAATATGGCACTAGCATTACTGGATTGTCAAGAAAGACTAATGACCTGATATGCAAAATCAGTAGCAGGATACCGTAGAAGAGGAGAGATGAGACAAAAATGTGTATATGAACAATTCATATCGATGGAGAGCTAAGCATTCCTAGGACATGCAAATAAAAAGGAGACATTCACAGAGGCCAGCACAGAACATAGATGAATTATCCTCCTAGCAGCGCATTCACTTGCTTTTGCCACCTGAAGTGCTATGCCTTGTTTTCATGGGATACATTACATTAGTTGTAGCAGGGAAATGCCAGCTGTCTCTGATATGAGAAGAAACCGAAAAGTTACAGATAAATGAACATAGATAGTGGAAGGCTGGGCTGGTTATGCCATATGGCCAGTAGGGCTTCCAGCTTGTCCTATGCTGTCAACTGAGTTGTAGCTAAGATGCTAATACGCTCACACAACAATAATAATAAATCCTACATATATTACATAAACATATAGGCTGTGCCACAGTTAAACTCTACCCATTCAAATGAGAGCACAATAAGAGTAGCATACCCCTGCCGATGCTCCCACAGCCCACTGAACGCAGACAAGAGGGTGTTTCGCGCGTCCATGCACAATGTAGCTCATGAGCACCCGTCGCTGCTATCACTTGATGCTATGCAAGACTAGATAAATGCCAATTGTCTGGAGAGGGTGTAGCAAGGGCGAGTGCAGCTGCAGCTCCTCTCTGCAGCAGGTCCCCTCTTCAGAACAACACGCTTCATTACGTTCTCTCTCCCAGGAGCAGCCAGGGGCCTTTCACCATAGATAAGCCTCTTAGACATGAAGTAGCGCCCAGCGCAAGGCTTGAGTGACAGCAGGAAGGTCTATCCATTCAGCAGACAATGCTGCCGTCTCTGCTTTAATCTAGGAGGCGGACAATGATCTGGATTGTAGGCCTCATCTCATCTCTTTCCCACAGCCGTAGGTGACTGGCAGGAGGAAGAGGGAGAGGGAGAACAAGCCTGCTATCTCCTGAGCCCTCCTGTTTCCTCCACGGGCCAGGGAAAGTTCTAGGCCAAGAGCATCAATCACAGATTCACAATCAGGACGTGATGGTTGAGCTGCGTGGAGTGACGGACAGGCAGGTGAGGGGCCCTGCTTTATCGCTCGCATCTGCATGGCTGCTGACAGGCCGCTGCAGTGCTGCCAGGTCCATTGTTTGGCTGGCAGCAGTCTGTTTATACTTTACACAATTTGCAGGAACTCATTGAGCACCTGAAAAAAGAAACTGCACTTCACATGAAAACCCCCAGAAACAGTAACTCCGGTATTCATATTGGCCAGTAAGAATACTGAGTATTACACTTTTGCTTCATATTTTTTTATGTATTTAAAATGGACGGATACCTCACGTTCACCAGAATGTGTTTCCTGGTAAAATGTGAAAGAAGTCATGCCTTTTAGTCGCTTTACTCTACTGTTCATTTCTCATTATTATTTTTCATCGCTGCTCTGAATACAGATACACGGTATATATATAAGCTGATTCTGGTTATAAACTGAATGCAGAACTACTGACTAACTGCTTGGGCAAACATTTTTGTGATTGCTTATAACTCATTTTGTGACAACAGTTGATTTGAAGATGGAGCATGGGAAGACTGGGAATGTCCATGTGAAGTAGGGGCACTCAGCCTGTACCTCTTACAAATGCCTTGTGGGTTTAAAACCAAGCCAATTTAAAAATAAAAGCGTCTTTGTTTTAGGTGGACCAAAACAATGAACCACACCATTTATTTTATTTGAAGGACACTATGTGTAATATCATGACACAAAACTGACTAGCACACAGAAAGACGAGTATCACGACACATATGTCGGTGAGCTTCCATGTGAGCTATATAAGCAGCTGCCTCCATTCAGCCCAGCCTGCCCTCATAAGCCCACCCCTCCCTGATCGTCATCTGGTTTCCATGTCTGGGGAGCAGGACAGCCATTGGTCCGTGGATTCAGACATGGAACGTCGGAATACAACAGTATAAAACACAGAAAGTTTTCATTAGGCCTGGGTAATGAGGCTAGCCTTTGACCCCGGCTGATGACTTCCATACCTGTACTAGCGCACGTGTTAGTCTCCAGCAGCAGCTGCCAGCTGAGAGGGACATAACTAATGAAGTAGTGGGGCAGAAATAATGGGCAAAAATCAGCACCCATTTTACAAAGAATGGGAGAGGGAGGGGCTGTGAGTCTAAGAATGAGGTGGGGCGGGCAAAGGCTGCAAACAGCAGGAGGCACTGATAAAAAAAATTGAGGTCTGGGGGTGGCCACTTCTCTGACATCTGGAATCAAGAATGTGAATGGAAACAAATTTCAACCCTATTTATTACTGTAATGCCCATGTGAATGGTAAGCCAGCTCATTCAACATTATACACAGCAGTAACAACAACAATAATAATACATTTAACTGTGTGTGTATATATATATATATATATATATATATATAAAATTCTTATAGATTTTACTTGTCATCCACTAAAATCATTAGTCACCTAATTTTAAACACTTTTATTAATCTGCATCATGTTAACATTCATCATCTGAAAATTAAAAAGAGGAATACTTGATTGAAATGATTTCAATTTAATCGCATCCATCCATCTATCCATCTATCCATTCAGTTTCCAATTGCTTGTCCACTACAAGGATGGCAGGGAGTAACAATAACAGTATACACAGTGTGTATATAATAACAATACCAATATACAAAGTGTGTCTAATCATGTAAATCTAACTTCAGTAACTGATCTTTTAAAAATGCTGCATTACAATATTTATTCAGTTGAAATATGAAGCCATATCGGTGCTGCAGAAGAAGGCAGTGAGAACAGTCACTGGCCAGGGTTTTAGGCCAAAGCTATGTCTTGCTATTACCTAGCCCTCCTCACAGTAAGTATTCTTTTTCATCAAGACAACTACCTAAAATTTTTACTCACTTTAAAACCAGCGATAAAGAAAATACACAACAACACTTACAGTTTGGCCTTACATTCTTTGAATTTAAACATTGTCATTGAAAACCTGACAGTAACCTACTTATAGGGCCTAACTGCGTCAGCACTCAAAGTCAGGCATTCCAGCTCTCCCGCAAGTTTCAGGAGTCCCCCACAAAATGACAGCCGCTCCCTGACACCAAATATTGATTTGCAATGTCCCGGAAATCTTTTGTTCCGCTATTCAGTGGGGGTAAGAAGTTATTCGGCTGCAACCCTGCCTCATTCAGTCAGCAAATTCTACTGCCACCACCCCAACAAACCCCCAGGCTTCGGCAGGATCTAATTTTTAATACTGTCATACCATTCAGACTGCGGTATATGGTATTTTGATAGTAATTTAGAGTGCAATGCTATTCTCATATTTCCCAATAAAATTTGCAGAACACAAGGAGAGGGCGCAGTTTCCATAATACCATACAAGCTTAGCTAGCAAAAGCCCCCAGCTCACCCCCGCAGGTGTCCCTCATCAATGTGCAGGCCTCCCTGAAATCAATGTGCATAAGGTGGGATGTCTGTGAAGTATTTCAGAAAGGCAGGACCAGACAACTGTAGGATCACAACTGCTCGCATCCATCCATTTATCCATCCATTCATCCATCTTCTGTACCCACTTGTCCTATTCTGGGTTGCGGGGGTCCGGAACATATGCCAGAAGCTATGGGCACAAAACAGGGAATCCGGACAACCTGAAGGAAATCCCATGACCACTGCCACACATGCAAATTTGTGTTAGTAGTTTAATTATAAATTAGTAATTTCATTTCCCATAGAGCAAATTTAGGATACAACAAATATCATTCATTTTCATATTCATTTTCATTTATTCATATTCTGTTACCCAAACCAAGATAAATAGTTAGAAGATGGATGGATGGATGAAAATCCTTTTTTTATATTCTTCAAGCCTCCTTCAAGCCTCCAATTTAGAGAAAAGCCCTGTCAACACTGTGTGTCATATCGTCCTCAATGTTTAATGTTTAATACGACAAAAAGTCATATTGTGATTTTAATGATAACACAACATCAACACAGTACCATGATCAAGATCTATGTTTTGAGTAACATTTTGTCGTACATTTGGAATCCAAAAAAATCTCTCTTGTGAGACTGGCAGTGTGATGGGTTGATGCTAACAAAACAAAGCAGAAACAAGCATGGCCAAAAGCGCACATAATGCTTCAGTTTCTGAGGATGACTTGTGGCGTGTACTACAAAGTGAGTGTTACATATCTACAATTAACAAACCCTGATTACTGCAATAAGAACCATTACTGATTGGTTTGGTGCCCTAGCAAGAGTCCCAAAGGTGCTCCTTCACCACTCATCACCAATACACACAGGCACAAAGCAAGACAGCTTTCGTAATGCTGTCGGTTACAGTGGACGTAAACACAGCACAGCCACCATTTTAGTTCTTTATTTCACACCAACTTTTTATTAATATACTTAAATATCATGATACACAAAACAAAATCATAAATATTTAAATTATGAATATGCAGATAGCATAAATATAGTAGATAAAGTAAATATAAAAATCAATCCAAAATGAAAAAAAAAAACACAGTATTAAATAAAATAAATCAGTGGATTAAATGGAAAATAAACAAGTACAGAGAACAAAATTGCACATTATGTTAATAATACTTACTATGACTTTTATGACTCCCATTTTAAACAATATGCAGCTTTGGCACAAACAAAAGCTTTGTACCAACCATAATGCAAAATTTTCATAGAGAAACTTCTCTCCGTTGATGCCACTGTGACCGGAGCAGTGGCAGCAATCCTGAGGGACACGGACATATTTGGGTAGATTTCCAGTAGTTTTTTTTTCTTGCAGAAAAGACTGGCATTATGTGCAATAGGGTGGTAATTCTGGGTTCAGGCAGACCTGGGAAATTTTCCAATTGAAAAGCAAGTTCTTTCCCATCCATGTCTGATTGACCTTTATAGAGCTACTCAGAGCTACACACTGACATTTCATGTCTCCAATGGAAAGTGTAGGGAACTCAGTGAAGACCCCCAAATTGCTCTCATTCTGAGTTAGGACCTGAAAATGCACTTGCAGAGATGTAATTGTTACATCATCAATGCATCAGTAACACAGTTCACTGGGGCATCATAACAGACCTGCTGCTTTGATTTCTGTCTGTTCTGCTTCGGCCCAGACTCCACATTCGACTCCGCTCTTTGGCAGATGCTTGAGCAGAAGCAAATCCAGTACTTCTATATATGATCATGGAAGCTTCTATATTTCACAAGAAATTTATAGTAACATGCAACTGCACGGACTCTGATTGCATCATTTTACTGATGAGCTGAATTTTACCTAGGATGCCATGCCAAGTAACACCGTACATCTGCACCACTCACACGGTGTTCTGTTATTGTTTTTTGTCTTATTGTTTTTCTGGTATCTTATATTTTTATATTTAGTATGTTTTATTACATTCTGCATACTTTTAGATATATTATATCTAGTATAATATATTTCTCTAATAATACAGCACAGTCTAATTAAATGTGAAGTTAAATTTCATTTTGTATGCTGTTTTGAACATACTTTTTTTATTACTGCATACATTTGCCCTGAAGAATTGGTACGATGTTTTATTATTTTCAAATTTAATTTGATGTTCAATTTAAGTTATTGTTTCCAAACTGAAGAATGAACTTGGCAATGTGAATATTGTTGTTGCAAAAAAAACATGCTATATCATGATATGATTTTAAGTCCATATCGCATTTCCCTAGAACTGTACCCTTCTGTGAGATTGTACTGCCAGGTGAAAGCGAAAATAATTTACACAATCTTGTGGCCTCTATTGGTACATAGTTTTATATGGGTAGAAAGCAATCACTAATGCCTTTTCCCCAGTGGAATAGAGCTCTATTAATGTTTTAAGGTGTTCATACAATCAATAAGTTAAAGAAAACTCTCTGACGGATCTCCAATCTGGCATGATAAAACTATTTGGCAGAACATAAATCATAATTATAGCTGATTTCTATAACACTGTACACCCTGGATTACTCTACACTTACAAGCCCCCTCACCATTCCCAATTGAAAAAAAGACAAATGACATTTACTTTAACCCACCGAAAGCATCTCACATGGGACTTTCTGAGACGTGTGGGGGAATCCCTCAGCGGATTGGGAGCTGTGATTGAATCTACTCCCAAGCTCTTTCCTGGTGTTTAAACATTTACACACCTTGTCCAAAAGGTTTACTTGCTTTGTCCTGAAACTGAAACTTACAACTAATTGAATCAAGACAAAGAAATCTCATTTATTTGGCTTAATCAAATGGAAAACATGCAGCAACAACATTAGCACTGTACCTAAGACAAAGCACCCTACCTACGGGATTTTATTAAACTGAAATATCAAACACAGAACAGACTAACAGAAATAAAATATTTACTGTACACACCCGAATTCCCAAATAAATAAAGCCTGAGAACAAGTATATGTGAGTTTATTAAAGAGGCAACAGTCATATCAAAGCATAATTTAGCTTCAAAGTTTAATATTAACAAAAAAAAAATTAAGAACAGTTATAAGCTTCAGTCTTTCATGTGGATATTGTGAAAAAGACCCGACAGCATTAAATATACCAGGTTCATTGTCAGATGGTAGTTTAATTCCAGACTGAACCTAGTTAGTTCATCTCAGAATGCAAATGGGTTTAGTGTGTTTTGTGTATTTTTTTGGATTATGTAGTTTTGTATTATTAGTATATATATATATATATATATATATATATAGTATATTTAATCAGACAAATCAGAAAAAAATAGAGACTACAGTCATACAAAAACAGGAAAATAGTTGTCAATGGATATAAAGTACAAACATTCCTCACTCAACAACCGAGTTCCGTTTGTACGACTAGGCCGTTAAGTGAATTGGTCGGTAAGCAAGGAGCTGCCCAAAACCCATATTTCAAGCATAATGTACTGGTAGTGGATTTGTGGCAACTATCTTTAGGTGGTGTTTTGATGTCATAAACAGAATAGAGGAAATCAGCTCTAATATACAGTACATTACTTAGGTTTGCATACTGTAAAAAAAAAAGGTAAAACACCAGTGCTGTGAATACTGAGTGACTGTGGAAATGAGACTGAGGAAGGGTGATGCGAGATGAGACCCTTGACACTGAGATTCCGCACTGCCGTTTCCATGACTAAAGCTCCCGTACAGCATACACTACCGACTGGTTGGAGAATTGGTCACAGGTCCAGGTGGTCGTTAAACAGGTGGATCATTAAGTGAGGGGCATCTGAATTGTAAAAAATAAAGATGCAGTTTTAAATGAGCGGAACAGGCTTCGGGCTCTCAAGCTCCATTCTTCCTTGCCAGTGAAACTTTCAGTTATTCTCATATCACTAATGCATTTTTATTTTCATCACAAATGAGTTTTTAGTCAGCAAGTCTTATTCTGGTTGCTGTAGAGCATTGGAATTCTTCTGGTGCAAGACTTCCACACTGTGAAACCTAATCAGACTTAATCAGAGGTGTACAGTATGTAGGAAGAGTACTTCATGGTACACCCATGAGTATATCATGGTACACCCGTGAGTATTTCATGGTACACCCGTGAGTATTTCATGGTACACCCGTGAGTACTTCATGGTACTTCATGATGTAAACTGGAATAAGGGGCGGTATTTCTCAGCTTACAGAGTTAGTGGAATATGTCTATCTTTCTTCACCTGACAGCTAGTATTTTACTCCCCCTCCGCCCCCCACCTTTCAGAACTGACCTTCAGTTCTACTGCCCCCTCCTCCTCTTGGGGTCCCCTCTCTTCTCCACCCCTCACCCCCCTACTCTCTCCCACTCTTGCACCCACTGCAACCTTTGTCATTGATCGCTGATGCGACTGGCTGCCCACATGTTCACTGTGCGCCTACACGAGTAATGAGCTGCCCGTCCGCCCAAATTAAACTGTCAGCTGTCAGCGATTGATGGGCGGTCCAAGGGACAACCTGCTACACCTACAAAGCCTGACAAGACAGGTGGGACACATTTGATTGCTGAGGCCAAGCCAGCATCTCAACCCCAAATCAGATCTAGAAAGGAATCCCGAGCCGCGGGACAGGGCTGGGCAGGCTGGGGCTCAACAGGGTGTACAGCTACCTTGAATGATGATGTTAAAGCTCAGTGTTTTTACCTAGGAAGAGTTGGAAGACATATAACTAATTAAATAAAGAACTGCACTAATCTCAATGTGTTGAGAACCTACAATGAAAAAACAAATCCATTAACATGTCTGCTGACAAACACAGAGAGATGTGTCAGTTGTGTACCATTCTTGGTAGCTGACATACTTTAGGCAGATTATGTCTCCCTTCCTATATACATACAGCCAACATGCACACAAATTCCTGACAAAACATCCAACAGATACATGAAATATATGAAAGATACCGAAAAGATGTGAGAAGGATATTTATGGTAGTACTCCTTGATGTAGAAACCTATAAGTGAATATGTGTAGTTGTATTCATGTGTCAAGTAATAACAATTTTTAAAGACAACGAGCACTGCTGGCAAAGAATGAGCAGACTAAAGCACAGTGCTTACACCTGTTTCAGAAGAATGAAATGAGATTAGGAACACAAATCATGTTGTTGATAATGAAGTGAACTTCTGAGAATTCTGGGTACAAATCAACAAAAAAAGATACATCAGGCATAATATGGGAAAGAGACCTTTCTGGGAATTAATATGCAGCACAGTCATAGTCAATGGGAACACAGAAGCTATTCGTACATGTTAGAATAACACTGCAGGAATCAGGAGATGTTAACCCTAATCATAACAGGACATCCTGAGGTGCGCCCATCCCCTGCTCATTCACTCTCAGACCTTTGTTTGGTGTTTGCAAAGGAGCTACAATCTCAGGAAGCAAAAAGGGGCTCATCAAAGTGTGGGCCCATCAGCGGATTACTGGAATGCAACGTGGAAAAGAATCTCCACTATCCTATTGTCTGCTCTTCCTCCAGCTCATCACGCATCCCGGTCACCCGGCACATCCAGAACCACAGGTAATGTCCTAATCAGTGCTGCATTCCTGCCATGCTGCGTTTTTTCCAGCACTGAGAGGAAGAGGAAGTGAGACAGACAAGTGGACAAGTGAGAACAGTCAAGGCCCAGCAACTTCTTTCTCACCTGGAGTTCAGAAGGTCAAGTGGCCACAAGCTCATGCTGTGAGAAGTATTCACTCATTGGGGTTTCATTTCAGTTCAATACTCTTAAAAGCCTGTTATGAGAAGAGTCACACTCTACTCCCTGTGTTACACTTTATACATGACAACAAACTCACTAAACTGTTTTTATCCCTCTGTGAATCTAAATAATGTAACGAGTAACTCGTTGATTGAGCTGCACATGTGCAGTCTATCCACAGCGGCAGATGGGCCTGACCTGCTCTTTCATAAAGTTAATCATAAACTATGAGAAAGAGTTTCCTTTTCCCTTGAGACTGCAGTGTGGTTGAACAAATTGTTATCTGAAGCTTAACAAAGTGATTGTTGGATAATTCCTGTTTGTGGCACCACTCCAGCACATGAAAGAACCCCCCCCCTAGTCAGTGCTTGAAATATTTCACAACAGAAGCTGGAAAAATACACGCAACGTCACAGTGTCCGCTATGCTTGAGTACTAACACATACCAGCACAGTGCATGTGTTTGACCTTCAAAAGAGGACTTTGTGCAGCCCTATGCTGGCCAGTGTGTGGTTCTGTGGGATCGGCCTCCGTGCTGTTTGAAAGCCCTGGATCAGCAGAGTAGTCACATCAGCATCGGGTGCTTAACTGAAGTTCTTGACCGCAAAAAATGCTCTGAGATGTCAAACAAATGGCTGTCCCTGTACTCTGACCTTACGCTTTACTCTCACCTATGTGTTGCTTAGGTGAGTAAAAAGGGTTATTTGAAAACTGAAGAATTCCTGTGTGTCTACTGTACAGTCAAACAGGAAATGAAGTATCATTTCATTAATTTCACTGTACCTACCTACCTTCTACCTCTCACCTCCAGGTTTTTTTAATATTCCTTCTGTAGAAGTGGTGCTGAAATGTTTAAGTCGCTTGACAGAATAAGCCATGACAGAAATGTAAGATCAGGCAGGTTTAAATGAATAGGTATCTTTGGTCAGACAAAATTTTTGCCAAATACTCCACTATCTGAAAAGTTTTTTTATAGTTGTGAATCGCTGCTCTCTGCTGGGACATCAAGTTTCCTTGGTTGAACAGCAAAATGTGATTGGAATAATTATTAATAATTAATAATTATTATTATTATGGAATAACCCTAAAGGACTTTAACTAACAAACCTAAATTCTCAAACACAAAAACAGAGTTCCCTGGAACAAAAGTTTTTTTTTTTAGTTTTTTCATAGCAGTCACCGATTTTTATAAAATAGAGTTTTCCCTTATAGGGACCAGGAAACCGTTCACCTTAAGGGGGAAAAAAAAAAATATATATTTATTACGTTATGGGGATAGGTATACCTGCTCACACACACACACACACAGGTACACATATAGGTTTGTAATTATATCATTGAGGGGACTCTCCATTCATTTCTATGGGGAAAACACTAATCCCAACATGACAACCTTTTAATTTTTTGATTGCATTCACACACCATGACAACCTTTTAATTTTCTGATTGCATTCACACATCTTTGTGGGGACCTGAAAAATGTGAAAATAACAGGTTTTTATGACGTTGTGGGGAACATTTGGTCTCCACAATATAATATAAACATAATACGCACACACATACAGATATAAAAATGAGCCTCATTTTGAAACAACATTTAGATGACCTCAGTGTTGGCATATGTGAGTCCCCGACTAAATTCTTTTGTGCAGACTCCCTATGTATATCTTTGTGACCTTTAAGAAGAAAAAGAAATTATTTTTTTTTCGAAGGGTAAGGTTAGCTCATTGTTCTGTGTTGGTGTGATTTCCCTGTGGTAAACAGAGTGGAGTTCCCAGCCCAGTCAGGCTCTCCCAGCCGTTCCCATACTTTGGCTGGGTCACAGCAGTCTCCCGACCTCTCTCCGTGCAGGTTCACCCTCCAGGCTCTCTGTCATATGCATTGCCACAGCAACTTGGGCCAAATGCCATCTTAAAAACCTTGGCCAAAGTAACAATTTCACACACATCTTCACTTTAAAAAGAGCCTAAGAGCCTTTAATGAAGTGTCCCATTTTTAACAGAAATGCTAGTTCCACAAACCAGCCACCAGTTTATCAATTTATACCTATTGGTCATCGTACTTAATTGGGAGGTTGGGGCTAAAAGACACAAACATACAAAAAGATGCAACTGCCACAACTACAATTGTTCCAAAGATGCTCACAAGGTAAAGAGATGATCCTAAATTTCTTTTTTCAGTTTGGAAAATTAACTGAATCTGGTCACCATCAGTGTCTGTTTATATAAATCCAGACTATTATTTTAAGCAGTATAGAGCCAATAGGTTTTGACCATTTCTCCCTGTCTGTCACATTTCATGTCTTAGCTTGTTTTGCTAAATGTGGTATTTAGACAAATACTTTTCCTTAATATATAGTAATTAAAATTTGTAAACTATTTAAATTCCAGCAACAAATTTAACTTGTGTCGACATCTGCACACTTTGAATGAGACCTGAGCCAAAAGTGCCTGCATGGAGAATTATGTCATATTTTAAGAGATATATTTTAAGAATTTTCAAGGGGGTGTAGTATAATAATACATCCCGTCCCTGTGGAGCTTCTAGAGTGATTCATCTTTTGAAAGTATGAGCCCCTAATCAGCCTATTCAAATGCACAGTGGACAGAAACCTACAAGTTCATACTGTTCTCTTCTAAATGAAATTCACTCATCCTTAAATACATTTGCAGTTTTAACATTAATAGAGAAAAATATCTACAGTTCCATAAATTACCAATAAGAAATATATGTGTGCTAAAGCTTATGGGATCAAAAAACATGCTGAAGTCACAACCACGCTGTGAAAGGGAGGTTAAATGGTGTTACCTATAACCGAAACTAAATAAAAACTGGACATAGGTCACATTTATTTACCAGACCCTACAAACGGAAGAGAGTAACAGAGTGGCTAAGCAGTGTGGCTAAGCAGAGCAGCCTGGACGGACTCCCTCCACAACGGCTCTTTAATAGGGTTCCTCCTGTCACTGCTTCTCTCACCTTTTAAATGGCCCGATCCATTAACCCTTTTGAATTGTGCTTATAATGAGCTACAGCAGACAAACAGTTGATGCATGGCCCATTACACAATGTGGACGCACTCTTAGGGAATGAAGCTCTGCTGGGGGCAGCAGGGTGGGCCAGCAGGGGGCATACAGAGCATTCATGCAATGCTCATTCACATGTAATTTCACATCATCACACGTAGACTGACTCCCTCCATGCCTCTGCCATTTACATATACTACAAAGGCAAAGACTGCTGTGGAACTGTGCTGTTGTAGCAAGTGGAAACACCATCTGTAAAAATTATGTACGATTTTGTACATTATTAATTTTAATATGTATATATTTTTTTCTAAATAAATCAAGAGAACTTACTTGGGACCACTGTTATGAAGAAGTATGTACTGTAACTGTTCCCATATATTACCCCTGTTGAACATGCTTAATTATTTCAAATTGCTGAATTTTAGATAAGGCAAGGAAGCAAAATGATGCCATATTTTCTAATTAAACCTCCTCATATAATAAGGACATCAGGATTAAGCCCCACCACGTAAATCCTTCCCCTGTCCCCAGAAAAGCGTATACTTATCGGAGGGAAACTATGAAGTTAAGCATCTTATAAGTTTGAAAAATGGTCACACTATATGTCAAAAACTGGGGCTATTTATTATCAAAAAAGAAGCAACTGGGTCGTTTAAATACAGGCAACTTTGCCCATTATTTTACAAATATGTCCCATCTTTTAAACTTTAAACACTAGTCGACTGCCCTGAATTTACCCCTCTCCTATTAGACTAGACTGGATTTTTTTTCTGTCAATGTAACTGAGACAATTCTCAGAACCTAGAGAGTTCTTTCCTGCAACAGGAAAATAAAAATTTTGTAAATCACGGTTTGGAACGTTATGCCATATGAAAAATACATAGAATAAATATGAAATCGAAACGCTTATAAAATGCCACATACTCGGCTTTCGTTAGAACTAGTATATTATAAGCATTTGGTGTGAAACATGATACACCCAACACAGCTTCAAAACATCCTTCTTTTCAGCAATCAGCACCTGCATTCTTAAACCAGAAGCAGTGCCTTAGAAATACTTAAGCATTGTACATTGGCCACGTTACATGACACATGGTTATAAAGCCTACTTGCTTACACAGATGTTGACATATCGAACAGACCAAAGCAGAAGTTTGAATAATAACAGAGAGATGCACTGTGAACATAGTTACTATCATAGTAGTTAGAAACTTAAATATTCACACTTGATGTTGCGCAGAGCTGGCTGCAGGCCAGGCGGCTCGAGTCCCTAGGGACAGCTGAACATCCTGCCCCTGTGACTTCATTGGAAAAATTCTCTTAAATCTTAAGTAAATCATAATATATAAGTATCTGGAATCTTTCCGATTATATGGAACGATGATAAAACGATATTAATAGAGGGTTAGGGTTAGATATAAAATATAGATATTAAATTATGAAGGCCCATGGAATTTTCGTGCTACCGATACCTTTTCTCTTTTTTGTTTTAAAAAGCCTAGCATAATTATCTGTGTAAAACCACGGTTTCGGAAATATGTAATAAGTCTAAAATTTAGATGACAAATGTGAAATTTATTAACAGGTATGATAATGTTTGTTATTTAGCGGTGTCTATACTGCATTACCACACTATAGCCTTCGAAATCCGCATCATTATTTAAACATACATGTTTCACGGAATAAAATTATTTGGTAGAATGTTATTATTTACGCTACTTGTCTCATATGGCCGCGTAACTAGTCTGTACTGTTTTTAATAGTTGTGTTCTAAAAAATACTCTTCAAATACTCCGCAAATACAAGATGTATACAGAAACTACCAACACGGAAAGGTGCGCCGGAGGCTTGGCTGACTACTGAGAAGTTGGCGGGACTTAAAATTGGTGTTAAGCTGTCAGTTTTACGATTGATTTGTTTCGTTTGGTCGTCATTATGCTGTTGTGTGCTGAAATCAGCAGGTATATCTAAGCAGATTCAAAGATTATGACAAAATGCGCACCACTAACCTATTTCATCATTGATTTATGTCTTATAATGACTGTAGTCGAGCTTAAATAACATGTAATTCACATCAGAATAGAATTCAGTTTTGCCATACCAAAATTTATGAGAATAAATCCCAAAGTCTATTATACTACCATAAAACCGACCAAGGCGATTCTAATATGCGCGAGAAAAAAAAAACAGAGCCCGGAGACTACGGTGATCCGCGTGTCTCACTGCAGATTTCTCCAGACAAAAGTCCGTCGTCTGGGTGCAACAGGAGAGAGATATTCTGAGCAGAATATACAGTCACCACCAACAAATCATCCTGCTTTGGTACAAGTCTGACTTGCTGCGCTTTTGAGCAAAAAGGAAGTTATTTGCCAATACACAAATTACATTTCATTCTAATGCATTGCCCCGAAAAAGTATTTCTTTCAAATAACTTAATAATAAAACTGAACATATAAACAAGATGCAATCAATACAGATCATTACCGATCATAAATTCAACGGCTCTTCAACAATAAAATATTGTTCATTTTAACAGAGTATAGTTTAATGATGAATTACATAACCACTATTAACATTTTGTATACGTATAATTTACACACTTGCTTATCGAAATTGCCCAAACATCAAAAATGTTTTGAAATACATTTTTTAAAGTTAATATTCCTGGATATTTATGCATGCATGAGGAATTTTCTCAGTGTAATATTACTCACAACTGCTCGCATTCGAGTTTTGTTATTTTTTTAAACATTAAGCCATCAGCAAATAATTGCAATTACAACGAGAGCACTGTGAGTCGCTCGGCGATGCAGGCAGAGTAACAACTGTGCTTAAGAATCTGTTACCCAGAGTGTAAAGAAATTAGTTTTTGCTATTAAACAATATTAATATCCCCACCCGCACAGTTTTTAAAACATAAATATGTCACAGATTTCCACTTATTCCACAAATTGTAAAATGTCAAACGGTCTCACAAATGTCAGTAGAAAACCCCGTTTAGGCTACATTTTAAGTGATTCGCATCATCGACCAATCTTAAAAAGTACTGAAGAGTCAATACGAAATTTTGTGTTTTTTCCTGTGGCTATTAAAAGTTACAAAGATTTCGTCCGTAGTCCATATTGCATCAAGGGTTTAAATGATTCAGTCCTTGGTGCTGGATGTTTCATGTCCAATGCTGTAAAATTAAGCCCACCTGCCTTTTCAAAGTTGCTTTTGCAAATTGAAGTGACCGGGACGCAGAACAGCGCAGAAGCCGTGTAGCAGAATCGGACCGGCAAATTACGCTACAGCGCCCACTACATGCAAGGCAAAACCGTTAATATTTAATTCTCCTTAGCTTCCGTTGCAATACAGCAACTTTTGTAGTTATTTTGCATGCACACAAAGTTCTCAAGGTCCCTTTTTTTTTGGCACCCGAGATATCGCCTCTCAAATTACTTTGCGTTTTCCTGAAGTGACTGATAAATGGCTACAGAGCTAAGAGAGGTCAGTCTCTACTGAGAGTATTGTAAAGAATACCGGGTATAACTATATTAAGATATGAACGAACTGATACCAGAGAAATACATGTGCAAGATGGCAGTTTCAAAATGCATAGAAAGGGGTATTGCACCTACTCGTGGTCAGTTTCCGTGCCCTGCCTTTGGACCTCATGGTGCCACTCTTTCGACGTGGGTTTGTTTGATTTTTTGTTGGATCTTGTCTTCCTTTTTCTTTTTTCTCTGTCCTTTTCTCTCTGTTTCTCAATCCAGTCTCGCTATCTCTCCAACATTGTCAGTTTGGACACCTTCGCACATGCGCATAACAAAATAGCCGACGCCGCCAAAAAGTTTGGAAGGATTTATCGCTTGGTATTACTGATCTTGTCACATGGCGATAGTTATAAGATGTTTTTTCGAGTCAGATCTTCAAAGATCATTGAGTAAGAAATAGAGCCACCCGTTAGCATAGATCTAGAGATAACCGAAGAGATTAATTATAATGAATGTTAATGAAAAGAAATACATCTCTGCTTAAATTAGGAGACATTGATAAATTATCAATGTAAAATGTTTTCATTAAATATCGTATGTATTTTAATTATATTCCACCATCGCCATTGATATTGTAAAATTACTTCAAACTTTCTCCCTCCCCCGACGCAAAGAGAGGTGGAGAGTCGGACCCCACATCTGAAATATAACGCTGCCCATTTTTCGCAGCGGTGACTATCATTAATCTCTGAAGTACTTCGAATTAAGCGTTTTACAGAGCGTGTACGTAAATATCATTACTTTCTAAGCAATTCGTATTTGCAATTCTGCCGCACCGCTGTTTAAATATCTCATTAATAACGTCAAAATTATTAAATATTGTAGTTGAAACCAACTCCTGTCAGTCTATAGACGGTGCTCCGTTATCTTCGCCGTTCTGAAACGCTGCAAAATCTAGGCCTACATTATCAAAGTCATTTGTTAAGATATCTGGACCGTAAATTGGCGTCTTTTGTTATACTGAATTACATGAATCATTACGCAGCAAATAAACCTCAAATTTTCAGAGAAACGTATTACACATGGATTGTATCAATTATAGAAATAATGATGATTAGCAATATCTATTTATTTATTTGCATATTTTGATGTGGCCTGTATATGACAATAAATTTCTTTAATTAATTAGTATGAGCTTGGGGTTTTGTGCGTTGACCCCGAAATATTTTCATGAACTGCGCCAAAAAATTAAGTGTATTTATAATGATTTTAATAGTTCTTTATATATAGGTAAATTGTATCATATCATACGATTACATTAAATTGACTTCTTATAAAACTAGGCTATTGAGATGTCATAATTTCGTTTTCCTACCAATCGTTAAATAGCTCTCACACTTAATAAAGCATTTTTGTTGAGGTCTAAAACCACTATATCCAGTGAATGTTTTTTTTTTTAAGTTATTTCATTTCTTATTCATACATGACGGTACATGAACGTTTCCTACAGAGATTCTAATTTATATAGGAAACATTTGTGTGTGGAAAAGTAATGCACGAAAGACTGCGCGTTGCTTTGTTGGTTAAGACCAGAAAGATTAATCTGAGTATTGAACAGTAGTTATAGTACACTTCAGCCTAAAGTGCCATTAAATATTATAATATTCTGAAACGAGGCGTGAGTTGCGGGAAACGGTCTTTTTAGACCCATGGCTACAGCTTGAGGCAGTTAAATGGAAACAGTTTTCATTGCAATAACTCACTGTTCTCATGACCAATCCAAATACATATTTTATTGTGATACGCTGACCTCAGTGGCTCGAAATGACACGGCCAGGGAGGGCTAGCGAGATCAGCTCAGCCCTGTGGGCTGTAATTATTAGAAATTAATTGGGTTCAAGACCCTTGCTAGTATTGCCAAATTAATAGCTTGTCCCGTATTTAAAATTCAACCCTATCCTAACGGATGGAAAAAGAGAATTCAAACAACACAATATCTTTATACAACCTTTTACCAATCTTTTATATTTGCATTAAAATGTTTGCGGCTGTGTTTTAGAATCCGCAAGTCTGGGTGTTTTATACATGTATCCATTTGGGAGGTTATGTAAGGGTTAAAATACAAACATAATTTGTATAGTTGGGGCTGTCGCGCCAGACTAAAAGTGAAAAGGTAGCCTCGGGCGCAAGGAAATTACCGCACGCCCGTGTGACCTTTGAGAGAAGTAATCAATCAAGTGATCAACAGGGATATTTATCAAGGCTACATGTAGCGAGCAACTTAAAAAAAAAATACAAGAAAAATAACAACGCTGAAATCAAGTTGCACAAGTTTCAGTGTACAATTGCAAATGACATCTTTCAGCGTCACTTAAGAATAAATTTGTATCAACATCAAAAAATAAAGTTAGGATACCGCTAAAATATCACTTTTTATGATCCACTTGTGATAACAAAACAAAAAAAATCCTTATTATTTTACTATTCAGACATTTAAATACATCTCTTCAGAAGACATCGTTTTTGTTTTGTATTACAGATTTCCAGAGATTTGTATGGTTCATTCAAAGTTTACAATGAAATAATTCACCCGATTGTCGATATGTGGAAAACACGGTGTGAGGGACAGAATGAGCTTGTAAGTTGAGCCCAAAGAAGGAGGCTGTGTTTCGACACGCAGTGCCGCTCAGTGGAGAGACACCTAAAGTGAACCAACAATAAGGACATTTCATTTGTGAGGTAAACGAATCCATGAACTCCAGCATTGCTTAGTATTAACAGTATTGCATTGCTTTTTTTGCTATCATTAAAAGGCAAATAATAATAATTATAACTGAGGGAACGTTGTTACCTGTCGCAAATTTCCTGTTTATTTTAATACTACTAGCCATTACAGTTTCAACTTATTGCCGAGCAGAGGCAGAATTCGTTGCTTCAAACTTTAACTGCATTGTAACTGTGTTTGTTATCCAATTTTGATAACTGGTAGCAAGGTTGAAGCATTTCACAGCAAATAGGAAGTATAATTTTTTAAAAAGCATAAATCTGTGCATTCCCGTGTTGAAATATTTCAAGCAGCTTTAAATATATAATTTATAACCCCCCCCAAGTATATGCAAATACTTTGCATTTGGATAACAGAATACAGACACATTGGTTTCTTTCGGCAGAAGACTGGAACACTGTTTTACTCAAGAAGAATTTTTGACTGTTTCGCGACTAACATTTAAATCAAATAAGAATGCTATATAAAAGAACAAACTTTAAACTAATAAACCCACCGGATCTTAAACATAAGCATTTTTGTCGTTAACGTGGAATGGTACTGCTGCAGATCTTTTGCCTGCTTCTGATATTCCGGGTACTTATATACCAGGCAACTTACTTACACAAATGACCAAGACTTAAGTGACTCATTGAGTTTGAGCAAGAAATTAAACTGCGTCTGTGTAAAGGCCGCACAAATGAATGAATGAATGAATCAACCAATCAATATTTTGCCTTATTAGCAAATTATTAGTGACCTCTACGTTACTACCATTTAGAGGCAACTTATATTTCATTCATTCATATTTTGCAGTATTATGTTTTATTATTAATGTACCCCCATTGCAGTTGGTTGAAATAAAAGAAAACAAATTGCATTACAAATGTCATTAGGAAAATCAACGAATGCAGTAATCGGTTAACGATCTTGATCAACTTTGCAAAATTATTTATTGGAAGATAACTTGCCACAATTTACGAATATATTTTTCAGCTTGCGTTCTCGTTAGACAACAAAACAAACAAAAACTTTGCTCTTACACTAAAAAAGACAATATTTCTTACATTTTAAGTTCTCCAGTCACAGACATAAATAATAATGATAATAAAATAATAATAATAATAATAATAATAATTCACTAAGACCTAATACATAACACGAAAAAAATACAATAAAAAATCGGAATAAATCAAAAGAATAGCACCATGAACTTATAATAAATAAATATGAAAGCAAGTATATCACGAATCAAATACAAATTTTGAATTGATATTATTCCGTTTCGTTCTACAGCAGCATACTTCGTCTTTGGGTTTGTAGGGGTCCACTTGCTCGTTGGCCCCTTTTCAGAAAGTCTCCTTTTGTACAATAAGGCACATCGATTAGAACATGTGGATTTCAAACCCCTTTAACCTTTTACGTTTTTAGTTAGGATAAATTTGCACTTTCTGATTATAGCAGCATACCTGTAACTGGTTTCGGGGGTCGTTCGTGTACCACGAGATTTACAAGTTTCATTTTAAACGTGTGAACAAAAATGATCATTTGTTGCCATCTAGTGGTAAATATTTTTTGCTGTTGCAATGAAATTAATTTACAACAAAGCTCAGTCCATTTTTCTTATTCATAAAAGAACTGGTAATGAATATTGCTCAATGTGACATTAACCTTGACATTAACCTTAACATTACCTTGAGAAACATAATCACATTTTTGTTTAAATTCCAGTTCCAAATTGCTCTTTTGCTAAACGGTTCAAATCAATTTCAACATTTGTCATAATAACACAAAGTTAACAAAGAATTTTATTTTTTCAAAACTTATCTCTGCAAATCCAAATGTACTCCCTGAAGATTTATTTTCATTAATAATTAAAAAAAGAATTAAACTACATATCAGCAGGCTGCTGATATATAGTTTAATTCTTTTTTAAGGTGGAACACAGTGTAGACATAACAAATTAAATTAAATTTAGTCTGAGGAAAAATACACACAAACACACACACACACGCAATTCAATTTGAATGAAGTAACTTACACAAATAACACATGCAGTCCAAGTGAAATTTAATAATGTGTGACTGTGAACATGCTTTAGTATTTTGTGATGGCATCCATGACATATATTAGGGATGTTAAACTCAGTTACTGAAAGGCCCATATTAAAAACCACCAATCAATTTGCGGCCCGACTAGATCAGGTCAGGTCTGTTTGGGGAGCATGCACTGGTACAGTTAGTTGTCACACCCAGCCCCAGGGCAACAAGTGGTCCGGTCCCACACTCTGACCCTCTGGAAAAGGCTGAAGACAGATGTTATGTGGGTATCCTCTTGGCCTGGTGCAGCCGCTCGGATCCTCAGCAGTGAGGATCCTGTGAGCCGGATCACCCTCAGGAAAATGCGCCACATGGCCATAGTGCCATAACTGACACTCCCTTACAATGCAGGTAATCATCCAGGACTCCCTGAGCAACCGCTTGTTTGACACAGTCAAACCAGCGGTATTTAAAGGTTCTCCAAAGAGACACAGAAGCAAAGCAGTCCAGCCTTCTTCTCAGATCACTGGATAGCACCCATGTCTTACAACCATACAGCCAGAAAAGGAGCACCAGGACTCTAAAGGCTTGGACCTTTATTGTCTTACAAAGATATTGGGAGCGCCACACATCCCTTTCCAGCAACCTCATAACCTCTGCATGATCTCTCAATCTTTCTACTGACTTCACAGGAAGAGTCACCAGAGACATGAATGTCACTGCCAAGGTAAGTGAACCTCTTAATGTGATCGACATTCTCTTGGCAGACAGACAAACTGCTTATGGTTGTGCCCAAGAGGTCATTAAGAGTCGGGATCTTGGTTTTTATCCAGGACACTCACAAGCCCAGGCACTCAGACTCCTCACTACAATTCTTGAGAGCCCCGATCAGACTCCACTGACTCCACAAAGATCACAGTATTGTTGGCAAACTCAAGGTCAGTAAATCTTTCTTCACCAACAGATTGCCCACAGCCACTGGACTCCACGACCCTGCCCAACACCCAGTATATGCAAACGTTGAACAGAGTAGGAGAAAGAACATAACCCTGATGAACCCCAGAATTAACTGGGAAGAAGAGAGAGTTTCTGCTTCCACCCTGCACAGCCCTCACTGTACCAGTGTACAGGTTGGCCATAACACCCAGTAACTTTGGGGGGATCCTGTGAAGTCTCAGGATGTCCTATGGGGCAGCTCAATCAACTAAATCAAACATTTTACAAAAATCGACAAAGGCTGCGAATAAACTGCCAATATTCGTGTGCCAGGATGTGGTCAATGATAGACTTCTTAGGCATAAAAACAAACTGATCCAGTCGCTGATCACAGATCCTGTTGAGGATGACCCTAGCAAGGACCTTACCCAGCACTGAAAGCAGTGTTATAATTGCCACAACCCAGGCAGTCACCCTTTCCTTTCCAGATAGGGACAAGAAGTCTCATTTTCCAGTCAGTTGGGATGACGCCCGTCTCCCAAATAGAAGCAAAAACCGCTTGCAATGCCAGGAGGGCAGTCTTACCACCAGTGTGGGGTTGCAGGGTTCACCCAAGATACCACAGATCCCTGTGGCATTCCCTACCACTAGCTGGTTCACTACCTGTGCAATCTGCATGAGATTGGGTGGTTCACAGGTAACTGGAAGATGAGCCTCAAGAACTGTGGACCCAGAAATGTTCAACATTCTAGCCGGAAGATCAGCTTTAAACAGCCGCTCAAAGTAGCCAACCCAGCGAGTCATAACTACAGTGTCATCCATAAAAACCATTCCATCACCCTCCCTGACTGCGACTTTCAGAGTAATAGATCTGGATATGCGTAATGTTTTGATTCCTCCTTAAGCAGGATGTGGGCCGCTAGACCATAGATAGTGTGTCACTTGTTCACAGATTCCTATAACAAATGCCTCCATATCTGCCCTCAGAGTCCTCAAAGCTGTCCTTCTCAGTTCCCGGTACAGACCAGAGTTGCCATGAAGTCGTGCACCAGTTAAATATGACTGGTAATTAAGCAAAATCCAAACTGCAACTAGAAAGGAAGGTTGTCGAAATGATAGCATTAGCATTGTCTTCCCTGGCCAACTCTGACACTTGCTCCATCCATGTAATCCGTACTCGTTGCATACTCACCAACCTGTACAATTAGTAGTGACTGGATGGATCACCTAGAAATGTGAACATTAGTAAATGTGTTATTAGCTTATTGCTCTGAGCCCTGGGGTGTGTTTCCCAAACAACGACAGAAGTTAGCATTAACGATGCATTGTACTATAGTAGTTCAAACTAACCAACATCCGAAGTACGACTGTTTCCCAAAACCGTCATACCACAGTAGTTTGAACCACGTTAGCTCGTTGGGACTACTGTAGTTCGAACTACAATGGTTCCAGCGATGATTGGTCTGACTCACGGCGAGTCATGCACAAAAACTAACAAACTTTATAATATCAGTGGTCTAACTTTCACAGCTGGTCGCGTACAAAAACTCGCAAACTGTGTAATATCATATAAATATATAATAATCACACACACACACATACATATATATATATATATATATATATATATATATATATTATCAATTTATTGTGTCAGTCACATGACACCAATAACATGAAAAACTCAGAAATAGCAATAGCGGCAAAATAATGAGACGCTTCTTGTAGTGGTAAACAGAAGAACTTGTAGAAGAACAGAAGAACTATGACACTGCATTTTGTGAAAGACGTTCCATCTGTAATTACGTTGATTGCAGTTCATTGTGTTTCAATCACACTACAAACACTTACAAATTCCTGGTCCGACGTTGTCGCTTACAGAATGTTAGTGGCTGATTGGAATAGACAGGTGCATGTAATATCCGAACATCACAGACGTCATTTCCTGAGTACAAGGGCATGGATTCATGTCTGAACGCTGTTGTGTTATTCTACTCTTCCATAATGGCAATGACACCTGTCAGTGATTAAGGAGTACTTCATCAAAGTGCTGTACTCTTTTCTAAGGCATCTGTTGTCCCTCTGAAGTTATGTGTGTAATGAAGAAACCCATGTGTATGGTCTGCATAGAGCTACAAATACACACATGTACACATGCAAGGGATAATGAAAGTTTTCCTTCATCATGCTTTGTGGTTGTCTGTGACCTACAGATGAATACCTAAGTAAATTAGGAAATTAGGCACAGGTGTGGTCTTCTGTGCTTTCTACCTCTTGGTTACCTCCTCTTGACCCAGCAGCATCTGCCCCCCTGAAGTGCAGTCCTCGGGCCTACTCTACGTCGGGCCCCTCCACATCGGCCATGCCTCCGTCGAGCCCCTCCATATCAGGCCCCCTCCGGCGTGGCCATCACTCTCTTAGGGCTGCAGTTTCCCCTAAGTCCCCTGAATCCTCAGCCTGGGAGCTCCATCCTGCCATCCATCCCATTGCCTCACCACAGCAACCCCCGCACACCCACCGGCGCAGCAACATCCGCTGCCAGTGCCGTTAAGAGCTCCTCAGGTCTGAGGGTGAGAAAAAAATCTATTCTGAGTGATATCAGGGAGGAACCGGCAGCCCCGAGGGAACAGAAGGAAAGACACCATCAGGAGGCTTGCTGGAGGGAGAAATTGACCTTACTAGCCCAACAGGTCAGCAGACTCAACGTCACACTGCACCTCCCAACCTCTGACATTAAGTTCATATTACTATTTATTAGCATTATACAATGTACAGTATATTATTAATGTATGGTTGCCTAATGACTGCTTCTATTTACCTTTAACAGACCCTGAATGATCATGCCTTTCGTGACCCCCATGCCTTCACCTCCCTTCTTTGTTTTTATTGTGAATAGGCCTGGATATCAGGGCTACATGCCTCCCAAAGTCCAACCCCTCGTCGTTGTCGTGGGAGGTGGAAACAGATGCAGTCTGGCCAACGGGGCTCTGGTGAAGCAGTGTTGCATAGTGGTGTACCAAGTGATAAATGCATTTGTACATCTGCATCCTTTACAGAGACAGCATGCAAGAATGTACCACTGTTTGTAGCATTTAGTATAGTCAAGTAGTATTGGTATCATCTGCAAATGTATTGTGATGGTATATGGTCATGTGAAAGACAGAAACACACTTGTGTTCCAGTTAGCCACACAGACTATGCACTCTGCAGGTCTGTGGCCTGAGCATGCTAACAAGCCTTTCATCAGTGCCAGCTGTGCTGTTGGAGTTTGTAATCATTTTTTTCCCTTCCTGTTGGACTGTCTAGTGTGGCTTTGATGCAACAATGTTGACATTCCTTGAACGACTTGACAGTAAAATAAGTATCTGACCCCAGCACCTTGACACTGGATTACAAATATGGGCAAAACATGTAGGCCCGCGTATGATACACTGTCATGTAGTTTCAAACAGAATAAGGAAAAAGCTTGGGAGAACATGAGAATGTTGCTGCTTTAATACAAAACCATAAAACAATGTTGAGGGACTGACAGTTGCTATTCCTTGAACATCCATCCCTCATGTCATACCTTTTCTTCAAAAATGATCAGTCACAGTTCTACAACATGATCAGGTATTTAATCAAGGTGTACCATGTCAACAGGTATTATGAAATACATGTCTAAGTGAAACAGTCTGCTCCTTAACTCAAAAATCACTGCTGCTACTAACGATTCAATCTGCACATATCCATATGGCCACCAATGATGACTGCCTTTCAATCAACTCCAATTAAGTGTGTAATTCTCTGGTCATTATAAATGCTGTGGGAAGATGTGAGGGCTGTAGAGCAATGGCAGCATTGCAACGCATCATTGCATTGAATCACCGTCGCAGGCATCCTAGTGAGGTGGTTTATATGCATGCGTTCATACGCGCCACTTTTGATCCCCTGGAGGTCCTTTCGGATGACACAATTATGCGAAAGTATCGCTTTACTCAGATACAGGAGTTACTGGATTTTGTTCAGCCTCATGTCATCAGGCCCACTAGGTGTAACTTTGCCTTGTGTCCAAGTGTCCAGTTTTTGGCTGCACTGCGCTTTTACGCCTCGGGCAGCTTCTTAGGGGTGCTGGGAGATGGCCTTGGTCTCAGAAAGGCATCCGTCAGCAGAGCTGTGACCGCTGTCACCCGGGTGCTGTTACAGCTTGCTCAGAGGATGACCTTTCCAGCCACAGTGGAGGAGATCACCAGAGCAAACTAAGGCTTCCACACCATTGCTGGCATTCCTCAAGTCATTGGTGTGATCGACGGCATCCTCATTCCAATTGCGGCCAGATAGGCTATCCGGCTATTAATATTCAGGTGGTCTGCAACCATCAGGGTTTCTTCACTGACATCATCGCAAAGTGGCCAGGGAGCACCCATGATGCATTCGTCTGGGCCAACTCTGCTCTCTGCCAGGTGGCAGAAGGTGGTGGCTTTGGAGGCTGCTGGCTCCTTGGAGACAGTGGTTACCCTCTGCACCCCTACCTGCTCACCCCCATCCAGCAAGCCAGCACAGAGGCAGAGGAGAGATACAACAGCGCTCACACCAGCACGCGCGCTGTTGTGGAGAGGGCCAGAGGGGTGTGGAAGCAGCGTTTCCGGTGTCTGAGCAAGTCTGCTGGTGGCCTGCAACTGCACCCTTCAAAATGCTGTGCTATGGTGGTGGTTAATGCACTGCTGCACAACATGGCTGTCTCAGTAAACATCCAGCTGCCTGACGATGAGGAGGTGTTGGCAGATGAGGCTGAAGAAGGCCATGTTGAGGATGATGGACCACATCCTGCAGGCCTACAAGTACGACAGCAGTTAATAGAAAATATGTTTGGCTCCTAATGCCCCCCTCCCCCCCCCTTCTCTCCCACTGGCCCTTTTCTTTTTCCCTCCCCATTTTTTTGCCATTAAGTTCCCTGTTGTATAATTTACTTCCCCCATGTTTCATTCTATCATGATTTATTATTATTATTTTTGGGTTTTATTCTTTTCTTTTTATTTTATGAATGTTTTTTTATTTTAATTTTTTTTACAATGACCACTTGGTACACAACATCTTTTACCAAGCAATACACACTAACTGCATATGCTACTACAGGGGTGGGCTAACCATTCATAAAGGGCCGGTGTCTTTGCAGGGTTTTTTGGGATAACCGTTTGATCAGTTGTTCAAACCCAGGTGTGCGAACTCTTCAGTCAATCAGTCCTTAAGCACTACTGTAAGTATGGAGTTGCAGCGAAAATCTGCATGCCTAATGGCCCTTTCTGGATAAAATTAGCCACCCCAGTGCTAATGCAATACCTTGCAGTCTGAGAATTCTCCCTATTGCTCACTACAGACAGTTGCCAACTTGGTCGATCTAATGTACAATCATACCGTACTTATGACCAGAGACCCACACAACAATTACGCTTCAAACTACATTTTCAGACAACTTCACATTATATTGTATGTGATCGTAGAGCTAAATTATTCCTTATTAGGCATTAAAGATAATTAAATTTCTTACTTACACAGTGACTATACCCTTCTTAGACTGCATTTTCCACCATCGCTGACGTATTTACCCGGAACTAAGCTTCTAACTACAGCTCGAGAACTGTAGTTCGAGCTACACAACTTAACGACAGTGTTTCCGAACGTTCGTTCAAACTATGGTTTTGGGAAACACCTGCGTCATTTAAATGATGCACCGTACTATGTAAGTTCGCAGCGTTGTTACCTCCGTAGTTCGAACAATGGTTTCGGGAAACGCCTGCGTCGTACTTACATAGTTCGAACCACGCAAGTTCCTAACATAGTTAGCAATTATGGTTTTGGGAAACGCACCCCTGGTTGTAACATATAGCTCTGAAATGACACCTATTCATTTATTGCATATTCCACTTAAAACCGAATTTGGAGAACACCTCAGTTCTCTAACTCATTAGAACTCGAATTTCTTAAAAGTCAAACCAACCAATTCGAAAAATAATGACCTAGAACTCGATCTGAATTTCAGAAGTCAAACCGTGAACGCCAACTTGTATGCGCGGGGAAATGAGTCACGCAGATACAGGGTATCAGGGAATACGGGATTTAATTACAGGTAAGGCAGGCAAAACGCAGACGGACAATACAATGACCGGACTG
>JAOYFF010000038.1:18062657-18076748 GCA_025773925.1 Cryptomyrus ogoouensis
AGAATGCTTTCAGCACCTTGTTGAATCAATGCCACGTAGAATTAAGGCAGTTCTGAAGGCAAAAGGGGGTCAAACACTGTATTAGTATGGTGTTCCTAATAATCCTTTAGGTGAGTGTATAATAATAATATTATTATTATATAAAATAAAATATTATTATAGTTAGAGGTGTGCTTAGTGAAAAGACAAAGAAAGTAGACACCAATATGTGCACCCTCATCACAATAGAAATAGTTAACGGGTAGCCTATAAAAAGACCCATGGGTAAGTATGTCACATGCAGCCTCATTATGGAATATTTAGCTTTGTTGGTATTTGGCATGCACAGTCTAAGAGAGCAAGTATTTTGAGATCGAACTGATATTTTCCCATTGATGATTTGTGGCTTATCAGCCGTTTTAGACACTCAAGAGCGATTCTGATGGAATTGTGTGATGAATTGGCCCAGGCCCTCAACCTACATTACGAAATCATGCCGTCCTGTCCATCTTTAAGTATTGACAGCACTAGGATTTTTGAAGGCAGGATACAGTGGGAATAGGCTGACAGGGCAGGTGATGGATATGCCTTGTGGGACAAGAACAGACTATGCTGCAGGTGTGACTGTAGACCTGCTTGGTCCAGCTTCACACTGAGGCACCTCAGTCACTGCATATAATCATAAAAGGACATTAAGAGACATTTATAATAGAAATCTTTATGGCAGATATCTTTTCCATTTGTGTTTATTGTCTGAGGGATTTACTTGACTCCACTGTGTCTGTGTCACATGCCACATCTCTAACTCCATGGTGGATAATTCCCGACAGGGATGTCTCTCCAATTAAGGTATAGCACAGAATCGGTTGCCCAAATCAGAGAGAGCCTCTGTCAAGGGTCCCCCACCAGTAGCCAGCACACTGTGCAAGTGTGCAGCAATACACTTTTTGGCATCTGATTTTGAATCTGCTCATTTTTAACATCTGTCATTTAATATCTGTTATTGTCTGGCTTGTGGAGCTGACCTCATTAACAGCAGCAGTCACTTTCTGCCATTCAACAATTTGTGTTTCTCACGCTGGCAGATGTACTACCAAATGAAATGGTTTGGCGTTCCTCTACCTCAGAAATTAAAGTCTGCACTTCGCATTCCGAGAAATTTCTTCTGTCAGATTTCATTCTGTCAGATTTCACCAAGCAACTGATCATGCTTGAACTCACAGTTCCCTGGGAAGAACGCATCGAGGAGGCCAATGCGAGGAAGCAGAGTAAATACCAGGAGCTGGGGGAGGAGTGCAGGAGGCAGGGTTGGCAAACTCGTTGCGAACCTCTAGAGGTGGGCTGTAGAGGATTTGGTGGTCAATCTCTCTGCAGAGTGTTCACTCTGCTAGGTATCAATGGGCAGGAGAAAAGGAAGGCAATCAGGTCTGCAACTGAAGCCGCACTGGGTGGCTTTGGATAAAGAGGGCAGAACCGTGGATAAACGCTGCTGGGACACAGGTTAGGGCCTGATCAAGCCTGGCCGGGTCGCCTGGGTGAGGGTATCTTCTGCTTATACCTTCTCTCTGTAGGTAAACTGATACTGATAAAAAGAGGCTGACCTGATGCTTCTGATGTACCACATAACCAGCCACTTCAGACATCTGGCTGGTAAGAAAATTAGTGCCATGGGCTTGTAATTATTCAGTCATGTGGCAGCTGATTGTGTAGGACCCTGAACTATTGTAGCTGTTTTAAAGCAGGTAGGTGTCACAGGATGAGGCCAAGGAGGAGTTAAAGATGTTTGTGAAGACCTGGGGTCTCATTTATAAAATTTGCGTAGAACTCATACTAAAAGTATATGTGCAGTCAAAAGACGAAAATGACGTACGCAAAGAAAGTCAGATTTATAAAAACATGCGTACGCACACCACCAAGCAATATACGTTTTATACATCGCACACTACCTGGGATTATACACACATGGATTTGCCGCATATTCCGCCCTCTACAGGCCCCCGTTCAACCATACATGGTCAATGCAAATCACCTCATGCATATTTAAGCATCTGATGTAAACCTAAAAAACTCATGGCATCATGGCAACCGAGGGGAAAAGTAAGAAGAGAAATTTTTCTGAAACCGAGATAGATGTGCTTGTGGGTACGGAAGCCCATTTCCGCCACCATGGAAAAAAAATAATTTCAACTTCGTTAAATAACTTTCATTATTTCGAGATAACAAGTCGAAATTTTGCCTTAAATTATGCATATTTTTTTTCCATGGTGGTGGAAACGGGCTTCCATAGGTATAACAACTGGCCACCTGATTCGTCTAATTCATCTGCATTTCAGTAGGCTCATCGCATGCTCCACAACAGTGCACGCACGAACATCAGCATCGTTATAGCGATTTTCCTGTGCGCTCTGGGGGCTTAAAAGGGAGGTGAGGAGCCAGCGCTTGAGAGGGTAGCCGCTGTCACCTGCATTTCATAACAGAACGATTCAATGCATGAACAATGAATAGTTATAAATCACCAATTCTTGGAACTTTGGCAAAAACATGTCCCACTAAGAAAAGTGCTTATTCTGTTGGAAATTAATAACATTTTCATGAATAAAATGTTTTATTTTATTATTTATTTTTAATTTTATTATTTTTAATTTTATTAATTTAATGTTTATATGCTGGCCAATTGCCTACAAAATCAGTTGTCCTCAGATAGGGGATAATCATTTCAAGTTGATTAAAAAAACAAAAAGTGATAATTGAATTGAATAATATCTTTACCACATGAAAAAGTACATTGTAATATGTATTAAAAACTACAAACAGTGAGTTTTGAACAATATTTACTATTACTTTGTGGTTGCTCAAAATGTGTCCCACATATTCATCACCACCGTCCGATATTTATAAAAGGCAATAAAATCAGGCAACTACAAGGTCAACTGCATTCCCGAGGACCCCATTTTTAAACCTTCAGCTCTACTGTATGCTTCAAGATCATTCAAGCTCCTGTAAGTTTGCTATTTTCTCTTAAACTTGTTCATATTTTTGGACGACGCTACTGTCACAACCATAACATGTCAACACAGTCTCTTTTGTGAAAAAAATATATTAGATTAGATTATGACATAAATGTATACTTTTTACGAAGAGGTCTGAAGTAGCTAGCAACAGAGGGGAAACAAAATGGCTAATGTGAACAACACATGCATATCATATGAAAGAGTAGGTTTTTGTCACCACTGTCAGACGTCACCACCGTCAGGTTTTCTGTCTGACGGTGATGACAAAAACCTCGAAAATGGTCCTCAGCGGAGGCTAGATAATATAATTAAATAATATTATTGTTGATCACAATAAATACCAATATGACCTGCGATGTTTCATTAACCTCTTTTGTATTTTTTTTATGTAATTCCCCCTATATTTCTCCCATATCGTCCTACCATAGGGGATGAGGTGTGCCTTCCCTCTCTCTCTCAATTCACTATTATGCCATGTTCATTTGGCTTACGTCATCCAACATTCACAACATTCCTCCATATTAGACCAAATAAATAAAAAATAATATGCTTTTTATTTTGTCTGATGGTGTTGACAAAAAGAAAGTAATAACTGAAAAAATGCCTATTTTCTGAAAAAAATACGAAATGAGGTTGCACCGGTACATTGCTGAACAGCCAAGACCTTGATCTATAATGATATACCTTTAGATTTTGTAATTTAAGTAACTTTTTATTTTCAGAATTTAAACCTGTTTTATCCAAATTCCCAAGAATCAGTGATATCACACAATGTTTTTATCACCTCACCAAGAAGCCAGTCATCGCCCGCAGTGCCAGGCTACAGTCTGCTCCCTACATTGCTGTGTTCCAGGATAAACGAGTCAAGTGCTGCACCAGGCCATCGTGCAACCACGTTTGTCAGGACCATATCAGCATCACAAATAACTTGCACATTTATAGAATGCACGTTTTCTATTCACGTAAATAAATTCATTTTCATATGGAACCCTCATTGCAATGTGAGTGCAGTCAATTGTGCCGATTTCATTTGGGAAACCGGACATTGCTGCAAATTGCCTGTTGATGTTGGCCTGTTCTCCCACAGTCTAAGGGAACTTAATGTATCTACTAGTCATTTTAATAATCCCATCCAAAATGACAGGTATTATTGAGCTAAGTAATGGTTGTGATATCCCAGACCCAGAATACAATTAAACACAAGGATAAGCGGTTTGGAAAATGGATGGATGGATGTATCGATAGATTATTATTGTATTTCCTAAACAAGCTTTAGAACAAATTCACAGTTTTATTGTTAATTATAACATGTACCTGCCGGTTAATTCCCACTGGTAACGGCCAGTTGCAAGGAACCCCAGGGTCGCCAGTACCTGTATTTGTACTGGGATTGCGCAGATCCGTCGGGTTGGTCTCTCTAACATTGGACCCAGTTCAGCACATAGCTCCAAAAGCACACATCTTGGTAATATGTGACTGAATAAGTGAAATTAAATGTACGGTGTATGACTCACTAGCACAAGGAATTATTATTTATGTACTGATGCCACTCACGTTATTGCTCACCCACTTCACCTGCAGTCATATTTTTTTCTCCAAAATGTTCGCATATATGGGTCAAAGTTGGCATACATATGCGCACATTGTGCCGTCAAGTTTGTTTCTATAGATCGCAACGTTTGCTTAGGAAGAGGCGTACACATCTTTTAGGTCCCGTTTTGTGTGTACGCAATGGTTATAAATGAGACCCCTGATCTGTGAGCTGAACTGTGGCCTGACACACCATCTGGTCTAGCTGAGGCAGTTTCTGACTTTTGATGACTGAGTGTGGGTGCTCATTTGAAAGGAGGGGCTGCATAATTTGATCACTGTTATCTCTATCAAGCCAAGCATAGAAGATATTCAGTGCCTTGGCTAAAGTGGCACAGCTATTTGCAGAGGGAGATGTTGTCCCTTTATAGACTGAAATGGCCCTAATTCCCTCTCACACATGTTGAGGACTGGTTAAGTTACTGAAAGGAGTTTCAGCCTGCTGTTTATGTTTTATCTTAGTGGCCTCGATGCCCTTCAAGTCTGACCTGGCTGTGCTGTATGCTCCTGCATCTCCTGTTCTGTAAGCTGTATCCTGAGTTTTAAGAGGGTCACATGCTTTTCATATCATCCATGGCTTCTGGTTTGGAAATACATAAAATAAATTAGGTTCTGGCTGTGCTTTGCAAGCCTTGGTAACATTAGTATAAACTTAGACCAATGTTCTATTTCTTATACTTGTGCATGTTATGATAGAATTTAGGGAGAATAACCTTAAGATCAGCATGATTAATCACCCATCACAATAAAAACACCATCAGGGTACACAGTTTCTTATTTATGTTGCCGTGTAGCTGTGGTAACACTAGCTTAGCATTAACATTTGGAGAAATGTACACAGCATACCATGAATTCTCTGCGTAAGTAAAAAGCCCTGCACATGAGCAGCAGAAAATCCACATAAGGGCAGCAATATTTGTTAATAATGGTAGTATTTCAGCATCAGGAGTTATTGCTATAGAAGCACAGACCACCACCAGTCTTTTTAAGAGTCCAATGTCCTGTCCTCTCAGTAAACAGCTAGTGCATCCAGCTAGCTTAATAGTTGTGTTTGGAGTGGAGCTCTCTAGCCACATCTCTGTCAGCAGTTAATTAAATTTTTCTATGTTGTGAGTCACAGAGGACTTCAATCCTCGACCAGGCATATGCAAGGAAAATCATAGAAAGTGGAGGCTTGAAGCGGTTAGCTGTTAGCCAGGCTGAAACGCTGGCCAACTTGTCTTGTTTCTGCTTCCGCTCATAGCTGAGATCCACGCTTCTCCTGCTGCTGCAGCAATTTCTGAAGGGAGGAATATATCCCTTCAGGCAGTTACTGATTTAAGCCATTGTTTATATCCAGGTGTTGTACCTTCACATGATAGCTGAATAGAAAGTATACTTAGTATGTGAAGATAATTAAAAAATCAACTAAGATCCATGCAGGATCTTAGGTCTATCAGATAATCAAGCCACATAGGTGAAGAACCGTAGTTGTTTTTTTGTTGTATCTATAGAACTTCAAGGAAATTAGCATTTAAATAGAATTAAATTTATAATTAGTTAATGAGAAAAATCTTCTTGCCATGTGCAATAGAATGTTCATCCTTCCAAGCACTCTTGGAGAGGATGCCAGTCCATAAAAGGGCAGGGAACGCCATGGATCAGATGCCAGTGCATCACAGGGCAGGGGAATCCCATGTATGGGATACTAGTGCATCACAGACCACAGGGCATGGGAACCCCATAAATCAAGCGAAGGACCATATCAGAAAGGAAACCTGTGGAGTCATCTTTTTGTAACAATTATCAGAAACTAAATTAAATTTTCCTTACTCCCTGTCACATTCTACAAAACATTCCAGTTTTTATTACAATAGTTTGTATTCCAGTAAACATTTTCACATAACCTCCTCTGTGTTGATCTAACCAAGAAGCAATAGAAACAAATTAAGCATGAGCTCAGGATTAAGTTCCACACATCCAAACTTGAGTCAAGTGTCTTACACCTTAAATTATGTAGTGATTTCTTTTGGGATCATTTAAAACTCTATACTCATTTTATACTCCACTCACTTCAATTTGAAGCCAATAGTGATTTATGTTCCAGCAATTTAAGTTGCCGCATTTGTAGAGATATAGGCCATTGATATTGAAAATGATCAGGTTTCTTGAGATAACAGGGAGGGTTATGGTTTGCACAGCTTTCCTAGTATAGTGCCCTGTCCTGGAAGCTCTGTGAAAACAAGCCAACAACTTTTTTCATCTATCTTCATGATTTATACTTTTGCTGTTTGAAAATCGTATGGAAATATGAAGACAGTAAAGAAATATAAAAAATTCTTGATATTGTAATACATGATACATGGATTTTAGTGGGCTTTGGTCTCAGCTCAGTGGGATAGTTATTTAAATACAAAACTGGATATCAGTCAATGATTTTAAGGTCTTTTCAGTAGTCTGTAATATTTCAAAGGGCCAATAAAGGTCAAATCACGTGAGACAAGAAGGCAACAGCAAACACAATAAACATGCAGAACACCAAAAAAAAACCCACTCCAGCTGCTTCCTCTGACCTTAAGCAGTCTATTACTGCAGTATATCCCAGCAAAGCTATACAGACATGACCTCATAGCCCAAGAGAGCCTATGGAGTTAATTAATTTATTTCAAAGAGAACAATGGTTTCCTAGGGACTGGCCTGTATCTGTACCAGGTGGGTAAGTGTCTAGCACATTAAACCCTAACAGAGGCCATAAAAGCCAGGGCTAATTAATTGAAGAGGTTAATGCTTTCAGAGCAGGACAGAAAATAGGTAGCTGCATAGTGGCTTTGGGTGTGTACGAAAGATATCTGCCTGTGTTATCATACCAGGGAAAAAACATCTCTAGTGTTCCCTTCCAGCTGCATATCTGATGTCCTTGTCTGCATATATAGTGTCCTCCACATTAAGCAAATTCAAACTAAAACATGCATGCACAGACACCAAGACCCCAAAGAGACGCAACTTTCATGATAAAAGCACAACATCGTAATTCATATGAAATATGTGCAGTCACTCATCTTTGTAGGAGGAGGTTAGCTTCCACAAAGACACACCCACACATAACTGTGCTACTGCTGGGAGAGACAAGACAGGGGCAGAGGCGAGCCATATTGATGGCTGTGGATTTACACAGCTGCCATAGCAAGATGCTTTTTGAAATGAGTCCACGTCCCTGAGAGAGCAGGCTTGCTGTGGAGCATGATCTGTCCCACCCCCTCCTGCTTGACGCTTTCACTGCCCGCCCCCTCTCTAGCCACACAATCCCCGCCTCTCCCCTGATGGAGCTGTCTGTGGTTCTGAAATATTATGTTAGCGGCTGCTGAGAGTAGAGAAACTACAGCGCAAAGAGAGAGAGGGAGGGGAGGGAGGGAGGGAACAAGGAAAGCAGATGAGATTTTCAGACAGTGCAGAGAGCTCGGTCTTTGTCTTCAGAAATGTGATTTATTATCTCTGATTAGTCCATTGCATCTATGACAGAAATAGGTAACTGGGAAAGCAAGAGTCACTCAGGAGAGCTAGCCAGCTTACTGCTCACGAGGACAGAAGGAAGCGTTGCTTATGAGTGCTGTTCAGCGTGTAGATGTCTCACGAGGGAATAACGGACATCAGGATTAACCTGGCAGGAGAGGAGAGAGAAGGCATTCGAAGCAGGATCAGCTGCTCTGCATTATCCGGTGGCTGTGCTGCTCTTTGCTTCTAGCTGCTCCATGTGCAGATGAAGTGGGTGCTGCTGCTTGGGGCAGTGTTGTCCATCTCTGCGTGAAGACAGGCTGAGCAGTTTGAGCTTTGAGCTGGGCTGGCACCCCAAGCTGACATCCTCCCCCATTCTAGCATTAAGCAGTCTGGAAGAACACTGGCAGAGAAAAAGTGTTCTGCCAGCTCAATGACACAAAGATGGCTGTTCTCCTCTTCACACCATTACAGACTCTCCAGGTGAAGCCTCAGCTCAGCTCTCTTCGGGATGTGCTCCTCCTCTTGAGAAGTACTGATCTGTGAAGGTGTCGTTTCTTGATTCTGATGAAGTACATGAGTGGAGATATCAAAATCTGTCCATCAGAGCTTCAGACCAATCAGGGATTCAACCCAATCTGTGAGTATTTCTCTATAGTTGCATATGTTTAATTAATTGTGCCTTTTACACAGAACTATGTCTAAGATCGTGCAATCAAATGTAAAACTAAATTTTTCTATCTCCATCTTGGTTGCCTAGAAACTACAATTTCCTTGTGATTGCATTTTTACAAGACTGACTGCCAAAGATCCAATAGGAAGGTATATCTGTGGTTCTGATGTTGGTGTAAATGAAAATACAGACCGATGAAGACTGTAGGTCTAAGGCTATACAATTTAGAAAATACATTTTCCTGTTTTTTAGTTTTTTTTTTTGCAACTCTTGGAAGTAAACAAGGGCAGACCCTGCTCCTGATCTTCATGCATGCACATGCACATGCAGGTAGAAATAGTAATGTCCATATATTATAATGAACTACAACATGCTTAAAAACCATGACTAACTAAAGGTGAGGTGAGACTTAATTGTTTTGCATACAATGGTGCAAGTGCTGACAAGCAAGCCCACGCACACATGGGTTGATGAGTGAAAAGCAGGCCGTGCTATTTGGCGCAGAAAATACCTTGGGAGAACCTTTAAGATTCCTCTGTGGAAATGGCATAGAATAGAAAGCTGATTAGGCTCCATATTCAGTGAATTACTTGTTTAATATAAGAGCTTTTTGAGTGCAAATAACAATCAAGGAAACATAACAGCTGTAGGTGCAAAATATTTTCATTCACATGCTATTAACTGGAGTTTTATAAAAAGGTTATGCTATGCTGCCCAAACAGCATGATTTTCTTACTGTAGTAGCCGAGTGAAATATCTTGTGTAGACATGTAGTGGTATGATTAAATGATTAAATTGTCCCCTGCATGATGCATCTGTTATAATGAGTAGGAGACTGTTCCTCCAATCAGAGCTATCCATGGACTCAGTGCACCTAGCAGGATAACAGAAAATACATACTTACAAAATGCACAGTACATACACAGTAAATTCATTCAGGATTAGCCATGAACACTTGACAGAAGACAGATGTGCAAATATATGCACACAAAGATCTGTTTATCACTTAACATTTTCTGAAAAATAAGTCCTTCATGGTGGTTTCTAGTTAGAATGACATTTGCACAGACATGAGGTATGATCACGTTGCCCTAATTAAGGAATTTTTTCTTGTTCTTGTATTCTTGTACATTTAGTCTAATTTAAGGAAAATGAATGCATTGGAGGAAGAAGCCACTTTACATTTTTGTCAGTATGTCGAAGAAACTGGCCTGAAGGCCTATGATGATTTAGTCATCCAGAATGCATCAGACATCGCCCGTGAGAGTGATCGGGTGAGGAATGAGGCAAACTGGGCCTATCTTCAGGAAAAACACGAGAAAAAAAGGAGGCAGGAGGAAGCCATTAAAAGGTAAATAGAGACACCTTATATCTTTATCTTAACCTTTTGTATGTGAACACTAGAAATTCATTGCAAGCTGCCATCCATATGCCATAAATCCCACGTAGGTGTTTTCATCCTAAAATTAGCTGAATTTTACAGAAACCTGCAGAACCATCCTGTAGTGGTCACTAGTCACATTGTTTTAGATAATGAGTTTTCAGAAGTGAATCTGAATGTACCTCAGTAACAGTTCTGAATCTAATGAATGAAGCCATTAATTGAAATTAATTAAATTGCAAGAGAAGGATGTCATAGTGGTGTCGTAAGGTTTAGATTTGGATGGCTGGATATCCTGCAAACCCTGTTGAGTGCCTGTGCCAGTGTTTGTCTTGGAATAAGCAGAAGGAGTATCTAACTAGCATAATAAGGGCAGTTTTTTTTATTGTACGCTTAGCAAGCATATAGCCCTCAGTTGCTTGGCCTGGTGAATCATAAAAAACCCAAGTATAGTCAGCGACTAAGAAAAATCACTGGACCATTCATCAAGGCCATAAGTAGGTCTATGAGACTAATAACTAATTAAAATAAATTGTTATAAAGCTGAGATTAAGATTTAATTGCCATGGGGTTTGGGGTTTGAGGCAAGATGGTTTTCTGCCTGGTGACAGCTGGGGCCACTGACTGCCTATAACATCTCAAGACTTTCATATTTGGTCCAGAATCCAGTTTGCTAGATAGCTGCCACTGGCGTGGTTGTCTGTCATGGCCATGCCCACCATGACATGATATCATTGTGTATTCACCCACACCAGCACACAATGTATTTATTCTCTGCCATGTTGATTTGTAATTTTTAATTGTTTCTAATTGCGCTCTGGCTTCTCATGGTTTTTTTTGGTTTTGGTTGCTAATAATGTGACATTAGTCCCTCAGCTCTGTCATTAGCCATTCCCATTATAACTTGGCCTTTGAGTCCTTCTTAGCTGCCTCAGCTATGGTTCCTCAGGTACTGAGTGCTGGTAGGAGTGCCTGCTGAAGAGTAAAGGTCTGACATACAGAAAACCTGGACATGTGGGTGTGCACATTCAGAATGTGTTCTATCAGTGTACAGTGCTCAGGACCTGCTTAATGAGTTCTGATTTTCTGTAACTCTTTCCTGTTGTTGTGACTTAATCAACAGTAGTGTACTTATTTAAGTTATTTATTATTAAGTCAAGTATTAATAACAGCATCAACAACAACAAAAACAATAACAATGATAATAATAATACAGATGAATATGTGATGTTCTAAAAATTCATTTTCAAGTTTCATTTACCAAATTCCAAATTTTAACCATTTATCGCACATTCTCTTGCAACTTTTAAAATTATTTTTAAAATTATGACAATTAACACACAAATGTCATTTTAACTATGGTGATCCAGCAACTTAAGTCCTATCCGGTATATCTGATTGTTTTTGTCAAAGGCCTCGTAAGAGCCTTACTTAAATTTATTGGGAGATTTCCAAAGAAGATGTAGTGGATGTCAGCAGATGTATGTGTGCGGTGTGTGACAAGAACCAAAACAAACCAATAGCCGATCAAGAAGACACCCAGTACATAATGTATCTTACATACTGTGTTGCACATACTATGTTGTACAGTCATGTTTGACCTCTCTCATATAATGATCACGTCCAGAATATCCAAAATATTGTACATTCAGATTGACTCATGTTCTCACTTTTGGAATGCAACCTGGACGTAAGTCAATGGACACCTTAATAAGAAAAGAATGAACTGCTCATTGTGTTCCTGACATACATGAGGGGGAGAAAGCCAGCTGACCTGTGGCCTGTACTACGAAGCAGGGTTACTGGCTTATCGGGGTAACTTGTCGGATTTAAGGTACCACAGTTTAAATGGACTTCATATTTGCTCACTTACATTTTGCCCAGACTACCTTAAATCTGACAAGTTACCCCGATAAGTCAGTAACCCCGCTTCGTAGTACAGGCCACTGCTGTCAGTAGGGGGCAGGGATGCTAACAGCACCATGATAGCCTGTTCTGATTGGGAGCGATACTCCTGTCCCACCCACCAAAGGGCCCACCAAGTATCTAAAGTTGTTAGTTGTATTTTAATGTGAGTGAGTGGTTCATTTGAAGCTCCTCAGGTTTATCTTGAGTTTTGTTTTCAAACACCACGATGACAATACTGTGGAGGGTACAATGCATATTGGACCAAATTGTATTGCTCATGTGTAGGGAGGAAGCATGTCTTGAGCTTCTCTTCCAATGTAGTCAGATACAAAACTATGATATTAGTCACGTTTCATGTTGGCTTGCCAGTTTTTTGGGCCATTTCCTACTACAAGCAGAATTTGAACTGGAATGTTGATGTCAGAAGATTCTTTCCCAGTATTTTCATGTTTAGCTTGATATGCAGTATGACCAAAATATCATTTTGCATTTATTTAATAGACACTTTTATTTTAAGCGATGTACAACTGAGAAAGTAGGGACAGCCGGTCCCTGGAGTAGTTGGGGTTAAGGGCCTTGCTCAAGATCCCAAGGCTGAATTCACTCCTGCTGACCACAGGATTGCAGTCATAAACCACAGAGCCACCACAGGGGGCACAGGGATGCTGTTCAGCTGTACACTGAAGCTCATCTTTCCAGCTTTGAGGACCAAACTGCAAACATGGAATTCAGTTGAAGGACAAGCAACCACAAATCCATGTTGCTGGAGGTTATGGGTATTGATCTCACTACCTCTCGCATGGTAAAGGAGTGCTATACTACTTGACCTAACCCTCCATTCAATACCAGCTAAGTACAGAGGTTTAGCCCACCACAGTTCCTCATTCATCTGCTTTCTGGAAGGCAGGTCATTTGCTAATGCCAGAAGGTCTTCTTGTATCTCAAGCTCATGTGGCCAAATTTGATAGGGCCACAGTGGGAAATTTCAGCCAGGACACTGGGGTACCACCCCTACTCTACACAGGTTGATCAAACACTTCAGATAGATCTAGAAGCATAACATTCTGTGCATCATGCAGTGGATTATCACAGCATTGGGATTTTCTCCATAGCATTAGTAACAAAATCTTTTACCTGCAGAATAACAGATGCAGCAAATTCTGGCACACACATCCCAGTTAATATACAAAGTACTCATTTGTGGTATTTAATGTCTCAATGCTTGTAGTATGTGTCTAATGCTTTATACAGACAAACAAACAAACAAATAATCAATCTCCTTAATAAAGTTTCAATTCACATATACTTGAGCCCCAGCCCTGCACATTTTTGGGTTTCCCCTAATTTAATACACCTGATTCAACTTCTTCGCTAATTACCACCATTTCTTGAATTGCATCAGGTGTGGTGGAACAGGGAAAGAACTAAGCTGTGCAGGGCTGGGGTTCACCAGGACTGGTGTTGGAGACCTTTGACATACATATTACCAGTGGTGCTTATGGCTGAGTGGTAGCTATAGAGTTGTTTGTTTTCTGAACTGTAACAAAGCTGTTTGTGTTTGTTGACTGGAAGTGAATAGCTCAGTGGCAGTAAGGTGAAGGTACATGCTCTCTTGCCCTTGACAATCATCCAAATTGTTAGATAACTTTTTATGTACATTATATGGATGAAAATCTACACCAGAAAATGCATACCATCTTGTTAACATCACCATCTAAATTTATTCTGTGGATCTTTTTGCAAACTTCCAGGGACATCACTAGGATTGAAAGACAAGGGGGGCTTAGCCCCCAGGGTTGTAGGAAGGAATTAGCGCATATAGTGGGCTGAAAATTTTTCACCAAACCTTCTTTAAGGTTTGGTGAAGGTTTAAGGCTTCTTTAATTTTATTATCTCATTAATCTAGAAGGCTCCACCCTGAAGAAAACGACAACAACTAAAACAAATAATCTCTTTAACTGTAAAGCTCCACCAGTCTTAATCATGCATGCTCCCTCAGCATCAGCTCCCCTGCCGCTCTCCTGCTTCTCCCTCAATCTTTCAAAATACTTTCGTATATCCATCTGGTATATAAACTG
>JAOYFF010000038.1:18085424-18105894 GCA_025773925.1 Cryptomyrus ogoouensis
ATTATATAGCGTATTTTAATTATACACAGTTCAGTAATTTAATTTGTACAGTACTGTAATTTGAAAAGCGTTTGAAATGGTTGTACTATATTTTGCAATCAAAATTAGTGACACTGTCCGTTCTATCACCTATTATTCATGTAAGAAATATACATGTGTCAGTTAGACTAAGACATGAAGAAAAAATCGGTTATGATGATCATCTGGTTATAATTATCTATGTATGTGGCAATCCCCATAGATAGTCGCCACCATGTTCGTCTGATGTTACCTGTGCAGCTTGTTCCGAGTATTGTTCGGGGCTATCCCCGAAATGCGCGCTATTCATTGGTTGTTGTGGCGTATTTTCCCAGGATTTCCTGATATGACGTAAAGGAAATCTCCATCTACATTCTCGTTTTCAAATTTTTCGATTCTGTCAAGTATTGCTTGCACACGCTCAATTAAAAAGTTTTGCTCGATTTCATCGCATCTACAAACTCTGATCGGATTCTCAGGAATCAAAAAAAAGTAGGTAGGACGTTAATACAAAACATATCAAAATTAAACAATTAAATCAACAACTGAAGCGAAAGACCAAAACTATTGAAATTAAAACTCAAATTATTCACAATCTTCAAAGGAAACTAAAGGAGGCCACCACATCTCAGGATGAGGAGAAACTCAAAAGACTTAAGAGAACTCACAAACGATTAAAAAAGTCGAATAAAGTGAAATGTGCCAGTGTTGCAGGTGCTTCTGTTTCTCTAGAGAAATACAACCAACTTAAAAGGAATCTTGATGAGAAGGACAATGTCATTAGAACCTTAGAAAATGAAAAGTTAGAACTAGAGGACATAGTGAACTGAAAAAGAAGAATCCTGTGGTTGAAACAAAGAAGGATGGCAAAACTTATTCAGTGGATACAAGAATGAAAGTGTTTGATTTTTTGGTGAACCAGGTTCCCACAGAGAATATTCCCAAGTTAATGGCAAAAACAGCTGAACGCTCAGGGGATACACTCAAAGATGTACCAAATCACACAACTGTAGAGCAGATGGCATGTGAACTTGGCATCATTGCAGAGTTGCAATCAGCGGAATTATCAATGAAAACGAAAAACATTACTGTTGGCTTTGATGCCACTACCCAGGAAGGGGTCCATATCAACAGCATTCACTTCACCACCAAAGAGGACACAAATGTTATTGCAGTTGATGAACTTCCTCGTGGCACTACTGATGATCACAACCACATTTGTGACTCTGTTGATCACCTGGCCTCTGTGTATGCTGACTTCCATGAAGAAGAATTTCAAGATTGCAGGACTGGAATCATTAACAATATTTCGAACACAATGACTGACAGGGTTGCTGTTAATCATTCCACCATTCAAAAACTTAGTGAGACATGGGCGAAATCTCTTAACGAGTTAAATTGCAACCTGCACCCTCTGGATACCATAGCTTCCTCTTGTAGATCTGCATTGAAGTAATTGGAAACTCAAAAGGGACAATTGTATGGGAAGGACTGCATTGTTGGCAATATTGTTTTGCAAATCAACAAATTCCGATATAAGGATGGGAAATCCTAAGGGATTTACCACATTTCTACGGGATAATGGATTGCCAAAAGGACCCATTCCACAATATCGGGGGAATAGACTCCATCTCCTTTTCCACATCTGTGGGAAATTAGTTGAGCATTACCAAACACTCCTTAATTTCTTCACTGTAGGAACAGTGTCATGTGGAGGGCTTCAGTCATCCTTGAGGACGGACTTCAAAAATGACGTTGCGGTACTCGAGATGCAGGTACTAGGCATATTAGGGAAAACACTCACAGGACCCTGGATGAAGAAATTTTACACAGCTGCTGATGTCCAGATTGACCATGTGGAGGCAATACAAATCGTTCAGAATATAATTGGAGAACTGAAGCTTTGCTCTGAAGATCCCATTTCGATTCTGAGTCGCTCTTGTGATTTCTTTGGTCACGACCTAAATGAAGAGGATGCTACTCTTCAGAAACTGAGAGTCTTACCATCTGAAGCCAATCAACCACTCTTCGGCCAAATGGTATTTGCATGCCTGTCTGCAATAATTTCTGTTCAAGAGAGACAGTATGATCGCTATATTAGATTGGATGTAACTGAACAATTAAGGCAAGAGACACAGTCCGCCAGGTCCCACAATATAGACACAGAAGAGGTAATGGGAATGTTCAGTGCAGGGAAGCAGAAAGTCAATAATGCCACGGTCAGTTTCTTGTCAGCACGCATGAGGGCCAAAAAGAACAGAGCAATACAATACCTAGACGGAATGTATAAAGACAGACGAGAACGAATTGTCACATGGGCAATTGGTATGGCCAGAAAGAAGAGGGCAGGAAGAAGCAGGATGATGTGAGGAAGGAATTGCCCAGGAGAGCTGCAGCAAAGGTTCAGAAGAAGCAAAAACGAAGTAGGAAAGATTTAGAAAAGAAACTGAAGGCCACTGATATTGCGGATATCAGTTCTGAATTCCCGGAACTTGAGGAGACATGTGTTGCCATTCTCATCGACATTTTAAGAGGGAAAGTTGTTGGGCGGGACATCTGCCATGTGAGGTACAATGAAGACACACAGGAAAAGACGGTATATTCAGACAGAATTGAAAAGCTCAAAATGAGGCAAGGTCAGTCATATTGTTACAGGATTGGGTACTGGGAGAAGGAGGAAAGTTATGAGGATGCTGTTGACTATGACATTAACAAGTATGCTCTTTGTGCAGATCTCATTGAGGGTGATCTGATATTTTGTTAAGTCAGAACTTTTGGAAATGTGCAAATTTATTAAAGAAATGAAACAAGATTGTGACTTAAAGAACTGAATTTTCTCTGAAATATTATTGAAATCATTAATTAACTTGGAACTTTGGATATTGTCTTATTGATGTTTACTCGTAGGAGGACTTACTGAATTTTCTCTGAAATATTAGAATCATGCATTGACTGGCAATTCTGGATATTACCTTATTATGATTTATTTGCAGTACTTGCTGTAATGAATACCTGGCTTCAAGCTTTTCAAGTGGGTTTAAAAGACTGTGGAGTGAGGCTTACATAACTGTCATTGAGTACTGGGATTTGACAGACAGCCATAAATTCATCACAGGCACCAGCCTTCCAGTCTTTGCCTTCAAGTAGGTATATGAATGTATAATCAACTTGCTTTTCAGGTGATTTTTTTTATCATGTTTTATTTCATTGGATGCTTGCTTTAGCCATTGTGGGGAAAAATGAGAATTAAGGGTGGACATCTTTTCATTTTCCGACTTTGATAATCCAAGACCTGTGGTCCCTTGATGTCGCTTCAACTAACTCTTCCAAATTTTCTCACCTATGGTTAAAGCAATATTAAATGAAATAATCTGTAATTAGGTTATTCTTCTAGTACTTTTAATAACCTTTCCAATGATACCTTCCTTTTTGAAATCGGACTAAGATTAAGAAAGTTATGATGCTTGACAACATAACATCCTAAAAATGGGTCACAAGTCAATTTGTTGATTTCTATTGTTTTACATTGGTACTTAATGACCGTAATTAGCCTAAATAGGCGATAGGAAATTGCTTGTAACTTTCTAATTATTTGTCCCATTGTGATGATCCAGGTATCATTGGAAAGGTCTTTGTAAGACCTTTCCAGTGATACCAATCATTTTAATATTGACCCACTTTGATTTTTTTTGTCACATAACTAAATTATCAATTTCGCCCAGGCAGACGTGTTCACTATAAGCGGTAAAGTAAAATGTGGCAATAAATTATATGAAATGTGAGTATAAATATGTTGGATTTGCCGAATTTCCCAGAGGTGTACGTGGAAACTTAAAACTCGATTGTATTTTGAGGAAGTGGTGCACTTAGGAAATTATTATTGTTTTTTTTAGGTTCTGAAATACAAGTTTATCCTTTGTTGCGCTCATAGTTACTGAAACCGGAAGCAGGTGAGCCATATTTCGCACTGGCGGATATGACGTCACTGCGATATTATTGTTTATCGCAATAATTCCTGGGACAATTTTATCGTCCAGCAAAATTTGTTATCGTGACAGGCCTAGCGCAACAACCGCTGATATCTGCGGCATTTCAGCAGGCCTTTGCTGCCCAATCCGACCGGGCTAAAGCTATTACAAAAGCTATTGGGGTGTTTATAAAAGTTATTATCCTTAAAACGCATTTTAATTGATTCATTAGTAAATACCTGTAATGCATTTTATTCTTTTAAAGACTATTGACCCCGCTTTGGTTCCATATGCTTTTACCATGTAGGTCGTAGGACAGACTATCAGTATGGTACATCTGTCTAGCGATTAATTCTAAATGTAGCTTACCAGGTACTATTAAATGTAATTAAATAACCATGTCCACCTTCTTTAAATAACAAAAAACAGTTACTGCTAAATTGTTTTATTCTTTGTTTGAATCATCAGTGGCTATGCCCTGCTCATTTTCAAAGACAGAGTTCATTCTAAATGCAGCTTACTAGTTCCTATTAAATATAATTAAATAATGTCCACCTTCTTTAAAATAACAAAAGAACAATATCCTAAATTCTTGACCGTTGGTGACCTGAGTTATAAGAAAAACACACTTCTGCTGCTATAGTCCGAGCGCGTGTGGGATAATATGCTTAAATTCTTTATTAATTATCATTGGGCAAATGCTTTATAACACATTTTATACTTATTTTAAAGAATTCTACCAAAGTTTTTAAAATGATTTTGATCAATATTGATACATGCAGCTCACTAGCTCCTACAGCCTTTAAATACAGCAGTGTTTGTCTGGGCTGACTCCCCAGAGACAGCAGGGCAAGGCCTGTACAATCTGCCATAATCATGTTGTGAGAATGTTACCCTGAGTCCAATACTTACCCTGTCTCACTGGCTCGCGCTGTGCCCATGTCACTACCGTTAGAAAAAATGCCAGCACTTTGTTAAAAAAAATTCTGTAATTTTTTTCCTGATAGATTCGAGATGCAGGGATCTGTTACCCAGAGGGCACTGCTTCCGCTGTCTCGCTGGATTGTGAGGTGCCCATGTTGGATTAGGCAGAGGAGCTATCTCTGGATTGAATGCACTCCTTGTGGTGTCTTGTTTTATGAAATCAGCAAAACTTTGTTGGTTACCTTCCATATTGGTATCTTGAAGCAAAAGTTATTCTTTGGTTTGATGTGATTTGAAACTGACCCTTAGAGCTGACGCCCTTTGCTGGGCAGCTTCTGTAACCGCTCACTCCTCTATAGACCAATGGAGCTGGATGTATATTTGCATACTGTAGCATGATATGGTACCGCCTACTCTCTTGTAGACCAGTGGCCCTGGATGTATATTTGCATAGCATGATTGCTCATTTTAACAAGGATTGGCTGCATTATTCCTTGATTCTTGGGTGTCGAAATGCTTAGGATGTTTTATTTTAAATATCATATTGGCCAAAAACAGTTTCATTACTTAAAAAACTTTATGGTTAAAGGGACTTATTTGTTATTTAAATAACAGGCCATGTGTAGCCCAGTTGGTGTCGCCATTTTGAAATGTGTGTGTCATCAGTGTGCATGCACGAGTGCGACTGCCTCCAAAAACTGTTTGAAGAGACAGGACGCACATGCCAGAGCGGCGGAGCTCGCTCATTTCGCATTCATTGGCCTTAAAGGTTATTCCTCCTAAAAGTTTGCTGGTTAAATGCTTTCTTCAACCTAACAACAAAATAAAACACGGGTAAATACCACTAAAGTTTTTCTTCTTCTTCTTTTAACATATTGGTGCTTTCTTCTTTTAAAATACATAAATACCTCTAAAGTTTTTCTTCTTTAAACATGTTGGCTAAATATAATGAGTTTAAGTGCTTTCTTCTTTTAAAATACACAAAGTGCCGGGACGCTTGTGTCTACTCCTAACAGCACGTGGCTGCGGTCGGACCCCTGCTGAACGTGTATGCGCTAGCTTACATTCATCCTGCTATATGTTTTATTATTCCTTAAAACGTAATTTAAAATAACGCATTAATAAATACATGCAATGTATTTTCATTCTAGTTTAACAGCACCCCTTATTTCCCAAACCATGTGGTCCCTATCAGCAACACGTGGCACAAGCATATCTGATACCATATATGGACATAACCCCTCAACCAATCAGAATAAGGGATACACTTATGACGTCATAAACGAGACCCCTACTAAGCTCCACTCAAGGTACCAGGCAACATTTTTTGTACGTCTTAAGACATTAAAAATAAATATGTTAACGTTAAATTTATAAGACATATAAATTTGGGTGCTACCACTTCATCAGTTTTTGAGGGGAAACCGTACATACAATCATTACAACAAAGAAAACAATTCTCCACCTGAATGCAAATCAAATACAGTGGAAACTGCATATAGTGATCAAAGTTACAATCATCATCCGCTTATATGGATCGAAAAGCTTGGGACAGAATCATTCCTGTGCAAATACAGTTTAAATAATTTGCTTATAGTACTCAAGTAGTCCAAATAGTGCCAAAAATGAGCCACCGAGATGCAGTGGCGAGACATAAAGAAAAAGAAAAAAATTGATTATAATGACCATCCCCTTACAGTGATCAACTTAACTGTTTCCACTGTAGTATATTTAAACATATATTTGACATATATGTCTGCAATATGTGTCACATACAATTAAATATAAAAAATCAGGCACTTTACATATATTTTAGTGCATGTGTGAGTGAAGTTTCTGGAGGTCATTTTGTGCTCTGCTCAGCCACCATAGTTCAAAATTACTGGCACAAATGGACTGATCCACATTTGTCCATATGTATACATCACATTTGCATATAAAACACATTAGACATGTGTCCAAACATAGAGCTAGCATCATCCAGTATAACCAAAACGTGGAGCCTACATGACCATAACATACATACATACGTACAGCCCAACACAGCTCCCTCCATGTTAACACGTTCATTTTCAATGTCTTAGGACATACAGATTTGATGTGTTGATTCCGAGGGTTTTGACCCCGATGGGGTTCCATACCTTACAGCTGAGACGGGCCAAAAGCAGGATCGACGTTAATGCCAGGACTGGGGAGCACTTTCATACAAGGATAAACGAGGGAGCAAAATGTGGGGCAGCTGGAGTGAATCACACAAGGACAGAAATGAGAGGTAAGACAAACACGTAAGAGAATCAGAATCATGCTGACTGACAAAGTGGAGAGGAGTAGAGCAGGATTCTGCCTGATGTGATGATTTCCTGATGTGCCTAAACTACTATTATCAAATTACAAGCCTGTATACAAGATTTTAAAATTTCATCACTGCATTCAAACTTTTTATTTGTTGGCGGGCCGTGTCATGTGTAATAGAAATGAGTAAAGAGCATCATTGACGAGTATTTTTCGGCTTTGTTTTTATCAACAAAATTAACACTCAGGGTGTGCCCTCCTTTTTGCCCCCTTGATCTCCTTTTCCCCTCCCCCCTACATGCCCCCCTGACAAGAACTAGCACCATTCTCCCCCACCCCTGGTTGGCCATAAACTGTGAAATCCCTGCAAACACATGCTATGGATGCTGAGAATGGCCATGATCGCAATTAATTGTTTATGCCGTCATCAAGATAACGAGATAATTCTCTGCCTCCATAGTATGTGTGTGACCCTCCTTTTTGGACACAGGTGTCCACCTTTTTAAAATCATACTGGTGTTCACCCTATTGGCAAGCCTGATTTAATCACATTTAAAAACATGTTCCAGACCATCATAACGCAACTGGGTCACAAAATTAGAGTAAAGCATAGCCAGGTATCACTGATGTTTACATACTTTTGTGTACCATACGAGGATTTAAAAATAATAGCCGTGTATGTGCATGATAGACTAGATAGCTGAACTGAAACTCAAATCATAAATCTTTATCTTGCTTTGTGTGTAGCCTAAGCCTACTTTACTGGCAAAGGTGATAATTGACATCGGGTTACTTGTGTGATATTGTCAATTACCAATAATATGATTAAATCAACCGGTCGTACTCTGTATATAGTTGTGTCTGTTACAGTTCTTACGGTTATTTCATAGACAATGTTGGTCATACTGCAAATGAGAAATACATAGAATATAAATATTTAGACATAAATAATATAAATTATATTTTAAGACATGGACCTTAGGACATGCACAAAGAAATGCAGGTAACCACCTAATTGGTGGGAAATATTGTACATATTGACATTCGAGTGATATGTGCAATAAATGAATAGGTGTAATTTTGGAGATATGTCTCATAACAGAGACACAGAGCATTTAGATAATAACATATTGATTAGCTTTTACATTTCCAGTTGATCCATTCAGAACTTCTAGAAATTGCAGAGGTTGGGGAATGCAGGATGTATGAATTTGATGGGGAAAGGGGATGAAGGGGGCTGTTCAGGAAATACAATGCTGTCATTCTGACAATCTTCCTTTTTGGTTATTCACTCCATTTTGTTCCCAGTTGAAACACACTAGTTGTCATGATGGTGGGAAATGGAAACAGCACACGAAAACAGCACAATTAAATACTCTAAACTGCAAGCACATATTGCATAATGATGCTGCAATAAGCAATAATGAAGTAAAATGAATAAATAAGATAAAGAATCAATCTAAACATTAGCCAGCATTATGCATGCTGAAAAGCATGCTGGGATGCTGGCTTTGTTGAACCAGTTTGTCTAGTGGCTGCTTTTAGGGTCTAGGCAGTTCTGGACACAACCCCTATTGCAGTTTAGGCGATGTACCCAAGCCAGGTCCCAAGGGTCATAATCCTGTCCATGTTAATGTGTGCCATACTCCCAAATCTGCCAGGCCACTGAGTGTGCCTGAGCCTCAGGCATAAACTTAGACTTGACTTCATTTATCCCCTCGGGGGAAAATTGTTGGGTCCAGCAGCAGGTGTACAGGTATAGACAGGATAAAAACAATTATAGTAAGGTACAACTGCTGCTGGACCCAACAATTTTCCCCCAAAAAACAATGTCCTCAATGTCCATGCTGTCCATGAAAAGGTTCCAGTCGGTCTCCTTAAAGCAAACCTGTAAAGCCTCCTTGTGGTCTTCAGACCACACTCTGATGGTTTTGGTGGTAATGGGAAGTCTTTGAACCACAGCCTTATATTTTGATACTAGCCTAACAATGCAATAGTCAGATTTTCCAAGTGGAGGTAGAGCAGCACATCTGTGTGCTTCTTTCACATTTGCATGAAAGAGGTCCGATGTCCTATTTTCAATTGTCTTATATGTAACAATATGATTGAAATTGCACTGAGATTTGTCAAGGGAGACATGAATAAAACCAGAGGCAGTGAAGGCGCCGGTGTGTTGAATCTCCATGTTTGCTGATGGATTGCCGGAGCCTATCCCAGAGACTGCGGGCGGAAAGCAGGGAACATTGCATGGCACATTCAAACATCATTCACTCACCCATGGCCACCTATGGGGAATAACTCCAATTAACCTCAGCATGTTTTTGAACTGTAGGGGGAAACTGGACTACCTTTGAGGAAACCCCACAACACAGGGAGAACATACAAACCCCACATACGTGAAGCCATGGTGGAGTCTCAAAGTTCATATAAAGCCATAAGGTCCCAGAGGTGTGAGGCAACAGTGCTAACCACTGCACCACTATGCCACCCCAGAGGCCTTACAGGTCTTTATATTCACCCTGTCACACACATCAGCACCCACTTGTTTGTCCTGTGTCCATCTTGATATCTCCATAGGAATGCCTGTAGGTTTCAGTCCACTGAGGACAATGAGTTATTCACCTTGTGTAAAACGTCATAAAGGTGATGAAAGTAAAAATTTAAATAAAAACATAAACTAATAAAATGGTTCAAAAACAATAGGCTATACAAGAGAACTCAGGGTAATAAGATGTGACATCTAGTGACATTTTTTTTTATATTTAAAAAAAATATTGATTGAGTCATGTCAAAGTGTGTGTCAAAGTCACTTTGAGCCACTAGCATATATGACGTAGGTATCCAGTGTCTGCTCTGCACAAATTTGCCTCTCCAGAAGCTTGATGGATTCCTGGACTGCCATACTCCAGTGCCTCAGTCCACCAAGCCACTTGTCACATGAGGGGGGCATGGTCTATTAAATAGAGCAAACACCTGCCATACAGGTAGGGACAGAACTGCCAAAGTCTTGGACCATGGCCAGGAGATCTCTGCATATCACACAATAGTTGTGCTCTGGATGGCTAAAGGCACAATTGTAATAGGATTTTATCTAGATTATACTTTGACTTCCAATCGGTGTTATATGGTTCCATTGAAATCAGCAGCATGCACCACAAGATTATTGAAGTATACTACACAGTCGATCTGTGGAAAGGGTACCCACACCCTATCTATGAGGCAATAGAGTGTCATCGGGCCATTGCAAAGTCCAAAAAATATGACCCAAAAGTGCCAAAGTTGAAAAATTAGAAAGTCTGCCTTATATTTGGCTTGGGGCATCAGCTCCTTTATCTTCTGCTACATTGCTTGACCAGCTGGTGGGACTACAGTGTTGTGAGTTGCTAGTGTCAGTTGAGTGCTGCACCAATCTGATTACCCTTCACTCATCTCATTGTACAAAGAGATCAAGGTGCTTATGAAGAAGGACTATAAGCAGCAGGCATTTGCAGGGGTCAAGGCATTCACAATTGCACTGCCAGACCTCATTGACAATTTGTGCAGAAGGGAGTGGTCCTATCCCCTCAAGTGCTTGAATCACAGTGCACAAATTTTACCTTTTCTGAAGCTTGGTGGTTTTATGACCTCTCCTTGATATGAACTCTATGATTTGGGAGCCACTTGCTGCAAACAAATCCTCACATGCGGATGGTCCATAAAGGAGGGGGTAAAGTAAGGATGATTTGAAGGGCTCCAGGGCGATAGGGGCTCTAAAAAATTGAAACATAATCAGATTGGTCTGCGATGGAATTCCAATATGTTATGCTTTCTTGTAGCAAAAAATCTGTAGTGGCGCCCCTGCAAATATGCTGCTGCAGCCAGCATGGAGGGCAAGTGGTGAGCTGGTGCCTCATGTTGTCAGTGTTGATTGAAGGGTCTCTTCAAGACTACAGTGTGAGCCCCATAATCCTCCTGTACTCCTGCAGCGACATCCAACAGAGAACTTGCCTGTGGCACCAGCACCAGGAACACTACTGTTTCCTGATTATCCCGTCGAGTAGATGGTCCCAGCCTGAGAGTGGTTCTCTGGGGTATCCTGTCAGTCAGTGTTGGGCTGTGGTGGGCTCCTTTCCATCTTCTTAGCAGGCAGCAGCACCTCAGTTGAAAATGGTGCATGGTCTTACTCAGTGATAAGCAGAACTGTCATGGTCACCTCTCAACTGGCTTCCTCAAAGTGGGTCTGCTTTGGTTGTATCGTGGCAGCTGTAATCCTAGTGTGACTGAAACAGTCCACAATACCAGCTGGGTTGGGGTCCAGTAGGTGCTGGCTCTCTATGGTGGCCTCTGAGAGGCACATCCATACAGCCTTTCTCCTGCTAGTTAATCTAGGGGAAGAGGGGAGGTATAGCAGCCATCTCAGATCTTCCATTGCCAGACTATCTATTCCGCTGTTTACAATATTCCCTTCTCTGACAGCCATGTGGAGAGCTAGTGTACATATCGAAACTGATATTCAGCAAATAATTTATTATTACACCCACTTTGCACAAGTTTGAACACATTTGTTGTCATTTGGCAGCACCATCACCATGTTGGTGACAGAGATGTTCACAAGTCACAAAATTAGAGTCTGAGTGAAGTCTCCATTATGGTTCTAGTATGACATTACTATTTGGCAAAACTTGAACAGCCTATTTGTTAATTAGTGTGAACAGTGACAAACATAGCCCAAAGAGGGTCCAAACGTGGCAACATCAATCACTTGTGTAAAAGCCAGACCATGCCGAATTCTGCCCTCAACTGATGTGATTGGCTAATGAATGAGCATAACCAAGACTCCGTTTGTTGTAGTGCTGCTAAACTGCTAATTATGGGAGAGCGGTCAGTGATATTACTGTACAATTGAATTTGCTGACGTAATTTTTAACACTACAAAAATACAGTTTGACTTGGAAGGGTATATCAGAAATTATAATGTGTTTTTGGGACATTTCAGCTAAATTATCAGACTTATGGCAATCTATACCGATGTGTGTCACTGTATAACAACACAATGTAGCCTATATATAATTTATGACACAGGTTAAACAACACCTATTTCTAAGCAGTGCCTTCTAATGTAAAATAAAACTCAGAATAACACTTTGTCAGATCGGGTCCGCAATTTGTAGTAGTGACAAAACAGAAAAAGCATTGTTTGTTGATATAGTCTGACGATATGCTTCTCCGGCTCCAGTTCCTATGCTCTGTGCACAGTTACACACAGTGATGTATTTAACGCATGTACAATTTGAGGAGAGTGGTAGACTCAGTGCGTTGAACAGATTTTGAAAAAATTATTTTTTTGGTGAAATTAAAGTTTTGCTTTGGGCTCACATAATCTCTTTGTATAACGAAGAACTCGCTGGTCTAAACTGTAATTGTGGTATAAGGAGAGTTGCGATAACACAGTCTGTTCATTCAGTTTTTAAAGTTCTATGATTGCCTGAACAACTGTGATCTGGATGAAAAATGTCCACCTTCACTGCTGGTTACACACAGCTCTGCACTTACAGTCAAGCAGTTCCTGTGCACCTAATTATGGCCAATGCATTTTATTTCAAAGACAGATCTCCCTAATTTCATCTCTTCAAGTCCAGAACAGACTTCATCAGCAGTCCTAGAGCCCAGTTGTCCATTTTATCAATATCCCTGGTGATTTACCACACTCACTTTGGCCAGGGAAAGGAGACACTCATTCGATTACCAATCCCAGTGATTAGAATTTCAATTACTTCTCTATAATAATCACTGAAAGAAGCAATACGTACAGCAAGGGAGCAGAGGAAACGTTTGTGCTAGGATCTTGAGTCTTAATTTTCTGTTAGTGCGTACCTATTCCATTATAGCTCAAAATACTTTCTTCATCCTTCACTGTTGTTAAAAAAAATTCAGGCTGTAATAAATACAGTGGACCCCTGTATCCTCTGATTCAGTAACCATGATTTCAATTATTTAGTTTACCCTGGTCCAAAAGTATTATGTGGAAATTTCCAAAAATACTATTTTTTAAGAAATAAAATTCCACACCGAAAATAAAAATGTTCTGTACAAGATATTTTTCATTGCTCCATCCATTGAGGGTTACTTTTATTATAGTATAATTATTTTATTTTATAATTAGTTATTGTTGCTGATGTTTTATTGTGTGTAATCTATAAATTAATCAATAAGACTTTCTACGAATACCATTGTTGCGACCACGCTCGGTTTATTGCAGGCACAGGTTCAAAGACACGGTAGACAACCTCAATGACAGACCTCGGGAAACAGCTGACTTGAACGTGGACTAAATACAGAACATGACCTCAGAATAAACGCAAGACAGCTGATACGAAGGGAATTGACACGGGGTTAACGAGGTGGGCGTGGTCCTTGAAAGGGCTGGATGGAGGGACATGACAGAAACCTCCCCCAAGGCGGGCACTCCGGGCACGCCTCAAGGGGAGCGACAGACAGGAATAGACCGGGAAAACAGGACCTGAAAAACAAGACAAAAGAATCACCGGGGCACAGGGAACAGAACCAAAACACAAAACAAGCTCAGGGGCAAAAGCCAAGATAACACCTGACACATGATGGGAAACGCAGATAGGCAGAAAAGGAAGAGAGACTCAGGGGGAACACCAACAGGCGGAAAGAAAGGGCCAGTACTGAACAGAGGGACCACAGGGGGACGATGAGGAGGAAGCCGGAGGGACCAATGGAGGGGTCAAGGAAGAAGACGAAGGGGGCACCAGCGAAGGCGAGGAAGGAGCAGAAGGGGACCACGGCGCAGGCAAAGAGGGAGGGGAAGCCGCAGCAGGTGATGGCGTAGCCACAGCAGGCGAGGCACTGCCCACCGATGAGCCGTAGTGGAGGGACCCGCAGGCGAACGACAAGTTAGAGTGGGGGAACCCGCAGGTGGCCGACGAGGTGTCAGAGGCGGGACTGCCGGCGGCCGATGAGGCATCGGCGGGGGACCTGCAGGCGACAGACGAGCAGGAGCCTGGGGAACCGCAGGCGAGCCGGGCGGGCGGGACCCGATCCCTGCACCTATGTCCTCTCCCTTTATGGGAACTCCAACAGTTGGGGTTCTGGCCAGGATCCACCGCGCTGGGGCAAAGGTGGAAGGGTCAGTCCCCTAGAGGGGTCCAGTGGGGTCATCAGGGAGGTCCGGAAGGGGTCCCACTCGAGCTCCTCCAAGGGGGAAGGAGCGGTGGTCAGACAGTCTGGGACCTCCTTGGGGACTTGGACAGGTGCCGGGGGACTGGAGCAGGGTCAGGAACTGGGAGAGGTGGAGCCAGGGCCGGAATATCAGGCGCGGGCGGAGCCAGGGCCGGAACGTCAGGCGTGGGCAGAGCCAGGGCCGGAGCATCAGGCTTAGGTGGAGCTGCAGGCGGCGCCGGGACCTCGGGCGCGGACGGAGCTACAGGTAGCGCCGGGACCTCGGGCAAGGGCGGAACTGCAGGCGGCGCCAGGATCTCGGGCGCGGGCGGAGCTGCAGGCGGCGCCGGGACCTCGGGCGCAGGCGGAGCTGCAGCAGGCGCCTTGGGTGGCAGCCGCCGCGACAAGCAGGTCTGGAACGGCAGGCAGAACAGGCACGTCAGGTGCCAGCGGGACAGGCAGGACAGGCGGGTCAGGCAAAGCAGGCGGGTCAGGTACATCTATTATAGCCACTAGGGTTGGCGCCGTAAGAGCTGGCGTTGCCCCTTTAAGGACCCTGGGGATCCGGGGAATAGGGTCCCAAACTGCCCTGAACCCTTTAAAAGCTAGGCGTGCTCCCCTAAAGGGATAATCCGCCAGCGGCGGCTGCTCTATGGTGGCTAGGCGGGCTTTAATTATTTGCCGAAGCGAAGTGGCAGTGATATCCCGGGTGAGCTCTGCCAGTCCCCGGATCAGGAGGGGTTCCTCTTGATATTCGGCAGGGACAGAAGCAGGGGAGAGAGGCGGCTCCCAGGAAGATTGCCGGGGCTTCCGCTGGTCTCCTTTCCTTGTGCTTCTTCTTTTTCTTCCTCCGGTGTGTGGCTGTCAGTGGAGGTTATGTTGTTTCTGAGACGACGGCTGGCGGGTCAGCAGCCTCTGCCTCTGCCCTCTGCCCAGTTGCTGGAGGTTTCCGGGTGGAGTCATCTCACTTAGGAGATTCCCGCTCCAGCTGGCTGGACCTCGGGCTGGTTTAGCCAGAAAAGCACCTCTTGCAGCAGACCGCTGGTCCACGTGGTCCACGAGAGGGCTGGATGGAGGGATGTGACAACCATGTCTTTTAAAAATCTATTAACACATTCATACACACATTATAATGCATTCATAAAGAATTATAAACATGGCCATAAATATTTATTAAAAGGCATAACACAATTGCATCCTTAATTTTTATACTGACCTTTATAATGCATTATGAAGGTTCCTTTAGTGCATTATAGATGAGAGCTTCACTGGAGCTTATGAAGTTATAATCAGCACTATAATGTCTTATGACTATGAAGTCAAGTGTAGTGCTCAGTGCTTTATTAATTATCATATTCACCATTATAATGCAAGTTATATATAGTGTTTGCTACAATCCGTGATTGTAGGTCTTGGAACGTATACTCCATGGATACGGGGGAGGGGGGGCTTACTGTAATGCATTTGCCTTTAGAATGTATTTGTTTATTTTCTATTGGCAAGCAGGTTCTCTGAAACTGTATGAACACCTATTCATATAATCAAATATAAGTAATTTCTTGTATTTTGCATGGAAGAGCATAGCATTGGAAGGTTCACATCAAACTGTAAACATTTCCCAGGAGGGAATAAAAATGAAATGTAGTACAAATCCATCTTTTCATGTTCTTTTTGCATGTTTGTGTTGTTGCTAACTATGAATAGCAAAATGTAATGATTAAACTGAAGTTATATATGCATATAAATAAACAGCTAGCTCCGTAAAACCGACTCCGTTTTCCTTCCCAGGATCGGTGAAGATGTCGTTCATGTGTCAGAAGGCGGTTACGCAGGAAAGCACTTCCGCATGGGCTTCATGACCATGCCGCATCCCCAGGACCGGCTACCCCTCTCCTGCGGCTCGGGCTTCTCTGTGCGCTCTCAGTCCTTACACTCTGTCGGAGGAGGGGACGAGGATGGCAGCCCCAGCTCCCGCAAACAGCCACCACCCAAGCCAAAGCGGGATCCTAGTACTAAGCTGAGCACATCTGCAGAGACGGTAAACACGAGCGTGCCCTCAAGCATGATGGCTAAAGACCTTGAGAGGTCAGAAGGTGAGTTGTGGGTCTAACCACCGCCAGTCTTTTTCCAGTAGTTATAGTTAATGGCATGTTTACTATTTGTTTGTTCATTTATTGTCCGTTCATTTGGCCATAATCTCCAGTTTTTCATATAAAATATGATGAAAATACTCAGTGACCTTTGTCATGTTTCCAAATGGCTAGTTGCTTTATTTACACTTGAAGAATCCATAAATAAATCAAGGAACGTCATTATACATTAACCAGTTGTTACCTGTCCTGAAGATCTTTTATCAGGAATCAGTTAGTCAAATTAAAAAGGAGACACAGGTAGTGTCAACCACTGGTGACCTACAAGTTTCCAACCATCCAAAGATTATAAATTATTAAGTATAGAATTTCTGCGTAGGATGCGCGTGTGTGTTATAGTAATGTTATCCCATCCCATCCAGGACACACTACATCTCGTACCCTTTTTCTCTGGGTTTGTCTTCAGATCATGACCTAAATTACAGCAGTCAAATGAAAATTGCTGCATGCTCAAGCTTGTTCTGTTCACATGACCATTATATACTGAGTGACTGTAACTATTATGGAGTCTATACAAGAAAACATGAAGTTTTGTGGAAAACCTGACTGAATTCCTACTGAGGTTAATCTCCCCATTGTACACTGAATAATTGAAATTTGACACAGAAGCTGTCAGTGGCAAAAAGCCACAGGTGATATTGCTCTAAATATCTCAAATGAACGGCACATACGATTCAGTTTATCAAAGGCATATCCTAAATGCAGATGTTTTTGTATCTTTTCCAGCTATTCTTAACAGATCTTCCCTTGGGGTATGTTGCACTAGCGTCACAGTTTCTTTACAGAAGCTTAATGTAGATCTGATATGATACTTTCAAGAATTAAAGGTACCTTACAGAGTTTCATAAATAAGTGAAGTGAAAAATTGTCCCTAAAGTTCATTGACTTATATGCTCACTATAGATTATCTTGGAACAGTTCTTTGAAAGTAACTGTAAGCATCATTTGTTTGCAGTAAGAAGGCAATTCTGTTTGACAGATTAGCAAAAAGATTAATCTCCCATCTTCCACAGTTGGCTATATTGTTAAAAAAATAAAGATGAAGGACTTGTTAATTAATGTGAACAGAAAGCACAATGGCAGACCAATAAAGACCACCAGCAGACTGGACATGCTAGTTATAGGTATAATTTTCTGAAATAAAGAAAGCAGAGTTTAATCCTTAAATCCGACACTGCGGTAAAGTTAGCTTTACCTGCAATTTTCCAGTTGTAATATCTTTTCATTTGTGATATATTTCAGTGCTTCCATGCGTGTGGAGTGGTATCTCTGAGACTTGGGATCTGTGCCAGTAATTGGAAGGTTGCTGGTTTGAATCATGTGAATGCCAGGAATGATCTTACTCTGTTTGGCCCTTGAGCAAGGCCCTTAACCTGCAATTTCTTCATCCTGGGTATGATGTTAATTTACATCCAGCCCTGCTAGCATATTCTCCCACTTCCAGGGGAAAAACATTTGGGGGTTGGTGGTGGGATTGGTACTCCAGCCACTGGAAAAAAACTCACTCTGTTCAGACTAGTGTGGTGCTGAGGTATCACCCACCACATGGCTGTACTCATGTTCTCATCCCTGATGTGGTTTGTTGTGTGGTGGGTATGGCAATGTGCTGTAATCAGTGCATGCTCCTTACCTCTCTCCTCCTCTCTATGTGTGCACTTCACATTCAATAGCCCAGCTGTCTTGCTTAAAATTACTGGCAGTGAATAAGAACATAGGAACATAAGAACTATACAAACGAGAGGAGGCCATTCGGCCCATCGAGCTCGCTTGGGGAGAACTTAACTAATAGCNNNNGGGTGCCTCTCCTGAAGCTGCTGCCCCCGCGACCCGAACCCCGGACAAGCGGTAGATGATGGATGGATGGATGGTTATGTGGAAGTGCAGGGAAAAGAGATAGTAGTGGAGCAAGAAATGAGCATATGGGATTATATTTGTACCTCAGTTACTTTTAGTCAGTCAATGAATATTTTTTTTGCTTGCATCTCCATATTTCAGCAGCCGAGAATTTGATTGCCAACAATATACACTTGGGGACTAGGCTCCAGAACTTTGCTGTGAAAGCATTTGGGTGTACCAGGTCTACTTGGCATTCTCCACCACCATTTGACACAACTCACTACCAGGTGGTGATCAGTTGACAACTCAGCTCTTCTCTTCACACAGCTGTCAAAAACATGCAGACACAGATTCACCAATACAACAAAACTGATCATTGAACTGTGGCCTAGAGTGCTTTGGTGCCCTGTGCACTTATGAACCCCCTTATGCTTAATGTTCATTATGGACAAACTGTGGTTAGCACAGAAGTCAAATTAACAGAACACCACTTGGGTTCAGATCAGACAAACAATTCCTCCAGGTCACACCCTTCCAGGTTTCATTGTCATTACCTATGTGAGCATTAAAGTGCCAGGTAGAACACCTACTGTATCAAGATCACTTTTTGCCCGAGGCATGGTCATGCACGAGGTGAAAAGGTGGGAGCACATCATTTACAGGACCACCACTATTCCACCAAAGGCTTTTGAGGTGAAGCAGGTGAAGGATGAGGTATCAGTGAGTATGTCCTCGTTTTCTGGTATAACCAGATCATCCCTGCAGTGCCAGAAGTATATTGTCAGAACACAGGGAAAACATAAGCTTACTGCTGAATGAACACAGTGACTAGGAACGAGGACTTAATTATGGTTGTGTGTGTTTTTTTATTTTAATTTTGGGTCGGCATTTCACAACATACAGTATAAATAAAAGTGAAATCTTTATTCAAACAAAACACAACCTATAGTTTTAAGGTGTTTTAAAATGTTCAAATGAATGATAATATACATTTTAGGAAGGCTAACTTTAATGGTATGAGACTGAAACTAGAAACTATAAACTGGATGGAATTAAATAGCAAAACTGATGAAGAGGCATGGGAATTTTTTGAAAGCACATTATTGCAAGTGCAAGAGGACTTCATATATGTTTCCAGTAAAACTAAATCTAGGAAACTGCAATCAAGGTGGTTTACTACAGAAATTAAGAATAAAGTCAGGAAGAAAAGGGCTCTCTTCCACAAATGGAAAATAACCTAATGATTTCAAAATAAAGCAGGAGTATCTAAGTCTACAGGTTGAGTTAAAAAAATAACATTGGACTCGCAAAGAGGAATGTAGAAAGGAAGATTGCGTTGAAGGCAAAGGATGACATTAAAAGTTTCTTCCAATATTTTAACTCCAAAAGAGCTCTGAAAGCTGAAATGACTAATTTGCAGGATAGTAAGGGCCTTATAATTAAAAATGAAATTGAAATAGTAAATGAGTTTAATGATTATTTTACACGGGTGTTCACAGTGGAGGACTTACCACCATTTAGTACAAATACAGTGTCATCTATGACCAATATATGTATAACTGAGGCTGATGTGGTACAAAGCCTAGCTAAACTCAAAATAAATAAATAAATGGCATCTTACCTACAGTTTTAAAAGAGATGAGGGATATTAGCTGTTATTAACCATTAACTTTACTATTTCAGAAATTCTTATCTGTATAGAATATCAGTTTAACTTGCATCACTGGAAAAGTAATGGAAGCTATAATCCAAGTGAAAATTATAGATTACCTGAATTCAAATAACATTCTGAGGGATAGCCAACATGGATTTAGGAGAGGTAGATGCTGTTTAACTAATCTACTGGAGTTCTTTGAGGAAGCTACAAGAGAAATTGATCACAAAAAGGCCTACGATGTGATCTATTAAGATTTCCAATAGGCTCCTGCGAAAGCTCAAAGCTGCAGGGATTTTAAGACCTGTAGCAGCTTGGATTGAAAACTGGTTAACAGACAGGAAGCAGTGGGTAGTTTTTAGAGGCACAATGTCATAGTGGGCCTGCTTTCATAGTGGGGTACCGCAGGGTTCAATTTTAGGACCACTATTGTTCCTAATTTACATTAATGATATTGACACCAA
>JAOYFF010000038.1:18146134-18156437 GCA_025773925.1 Cryptomyrus ogoouensis
TTTCAGTATCTCACACACACACACACACACACACACACACCATAAATCTAGACAATATGGTTTGCCAGAATGAATGGATCGGGCAGTATCAGAAAAAGTTATGCAGTGTATGCACAAGCAGCGCCAAAAAAAGCGACGTGGTCTATGTATGCTCGAAAATACTGCGCATGAGCAGACATGTGAGGTACAAATCAGGTGGTTGGTATGGACTGGTAGTGTCATACACCCCACAAAGCCCCACTCACCCACACCTTGTCAAAAAACGCAAAGGGAAAGTAGTATTACAAAGCACATAAAGTACAAAACAATGAGTGTCGAACACAGGTGTGTATATATATTTGAGGCACCCATATCTAGTCAATTCGTATTTTTTTTTGGTTCATGTGAAACAGTTTAGCAGAGGAACAAAACAGCACTGAAAAATGTTATATAATGCTATATTTTGAAAATAAGCACTTAACTGAACAAGCTGATTGTTAAATACCACTTACATTTCATTTCACGTACTTGGATATTTTGTCAATATGTATTTTCTAAGAATCAAGAATTTATTTTGCAATGGGGGGAAAAAAAGGATCAGAGGAATGTGACTAGTAAACTCGGTAACACAGCCACCCTGCAGCTGGGCATGCATATAGGACAAATACAACAGATTACAGTATACAGAGGGACTATAGTCTAGGAAAAGAAAATGTAAGTGAATTTTAAAAGGTTGCTATGTGTTATGATAATTTGACACATTAACACTTTGACCTGTGCAATGTGTGAATGTACAAAAAGTTTAATTCTTTTAGTTTTGGAAACCAGTTCATCTGATTCACTGCACAGAAATGGCTCAAAATAACAATTCGTACAAGAATCGGACATCACTATTGTTCACTTGGATAGCTGTTTTTGCATGGCAGTAGTTTCTTGCTATTATCATATCACACTGTAGTTCACATAGTGCTTTTCTTTAATTACAAGCATCTAAAAATCATGCAAATACAAATGCAATTCCACGTTGCATTGGACTTGGGTACTAATATATCAATCACGTTACAACAGATTCTCAGTGTGAGACGTTGTAGCAGGACTGACTGCAAATAGTACATTACATTTTCGTTTTCCTCTGAATTTTTGTACTTAATTTTTATGTACCTTTATTTTAAATGTCAGTTTACTGGTAATTTCGCTGCTTTTACTTTTTGAGGAACGCAAAACTTTGTCCATGCGTAAGTTAAAACTGCTAGTGTTTTGGATCATATTCACTTAATGAAACAAGCAAATTAAGTCATTCACCTCAAATACATCTTTCACCTCAAATTTTTCCCTCAAATTTACAATGATTTCAAATGGCTTAGGCAGAGAACAAAAAAAGCAGAAATCCATCAAAAAGCAGAATTTTTTCATCCCTGGGGGCGATGGTGGTGCAGGAGGTAGTGCTACCGTTCGGCAACCGGAGGGTTGCAGGTTCATGCCCTGGGTCCTCCTGACCCCATCGAAGTGTCCTTGAGCAAGACACTGACCCCCAAATTGCTCCCGGGGAGCTGGTTGGCGCCTTGCATGGCAGCCTCCACCACCGGTGTGTGAATGCGTGAATGTGAGGCATACATTGTAAAGTGCTTTGGTACTCGTAAGAGTAGTAAAAAGCGGTATATAAAATGCAGTCCATTTACCACTTGCAGTCCATCCCTGAATGTAAACAATAACCTGCATATTATTTTTAGTATACCATACACTGCATGAGTAATACTTAAATAACCATGTCGGCACTATAACTAGTTGGGATGTCAGTGAAAGGTTTAAAAGTAATTGCTAAAGTAATTACTCAATATGCAATTGTTTCTCTGATAGTAGTGTAACTGGGTAGAATAACATGTGTGTACACCAGCATAGATTATTTCTATACATAATGAATTAGTCCATTCATCTTCCAACCGCTTGTTCAGTAAAGGGCTACAGAGTACTTCAAACAATTAAGTGGTCTACTTATCTGTGAGCAAGAAAATCAGAAATGACTCTATGCAAGCCATATTGATACTGCTGTTCAGATAAACAAGCATGAAAATAACATTCAGAAATATTCAGGAATCATTACCTTCTCTACATCCTTGATTCTTCCTCAGTTCTTCTACTTCTCAAAAGTAATGCTTGCATACATGTTTAAATCAGAGTTATTGCCATTCTGTGAACCCAAAGGTTTGGCTATTTGAGAGTTGAACTCCAGAGGGTTTTGATCTTTGAGTAGGTCCAAATAAATGTAATTAAGGCTATCCTGGGGAGAAGGTCCAGTCTCACAAGACATGCCATTTTTTTCTTGAGCTGCCAACTCACAGGGTTTTAACCAAACATTTTCAAAGGATGCAGAGCTGTCGCACTTCCCGTTTTGCATGCTGAATGGTGCCATTATACCACATGCCACTGCTGTTGATGAAAAGGTCTCAGAACCATGTCGACGCCGGCCCTGTGGATCCACTCGAATGACTCTGGTACCCTGTTTCTGGTTGGGCATAGAACTCACTCTGGTGAAAGCACCTAAGCCAGATGTTTGGTTCATCATTCCAGGAAACCCATTCAATGCTACACCTTCATGCCTGGGTGATATAATGTTTGATGGGGCTTCAGGAGCAGACCCGCCCATTTTGGGGTTTCTGAGAATCGGATGTTCCTCAGCGTGGTTCACACAAGTGGATCTCAACTGCATACTGACATAATCGCTGCTCTGTAAGTCATCACTGCCAAGAACAGAAAGGGAAGGAGCTTCTACAATGGTTGACTGATCTGCAGAAGCCAATATTTCATTTGAACGGCAAAGATTACTGCCAGAACCCAGTTCTGTATTCATGTACTCAGAAAATTGTTTCTCAGATCTCTCACAGCTACCATCTAAACACACGGGTAGGAGGGACACCAGGCTTGCTGTGGAGGACTGATCATTGAAGTCAATGTGGACATATTCTCCTGGGCTTTTAGGTTCATTTAGAAAGGTGTTTTCCCTGGCACGTGGAAGCGTACCGGCTTTGCAGTTTTCTAGAAAAAGGTGAGTTGGTCGTTTTGGTTGGCCCAAAAATTCTACCTTTGTGGGTGTGACTATTTGTTGCCCACCATTTCGTCCCCCAAGACTGTCACTACTAAGAGAGGAAGAGGAAGACTCTTCTAACTGGACAGAAATGACAGACAAGGGCCGGGGTGTCTGATGGTGTTGTCTATCTCCATGCCTAAAAGAGCGAGGCAGGGAGTGGTAAGAATTAAGAGGATTGCATGGCTCCTCCAATGGGTAGAAGCAACAGTCTGCCAGAGTACTTTTGCTGGAGTAACTAGCTGGATACATGTTCATATAATCTCCAAAGGCCACCTCTCCATCGTTACTCTCCACTGAGTGTTTGGGATCGGTCCCGTTAGTCCAGATTTTGCTGTACTTTGTCTCTGGGGAACAACTTCCACTGGGTGACATCATCATATAGCCATGCATTATGGAAACAGGGTGGGCACTGATAATTTGCTGAGGTGCCGACACATTTCGAGGGCTCATGGGCATGTACTCATTACTTTTAGAAGGCTGAGGAACCACACCTGGGGACATGGGCATATACCCATCATCCTTGTGACCTATAGCACTAGCATCTGTTTGCAGATCCTGCTCAGGGTATGAATCTGTGGCTGCAAATGCTGATTGTCTATCGATGGGCACTCTGATGCACTGGTGTATTGGCATCATTACTGTATATGAACCTGCAGAATCCTGAGAGGGGTTCTTCTGGTAGCAGGCAGTATTGACTAAGGCACCTGAAGAGTGTGTCCTCTTCCTGAAGCCTTTCTCTGGCTCCGCTGTGCAAGACTCTGAACAACAAGACTGAAAATGTCCACTATATCCATTCAACTGCAGGCCAGCTGTTGCCATACATATGTAGCTACGGAGTTCCTCCTCTCTGGCAGGAGGTGTGTGCTCTATGGAATCTGGCGTGACACTATGAAATGAGCCCCTAAAGTCACAGGGACTTGATCCGTATTCGTCAGAAGAGATGAAGTCCCCATCACTAGGAGACCCAGAAACTGAGGTGCTGGAGCGACGTGGGTATAAGCCATCAGAGGAAGAACCATGGCCACTAGTACTGCTGGATGAAAGGCTGACTGGACTAGTAGCAGAAGGGGAACAGCAGGCAGCAGGCATGGGAGTGGAGCGACTATGGCTGAGAGGTGGGTGGAGCCTAGAGGAACCTCTAGGGCGGTGAGGGTGGGTCCGGGCAGTAATTGGACTTCCTGGACTCCCGTCCACTGATGCAGGGCGGGACATGGTTCCCTCGCCATCACTGGAAGCCCGCACCCTAAAAGAGTGACTGTGTTTTCCTGAAAAGGCAGGTGAACCGGCTGTGAGGCTCTCTGCCCGGGACCTTCGGCTGAGTCCCACCTGGCTGGGGGGTGGGTTGTTCTGATGATGCCTTCTCAGTGGAACGGAAATGGGATTGGAACAGTTGGAGGAGGACTGACTTTTACTCCGAGGACGAAACTCTTCACTCATGGCTTTCATTGCCTCCAAGATTGTTTCGTGCATATTCTGCGCAACAACAGAGTCATCCACCTGCATCCAAAACTCTCCCGATCCCGTAACAGCAGATCGTCCTACTTCTATGAAAAAAAAATTCTCAGAGTGACCACAGCGCCTAATGTTCATTAACTGAAGCACAACAGCTGCAGCATCGGAATTAAGTTTCACAAAGCTGATTGTTTTATTTGTCAGACACAGTCTGTAAATCCCAACCAAATTCTTTATTTGTCCTAAGCCCTTGGGTTTTAAAATAACTTGCCAGACGTCTTTGAAAGCAGGTCCAGGGGTGGCCTCTCCATAGTCCTCCACAGTTATACTGTTCCCAAAAGGTGCATAGATCTTCCCTCTGTTATGCAGGTCAACTAGTGCCTCATACCACAGATCCTGCTCTTGTTCACTATCAGCTGCAACTGCAAAATACTCATCCTTAGTGTACAGAGCGATTAAATACTTGTTTTTGGAATCTACTCTTTTGTTAATATTAAAGCAGTTATGTAGTAAAATTGACCTTTTGGGAGCCCCAGACTTCTGGTTCCATTTTTTCTCATTTTCATAATATTCCAGTCTAGAAGGTCCTGATACAGTGGCAATCCGTAGAACAAAAAATCTCTTGTGCATGCTTTTAGGCTTCCTTAAATACCCCACCTTTCTCACGTCTGAAAAACAACCCTGCTCTGTAACTGGACTTGCCATGTTGCTAAAACACCTTCAAAACTTTTATATATTTTATATTAATTCAAACTCGTGCACGACTTTAACAATGTTTACAGATTTAAAAAGCCATCGCCTTGCCTCAATTACAGGCTCACAACGCAGAGCCAAATAAACCGTCAGCACGGATATGTAGACCTCCCGTATAGTTGGTTTCTTATAGTAGAGTTTTTCATCTTCAATTCATTTAAAAAAAAAAAAAAGTAATATACAAAAATCGGTACAATATTGTAAATCCTGAGTAGGGTGGGAGAAAAACCTGAAACGCACCCCCAGTTATGTCGAAAATCGTACATTTACTATCAAAGAAAGCATCGCCTGTGTGCGACCCCATTTATTTAGCGAGACAATCCAGCCAATATTCTCTAACCACAGAAATATGATCAAAACAAATGCATGAAGAAATTTTTGTTAAATACTTGCAAAATCAGTAGCCCATCTGAGTACGACGCGGTATCCTTTTTCCACTAATTTCACTTGTCCAATATGTACCAAAACAAGGTGCTACGTCTTGTGTTAGTGTGGAGACAATCATGCCTACTGCTCCAGCTCGTGCTGTAAAAGAGTAACACGTGACGACTCGATGCGTGGACAGTTCACGGACGGATGCAACCTAGCTTGCCATAACGTCAAGCTGGCGCGCCCCGCCCCACCCCATAATCAGGAATCCCAAAACTGAGGGTGCTACTATCTTTAGAGCTATTCGGAGCTCTCATTGGACAAGGGTCACGTCATTCCACTAGAACCCCCAAAATAGGTCCTTTGAAAGTTAGATGGAGCTTGAGGCGATGTAATACGTGAAGGGTCGGTTCGCCTACAATAGAAGTGTTTTTTTCCCTTTTTTCTTTAAATACGGTTTGTAAATTGTTGCGGTTTTTACATTTGCTGGGGTGTGGCTAAACAGAACAACAACCTGGGCCTTTGACTTGTCAAATCTTCTGGACACTGACGATGTAATAGTTTTAAAGTACAATTTTAATGCATGTATACTCGTCTGTTCATTTCTGTACGTATTAACTGATGATTATTCTAACAAATGATGCACTTTGGGAGGCGAACAATCACAAATGCTTTAGACAGGGAATCTCACAAGCCATAGCCAAATGTACGTGGTGTTGATTGTATTGTCTTTGGAAAATATCAGAGAGCGGCATGGCGATGTAGTAGTTAGCACCTCAAACCCCTGGGACCGGGGTTTTGGTGTCCCCGTTTTGTCGTGGGGTGTGCTCCGGTTTTCTCTCACAGTTCGAAAACATGTTGAGGTGAATTGGAGTTGCTAAATTGTCCGTGTGTGTGAATAGTGTGTGTACCCGTCTCAGGTTATTCCAAGCGGATATAGTAAATGGATGGAAAATATCAAACAGGAATTCTAGTGGTTATTTTTTATCAGTTATCATGAATTAATAAAAAGAAAACTCCGTCGTACCACTATTTAACGGGTCATTCGGGTTAAGGTTTGTTTCTGTTTTAGCAGTTTTACTAACAATAACTGTTAAAAGGTTGGAGATTTATGAGCTAGTCAGCCGTCTGCCTTTCTGAAGCTTACCGGCATTGTCTAGTCGTTGCTGCCGCCTACTGTCCCGAAAAGAAATTTACACGCTTGGAGGGCGATTCCTTTGAAACCAGCACGTGTTAGGACAAAGAACGCATACAGCTTCAGAAAGGGTAAAGATGACATAAGAAAAGGATAAGGTCTGGTTTAAGACCTTGTACCACCAGGGCCAATTGTAATAAATAAAAGACCCCAGACTCGAAGTCATTTTTGAGCTAGGTGATATAATTCCTCCGCTGTGTCTTGGCTGTGCACCAGGGCTTTCATTCTGTGGCATTTGAATAGAGCTGCTCCATTGGTTGTCTACCAGGTGGTATCTCATAAGATTTTTGGAGTTACTGCATTTGACTAATCTCAAATCTGAAGGAACACAGCTCTATTTCATGGTCATAAACCCAAATTTCAGCCTTTTGTAATCACAGCCTTGATGTTTCAATCATTACTCACATGTACCTTTTAGTCTAAGGTAAAAAAAAAAGGAACATTTGTACATTTTTTGTACGATTTTACCTTGTGGAACAAAAATATATGGCTGTATCTTTTTTTTTCTGACAGTGCTTATGAAGACGATCCCAAGTTACTTGATGTCCTTCCCTAAGGGAGGACTGTAACAAAATTTAGGTGGGTCTGGATGCTTTTCTTTGTAAGAAAAGGCTTCTGTTTTGCAACCCTACCCCATAGTCCAGGAGAATATGGGAGATTGTTGTCACATGTAGTACACAACCAGTACTTGCCAGAAATTCCTGTAGCTCCTTCAGTGTTCCTGTAGGCGTCTTGGCAGCCTCCCTGACCAGTTTTCGTCCCGTCTTTTCATCAATTTTGGATAGATAGGCAGTTCTCAGTTATGTCCCATATTTTCTCTATTTCTTGATTACTGTCTTCAGTGGGTTCCATGGTATATCTAATGCCATGGAATTTCTTTTTTGTATACTTCTCCTGACTGATAGCTTTCAACAATGAGATCCTTTTGACGTTTTGTAAGCTCTCTGCAAACCATAGATGCAACTTAGTAAATGTCAGGAAAATCCCACTAGGACAGCTGAACTTTATTTGGGCTAATCAGAGTCACTTTAATTGATGACAAGTGTACCCAAAAGGACTGAATGCTGTAATTAAATCAAAAGGTGCTTCAACAAAGTATTAGTTTAAGGGAGTGCACATTTATGCAACCAGCTTATTATACTTTTTAAATTTGTTTTATATTTTCCCTCAACATATTTGTTTGTTTTTCAATTGAAATGTACAGCTTATAAGTCACATTAAAGGTAAGAAAACTTTTGAAATGTTTTATCATGGTCTCATTTTTTTTTACATCACAAAACCTGGCATTTTAACAGGGGTTTGTGCACTTTTCATATGCACTGTATAACCCCCAAACTAGATGCAAACTGAAAACTTTATGTATGATTTACTGTAACCCTGTACTGGAAAAGTGGTTATGGAAGATGGATGGATGGATATTAAGTTAAAGCTTGATTTATTTACACGAAGCCTCCATCTAGAACTAATATTAAAGACCTGTCTCTTGCTCTTATTCTGGATGGGATGTACAAGAAATAATTCAATATGATGCTTTCAGATGCTTTTCCTGTATACATTGCGGTCAATGAGTCATATATATAGCACTATCATTGCAGTCGATTAAAGAATGTATAGCTACCATAAAACAACTGCAAGCACTTATGATTCACATACATGGTGCCGGCTGTCTTGCTGTGATACTTAGACCTTACAAACACCTTGCTGCCCATTCCAAAGTTGCTCACGCTAATGTTTTCCTGGGCATCATTTTGGTGATCTACTTTAGCTTTTAGGGCTAATGACACTGTAAGACTTCTCATGTATGGTAATAAACCCACAGACGTTTAAGCCTTTAATTCATTTTAGAGGTAAATTCTACAATTTCTGCTCTCAAGGTGAGTAGTACCTTCAAATTTGACATGAAAATGATATTAATAATGATATCACATCGGCTCATATAAAATGTCTTAAGTTACGTAAATAAGTTGTAGAAGTTGCCTTTTCGACATAATTCAAACTGAGCTATATTCCTAAGATGGACATTTATTTTTTTAAATGTAATTTAACCACTTATTTTAAATGTGTAAAATTAATTACATTTATCATTTAGGCCTTTAAACCCTAGAATATATTGCGGCTTTGACACCTCATTACAATTTTACTAACTGTATTATCCTGTTCCAGTCTAATATGTCTTTGCGTGACGCGGCTCTCAGACACACGTGATCACTTCGTCATTCTTAGTTTTACTTTCGGGTACGAAATGACGACATCGGATGAAATTCAATTTCAGAATCACTTAACTGGTACGCAAAACAGTAGTCTTTTTCATATTTTATTTACCTGCTACATTACTTAAGCAGCTGCGATTCTTTTCTCAAAAGTAAACAAATTAAGAGACCAGTCTCAAAATACTTAAGAAAGCGCCAGCATAGTTACAGCTAGCCAACAACGCTCAACATCTGGTGAGTCATAAAAAGTTTTATATTCAAGAAATGGTTTCATACTTTAACTGTTACTGTGACGGTTATGAGCTACACCATGTCCTCAATAGCTAAGCGAGCTAAAACTATTTATCTTAACTTTTTTCTAGAAAAGTAACGGAACATGAAAATACGTTCTCGAGGTGCACATGGTTTTCCAGTGATTAACAAATGTGCAGTGTGTCTGCTGAAGCAACCTCTACACGAGGGCTGTTCATTCCTGCTCCTGAAGATCGACCACCCTGCATATCATCAGAAATAGAAATGAAAAGCCCCGCTTTACACAAATACTAAAGTCCGCTTAAGTAAAATACTTCATGTAAAGAAATGGATGTAAGGTTTCAGTGTGTTCCTTCACATCATTCTAGGTGTAAAAAAACAGCACAAAGTGGGCCTGTAAAATTACAAATAGATGAATACTGCGTGTTTTATATTGAACGAGCGATTGAACTGTAGTGTGATTCATCATTTTATTCAGCATTGGTAAAATACGTATACCGAGCAGTACTGAAATATGAGTGAAGCTTTTTGATACATAGAAAGCATTTCAGGTACCTTTGTGTAATGTCTTGTTACAATATTAAGAAAACGCAACACTGTTACTTCGTTGCTTCTCTATAGCTGTTTATTTACTTCCTGTTCCGGATAGTGGATGTCACGTGTGTTTCCTTCGGCACTTTCAATTTCCCCCCACGGTCCAAAAACGTGCCGGGTTTCATTGTATTGTTGCCTACATTTTCTTCGTGTCTGTATGTTTTTGATTAAGGCAGGGAGGCATAGAAACAGGGGGAGCGGAACCAGTGGGATTTGCCCCCATCTCATCTCAAACTCTCTCTTCCGTCATTGCCTATACTGGCCTGAGTGTACCCTTCATACATGTTAAGTGACAATTGTTACCATGTATTATGTAGGCTTGGGCTGTAGTATGGTATGCAGAGGTGGACATTTCAGGTCCATAAAGTAAAAATCCAAACCAGGATTTCGTTTCAACCAACCAGTTGAGTACTC
>JAOYFF010000038.1:18156537-18168835 GCA_025773925.1 Cryptomyrus ogoouensis
ACTCTTGATGCTCAACTGGTTGGTTGAAACGAAATCCTGGTTTGGATTTTTACTTTATGGACCTGAAATGTCCACCTGTGACGGTATGCTGTGGTCTCCATGATTTTGAAATTGGTCAGGGGTGGGTGGTGTATTGTGGGACTTAAACTATAATATTGCAAGTAAATATTTCCGTACTGTCGTACAATGCAATAATACTGCAGCCACGGGGAGGAGCGTGCCCCTTTTGCCTGAAGAATTGAAAGTGTCCCCACATTTGAGGTTCTTATTGCTAGGGGTGGGTATTGGCACAGATGCCCCAACTTGATATGACTCCAATTCGCAGGCTAACGATTCAATTCAATTTTTATTCTGATGCAATAATGCAATTCAGTTCATTAGGAATGAGATATGAAATAATGTATAGCAACTTTCCAAATTTGGAAGATGTTTAATAAGCTCAAAATGGATCACAAATTAACAAATGCAGAGTCACTGGAAACCAATTGTGAAAACCACTGAAGAAAAGACTGATGGCTTGTATACCAAAATCCTTTTACTTTTAGAACATAGGGGACTGTTTAAAACACAACCAACCTTTCTCTTTAAAAACACAAAAAAAGACTACAAAAGAAAAGTGAAAATAACAATGAGCAAGTTCAAAACTGACATTCCATGTTTCAGAAGACTTTAACTTAAAGATACGCCAAAATATAAATTGGGTCATTCCATGTCAAATCATCACACTTTTGGACCTCCTTGTTACGGATTATAACAAAACTTGGCATGCTGATTTGTACACATGAGTAACTCATGAAACTGAAATTGGGCGAGTCTTGGATCAATATTGAGGGAGATTTAAGCAAACAAAGTTTTAACTTCTTTTTGGGGTTGGGGGCTATGACTTTGGCTGGCTATATTTACCTTAATGTAAGGTGCACAGAAATTGTCCTTATATTGTTTTAAAGTGATTGTCTAGCTCTATAGATTGAACAAATAATATGCTATCATTACAATTTGAATAATTACTATGTAATAACTGATTAAAGTATTAAATATTAAAAATTCAGTAGCAAAAAACCTATATTTCAAAATTGATCCGTTTTTTTCGTAAAGCTAGATCATAATGAAATGAACATCTCCAGAAAATTTGGTCTTTGGTTTTTAAAGTGTTGCTGAGATATCTTGACTTAAAGGTAGTGTCACATGGTTACATATCACTAATGGACCTTTTTAACGGCAGCCAAACTGACATGAAATAGTATAACAAGCACAGGTGTAAGTAATAACATTAATTAAGGTTACAAATATGCAACAATGAAATTTAATGGAAGCTTCATTAATGTCAATGCAGACACCTGTACTTGCCATACTATTGAAAAGGCCCACATGGCTAGTAAATATGGCTAATAAATACCCTGCATTCATCAGAGGTGAGTGAGGTGTGCAAATCGGTCCAGTCTAAGTGCACACTTAGGGAATCACTCGACTTTGCAAGCATCAAAGGTTATATCATGGCTGCATATGACAATAATTGGTGGCTAGGACGTGTTGAAGAAACTATGGATGTTTGAGGTCATTGTGCTGAAAGGTGTAAGTGCAAGCTTTCAGCTCTTGTCGTTATGTGTATATGTATGAGAATGGACTTTTTTGCGTGTATCTGTTTCTTCATGGTTGTGTTCCAAGCCACTTTGCAACAGAATTGTGCTCTGTTGCTTGGTGTTTTCCTAGGTGTGAGATGAGGCCTCGTCAGAGAGGAGGGCACTTGGGCCTGCTCCTGCTGGGTTACCAGCTGCTGCAGATGGGCCTTGATAACATCCCGCCTGTCACACTGGCTGTTCTCGCATTGAACATTTACCTCTTCTTGGCCCCCCTGGCATCACCCATTCAAGCTTGTGTCAGTGTGCAGCAGGCTTGCTGGAACAGGGACTGGCGGCGTCTGCTTCTCGCTCCCCTGCACCATGCGGATGACTGGCACCTCTACTTCAACATGGTGTCACTTCTCTGGAAGGGCTCGCGTCTGGAGCGAAGGCTGGGTGGGGCCTGGTTTTCTTACCTGTTAATTATGGTCACCTTGACCACAGGAGTGGTGTACCTGCTTCTGGCCATGGGTCTCTCTGAGCTCACCCAAGACCCTTCCTACAGCTTGCAGTGTGCGATTGGATTTTCAGGTAGTGTATTTGCCTGTGGCTTTTGGTTCAGGAAACATTAGAAAACAGTTTTATAATTAAGCTATAATTAAGAATTGATAGATTATGGGCTGATTTATTGTAGTGTATACCTGGGTTGTAATACTTTGTTTGACTCATACTTGAGACATATGTGGCTCAGACTTGCACTGGACCTAATCATTTCATGAGTTATACTTGGTTTTGGAATCGGTTGTTTGTAACATTATGATTTGTAATCTTTAGACGACACCTAAAGTCCACGCATCTCGCATTAACACATTTAAAATGTGAGAATCTGTTAGCCTACTAAATGTAACTAGTGATGCTTATTAGGAGTGGGGGGATCAATTCAGTTACGAATCATGGCGATTTTTAGATCACCACTAGAATAAAACTCACCCATCAATCCATGTTCTGTACCCACTTGTCTGTGTAGGGTTGCAGGGGACCAGAGCCTATCCCAGAAGCCACGGGTGTGAGGCAGGGGTGTGTGTGTGTGTGTGCCCTGTTGTGGGTTGAGAAAAAAGGCAATCTGACCAATCAGAGCACTGAGCTCATTGGGGGTGTGGCTTAAAGTTCTAACAGTGTTTCAGACAGGGTGAATAGAGATGTCCAGTATGAGAAATATAACATATTTTTTGGAATATTGAACTATGCAAATCCATTCTCGTAGACATCAAAAAGAAATTTATGAACAGTGAACATTAGCATAATAGGACTCCTTTAAGCACAGCTGTAAAGCAAACAAGTTTGCTCATTTGCACAGTAAAAATGAATATGAAAAATTAAATCAAACACAGAACTACATCATAACACTAATAATGAAACTGAGTCCTGTGTTCTTTACTATGCAGTGCAGACTGTCCCCAACCTATGACTGGGTTCTATTTAGAGATGCACCGATTGCAATTTTCTTGGCCAATTCCAGTTTTTGATTATTAATTTTCTTTTGAAGTGTGACCTGCCAATACCGAATATTTGCCGGTTCCGATTTTCTTTCTAAGAACTGTAATTGATAGCATATACAAACAAAAATCAACTTCAATGCAGAATTTTATTTTCATAATAAAAAATGTTCACAAACTTCACAATTTCCCCCACACTGCACTAAGTTGTAGGATCTTCTCTCATTTAAACAAGTCACAAATTAAAGTGCTCTGTAATTGTAAAGCGGTACAAATAACAATTAACTGAAAATGAGTTGCTGTACACCCAATTTTATCTGACATATTTTACTTTTCAAAACAAGAGCAGGTGCAACAGATATAGGCCTAAATAACAAATCAGTTACTTGTATCATTTTCCACTATGTTTAAGTTCCCCAGATTCCACGACATTGACCTTTTTAAAATGTTTTACTCGTCTTAAAAAAGCCCATAAGTTACATAATGTACAGACATTATAGCGCAGGGGGTTAAAGTTTCACTAAAACATTTTTATTCTGTCAGAGGAAAAAAAACCTTAGCTAGCTTTGCAATGTTAATGATTGTTCCTTTTCAAGATTATCTAGTATATGTTTAATAATTAGTTTAATCAGTTTAAAGTTTATCTCCAATGTTTCATCATGTTTTCGTGGTGGTTCCCCTATGGTTTACTTTGGCTTTGCATGTATTACTAATTGCAAGCTTTGTGTTTTCTTCACTCACAGTGAAGAACTTCCACGTTAACAATATTAGCCGATTCCGGTCCCTGGCCGGTCTATCAGTGCATCTCTAGTTTTGTTCTGACAGACAGGTCATATGGTTGAAATGTATTTTTACATATATGGACTGTGTGAGTTGTCCTAAGATGCATATATTGTAAATTAGGGGTCTTATCTATCAGAGACTTAGCCACGTAGTACAGTAATAGGTTTGAGGCCCCCCCCCCCCAAATTATTTATTACTAAAGAAGCACTTAGCCACCAGTTAATAAAACCCCTCAAAATTAGACCCCCTCCCCCTTGTGGGCAAAATCTGCCAACCTATCTTGACACCCCCCAACATTTATTTCTGGCTACGGACCTGCTGAGTATGCTTGTATATCTAGCTCGGACTTGGATTAGACCTTTCATGACTTGTCACTTTATGTGGACTTGGGATAGGATGACTTGACTACAGTCATGGTATATGCCACTAACTTAATATCTGTCTCTTAGCAAACATGCTGTTGAAACAATGTCTTTAATATTTATGAATAACTGTCTTCTGTTGAATTTGATATAGCTTATTTCAAATGTATCTCTTTACTAAGCAATGTGGTCTAATCTAAGTGAATGAGTGTCGACTGTATAATTTTCCCCTCTATACTACAGTAGCATTCCATGCTCATAGACTTTTATGTGTGTAAGGGCAGGGGACTGATAAATTATTTTTAGTATCTATTTAGTATATAATGTAAGGAATCCACTTGCAGAGTCTCCGCAGTTTCAGCAAAACAATGGTTTATTGAACAGTGAAAAATAATATAATGTGATACAGTGTAGACATACATCGGGTTCTGTAAGGCAGCTCAAATAAAAATTAAGGACAGTTCTTCACCCCCCTTTATACCCCAAAAGACCCTCCCCAACAAGGTGCTGTGTGTAGGTGTAGAGAGTGAATTTACATATAAAGAGTGACTCCCTGGCCTGTGAGGAGCCTGGAGCAGGGATGGGGCAGGACAGGATGGAGACTTTCTGATCATTGTAATTCAGTCATCTTCCTTATCACCCTAGTGGTGCCGATTGGAACCCCCATTCTCTCCCTGACTTCCCCCATGATCATAAATTGCTAACACTGTCTGTATCCAAATGATCAACCAAGAACCTTGGGGCATCTTTACTACTTTTCCTTACAATATTGAATTCTAATGCAGTTTAAAGGGTTGTAATCTCCTTTAATTTTTTTCAGTATTTCAGCAATATATCAATAATTCACAGTAAAATAACTTATTTTTGCATTGTTTTTTAGGGGTGCTGTTTGCCTTGAAAGTGATTAATAACTATTACAATCCAGGTGGTGTCACCAACTTGATGGGCATACCTGTATCCAATCAGATAGCTTGTTGGGTTGAACTTGTTCTCATCCATCTTCTTTCACCAGGGTGAGTTGGAATGTGTTTGGGGCGGGGGGAATCCAGTTTTAAGAAGCCTTTTATTTCCACTGGCCTATCTCAACTCAGCATTAAGCTCCTGTCATGATGGCATGTGTGTGATGTTTACATGTGCTTCCCATGTAGGTGAAGGCTTCCTCCCACAGTTTGACAGCTCAGTTACGTGAATTAAATTCTCAAATTGCCCTTAGGGTTGTGAATCATGAGAGGCCACATGGTGATGCCCTGGCCAGCACACTTAGCTCATTTACTGCAGGAGTTTGTTATTATAGACAAGCATATCTTACTTAGATGAGTGTTGTGTTTTTGCAAGGCAAGCTTGCATGCTTCTTTGTGTTTATGGACTCACTGATAATATTAATCTCTTTCAGTACATCTTTTATTGGACACTTGGCAGGGATCCTGGTAGGACTTCTTTATGTCAAAGGTCCTCTAAAGGTGACAATGCAGACATTTGCAGGTATGACATTTTTTTTTTTTTTTTTTTACTCTTAAATGCCTTCAGTAAATATGTATATTATGTTTGCATTAAGGGTGGCATGGTGGCGCAGTGGGTAGCCCTGTTGCCTCATACGAGTGTCCGCCATGGCTCCATGTGTGTAGAGATTGCATGTTCTCCCTCTGATGTTGTAGTGGTTTCCTCCCGTTTCCCCCCTCAGTTCAAAAATATACTGAAGTTGATTGGAGTGACCAAATTGCCCATAGGTGTGCATGGGTGAGTGAGTATGATTGTGCCCTGCAATGGGTTGTTGCACCATCGTGGGTTGTTCCCTGCCTATACCTGTAGATTCTGGGATAGGCCGTGGACCCCCTGAATAGGATTAGCAATTACAGAAAATGGATGGTTTGCATTACATTTGCCATGTCTCTGGTTTGTTATTGTTGTATTAGTTGTTTTTTCTGTGACATGCATATGCCTAAATTTTGTATATTTAACATATACAGTACTATGTAAAAGTCTTAGGCAGATAAAGAAAATTGTTTAAATGATGTTCTTGTAGGTGTAAAACCATTTCAAAATCTCTCCTAAAGTCACCCCAGTATTTGCAGCAACAATCCAATTCACCCATATATTTAGTAACATGACCACTAGTATACGTTGTTTAAATAACTCTATTAATTGAGCTGGTGATGAAATTTAGCAATTACATAGAATGGTTGGGGTGCCCCTGAAGACAGTTTTAGATTAGTGTTCTCACCATCCAATCAGTAACCTTTTGGCGAGCAGAAGAAATTCTTGTTAGTTTACATTGTTTCTATTCATTTGCAAACATCTTAATGTTAAATTGTTGTTGTTTTTTGAGCAAATATATACTTTCTATCCAGATAGCTTTAAACATTTTGTTTTGCACAGCACTGTATATAAAATGCTTAAGTCATATGAAATGTTACTACTGTTGTTTAGTACCATAGTATGGTATGCTTTAGTTGACAGTTATGGTTTTGGTGAATGCAATGGCCTTTTGAACCTTGCCTCAAAGTGATGAAGGATTTGTGCTAAAGCCAAAGGGTTTATATAAGTCTTCACAAGCATTAATGTTTCATGTTATATTTCATAGGGTTTTTGACATCAGATCAATTTAATGCAGGAAGGCAGTACTACAGTTATTCAGGTATGTGTGCTGTGCAGCTGGTGGTTTGGTGAGATGTAATTATATCTCACCATCCTGTTCTGTTTTTATTTTATCATTTGACCCTTATGCAGTTCAAATATACATTTTCAGTATATTTCATATTTAAATGTGTATAAATAAACGTCTGTACTTAGGACACAGTGGCCAAAGTGCATGGCCCCAGCCAAACCCAGAGCTCCATGCCTACACAGGAGGTCTCTCTGAAGAGGAGCAGTATGAGGAGGCTATCAGGGCCAGCCTGAATGAGAGAGGTGAGCGGCTCGGCATTCGCTCACATTGTAAAGTGCTTACTATGCTGTTCTTTACCAATTATTTCCTTTTTTTTTCTTTCTGAAAATCAGAACTGCCAATTGTGCCAATAAAGTACTTTCCTTTGTGGGTGCCTTACTATCTGACTATGCGGAATTAAAATGCTGTATGGTCATTTTACTGTTATTTGCAGGGGTTGCTCCACACGACAGAATGCTGTATGGATTTGTGAATGCAGAGGAGCTCCGACAGCGGCGGCTACAGAGATTTGATCAGTGATCAGATTGTTACCTGAGTGGATGGAACTGCTAAACCTATTAAGCTAAATCTTCTCAAATTCCATCAAAGATTTACTGATATGTAGTATTATTATATTATAGGCAACTAATGTCACTATATAAAATGGCACTGCTTTAAGAATTACATTGTAAAGTATATGAAAGAATCTCTGTGTGGTTTAAATAAAGGGGATTTTTATTTATCAATCTATGTGATGGAAGATCTAAGATATTTTTGCACTTTGATTAAAAAAAATAAAAACGTTAATAGTCACTGAAGATTTGACAAGACTGATTACTTTTAATACAGTTCATTAAGTGCTCTGTGGTGAGTTTTTCCTTATTGGATATAACTATGTTGTGCAAGATAATGCCATAATAATATATTATTAATAATATAAAAGTCTATTTTGAGTCACTGATGTCTGGTTGTTTGTGAAAGATTCAGAAGTTGCTCCCATTTATTTAGTGTCAACAGCATCTGCATAAATACATGCAAAATATTTTAGGGTATTTGGTGTCAGGAACTTCAGTGTTAGAGCAACTGATATTCTAAAAGAACTGGGTCAGCATTCACATACATTTCGTATCCCCCCCCCCCCCCACTCAGCCTGTTAAATTTATGGTGCCCTGTGTGTCTTCAGGTCAAATCCTAGAATTGCCCCTGTGTGACGCTTGAATTCCTTTTTTATTATCTTCTAGAACCAGAGTGCAACACTGATGTTAAAGCATAAAGCAACAGTTCTGTGAGTGGAGAGCAGAGTTATTAGTGGCACGATCGCTCAGCAGCTAGCAAATCTGTGTTTCTAAATTACCCATAGTGTATAGCTGCCCTACCATAGACTGGCATCCCCACTCAAGTGTATTCCCATTCCCTGTGCTGTCAAGAATAGTCCTAGGGCAGGCGGGTGGGCGGAATTATGTTTATATTATATTGTGGGGACCAGATGTCTGGCTTTAACAGAAAAGAGTGGATTTTCATGAATTAACTTAAAGAGAATAATGACTTGCTCCTGACACAGAACAGATAAACTCAGTTCTTATTCTGGGTAGAACTGATATGCTTTCACCATTTCAACTATCACCAACATGTTATACCTAAATAAATATTCGTGTTACAGACATAAAGTAAGTGGTACAAATGCTCTACAACATACCACATATAGTTAAGCAGTTAATACAAAATCAATAAAATATTTTGTTCAATATAACTATAATGTTTTTACTGTGGGTTCTATGGTGAATAGTAGTATAACATAAATTGCAAACAATTGCTGACCATTGGCATCTCGCTTTAAGTTACAGTGAGTATTGCTTGTTTATTCCAACATTTGGCTGGGCATAATTTTGCAGTCATGTTACCCAACTTGTCTGCTTTTTTAATTGTACCCTTTGTAATATGGACACATTTCTTACACTTCTTTAAACTCTATGCAAACTCTAATACAAATGTAAGAGTTTATTTTTAGTTAGAGTTCAATGTAATGTAACTCTATAAGAAATGTTCAAAGGCGGCAATTATGTGGTGGTTGATTATCAGAAAAAAAGAGTACATTTTCTTGTCACTGGGGCTATACCCTTAAGGGTGTGCCAATTGTACCCTAGCTGTAGGTAGATATACCTTTTAGTCTAATTTAAGGTACAAAAATGGACTCTGAAGAACATCCCCAAAATACAAACAACATTAATGTACCCCTAAATGGTATAAAGATGTTCCTCATAGTCAAAGGTACAAGTTCCTATAGCTTAGGGTACAATTGGCAGACCCTTGAGGGTATAGCCCCAGCGACAAGCAAAGGTACAAATTGGTACTCCATTTTTTGACAGTTTAGTGTCAACGCACTATGAATTCTTAAAACATATTCTGTATAATTCCAATATCTAGAGCAGTGGCATATTTTTGAATACTTGAAAAGTGCATGTTCTCAAAAAAAAACAATATTGATAAAATTTATGAAAGTACTTTTTAGTTTTTCATGTCCGTTAACTAACCAAGTGATTACCTTGGTAGTGTGAGGGTTCACCCCCCTCCTGATGGCAGAAAACGTGTTAAGGCGTTTGAGACATATCCTCTACCTTGATGTTTTGCATTACTGATTGTTTAATTATTTTTCGCAGTTCTAGCGTTTCTTTCTTTTTGTTTTATAGGGGAGCAGAATGCTGGGTTTCTTCTGGAGCAGTTGGTTAATTTCCAAAAAAAAATGGAAATGATTAAACCTATGAGATTGATCGATCTGCTGGTACCCAAGCCCCCACAACCCACCTATTATATCAGAGTGTGAAACTTTTGTACAACATAAACTGGTCTGCACATATCAAAAGGTTGGGAACTATGCTTTTGAATAGTACATTAACAAAACTGCTAAGCCAACTTGATGTAATGGAATATCTTCATTTTCTGTATGCCATTCTGGAAAAAACCATCTGTTAAATAAATTGACATAAATGTAAATTTTGGGTACCTTCATATAGCAATTTTAAGCCAATTAAAAACATTATTTTACTATAATCTGTTCTTTGAATTTCTTCTGTGGAATATTTTGTGTACTGTAACTGTGTTCTATGTGTGCATTCAAACAAGTTATCTGAAATATCTCAGTGTCTTAAATGTATTTTCCCAGATAATATAATAAGCTGTTTGTGCATTTTCAGTGCATTTCTGCTAGCAAATGCAGCGTGTAGGGCTCAGGTGATGGAAGTGTCACTGTTTCATGCAGACGCTGCACCGGCCAGCATGCTGGCGCTGCAACATCTCATCCTTGAGTATCTCCAGTGACTTGTTGAGTCCTGATTGTCCCAGTTCATCCACATGGGTCAACCAGAAGCTAAAGCCCATGGTGAAGTAGCTGCAGGTGCCTTGTTCCCCTTGGCACTCAATAATTGGCTGGGTACGGAAATCTTTCAAACAGCTTCCTGGCGACATCAGAGCCTGCCCAGCACCAATGTCGCCTCCACTTGTGTGCTGAAATGCATATCAAAGCACTTTCAGAAAGATATCCTCTCCTAAAAATTAGTCTAATCATGCAGGAACTGGTATATTTAGGAAATTACAACATTATACCATTAATTTACTTTAAAAATGCATTAACCTCATGAGTGCAAAATAGAAACCTTGACCATACTTACCATGAGGAAGGAGTATCCTCTCCACAGTGTTCGCCAGCCAGAGGGACAAAGTGGGCTAGATGCATCCTGGCTGTGCATAGCAAAGATGGGTGATTGTGTCTCACATACGACACAGCGGCTGATGTGCTGCTGGATCTGTGCCCCAGATGTGGGTGCCATGGGCATCGGTGCTGTGCTGGCTAGCCAGTAGGACTTGTCGTTGCGTTCAGCATAGCTACAACTGCCCATATTGCAGAAGGAGAATGGTATGGTGCTAAAGACTCTCAAACACGACCCAGTCTGACCTAGGAATGATGACTATAGTTAGCCCGTCTTAGATGCATAGCCATGTTAACAAGCCATCTCACCACTAGTGAGAATAACCTCATTTTTATGGAGTATACATGTTCACCTTGATAAACATACCCAGGTCCATTGTGTGTACTTTCCTCTGGAGTTGCAGATAGGATAGACTGTAACCACTCCATAATGTTTTCATATCGAGTGGGCATGCTGGGATGACCTCTGATTGGCTATGCAGCACAAACAGGAACCCAGAGCTAACCCTCTTAGGCGGGCCTGGATATCCAGGATCACCCTCCTGACCAGTGGCACCTGAATCCAGCAAAAAAAACAAAACAAAAATCTACAAATCTCATCTGCTATCCATAATCCTCAATGGTCACAGGCACAGGACAATGCCACTGCTGTCCCTGGCTTCAGGCTGACCTTGAACTCCTGGCACTCCCTTCTCTCCACTTTTTCCATGATCTCCCGGTGGTCCAACTCGTCCAGAAGGTCCTTGCTGTCCTGGCTGGCCATGCAAACCTCTCTGACCCTTTAAACCTGCAAGAACACATCATAATATACCTGCATGTACATAAAACACCTTGATGAGGGTGTGACCCCCCCCCCCCATTAGACACATCCTCTCACCCCTTACATGACACCTCAACCAGTTACCAAAGCTCCTTCAGCAGCAGATTTATACCACCAAGGTGCACCACTGAGAGCCACAGGAGATCTATCCTGCCTGTGGCCATTAAACTCTACAGCTCTGTTACTTCTGTTATGAGGAGACCAGCGAATATCGAGTACTGGATGCACTACGCTCTCGCTGCTTTTCCCATCATTCTCAGACTATATTCTTAATACTGTTCATTTAACGGGTGCTCACCCTTTGATCCTTTGCATCCTACCACCCCAGGATCACCAGGAGAACCAGGGTGCCCAGGTAGGCCAGGGGGCCCTAGCTGTCCAGGGATGATATGACACGTTTTAGTAGATCTGCTGTCACATACTACTTTGGGACCTACAAAGGAGAAAAGTTGGGGACTCATTATAAAACTCTAACATGCACAACAATATAGTTTGGTAATTTAATTTAAAATAATTTATTAAACATAAATAATAAGAGTAATGTAATTATAACACACTCTTATAATTACAGTGCAGTGTTGCAGCGTGGGTGAAATCCCCAAACTGAAGTATTATGACATCGTGAACTACCTAGTTCACACCATGTCTCGATAGAGAAGAAGTTTAAAGCTTATAAATTTTAGACCAGGGGTCTCCAACTCCGGTCCTGGAGAGCTACTATCCAGGGGTGCGTTTCTCGAAACCATCGTTGCTAACTATGTTAGCAACTTCCATCGTCGAACTATGTAAGTACGACGCAGGTGTTTCCCGAAACTATAGTTCAAACTACATAGGTAACGATACTGCGGACTTATGTAGTACGATGCATCGTTAAACGACGCAGGTGTTTCCCAAAACCATAGTTCGAACGAACGTTCGCAAACACTGTCGT
>JAOYFF010000038.1:18206875-18222174 GCA_025773925.1 Cryptomyrus ogoouensis
ATGATATTTGAAGAAATGTGTGATCATGCCCCAGTCAGTGAAAGTGTGTTTCCTACCCCTAGACCCCAGAGGGTTAACGAGTGTCTGTGGTGACAGATCAGTCTAAAATAATCTGAGGAATATAATTAATAAATCAATATCAAAATTTCAAATCAATTACATATTCAGTTTATTTGAATAAATTATATCTGTGCTGCCAGAAGGAATAGCAGAAAGGAGGTTGTCCTCACTTTTTGACCAGGACTTCCAATTTCTCCAAGGAGCCCTTTGCTGCCCTGTTTTCCAGGGGATCCAGGACGGCCAGGGTCACCATTCCGGCCTTGTGGTCCCACAACACCACATAGACCCTTAATCTTTAAAGGGCCACCACAGGCACACTCTCCAGGAAGTCCTTTGCATCCTTTGATTCCAGTTGCACCTGGCACACCAGGTTCTCCATTGAGCCCAGGGTTCCCCTTGGATCCTGGCATGCAGTAATAACCTGCAGGCACAGTCAGCACACATTACTACTCTCACAATACCAACTGCACTTCTCATGTCTTTAATATCTGTCCCTCTCATTATAGCACTACATACTGATGAAAACAGAAACACACCCATCCATCCTGCAACCACTTATCATAAATAGCACAAATGCATGGATCACAAACACGCCTCGTATACATGTGCTTAAAAAGAACAGAAAATTTTGTAACTGATATATGCAACGGATACATGTAATGGATATTTGTCTGCAGGTGGACCCTATAAGTAAAAATAATACTCACCTCCACAACCTTATTGTTGTCCACCGTCACAGCACAAAACCCCAAATATCACAGAACAAACACACAACAAAAGAAGACAAAGCAAAGAATTACATGCATTCTAAGTATATTTCGCCAGCATGCAAAACAGGCGAGGAACTGGGTCATAAGGGGTGATTGTTTGTGAAGGAACAGGCTGATATACAACAGAAGTATGCAAAAGGTACAGGGGTTGGACAATGAAACAGAAACACATGGTCAATAGTGTTTGAGGTTTCATGCCTATATATACGCGGCCTGATGACCAATCTTCACTAATTGCCCATTCTATCAGTAAGAGCGGAGTGTGAAGGTTGAATTAGCAGAGCAATAGCACAGCTGAACAAAAATATTTCAACCCACACAACATAATGGGAGACATATTACAGTTCAAAAGAGGACAAATTGTTGGTGCACATTTTACTGGTGCATATGTGACCAGGACAGCAATCTTTCTGATATTTCGAGAGCCACAGTATTCAGGGTAATATCGACATACCACTATGAAGGACAGACCACATCCAACAGGAGTAACTGTGAATATAAGAGGAAGCTGTCTGAAAGAGATGTCCTGGCACTAACCCAAACTGTATCCCAAAAACATGAAACCACAGCTGTGCAACTCACTGCAGAATTAAATGTGCACCTCGATTTTCCTGTTTCCTCTTGTGTGGAACATTGACAACATTTCCATGCAAATGGGTCATGACAGTCCGATATTAAACCAACTTTAAATTAAAGTTGTTAACTAAAAGTTAACTAAAAATTAAACCAGTAGATTCAAACTTATTTTTTCTGTTGTGGGAAAAAGATGCATTGTGCTTGCAATACAGTTCACAGTGGCCCATTTTGCTCTGCCATACGTTCTGACAAATCGTATGTGAAATACCATTTGAACATTTAATTAGTACGTACACACTTCCACTAACAGGAGGACATCAGTTGAGTAGCTGGTCCATCAATGCCGCACACGACTTGTGGCCATATGCGGCCCAGACCACCTCTGAATGTGGTTTGAGCGATCAGATCTCTATTCGTCTTTTGGGTGCATTCTCATATGTATTTACCACTGTCCATTTGTGATTGGACCATCCAGGATGCATGTAAATGCAGGTGTGAACAGAGCCAAAGTGATGGTGTTGCCAGTGAGAGACGTGCACCTAGTGGTTCAACCGTTGCACCCTAGTGGTGCCGTATATCAGGAAGATAATGCAACAATACTCAGCAAGACTGGTGACAGAGTGGTTTGATGAACATGAAAACTGTCAGGATTGGATCCTGTCCTGCCCTGGTCCCCCTGTTTGGCCAGGGGGCATCCCTGGTCATCCCATTTCCCATTATTTCCCAGGTTGTTAGCTCCTAGTGTTTTACTGTTCTCCTGGCCACCACGTCGCTTAATGGGCTAAACAGGTGGCTTTCACCCATACCCCTTTTCCACTGCACTGGTGCCGGTCCTGGTACCGGTGCTCAAGTTGGGAACCAGCAAGAACCAGCCTACATTTCCACTGACTTGAGATCCCAGTGGGAGCCTGGTGACAAAACTATGACCATGTTACAAACCACACCTACATAACTCCAGATTTGCTTTGTACCATTTTCTTTGTATAAAGGGGCAGTTTAACCCAAAAATTGTCATAAACTCGGACGGATTTGGCATTAGGTCGAGGCATGATGCAGGTAGAAATGGTGGACGACCCACTGGCGGCTTCACGGGACAACAGAAGGGTTTATTAAATGAATTAAAAAACACAAGAAAACACTAACAAAAACAAAGGACTATGAGGGGTCAAAAGTAAATGGGGATGAACAAAGACTAATTACAAAAACGGGGCAGGTAAGCAGGACATACATCTAACATCAAACAGTCACAATCAATGAATCACTCGAGTTCATGACAGAACGAACCGCTCATCAGGACGATCCCCAGGCTCTGGGACACCTGCCCCCCCTCAAGCCCCAGGTTCAGTCCATGATCGTATAATGGAGCTCTACACACTACAGAGCATATGGAAGCAGCTGTCCAAGACACAATCCATCCTCCAGTCTCCCTGGTTGTGACAGGCTCTCATGGAAGCCGGCAACCAACTCCTCCAGCTCTCTTCCACATCTCCGGAGGAGGATGTGCGTAGAATTGAGAGTGTTTTTTGGCGCCTTGTGGACCTGGCAGGGTCACCTGAGGGGCCTGACCCTGGCTCAAGTAAGCCCTGCCCAGGAGAAGTCACAGCCGCCACTGCGATGCCCGAGTCCTGCCCAGGGGAAGTCACAGCCGGCGCCGCAATGCCCAAGTCCTGCCCAGGGGAAGTCGCAGCTGGTGCCGCAATGCCCAAGCCCTGCCCAGGGGAAGTCGCAGCCACCGCTCCGCCCCAGCTGCCCACGCCTGGCCCACAGAGGGCTGCCACAGCCGTAGCTCCACACCGGTTTCCCGAGCCCGCCCCACAGGGGGTAGCCGCAGCCTGAGGCTACCCACAAGTTAGTGGAGATGGATCTACCCATGAGGACTTGGAGTGGGACCCCCCGGATCTGGACCTGAGTCCCCCATTTCAGGTTCCTGCCTCCACCCTAGCTGGCCTATGGCACAGGTGGAGGCCCAACAGAGGGCCAGGTTGGTTCTCTGTTTCCTGAAAGGGGAGACGGGGACACACCAGGCGGGCCAACCGCCCAGACCCAGGTCCTTGTCCAGTGGACCCCAGTCCTGCAGCCACCTCCTCGTCACCCTCCAGTTCCCATCATGCAGTCGTATCCTGGTCGTCGTTTTTCAAATGTATTTGCCATTCACTCCCATCATATTTGAGAGAAGCCCAACATTTTTTCAACTGATATTTCCAAAACTTCATAGCTGAATTTGCGGCACGGGCACCAATTTTTTTCGAGTGGAAAAATGTGGCACTGGTTCCAAATTGGGGACCAGTGCCGTTTAACCATTGCAGTGGGCTTAGAGGCTTTTGGTGTGGCTTAGAGCCTGAACTATGTTTGTATTTTTGATTGTTTGTTTTTGTATATTCTTGATCTATGCATTTGTGTTATGGTTTTTTGTTGTCCCTTATTAGTAATGTTTATTTACCCTTGTTTTCTAGTCTCCCTTGGTGTTAGTCCTCTATAACTTTACTGACCTCACCTATTCTTTGTTGCCCCTGGTTTGTAATAGTCCACACTTATCCCTTGTTAGCCCTTGTTATCTGTGTATATTTAAGTGCCTGCCCTCGTTCTGTTCCTTAGTTGATCATTGTGGCTGTTTGCCCTATGTTTCGATGTTCAGTTGTTACCTTGTAGTTGTTCTACTTGTCTTGTTTTGACCCCATGTGGTTCCTTACATTCTGGTTCTCCATTTACGTTCTGTTTTTTAATAAATCCCTTTTGAGAGTCGCTACATGGATTGTCCCTCCATTGTAATGCCCCGCTGAAAATTAAGTTGAACATCTCCCATGGCCTGCACAGTCACCAGATCTGAATATTATTCAGCCACTTTGGGTTGTTATGGAGGAGCAAGTCAGGAAACGTTTTCCTCCACCAGCATCATGTAGTGACATGGCCACTGCACTGCAAGAGAAATGGCTCAAAATCCCACTGGCCACTATACAGGACTTGTATCTGTCATTCCCAAGACAAACTGATGCCATATTGGCCGTACAAGGAGGCACTATGCCATACTAAAAAATTACTGAAGTCTAAAACCAGATGTTTCAATTTCATTGTCCAACCCTATATTTTTCAAATACAAAATACTGTAGTTTATTTTGATACTTTGCTTAGTGGCTATATTTTGTAGTTTATATTAATACAAAATATCCAATTTAGATACATTTTGTTGTATTTCTGCCCATCTCTGGTTATAGATATAATTCTTCTCTAAGAAATATCCTGAGTTCTTAATCTGTTATGAGCTAGATGGAGATATATGTGTTTGAGTAGAGATGGCAGGTTGAAATGTCTACATCAGTGAATACTCTGATTAGTAGATGAATAATGTACCTGGGGGGCCAGGAGGACCTCTGGCACCTTTCAGTCCTTGAAGTCCTTGTTTTCCTGGGCATCCTACTTTTAATTTATCAAAGCAATTTACTTTGGTCTCCCCCTTTGGTCCCTGGGGGCCTGGACACCCTGGCTTTCCAGGCTGGCCAGCAGGGCCTGATGAGAAAATTAGTGTAACAACATCCTAGCAACAAGTTCTTTTAGTATCTCGTTCTAGTTCCCATTTTATGGAAATGCTCTATTATTCTGCAGCTCTCACCACATGCCAGATCTCCGGGGGGTCCTCGATGTCCTATGAAGCCCATGGTCCCAGGGTCTCCTTGACACCCTAATGGGCCAGGTGGTCCTCTGTCCCCTTGATGTCCTGCAAAGAAAAGAGAAACATGTATTTAAATATTAGGTTTCAAAACATTAGGTTTGTAAACATTTTTGATGAGAAAACACAAAAAGTTTAGGACCGAAAGTGTATTTTTTCTGCAGGTACTCATCATGGCTGGCTGTGAACACCCCACAAGCCTCACTGTTTCAGAGATGTTCTGACTCAGTCATCTGGTCATAATAATTTGGCCCTTTATGTCTGCCCATTTCTTCTGCATTTATTTGTTTCACATGGGGGTGGTTATATTTATATGTATATAGTAAGTCACAGTCTTTTTGCAAACAGCTTGCACTCACTTGCACTCTCTCTCTCTCCCTCCCTCCCTCAACATCAACAGCCAGGATAGACTTCAGACTTCTGATTGTAAAACCTCCCACCTTGGAGTTGTTACACGCTACCTGGGGGAGGAACCGACACCCCACACCCCACTCCCATGTCAGCTGCACTATATGCCTTATTAGGCTCATTCATTTACCTATGTAATTCAGGAATTCAAATGTCGGGGTTCCTCGTACACCTGGATCTCCTTGAAAGCCCTTTAATAAAACAGTACTGAGAGGTGAGTACCACAGTATTGAGAGGTGAATTTAATGCCCCAATAAGTTGCTGAAAGGGAATTTTTCTAGTAGGACTTGCCTTTGGTCCCTCTGTCCCAAACAAACCAGGAAGTCCAAAGTCTCCTTGTGATCCCTGAAAAAGACCATTCTCAAAGAGTTGTAATTCACACACACTCATGCATTTCCTTTAAAAGAAAGATACTAAAGCATACCTTCACTCCATGTTGTCCTTGGCAGCCAGGAGATCCAGGAATGCCCTGAAAAGACAGGTCACTACATTTTACTTGAATGCTATCACAAGTGATGACAGCAATTTATATAATAACTGGTATAATTCTACAAAAAAAAAAATCCATCCACCCTCTAACCAATTATCCTATTCAGGATAGTCTGGAACTTGTTTCAGGTAGCACTGGGCACAGGGTCGGGGTATACCCTTTAGGGGATGCCAGTCCATTGCAGGGCACATACACACATATGCTTAAATTAGTGAAGCCGTATGTCTTTGGACCGCACGAGGAATCTGTAGCATGGAGAGAAACCCGTGTGACACAGAGAGGATCCAAAAACTACACACACTGAAAGCAAAGGTGACATTTGAATCCCTAACCATGGAAGCGTAAGGCAGCAGTGCTTCCGGCTGAATCACTACACCGCCCTTTCCGAAAATTCTCTGAAGAAACGGAGATTGATTTTTGAATCTGATTAATCTGAACAGGTCCCGATCTTCACCCATACAATATGCCTACAAAGTCTGGAAAAGATCAGCCAAATAATTTTTTAGTTATCAGTCATTTTATTTATTTTTTCATAGTGCATTTTGACAACATTACATTGTCTCAAAGAGCTTTATATTATCCCTGCCCAACGCCCCCAGTGAGCAAACCAGAGGTGGCAAGGAAAAACTCCCTAGTAGGAAGAAAGCTTGGGAGGAACAAGGAGGAGCCCAACCACCCAGGCCAGAAATCATGCTGCTCAAGTATCTGTGCTGCCCTTCTCTTTGCTATCACTATGTGTCGCTGCTTCAGTTTTGGGCTGATCTGTTTCAAAATTTGATCACTTGCACATTTTCCACAATGTGCCTAAAAAGTTTAAAACATGAAATACTTTTAGAGTTACTGTGTTCACAAGACCAAGGGCCCTATTGGATGCTCCTAATGAGATGATGGATGGTGTCCTGGGGGATCTCCTCCCAGATCTGGACCAGGGCATCACTGAGTTCCTGGAAAGTCTGATGGACCGAAACATAATGTCCCACAGCTATTCTATTGGATTTAGGTCTGGTGAGCATGGGGCCCAGTCAATGGTATCAACTCCTTCTTCCTTCAGGAACTGCCTGCATACTCTCGCCACATGAAGCAACCCATCCAGACCCTTTCACATCTGTTACATGTGCTCATCTGTGAAAAGCACAGGGGACCAGTGGCAGACCAGCCAATTCTCATATTCTATGGCAAAATACAATCAAGCTTTACGGTGCCACACAGTGGGCTTGGCCAACTTGAGAACATCGGGTCCTCAGGCCACCCTCATGATGTCTGTTTCTGATTGTTTGGTCAGAGACATTCACATCAGTGGCCTGCTGGAAGTCATTTTCTAGGGCTCTGGCGGTGCTCATCCTGTTCCTCCTTGCACAAAGGAGCAGATACTGGTCCTGCTGATGGATTAAGGACCTTCTACAGCCCTATCCAGCTCTCATAGAGTAACTGTCTGTCTCCTGGAATCTCCTCCATGCCCATAAGACTGTGCAGGGAGACACAGCAAACCTTCTAGCAATGGCATGTATTGCCATACTGAAAAACAGTCAGAAAAAATGTCAGTGGCCTCCAACTATTAAACCATTCCTGTTTTAAGGGTCATTTCATTGTTGCCCCTCTAGTACATTTGTTGTTAATTTCATTAACCCCAGAGCAGCTGAAATTGATTAACAACCCCCTCTTCTACTTCACTGACCAGATCAATATCCCAGAAGTTTAATACAGCACTCCAGAGCGTGTTGCGAAAAATGCATATAAAACCACTTCATTCAGTGATGGAATGAAATTCCGACGTAATAAGTCAGAATTCTGATATAAAAACTCAGAATTCTGACTCATTAAGTCAGAATTCTTTTTTATCTCATAACTCTCACTTTTTATCTCAGAATTCTGACTTATTACGTCGGAATTTCTGTCTTTTAACTTTTCATTGAATGTTGAGTGCTGACTTAAATCCATTCGCAAATGCGCATGTAACGGCAGATGTATACTTGGTCTTAGCAGCATGGAGCACATAGCTGAGTATTTTAGTTGTGGTTTTACAAACAACCCAGCAATCATGCCCATTTGGGCCCTGCATGGGTAGGTGTGGGTTTACTGTGGGTCAGTGCGGGCAGAGCAAACCCACACTAATCTCACGTGGGGCCCATGCGGGTTAGCCCACGCGGGGCCCGCAGCAGTTTTGCCCTTTGGGGCCCCCATGCAAGGCCTGCAGCAGTTTTGTTTGACAGCCCCTTTTTAATTAGAACTGCACACAGTCACCAAGGTAAGTATTTATTATTAATTATTATTAGTGATTAATGAAATTAATTACTAATAATTTATTATTATCAACAGCAACATCAATAATAATTATTATTATTGTTGTCGGTGATCATTATTAATTAATTATTATCAATAATAATAATAGTAGTTTATTAATAGTTCATTATTATTATTATTATCTAAAGCTGTGTGCCTCAATTTCGCTGTGGGTTAGAAAACAATCCCGTCAAGGAGAGTGTTCTGGCCCTGCCATTTATTTTGTGTGGTCACTAGGGACACATTCCCTGCCCTGTGCCGTAGCTTCTGCGATAGGCTCCGAACCCCCAGTAACCCTGAATAGGACACCAGGGTACAGAAGCTGGATGGATGGATGGATGGATGGGGGACACGTGCTGGGCGTTTGAGTGCAGCTCAAGCTCGCGATCTCGAGAAAGGTAGTGTTTCGAATCAGAAAGACCATTAGGAGAGAAAGCGACAGCGAAAGCTAATTAAAACAATTACTGATCATCCCTTGATAGCCCCATTTAAAGGCACTCCCTGTGAGTATAAATGTTACGTTAATATACATGTTTAACCTCATTCAGTTTAACCGCAATTTTGAGTTGTTGAAAACCACAATGAATGTTAAATTGCTCCGTTCTTGTCAGTTCAATGCGTATCCGCTTGATCAGCTAAATATAGGTTATACTTAAATATAAGGTAAGATATATATCTTACCTTATATTTATATAGTATTAAACGTTCCTTTATATATGCACATCTATATTGACGCGCAGAGTTAATGATTTAGGCTACTGTAGCGACTTCACATAATAGTTTATTGAGCATAATTCACCATACTATCAAGTCTATGTTGTTCATGAAGGCTTGATACCTAATCTGTAATTGGCTATCTGTACCTTAAACCAGGTTGTGATTGACCTATTAGAATCGGTGCTCATCTTCACGTGATGGGATGGTTCGGGTAAGATGCTGCCTTTTCTCTTTTTTCTTTATGTGTGTTTTTCGGCTGTAAGTTAATAAAAAAGAGGGTGACGCGCGTCACTGTTAGTGAGAAATTGTCCGAGTTTTTATTTCCAATTTCTACACTGGTGACCCTGACGTTTGTCTGCTAGACGTATCTAGAGACTCCCCTGAGCGACCATGACCGCGAACGCCGTTTCTCTCAAGCTGCCCGAGTTCTGGGAATCGTCAGCCTCAGCATGGTTCGCCCAGACAGAAGCGCAGTTCGCACTGCGGGAGATCACCGCGAACGACACTAAATATTATTATGTTGTATCGGCACTGAGCAGCTCCACAGCATCCCGAGTGGTGAGCTTACTTCAACACCCGCCGGCACACAACAAATACGCTGCACTTAAAGCCCACCTGCTGGACACTTTTGAACTTTCCGACGCAGAGAGAGCCAGCCGGCTTTTTTCACTTCAGGGCTTAGGCGATGGCAAGCTGTCTGAGCTAATGGATAAAATGCTTAATCTCATGGGTGAGCACAAACCGGATTTTCTTTTCGTTCATTTGTTTTTACGTCAGTTACCAGCTCAGGTACGAGCGGCTTTAGCAAACACCTCCATTACTGACTTCCGCGCGCTGGCTGCAGAGGCTGATAAGTTTTTCCTTGCTGGTCAACAGCACTTCATGGCTTCGTTCCTTCCGGCTCCACCGCTTGCGCCCCCAGTGGCCGACATCACTATTGCAGCGGCGGTAACCACAAGGCGCCGAGACCCTGGGTTATGTTTTTACCATGCCAAATTTGGACCCAAAGCTAAGCGGTGCCGGGGGACGGGAAACGCCACGGCCGGCAGGCTGCTGTTTATCCGGGATGAACTTTCTGGATGATGTTTCCTGTGCGACACGGGTACGCAAAGCAGCGTTCTGCCCACATCGAAGGTCGACACCCTGGCCAACGGACACGGGCCTTCCATGGAAGCAGCAAATGGCACCCCCATCCGCACCTATGGCACGAGGTACGTGGAGTTACGTTTTGGCAGGCAGCATTTCAGTTGGGATTTCATCACCGCAAATGTAGCTGTTCCCCTCTTGGGAGCGGATTTCCTTTGTGCATATGGCCTGCTAGTGGACATGAAAAACTGCCGTTTGATTGACGCTGTCACTTTCTGCTCTTACACGTGCACTCGCAGTGACGTGGACACTGTCAAACTATCCAGTTTACTCTCCACAGCCGATGATTTTCTCCGACTGCTAGCTCAGTTTCCAGCCCTAACACAGCCCACGTTTTCGTCAGCTTCCACCAAACATGGGGTGGAGCACTACATTGTCACCACCGGCCTGCCTGTTTTCACCCGTGCTCGGCGCCTCAACCCAGCCAAACTCGCTATTGCCAAGGCAGAGTTTACCAATATGGAACGCCTTGGCATTGTTCGGCGTTCCAACAGCCCTTGGGCTTCGCCCCTCCACATGGTCTCCAAACCCGGCGGTGGGTGTCGTCCGTGCGGTGATTACCACTGACTAAATGATGCCACTATGCCAGATCGCTACCCTGTGCCTCACATCCAAGATTTTTCTGCTCGCCTGGCGGGGAAGTGTATCTTCTCCAAGGTGGACCTCGTCCTGGGATACCACCAAGTCCCGGTCTACCCGGAGGACGTTCCTAAGATGGCAGTGATCACCCCGTTTGGTTTATTCGAGTTTCTGCGCATGCCACTTAGCCTTAAAAATGCCGCGCAGACTTTCCAGCACCTCATGGACTCTGCACTGCTGGACTTGGATTTTCTTTTTGTTTATCTGGATGACATTCTGGTCGGCAGCACCTCCAAAGCTGAACACCTGTGTCACCTCAGGACTTTATTTGAGCGACTCAGCAAACACGAACTGATCGTCAATCCAGCTAAGTGCCAGTTTGGGCTTTCCACCATCGATTTCCTGGGCCACAGAGTCACTAGGGATGGGGCCGTCCCGCTTCCATCCAAGGTGAAAGCTATCGTGCATTTCCCATGCCCTCTCACGGTCAAATCCCTGCTAGAGTTTTTGGGCATGGTAAATTTTTACCATTGGTTCATCCCGGGTGCAGCCAAGCTCATGGAACCACTGTATGAGGCACTACGTGGCAAGAGCCACAAGACACCAGTGGACTGGCCCACTGAGAGGGCCAAGGCTTTCGAGGTCACTAAAGCCGCGCTGGCTCATGCAACAATGCTGGCGCACCCATCCAATGACGCTTTAATTGCCATTACCACAGACGCCTCTGACTACGCCGTCGGCGCCGTACACGAACAGTGGGTGGGTGGTGCCTGGCAGCCGCTCGCCTTCTTCAGCCGTCAGCTGCGCCCCAGCGAACGCAAATACAGCACTTTTGACCAGGAGCTACTCGGTCTCTACCTTGCTGTCCAGCATTTCCATTCCCTGCTGGAAGGCCTCCATTTCGTCGCTTTTGTGGACCATAAACCCCTGACTTTTGCCATGGCCAAGGTAGCTGAGCCTTGGTCTGCACGTCAACAGCGACAGCTTTCCTATATCTCTGAATTCACTACGGACATACGGCATGTCGCGGGTAAGGCCAACATCGTGGCTGACTGTCTATCCCGGTCTCTAGTGGGTGCCGTCCATTTGGACTACAAGGCTATGGCTGCTGACCAAGGTGCAGATGAGGGTGTACAGGCCCTCAAGACAGCGAGCACTGGTCTGCAGTTGAAGGGTGTGGCTTTTGATGCCGCCAGCACTACGCTCCTTTGCGACATCTCCACAGGGTGCCCCCGTCCTGTGGTTCCTGCTGAGTGGAGGCGACGGGTTTTTGACGCTGTCCATAGCCTCTCCCACCCCGGCACAAAGCCCTCTCAGAGGCTTGTGGCAGCCAAGTTCGTCTGGCACGGGCTTAAAAAGGATGTCAGGCGTTGGGCTGCTGCCTGCATGGATTGCCAGCGTGCTAAGGTCCACCGTCACACCAAGGCCCACCCTTGCGCAGTTCCAAATCCCGGAAAGGAGGTTCGATCATGTCCACCTCGACCTGGTGGGTTCACTTACCTTCTCACCATGGTGGATAGAACTACTCGCTGGCCCGAAGCTGTTCCACTTTCAGCTCCTACATCCACGGAGGTTGCTCGCACCTTCATCGGGTCCTGGGTTGCCCGTTTCGGCACCCCATCAGACCTCTCCTCTGACCGCGGCTCACAGTTCACTTCGGAGCTCTGGTGTGAAGCTCCACCGTACTACTGCTTATCACCCTTAGTCCAACGGGCTGTGTGAGCGTTTCCATCGCTCCATGAAGGCTGCCAGCTTCAAGGATGGCAACTGGGTGGATAGGCTCCCATGGGTCATGCTGGGCCTCAGAACAGCCCCTAAGGCTGATTTCCAGTCCTCCTCTGCGGAACTGGCTTTTGGGCAACCTTTACGGGTCCCAGGGGAATTTATCCCCGATAGCACGGTTCCCTGGTCCGCCAAGCAGCAGCGCACCCTGTTGCTAGACAAAGCTGCCCGTTTCGCTCCTTGGCCCATTTCTCACCATGGTTCTCCTCTATCTCACGTGTCTGTAGGTCTGCGATCGGTGGAATATGTTTTTGTCCGACGCGACGCCCACCAGGGCCCCCTTAGTGTTGGTCTTAAGTATAACATCTACATACAGTGGGGGGGGGGGCAGACGGACACCGACAGGATTCATGGTGTTCATCTGTTTTTTTGAAAAATATATTTTTATGATAATTATCCACAAAGTGTGCAGCTTTTGTCACTGCAGTATATTTTTGTCTGTTTTTCAGGTGGTTGACGCGACATATTTTCCGACACGCGCCCTCTGTCCGTTGGTAGGAGTGTGCTCACCTGTGTGTGCGCGCACGTGTCTGTGTGCGCACATCGGGGCAGAACCCCGCCATGCGCGATACAGAGAGCAGAGGATAATTGTTAAACGCGCGACCGTGTAGAGACAAAAATGACAAGCTGTTGTGTAAATAAGATAAATAACATAAAGCTATTTACTTTGTTTAATAAAAGGACAATGTATAGACCTGTTCTATAGGAAACGTAACCTTAAATGACTTCTGTTGTGATCTGGCGCTATATAGAGAATAAAATTAAATAAAATTAACTTGACCTTCAAGGGGGGGCGGGCGGTGCCATTGGGGGGGCAATAATTGGGGGTCCCAAACCATCTGCCAACACAAGACGCATCCTTGTGCGTATGCTAACCACCCCACTGGTCCAGCAGTTGTGCTGGCGGGGCTCTGGCCAGAAGATAGCCTTTGGAGAGATGCTGGTCTGCAGAGCAGTCATAGGTACAGTATGTAATGTTCATATGCAATTAGACTCTAAGAAGGGGAACAAAATCAGATCTTGAATTTAATTGTAACCAAATTACAGAATATTTTGTGACTAGGAAATATACAAGTATACAAGTTTTGTGTTTCAGATTTCACTAGAAAATAAAGGCATGATGGTATTTCATAAAGACAGATCAGCCTGGCAAGTTGACTTAACTTAACTTAATTTAACTTCTAACATGAGTTCTGTTCCAAAGCTAGTTTAAAGGCTCCACCTGTGACTCAACTAGACTAGACCTTTCACAACTGACATTTTAACTTACTGTAAAGCCCTTTTTGTCCAAAAGGTTCCAAGAACTATGGAACCAACAAAGCCATGGGAAACTACCTGATAGTAAGGAAAACACAAGTATATACTTTGCACTTGGACAGCCTCTTTTTTGTTTTTTTTACATTAGCATTTCAGTTATTCTTTTTTTCTGAATTAGATGCTGTGACAAAAAGTAGCCGGGCCACAGCCTCAGAGGCGGAATCTTCAATTAAAACATTGCTGCGGAATGCCAGAGACCAGGATGGGGGAAGGAGCAGAAGGACACTGAGGGGATTGATTTAATATTGATTGTGTATGTATGTAATATTATGTGCTCATTGTTATGTTTAATAAAAAAATATTTAGTACTCAATCCACATACTCAGTTTTGTATTCAATTTTCAATATGTTTTCTTCATTTTTTCTTTTAACCTGTCTGTGCACAGATGTGTTTGAAACATATTACTTGTAGTTTATTACTGCTACTTTCAATAAGTGCAAATATTCTGCATACGCATTAATAATAATGTTGTGGAATACTGGCAGTATAGGACCAAACTAATTTTGTTATTTGTTAAAGACCCACAGAGCATGCCCACGGGGACACTGGAGCACTGTGACTTCACAGCTTTCCTCCCTCCCAATGTCTCCACAGTAGGCCCACAGTATGCCCAAAGTATGCCCAATGTGACCACAGTATACCCCACAGTGTGCCCATAGGGGAGCATCTAGCAGGCCAAAAAATGCAGGGCATGTATGTGTAGGCCAGCCCAAAGTGTGGTTATACTGTGGGCCCACAATGGGCTCCAATGGGGCCCACTCTGCTTAGTGTGTGCACTGTGGGGCCCACATGTGCCCCGTATTTCACGCCGGTAATGGGGCCCACAGCGGGCTGCGAGGGAAGGCAAAAGTTATTGCGAATAACGCAAAACTATTAAAAAAATAAATAAATTCTCACCCTGGCCTTTAAGGGGCTCCGTAGGTAACTGATCAGCTATACTGATCTATGCTTCTGTCCAGCGGGGAAAACCATATCTGCATCATCTTCCTCTATACGGCACCCTCCTAACTATAAAGCTCCCGTTCTCTCGCTTATACCTGAAGTTAAGAAATAACCGTTTTTTTCTCTTACGTAGAGAGCACACGTCCCACACTTATTACGTTATGTCCTCGATCCTCCTCCTTCTCTCGTTTAGCAACATGGGATATTTTGCGATGCCTTCGGCAGGAAGTTCAAGGGTCATTGAACCATCCAATCAGAGTCAGAGATAAAAAGTCAAAATTCTGAGATAAAAACTCAGAGTTCTGAGATAAAAACGATTTTTTTCTTCTCCGGGTGGCGGAAACGGGCTTCCATAGTACTGAGTCCACAGTGATGAAAAACCTTGAAAAGGCTGATTGATGCAATTTAATTGTTAGGTCAAAAAAAGTGTGAAAAGTCGAACAACAAAGGAAAGTATAGGGAGTTTATAGATATGATTTCATGCTATGATAAGAACATAAGAAATTTACAAACGAGGGGAGGCCATTCGGCCCATCAAGCTCGTTTGGGGAGAACTTAACTAATAGC
>JAOYFF010000038.1:18260176-18277432 GCA_025773925.1 Cryptomyrus ogoouensis
TTTGCATTGCTTTTAATTGATATATTGATATTGATTTTAATGCGAAGTTATCTTGTATTACTTGTATTAAAGTGTTTTTGAGTGAACCTAAGCATGCCTGTTTGTTCCTTCGAGAGCCCTATATCCCTCTCTTATCCATTTTAATACACCATTTTTGTTCCCTCTGAATTTCAAGATTCAAGATTCTTTAATTGTCACGTACATAGTTATACAAAGTACAATACGTAGTGAAATGTATCCTGAACCGCTCTTTTGTAGACTGTGCAAGTTGCTAAAATTAAAAAGTGCAAAAAGTGCAAAAAGCAAGCTAAATATGCAAGCAGAGGAGTATGTTCAAAATGAACGTAACCAGACATAAAAGTGACTAGTGTAGCAGTGCATATTTGGTGAGGGGTACAAAAGCACAATGTACATCAGGGTGTGAGATGCAATGGCATGTCCAGGTTCAGAAACCTTATGGCCTGGGGGTAGAAAATCCTCCTAAGCCTCTCAGTCCTGGCCATGATGCTCTTTCCTGATTTCAGAAATTGAAAGAGGCTGTTGTTGGGGTGGGATGTGTCCTTTATGATTCTGAAGGCCCTGCTCCTACATCTCTTGATTTAAATGTCCTGAAGAGATGGAAGGGCCGACCTGCAGCAGCGTTCTGCTGCACAGATCACCCTCTGGAGGGCTTTGCGATCCTGAACACAGCTATTCCCGAACCAGGAAGTAATGCTCTGAGTCAGGATGCTCTCCACAGTGCCTAAGTAGAAAGTCCGTAGGATCATTGAAGAGACCCTAAACTTCCTCAGCTGTCACAGGTGGTAAAGGCGCTGCTTAGCCCTTTTGGACTGGACTTGGATGTGAGCAGTCCACGTCAGATCCTCAGAAATGTTGACACCCAGATATTTAAAACTCCTCACCCTCTCCACAGGAGATTTGTGAGGGGGGTGTAGGCCCTCTGCTGCCTCCTACTGAAGTCTACCACCAGCTCCTTAGTCTTGTGGACATTCAGCTAGAGACTGTTTTCATGACACCACGCTGCTAGGTTCTCCACCTCAGCCATGTAGGCCGACTCATCGTTGTTGGTGATGAGCCCCAGCACCACTGTGTTGTTCGCAAACTTAACAATAGTGTTGGAGCTATGAGTGGCCTTACAGTCATGAGTGTCGAGTGCGTACAGTAATGGACTCCACCCTTGTGGAGATCCTGTGTTGATGGTGATGCTGTTGGAGACACAGCTCCCAACTCTCACCACCTGTGACCTACCAGTGAGAAAGTCCAGCACCCATGCACACAGTCAGTTATTTACTCCTAAGCTCCTCAGTTTAGTGTACAGTCTGCTGGGAACTATTGTGTTAAATGCTGAACTATGATCAATGAACAGCAATCGCACATAGTTGCCCAGTTTCTTGTCCACATGGCTGAGGGTCGTGTGCAGGACGTGGGAAATGGCGTCCTCCGTTGATCTGTTGAAGCGGTAGGCGAACTGCAGGGGATCAGTGTTACTGGGGATGGAGGAGGAGATGTTGTCCTTCAGGAGCCTCTCAAACACTTTCATGACCACCAGTGTTAATGCAACAGGCCGGTAATCATTCAGGCATGAGGGCTTACTGTTCTTGGGTATGGGGACGATGGTGGACCTTTTAAAGCATGTGAGGACCACGGACTGCGCTAAGGACTCGTTGTAGATGGTGGTCAGCACACCTGACAGCTGGTCAGCACAGCAGTGCAGCAGGCGTCTAGAGATGCTGTCTGGACATGCAGCTGTCCTGATGTTCACCCACCACAGTGCTGACCGCACGTCATGCTCTGCGAAGCTGATGGCGCGTTCATCGCTGATGACGTCACCGTCGTCAGGCTGTAGGTAAAACCTACCGCCTGGCTGACCTCAAAATGGGCATAGAACGTGTTGAGCTCATCGGTGAAAGCCGAGTCAGCGCTCACCATCGTGATGTCTTTGACCTTATAGTCCGTTATTGTGCACAGTCCATGCCACATGCTGCGTGAGTCGCCCCTGTGGAAGTGAGATTCCACATGCTCCTGGTACAGGCGTTTTGCGTCTCTCACCGCGCGTCGAACGCCGTAGGAAGCTGCTTTGTAGGCGATTATATTGCCGATGGTGAGACCAGCATTATAAGCAGCAGTTCGGGCGTTCACTGCAGCGTGGATCGATCTGTCGACCGACGGTTTCTGATTGGGGACAACTTCATTAGCAAGCATGACCGCGTGCCCATACCAATCTCGGACCATGAAATAGGAAGGCAATTCACTTATAGCTCAGTAGCAGAATCAGTATTTTTCCGCACCGCGAATGTAACATTTTCCTTGGGTTTCACGTGTTTACTGTTTGTGGGCCTATACGCCTTCTTGGGCCACTTCTGATTGGTGAGCATGACTGGCACGCGAGAAGCACGGCGCTTGTGATTGGTGAGAATGACTGTCACACAGGGAGCACGGCATGAATTTGTAAAACTATTCTCACAGCAGTTTTAAATCCTGGGTCCGACGTGCTGTGTAATGTATATCCTAAATTGCGATTTTTGCGACTTGCTAATCGCGTTGTCTCAAATCGCAATTTCGATTTGAAATCGATAAATCGTGCAGCCCTATTGATAACAAAACTTGTCCTGTGATCACACCCTGTGTCTCATACATAATCTAGAACTATGGAGTCTTCTATGAAATTTGGACTATGGTATTTATACGTATTATGGAATTTGTTTTGTAAAACAGTGATTATTCAAGATTTGCTGGATGTAAAACTTTTTTTCAAGCTGAAAATCTAATCAGTAATGAAGTATGATTTCACGTTCTTATCACCTTTCACATTTATGATAGATACTTGAGAATTTGTCTGAAGACCTGTTAGTACAGGGTATCCCCTAAATTACTATAATATCTAAAATATCTGAATACCAATACTAAAAATAAAATATATTACTTCTATTGAAGGGCATTGCTTGAAAACCTCTTGAATATATCCACATAAAACAAAACATGAAGATTAGCAAAACATGAAGATTATTTATATTTCTGAATAATTTTGCATGAATATTTTCTACCCACAGTTCATAGACATGCAATTAGCCTACCTCGTGTCTGTAACTTGCCCAGTGTGTGTGAGTGGGTGCACACATGTGGCCTATGCTGCAAAAGCTCCAGGTATCCCTGACTGGGATAAATGGTTAGATGATAGGTGGATGTAAGCATCATAACTGGTTCTAAACTTGGTGCTTCTCAGTTAAGTTCCTTCAAAACCTTAATCAAATATTATTAATTTTGCTGAGATACCATTACAAATTAAAGAGATATTTTAGGGAAACAATTTCACTAAATTTATATCTATAACTATACAGTTGAATTTAGATGATAATAAATATATAGTTCTAAAAGGTAGACCCATATGCATCTTTTAAGTTCCATAATCTTAAATCTACTTCTGTCTAAAAGAAAATTTTGTCTGTTTCTCAGCGTCTCAATGTCTAGTGACTGGTAGCACAAACAGGAAGCATTCTAGACATAACTAGACATAAGTTTGCTAAGAGATAACCTTGCTTAGCAAATATCAACAGGTAAGCATACTTGGGCTGACAAGGGTTAAGTGTATTTGAAGTAGAGTATTAAAAACATCACATTAGACACATGCAAGAGATAAAGTTGCACTATGCAGTGCAAAAATTTTTTCCACTCATAGCGTTGTTTTGCCATGTCGGTGAGGCTGAATACTAGATGCTCTTCTTTCTTGTTTATCCAATATGCTTTATTGTGCTGATAACAAAGGATACTTATTAAAATTCAGTGTCTTATCCCAAGTCTTTTGAGTGAAGCCAGAAAACCATTTTTATTTGACATTATCAAGTCATTTTTGGCTGCAGTACTTTCCCTTGTTATTTGCAATGTATTAGATATGATAAGTAATGGAGAGATGATATAAAGCATATGGGAAGTATCTCCGTAGGAAATACTATGCCCTTTTAAATAAAAGACTTGAGCTTCTGCATATGTTGATATTTGCAGGGGGTCCTGGAACCAATCCCCTGCGGACACCAAGGGCTGACTGTGTGTGTGTGTGTGTGTGTGTGTGCGCGCGCATGAGTGTATTAGTGCTGGAAAATTTACGGTGACCATAGGGTCAATATTCATGGTGAGGCTGCTATAGCCAAACCTTTGTCACTTGTGCCAATTTCAAACATCAGTTTCAGTTGTGCCAGCAGTGCAAATCTCGGGCTGTGGACAATGTTAAACATACAGTATTCTTTGATGAGTCCACCTTCACTGTCTCCCTCATATCCAAGACATTTACGGTGTGGAGAAGCCCCAAAGAGGCTTACCACCTGGACTGTTGTGTACCCAGACTGCTGCATGGTGATGGATCAGTAATGGTTTGGGCTTCAATATCATGGCATTCCCTTGGTCCAGTGCTTGTTCTAGATGGGCACAGCACTGCCACAGACCACCGAACCACTCATTAGAACCACATTCACCCAATGGTTTAAACAGTGTACGCTGAAGGTGGTGGCATGGATCAGGAAGATAATGCACAAACAAGACTGGTGACAAAGTGGATGATGAACATGAAAGTGAATCTGAACATCTTGAGAATAAAATATTCCCTTCATGCAGCAACTATTTGACTGCAGCTTGACAGACAGTGGTGTTTTTTAAAAATATAACTGTCATAACATAAGAGAATGTCCAATGTGCTTCATTATTGACTATACTAAGGACTCTTGCAAGGTGGTTTGTGGGGAAAATACATTATACTTATATTTAAATTAACCTGCAGTGTTAACTCTTATGAACCTCATGAGCAAAAGCTTTGATATACTGTAACTATGGCAAATTAAAAGAGTGTGTGCCTATACAAGGGTGTCAGAAATAGTGGGACCCTCCCACCTTCCCAATAAATAAATAAATACATAATCAACTGGATTCATAATGATTCATATATTTCACTATGAATCATTATGAATCCATGGCTAACTAAGTGCAATTCACTGCGCATTCACAGTGCAAGGACAAAAATCTGCCTAATTAAGATTGTAGTTATGTATCAGACAAAATCATTTTACCACATGGATCAGTTTTTTTTTAGTTATGTGATCTTTAGTTATGAAAATGTACCCTTAACAATGTTAGTTATTTAATTCATTATTTTAGATGATAGCATCTTTATTATTTGAAAATTATGTAAAAATGGTTCTTATATTGCATCCTTTCATAAAGTGTTGCATGTGTGCACATTGTGATGTCACAATATACATCACACCCCATCCCCCACAGCTGTTGAATGCTCAGAGTACATATTGCTTAACAGCATCTTGCTTATTTCAGAGGCGTGCAGTCCGAACAGTGGGGGCCACTACCAGTATGAGGTGACAACAGCAATAGGAGATAAGAGCGGCTCAGACCAACCTTACAAAATTATGTCTTACAGAAGGTATACTCAATTAAAGATGTTTCAAGAACCGCTTTGGAGTATTAAGGCACAACAAGGAAGAACTTATGAATGCCTTAGCGTTAAGAAGTTTTCTGTAAATACAGCCCAGGATTTTTCACACCTTCATACTGTATGGACATTATAGCACAGGGGGTTTAAAGTTTTGCTTTACCATTCTCATTCTGTCATAGGAAAAAAAAAACTAGCAAGTTTTGCAATTTGAATAATTATTCATTTTCAAGATTATCTGGTCTATTTTATCTTTTAAAATTCAGTTTCAAGTTTACCTCTGCTGCTTTTGTATGGGTGCTGGATATGTTCTTCATAATCATTTTCTTCCTTGCTGTTTCAATCATTTCTAGGCAGGTTTGTAAGAAATGCACACTATATTGCCAAAAGTATTGGGTCACCCCTCCAAATCATTGAATTCAAGTGTTCCAATCACTTCCATAGCCACAGGTGTAAAAGGTGCACCTAGGCATGCAGACTGCTTCTACAAACATTTGTAAAAGAATGGGTTGCTCCTTAGAGCGTGGTGCCATTATAGGATGTCACCTGTGCAACAAGTCTATTTGTGAAATTTGCTCATTAGTAAATATTCCACATTCAAATGTTAGTGGTATTATAACAAAGTGGAAGCAACTGAGTACAATAGCAACTCAGCCACAAAGTGGTAGGCCACGTAAAATCATTGAGCGGGGACAACGCATTCTGAGTCACCAAATGTCTGCAGTCTCAATAGCTACAGACCTCCAAACTTCATGTGGCCTTCAGATTAGCTCAAGAACAATGTGTAGAAAACTTCATGGAATGGGTTTCCATGGCTGAGCAGCTGCATCCAAAGCGTCTGAACTCTAGAGCAGTGGAGACGTGTTCTCTGGAGTGACGAATCACGCTTCTCTGTCTGGCAATCCAATGGACGACTCTGGGTTTGGCGGTTGCCAGGAGAACGGTACTTGCCTGACTGCATTGTGCCAAGTGTTAAGTTTGGTGGGGGGGGGGGGGTTATGGTGTGGGGTTGCTTTTCAGAGGTTGGACTTGGCCCCTTAGTTCCAGTGAAAGGAACTCTTATTGTTGCAGCATTCAAAGCCATTTTGGAAAGTTTCATGCTTCCAACTTTGTGGGAACGGTTTGGGGATGGCCCCTTCCTGTTCCTACATGACTGTGCACCAGTGCACAAAGCAAGGTCCATAAGGACATGGATGAGTGAGTCTGGTGCAGAGGAACTTGACTGGCCTGCACAGAGCCCTGACCTCAATCCGATAGAACACCTTTGGGATGAATTAGAGTGCAGACTGCGAGCCAGGCCTTCTCGTCCCACACCAGTGCCTGACCTCACAAATGCTCTCCTGGAAGAATGGTCAAAAATTCCCATAAACACACTCCTAAACCTTGTGGACAGCCTTCCCAGAAGGGTTGAAGCTGTTATAGCTGCAAAGGGTGGGCCAACTCCATATTAAAGCCTGTGTATTAAGAATGGGATGTCATTTAAGTTCATGTGCGTGTAGAGGCAGGTGACCCAATACTTTTGGTAATATAATGCATGTTGATTTCCTTTTTTGCTTTATCCAGATTTTACCCAGATATTTCTTACAACAAAATCACATTGCAATATTTGAAAATTTCATATGCTGCGCTAATATATTATGCAAAATATTTTTTTTTATTTCTCGTTATGTCATCCTGATCATATTGCATATGTTCTTCAGACCAGTGTTGAATACCCAAACCGCAGCTGAAGAGAGGTATAACGCCACACACCAAAGAACATACACTGCCGTAGAGGGGGCTTTGGGTATGTGGAAGATGTAATTTTACGGTGCCTACACAAGTCCTACTACACAAGTTGCAGCAATTATTTTATTAAAATATATTTTTGACCACCTCCTCAAAGGCTTACTAAGTGTTTGAAGACTTCTTAAGTGTTACTTCCTTTTCTTATTGCTGTTCACCATTGCTCTGGCCCCTATTCTGCAAGAGGAATGGCACAAAATCTCTCTAGCTACCATGCAGGATAGGGTGACCCTTATAAATGTAAAAAAAACCCTCTAGAATGTTGCTACACCACTGAAGACATTTTTCTGTGAAATATTTTTGGATTTGGACAATATTTAGGTTATGCTCAAGTCATTTGCGTTTTATAATGTATGAAAATCTCATTTTCAGTTACTTTTTTTTAGTATTTAGTCACTGTCAGCTTACTTATTTATTATTTATTTTGTAGACCTTAGTGATGTGATCCTGATGTCAGTTCCTGTTGGCATTTTGTAATAAACAAGTGCCTTGCAATATTGTATTGTTGGTTAAGTTTCAGTTCACAGTTGAACTGAAACTTTCAGTATCATTGCATTTCAAATTTTGTTGCTGTTAGTTGCTGTTGCACTGCACTGTTTGCAGTTGTTGGACAGCTAATTTCATTGGTCAATTTAAGGTGAGTACTAGTAGTATTAGTTTCTTTGCTATATTCTGTTATTTGGGAATATGCATATGTGCTAAACTAAAGTAATACAGTTTTTGCTCCATAGCTCTTGTTGTAATGTACAGTACACAAAGTGTATAATTGTAAATTTAAACAGAAAAATATATCAAATTACCTAGAATCCTCCATTCACCATAAATGTTGTATTATTTTGTTTGAAAGGTATGGCTACTGGAAGTCGGAGCAAAGATGGTGTTTACCTTCTGGGTCATATGAAGGACAGTCTGGTTGGAGCCAAATTGCCATCAGGTGATGTCATATGACTTTATCTACATAAACTCAAGACTTGTGCAAAAACAAAACATGAGGCTGCATCTTAGACTATACATGAAGTGGAACCATTCTGGCACAAGGCAAGAATACCAATGAGACCTCGTCACCATGCTATTGAACAGTTGGAAAATTTGACGTCCAAGTGGGAAAGGTTAAAGAAAAACCAAGGACATCGAACTGAAAAGCAGACAGCAAATGAAGAAGGCATTACAGAGACATTCTGTGATTTATTTGACATTGCTCACCAGGGTGCATTGTCATTAATTAAAGTTGAAGAAGACAAAGCCTTTCTGCTTGCACAATGTGAAAAAGGCCGAAAGAGCGTCATGGCAGGCGTGGATGCATCATTGGTAAATAAAGAAGCAGAACTGATGCATAAACTGGATAAACGTTGTAAGTGGGAAGAAAAACAGAAAGCAGAACTAGGTTTGTTGAACCGAAGTATTGCACTCTCCTCAAGTGACTCTGAATCTTTAGATTCAACAGAAACAGTTTGGACATGCAGCTGTAGAAAACAAAATAATCCGAATGTTCATGCTTCTGGGCAGAAAGTCGACGACTTCGATATCAACCGCTCTTCCATTCAGCGTGCACGCCAAAAGCATCGTTTACTCAGAGCAATTGAACGAACTGAAGGCAAGCTTTGACCCACAGAAACCATTAACACTTCATTTTGATGGCAAGCTCATGATGGATTTAACTGGTGATCAAAAAGTGGACCACCTTCCAATCATTGTGTGTGGGTCTGGAGTTGATCAACTTCTTTGCATTCCCAAACTGAGCGCGAGCACTGGTGAAGCAATGGCTAATGCAATGCTGGAAGCTGTCGAGTCATGGGGATACAGGATCGTATAAAAGCACTCAATTTTGATACCACATCGAGCAATACTGGGCGAAAAAATGGTGCCTGCATGTTGTTTGAAGGCAAGATTAATTCAGACCTGCTGTATTTGGCTTGCCATCATCACATTCACGAAATAATACTAGAAGAAGAATTTGTAGGAGCTATGGGTCCATCAAGTGGTCTAGAAATTGGACGTTTCAAGTCATTTTGGCCTAGTTTAGTTCACAATGACTACAAGGCTGGAATTGACGACCCACAAGTAGCAGCAGCAGTGCACGACTTCCAAGGAAAAATAAATTTCTCAGTTGCAGACTGCACAACCCCGTGACGATTATAGAGAACTACTTGAACTAGCCATTGTGTTTCTGGGTGCTGTGCCTCCCCGTGGTGTTCATATTACCAAACCTGGTGCATTGCATCGAGCTTGCTTCATGGCCAAGCTGATATATGCATACAAGATATTCATGTTTCGACATTCTGACTTCAAGCTTACCAACCGTGAACAAAAAGGCTTGGCAGAACTCTGCATATTTGACTTTCAGGTCTACCTGAAATCGTGGTTCTTGTCTCGGCTGCCAACCATTGCTCCAGCAAATGATCTGAAGCTGCTGAAAATACTGTTTTCACTCGACTCACAAGCAGCAAAAGGTGCCCTAAAGAAGCTCTGTGTCCACCTCTGGTACCTTAGTGAAGAGTTGATTGCACTGTCATTCTTTGACAAAGATGTTCATGTCCTGGAGAAAAAGTTGATGGTTTCAGTGCTTCAAAAACCAGCATCTGAAGATCCACTAAAATGAATAACAGTTGACCAAGATCAATGAAATGCAGTTACATGACTTTGTGACAGTGAATTCAAAGAAGTTTTTTGACCTGTTGTCAATTCCAGACTCATTTCTTCAAACTGATCCTGAGACTTTGATAACCAACGATGACTATTTGAAGGCTGAGGAAACTGTACGGGCGCTGTGGGTGACAAATGACACTGCAGAGAGAGGCATCGCTATGATACAGGAATACAGTGGTTTACTGACAAATATTGAAGAACAAACACAGTTTGTTTTACAAGTTGTTGCTGAGCATCGAAAGCTTTTCCCCGACAGTAACAAGATGACTGTACTTCATGGACTTTCTGCATCTACGAGCAAATCATCAACCCTTGCATGAATGACGATTATGACGTCGATTACTTATATTAACACTAGTTAATACTACTTCAGATTTCTGGTTTTTACATGAATAGAAATGTAGCCTGACTTGTAATAAGTTGCACAATGTAGCAATGACTTTACAGAACAGTTGTTTGTTAGCAACATTTGAATTTACCGCTTAATGCCTATCATTGCCTACTAATCGGGTTTTCGAGAATAATTGAATATTTCAGAACGCTTGAGCACACCCTAAATGTCAACTAAACTCAATACATTTTTGTGCATTTCTTTTTTTTGAGTGGAGACTTGATTGAGAGGGTGAGAGGTTGAAAAATCCAAGGCTGAAAAATAAGGGTCACCTTAGTGCAGGACTTGTGTCTGTCCTTCCCAAGACAAACTGATGCTGCATTGGTCGCAAAAGGAAGTACTACACCATACTAATAAATTATTGTGGTGTAAAACCAGGTGTTTCAGTTTCGTTGCTCAACCCCTATATATAATATTCCTTCATGAAAGTTTTGGTCATGATGTTGCACAGATTCCCAGAATTCAGAGCTAAATTCAAAACATTCAGTTAGTGTCTCAAAGGGAAGCTTTCAACAATTGCATACCTAGGACAAAAAGATCATAATTTGTAGTATCACAGTCACAGGGCACCTGAAGCTTATCCCAGGAAGGCACAATGCCTGGGACATGCTGGATGGGTCACCAGAACAATGCAGGGCTCACACACATACAAAAACATTATTTTCAGTGAATGCTAGTCATAAATTATTTTTGATGTGGTGTAACCCAGGCTACTGTGGGCTCTGCCAAAAACAGATATTGATAAACTGCTTTAACAATGTATATATAAAGTGATGCTCCCTTAGTATCATAATAAGTGGCTAACTAATTATTATTTTTTTACTTCTGAGACTGCACAGCACTTTCAAGGAGAAACCCTACTGACTTCAGCAGTCCTCAGGTTTGTCATTATTTTCAGCTCTACCCTCCCGACCTCTTTGGGGAATTCAGTGTAGGAATATACATATTTTCACTATATAGAAACTACTGGTTAAATTTATCTGTGATTTAAAAATGTTTTTTATAAAGCGCTAAATATCAAAAACATACTGATTTTACTATCAACCTGCCAATATGATATAGTAGCACACTGTTACTACTCTGCACTACTGCTAATATGGGTCAATACAAGAAAGATGACTGAAATTAATTAATAAGCAGGATCAAGAAGAATACAAAATTAGTTAGAACGACACGCAAGCAATTTGCTGTAACTACAAATCTGCATTAAGAAACAGGCCTTGCAATAAGATGATTGCAAATTCATTATATTCTTGGCTTTAAAGTGTTTGAACAATAGCAACTCACCCCATCGAAATTCTGACCAGCACTGGCAAAAGTCCACCTAAAATGAGAGAAAGTGTAATTTGTGTTTTTGTATTTAGCCACAGGTGTGTGCTTTTTGTGCTTCAGATGGACCCAAATGACAGCATCCAACAGTGATATAAGCATCAGGTTACATTTCTTACTTTTATAATCAGTGTGTGTATATGAGAAAGTTGCATATGTTTAATTTGTTGAATATAAGGAAACATGCGTTCACAAAGAAAAATGCTTAAAAGACCTGGGGGAAAGAAAGAAAAATTGGAAAAACTCACCAGTAGAGGAAGTAATAGCAGAGAAGCCTGTAGGTAAGGAGCTTCATGTGTGCTGTTCAGGGTGCGCCCTGGCAGCAGAGAGCGGTACACCCTTGCCCGGTTGTGGCACGCTCACTCCCGCTGGGCTGCTTCGCTTTTAGCACAGTTTATGCTGTCTCTCTTGACGTCTCCTGTGACAACTTCCCTGGATAATACACACAAAACTATTGTATCTCATACGTTTTGTAACTTCAATAAATAACTTGCCGTGTCATGAATTACCAAATAATTTTTGGTTATGAATACTGTGAGCAGAATAAGAGTACTTTAGTAGCAGATTCTTCTGCTACATCATCCAGAAAAATGCATGAATCATTACAATAACATTAGGAAAACCAGCCAGTAAAACTGCTGTCGCAGTCGTAACATTAGCAACACTTTTAAAAAAGTGTAAAACGCACAAAAACGTTTTAAATGGAATGACACTGTTGATGACTGTAGAAAAAGAAACGTTTTACATATGCAATTTGCCAGCATATGTAATAATTATCGCTAAATGCAGCTAGAAGATACTACCACGAAAAGATTGTAGCGCCACTACTCATATTAACTACGAATTAAGATATTGCAAACGAAAAAAACGAAAATGATAGCAATAAGTCCATTTTAAAACCGTTGAAACTGCACTTCATGTTTCACAACGGGCTATGATTATAAACTGAATTTGCATAATAAACTTAAAACTGCTTTTGGAATACTTTTTGAAACATTTCAAAATATAGACTACATAACAGATACGGAATACCTTAGGTGTTTCCACGGTACAGGTTCATATCTGACAGTGAGATTATCCTCGTACCTTTTCCAGTAACATACTTACTCGAAGATTACAATAATTCCTCACCTTTTGAATTCTGGCTGGTCCTACAGTGGTCTCATATTTAGTGGGGTAAAGAAAATATACCCTATATCCAAACCTGATTTATACACATGGCAGTTTCGAGACTGCTGCCGTGCACCAAAGCGCAGGAAATTCGAAGTCAAACTCACAGAAACTCTACTACGCAAGCAGGCGTACTGCCTTTGTAATCTGAATAACAGATAAAGCTCCGCATGCCATACGCGCACCATTGCATGATTTTGGACTATGTATTTTCTGAATCGACATTTACGTTGAACAGTTAATATTACATTTGTTATTTATATTTGATATTCGTTTGATATTCGGATTTGCCCCTATATCTTTCAAACGACACCACCAAAAATAACAAAAGTCACACTTTCTGTTTCAGGAGAAAATGCAGATTGTACTACGACATTGTATAATGACTGATATGTTCATTAATTGTTGTAGTGACGAGGCATTTTCTGCGAAACTAATAAGCCAGCGTTGGAAGCGCAGCTCATGGTTGGATATTTCTGTAAAACTTCACTTGTAGTAAGTCAGTGATCACCTCTGCCAACTTCTACAACCTTTGAAGTGAGAGAAATTCATTAGTGTGGTTTACGGTAATTTTCCAAAAAACGTATTGAATTACTGTACACTCATGGTTGGATATTTCAGAGAAATTCCACCTGTAGTAAGTCAGGGAGCACCACTGGCAACTACTACAACCTTTGAAGTGTAACAAATTGGTTTAGTATGAATGTGAAATTATTGCAATTTCACAGATGTTTGTATTAGAAAATCTTAGCAGAAATGCTCCAGTAGCAATGCTTGGTTCTCCAGAATGCACTTTGTATACGGTCCCTAGCAAAAGGCTTCTCTTCCAACGCTGGCTTATTAATTTGGCAGAAAATGCCTCGTCACTACAATAATTAATGAACATATCACTCACTATACAATCTGCATTTTCTCCTGAAACAGAAAGTGTGACTGTTGTGATTTTTGGTGGTGTCGTTTCAAAGATATAGGGGAGGCAAATCAGAATATCAAACGAATATCGAATATAAAACTAACTTTACCACGCTAATAAAGCGTAACGTTTAACTTAATGGTTTTTTTGGGGGGAATCCTTCAGAAATAATTGTGAACATCAGCCTTCTAAAATGACCCCGCGGTAAAAACAGCATTTTAAAAACTTATATATATATTGCATTCATCATATGACATTTTACGTTCTTTTTTAAATTTGCTAAAGTTCGCATCTTGTAGGCCTAAGGGAGTGGAACCCATCAGGGTGCACATGCCTTGTGTCGGATCGTGGTTTACTGCACTCGGATTAATGGGTTTGGAAAATTAGGTGATGGATGAAATGCATGTTAAAAATTATCAGCCATTAACGATAAAATGTAAAATTATAAGCCGATCTCCAACATCACTTTTAATTGATTATTCCCACAAACTCCCGCAAGTAAAGAAATGAACATATTCAACACATCATATTAATTTGGGACACATTTCTAATAAACTACACTTAGACATTTTCATGATTTTTCGACTAAAACTATAACTATAACTGAGGAAACTACATTTGGCACCCAAATACAAATACCGCCCACCGTGCCGTACTTGATCGCATTGGGCTACACGTTTCATTATTGGCGGCGCTTGCGACATTTCTCTATGCAGCAATAACGTCAACCGGCTGTATGAGCTGTTTGTATGCAAACTGTCACTATAATTTCAGGATATTTATGTACTTCTTTCATTAACCGACTTTACAAGTGAGAGTAGACGATTTATTTACAGCAAAGCGTTAAGGACTGAAACAGGGGACGACGAAAAGGTCTATCCACTCAGTACATGGAAATACTTGTGTTTTTTTCGCAAGATAACTTTATACTGCTGAAATGACCAACCTGGTCTACACATCTCCAGTTATTAAGGCCTCTCTGTTTATTCTCTTGTGTTCCGAAATTGTGAGACCATCTCAGGCAATAAATGTGAGTATATGTTGATTCCACTACACCATGTACATGAGAGAAGGAAACTTTTAGAATTTGTTTTCCTTTTACCTAATGCGGGTTGTGATATTTTTCCCCCATTTCATTTTGAAGATAAAGTGAAAACGAACATATAATTTGTTTTTGTTTTTTTTTTCGTTTTAATATTGTTGAAAATGTGCTTAATATTATATTTGACTAAACTCCGAGTTAATTTACAATGATTTTCCATATGTGCGACTATGGTTTGAGGAGAGCGTCTCGCTTCTTTGCCTTGAACCCAATTCTGCCTCGCTTAAGCGATGATTGTCTATAGGATGGATAGATGGACGGTTGGACGGACGGATGGATGGAAGGCGCAGATACACTGTGCGCGGTATATGACTGCAGCCATCGCCAGTTGCAATACTAATTTTGCGTCTCCCGTGCTTCTATTTGTCCACTCAGGTTAAGCATTTCTATCAAAACGTAACGTAAATAATTAGATATCTGCTTTTGATGCTGCTATATTTTAAATACAATAATGCTCGCGTGTTAATATCATAAATGCAAACCCCACTAACTGGATTATCATTCATAAAGAATTAGGAATCATGCAGTGAGCTACATGGTACGAACGGCTTTGGTTCTTTTAAACATTTATGCTTAATGGTTACCTATTTCCTAAAATATGGGCTATGTGATTCTCGTGCACTACAATGTGTAGAATTTATAGAAAATGGTGCATCCAGTCAGTGGTAATTATTTTAATTATTTAAAACAAACAAGCAAAACAAACATTTATTTATTTATTTAATATATAATTGTTAATGAGGTCAGTGGGGAATGACCAGACTAACAGAAAGGTTACTTGTGGAAAATAACAGCTCAGCTTTGATTTAGCAGACATGTTTACCAAACACAACATGATTAAGAAAGCCTCTGGGTAAGTCAGTTTCTGGAGCAATTGGGTTAATGGCCTTTCCTGACCACAAGATTTCAACTGGCAACATTTGTATGATAAGCAAAAAGCAAAAATCCACCCAGCTGTGGTGGGCAAAAAGGTTTTACTGATCATACAACTCATCTGTAGTCAAGACGGTTCTGTCAGGATCAGCACCCGTCCTCCCTGCCCATCTCTTCCCCATTTGGCCAGCAGGTGTTGCTGGCCATCCAGTTCCATTCTTTGTCTTCACCCTGATCCCTTGTTATATAACTAGTTTGTGTTTTTCTAAAGTGTATATTGTTTAATTAATAAACCAATTTTGTGACAGAGCTGCCAGTGGATCATCACCCTATCTTCCTGCCTGTGCCATGCCGCACTGTATCAGGTTCTGGAGGGAAATGTGTATCCTACTAGCTTGGTACACTTAATAAAGAAGGCACCGAATGTATGCTGTACTAATGTAGGGGAATGCATGATTTCACAGTGCAAACAAATTGCAGTGTTGTTAGAAGAAAATTGATTCATTATACCCAAATCCTTAGTGAAATGAAAAAATTCCCTTGTTTAGTAATTGTATCAGAATCAGAATTTGCAGGGTTAGCTAATAGCATAATGGCCAGGGTTAGGTCCTTCAGGATTGTTATGCTTGTGAATATTATTTGTTGTTGTTATATTTAGAATTCCATTTATTGTGGGCATTGGAAGATACCAATTAAGGATATATTATCTACTGTCGATGAGCAGGGGAATTTCAGAGTGGGGAATCTGGGTGGGGAAGCCCGGGAGTCAGGAATATGGGGTTTATTCCACAAAAAACAACAAAGCAGGCATAGAACAGCAGACAACGTGAACGACAGACCTAGGGAATCAGACTTGAACGCGGACTTAAATACACAGGACTTAATGACGGAAATGCGAAACAGCCGATAACAATCAGGAATTCATACGAGGTTAATGAGGGGGCAGGGCACACAGGAGGATCGAACGAGCAGGGCATGACAGGATATCCATGACAGTCCTTTCTTGTGACCTGTATGTGATGTGCCACACAATCGACAGTATGGTAATGGATCACCATACTGTGTTTTACTGTGAACTTGGTCTAAAATACACAGTTACAGGGAAGTAGGAAGTGGGGAGATGTGTGCCCCACAATATTTAATTTGGATTCATCCACACCTCCTGATATATACAACAGTGTATTTAAATTACTAAGCTGTACTAAGCCCTCAAAATCAAATGCTCTACTATCCTGTTGCTGTCACATACACACGCTGTCTCTCTGAGGCTGCCTTTCTCTTTGCCATTTTGATGCTATTTATTTCAGAATTTGAATAGGTCCAGATCTTCACCCTTACAACATGTCTGCCAAATTTGAAAAAGATCTGTCAAATACACCACATGCAGAATTATTAGGCAAGTGTGTATTTTGTTATATCTTCTCTTCCGACCAATAGTTTCAGTCCAGATTAATCTCCAGTTAAGAACAGTTTAGAAATATAGCACGCTCAGTATTTGGTTTGAGTTCTTCAAGTGCTTGTACAAAAAGAAGTCGGCAACTTTTAAAAAGCTTATAATATTCATGCAGGACAATGGCCCTTCCCATGCATCTTGTATTCCATAGATTGATCAAGGA
>JAOYFF010000038.1:18319461-18329620 GCA_025773925.1 Cryptomyrus ogoouensis
ATGCTCTTCTGTTTGGAGAAAGTGGTGTGCAGAGGGTGACGGTCATTGTCCAATATTGAGAGCAGTCTGCTCAGGGTTCTCCTATTGGGGTGAACAGTGTGGTAATCTCTCTGCTGCAGGTCAAAAGGGTGAAACTTGCACAGTGTGTCGTCTACCACATTATGACCCCACCCCCCCAGGGCCCCCTGGAGAACCAGGCACATGTGGATTGACAGGTAAGACATTTATTCCTAATACTAAAACACACAAGGGCTAACGGGGAAGAAAGCTGATAAGACCAATGGGTAGAGTACACTTATTTATGAACACCATAATTAATCACCTTTACAGCTGAATCAATGTTAAGAATAATAATCCCAGGAATTTTCTTATAGGTGAAGATGGAATGCCTGGTCTGAAAGGTATCCATGGTAGAAAAGGGTTTCAAGGTCCACCTGGTCTACCGGTAATAATTTGTTTATCTGCTTTGTGGACTAACCACCACACAAAGTCATGTCACTGATATGCATGCATACAATGCTGAAGTATCCTAAAAAGATTTAACATTGTTATACCAATGTGACATCATAATAGAAATTAAGCTTGTAGAATAACTTTTCAACACTAGCTTTTAATAGGTCTACCTTGGCCAAGGACAGTATTTGCAGCCCTTTGTGTTTGGCCAGGGTGTTTGATAATCAGAAAAAGCATCCATGTTATACTTCAAGCATACAATCACCGATCAGAGATTCAATTATGATTCTGTCAGATTTGGTGCCACAATGCATACACATATTTTAGAAGTAAGCAAGTTTCTGTGAATTGCTGATGCACTCTATATAAATAGTTGTATGTCCACAGGGCTCCATTGGCTTTCCTGGTCCAAGAGGCCCATCAGGGGTAAAGGGGGTTATGGGCACCTGCAATCAGATGGGGGTGAAGGGGGACCAAGGATTGCCTGGACAACGTGGTGTCTCTGGAATGTGTGGTAAAGATGGGGTCCCTGGGTATCCAGGAGCCAAGGGCCAGCCGGGTCCAAAAGGCTGTCTGGTGAGTGACTGAATAGTGTAATCCCATGTGGGCCCACTGTGGGTTTGCCCTCACTAGACCCCCACTACATTACCCGCTTGGGCCTCCTGTGGGTTTTCTGTGGACAGCCCATACTGGATTGGTGTGGTACCTTCTGATTGGAAGCATGCTAATTTAACACCCATATTCAAAAAAGGGGATATTAGTAATCCACCTATGATGTGATGTGATCTACTTAGCTTCCCAGAAGACCTTTGATGTTGTCCCCCACAAATGGCTTCTGCTTAAGCTCAGAGCAGCAGGTATTTTAGGAACTGTAGCAGCTTGGATTGCAAACTGGTTAACTGACAGTAAGCAGCGGGACGTTATTAGAAGCACAATGTCACAGTGGGTCTGCGTTCATAGTTGGGTACCCCAAGGGTCAATATTAGGACTGCTATTATTCCTAATTTACATTAACAATATTGACACCAAGATATAAACTGGTTAAATTTGCAGACAACACCAAGGTGGATGATGTAGTAAATACTGAACAAACTGCACAGATGCTACAGCGGGACCTTGATTTAATTAGTGACTGGGCTGATACCTGGCAGATGAAATTTAATGTAGACAAATGTAAGGTAATCCATGCAGGGAGCAGAAATATAAAATATAGATATTTAATGGGTCCACTGAAATAAAGGTAGCTGATTATAGGAAAGACCTTGGTGTGTATGTTGGTGCTTCCATTTCCCACTCCTGCCAGTGTTGGGAAATGATTAAAAGGTGTATGGTCAAGGGAGGTGATGGTAAGATTGTACAATTCCTTGGTCAGACCCCACCTAAAATATTGTGTGCAGGTTTGGTCACCTTACCTTAAAAAGGACATTGCTGCCTTAGAAAAGGTTCAACATAGGGCTACAAGAATGATTCTTGGTCTTAGAGGAATGTCTTATGAGGAGAAGTTAGCTGAGCTGAATCTGTTCAGCCTCAGGCAAAGGAGACTAAGGGAGGACATGATCCAGGTATTTAAGATTATATTAGGTCAGGATGCTGGTCAACCAAATATTTACTTCAATATTACTTCAAATACAAGAACTTGGGGCCATAGGTGGTAATTAGCAGGAGGACATTTTAAACCGGATTTGAGAAAGCACTTCTTTACACAGCATGTAGTTAGAGTATGGAGTATCCTGTTAGTGTTCTGCAAGCTAAAACCTTGGGTTTCTGTAAATCTGAGCTAGATAAGATTTTAACTTTTTGCTATTAATTGAATTCTCCACAAATGAGCTTGCTGGGCTGAATGGCCTCCTCTTGTTTGTAAATTTCTTCTGTTCTTATGTTCTTACCTACACAAAGTCCACTTGAACCCCACTGCCACCTACTGCAGTAGATCTTATTAAGAAAGATATTATTGCACTATGCATTGCATTGTGTCATACCCCTTCAGCATATATTCCAAAACCTCAATAAAATATTTTATGCTATTTTGTCAATTGACATGTAAACAATTTGTTTTAATTCTAAACATATTTTTTTTACATATTCATTTACTCAGTTCTGCATCTTACAGGCAACCCAAAGTAAAAATGCAGAGATTGTATTGTAGCATAAGATTATAAAGTGGGCAGTTATAGATGCAATTAGTTTAAATATAAATAGGCAAGCCATTATAGTTATGTATTACTTTAATGTAAATAATAGATTGTTTTTTTCTTTACAAATCTGAGCAGAGTCAATAGTCAACATCATATACTACCAGTCAAAAGTTTTTGCACATACTAAGATTTTCCACATTACATTTTCTCACTTAACATTTACTAAAAATATACTCGATATTCTTTGCTAACAAATACATTTACAATAAGTTCACCATTTGAGTATCTTTACTAGCAAGAAAATGTCATATCTTTGATTCATCATAGTAACCTCCTCTAACAGTTATAACAGCAGAGAAAATTCAAGGCATTCTTTTCTACAAGGGACATGAAATATTGCTCTGTTTCATGGGATGAAACAGTTAACTAGTGCATTTGAAGTTAAAGGACAGCCTAAAATTTGGCTATGCCATCACCACACAACCACTTAATAAAACTTGTTTTATTTGACTTATATTCTCATTTATAATTGTTCACTAAACTTTCCAATGCTTAAAAATCTGCAGTTTATGAAATAAATGGAAAAGTGGTAAAAACTTGTGGTGTCCAAGAACGTTTGACTTGTAGTATAGTGTAGGTTACCCCTCCCCACATTGCCCACAATAAACCCACAGTGGGTACGTTTGCTTTGAAAATGTCTGTAAGCTAGACTGGACTGGGACCGATAACCAATTTTTGACTTGGCCAGCCTTGGTACCTTGATATCAATACCAAATCAATACTATAATAATACAGTAAGTCCCCAGGTTAAGAATGTTCGACTAACAGATGATTCATACTTAAAACTGGACTGCCATAAAGCCCATTATATAAATAAATAATAGTTCAATACAATGGTTCATAACAACAAACATACTCCCTACTTTGTGACACTCACAAAAACATTGTGCAGCTTCATTAAATCTTCATTAAATATTATATCTGTGTTTAAAGCCAAATTTAAACTTTACTAGCTAGATATATTCAATACAGGGACCTCCAGGCCTAAGAGGAGAGCCAGGCCCCTTGGGGCATCCTGGAACACATGGACCTCAAGGAAGAAAGGGGGTGCAGGGTTCACTTGGCTATGGGCCACCAGGATTCAAAGGACAGAAGGGAATCCAAGGTGTTGAAGGTCTCCGAGGGAGACCTGGAGAGCCAGGTATTTTCTTGATACAGTACTGTAACCCTAACTACTAAGACATAATAAAGTACACTACAGTCTAAAGTATAATGGAATATATTATACCACAAAACTTTTTTCAAATATGTCTAGCACATTCTATGAAGACTTATTACTTAACTATCTGCTTAGAGTGACTATAATTTAATACCTCTGTCAGTTTTTCATCATACTTATAGTCACTGAAAGAGTCAGTAACTTCTCTCTTTATTCATGATCTGTGCTTGCACAATTTACCTTACGACCTGTAGGGGAGAAGGGGGCTGAAGGCAGAATAAAGGCAACTCCTGGAGATAGGGGCCCTCCAGGAGAAAATGGAAAACAAGGATGCCCAGGGCAGCTAGGTAAGCAACAAGAGATATGTGTGTTCTGCACAATGGAACTGTTCTCTTGTACGAAAGGCAGCATCCTCCATGGGAAGTGTGATAAATAGTTTATTTTGAACAGTTTGGGATGACAAATGCGCAGTACTGTGAAAATGTGTTAGGCAGTCAAAGAAAATGACATTTAAGTGGTCTTCGCGTTGGTGTAAAATTGTGAATTTATGTCCGCAAAATTGTTTTAGCTTAGCTATTGTAAAACCTCTCCTAAAGTTATTCCAGTGTTTGGAGCAAACACCCAGTACACACTTGTATTTTTGACTCGTTCAGAAGCACCCCTCATAAGGGTAATGTATATCTCATTTACTGACTTTTTAAAACTAATTAATTAACTGAGCTGGTGATGAAATTTAATGATACATTAAATGGCTGAGGTGGCACTAAGGAGAGATTTGGGAAGTGAAGAGGTGTTTCTCTAGCTGTCTAGCAAGATATCAGTGACATTCCAAAGAGAAGAAATTCCTCTTAGTTTTTATTGTTACTCTTAATTTGCATATGTTCTAATCTTAAATTTTTAGTTCTCCCCAAATTTACTCCCAGATGAACAGTTTTAAATATTTCCCTTGACTTTTGCACAGCACTGTGTTTTAAAGGATTATTGTCTGACCCTGCCCCTTTCTTATATGCTGTACCACAGTAGTCTCCAGCTCCGTTCCTGGAGAGCTGCTGTCTAGTAGTTTTCTGTCCTACCTGGCTTCTGATGAGCCACACCTCTTCTCAGGTAAATACCTGGAGAGTAACTCTCCAGGGCCAGAGTTGGAGACCCCTGGTGTACCACAAGGATAAGTCCTTATCTGTATTTTATTTTCATTGTACATGTTACCCCCCAAGCCATATTATAAAAAGCACAGAGTATCCTACCACTGTTATGCTGACTAAACGCAGCTCTGACTCCCTTAGAGACCTGGCTACCCTGGTGCAGTGAAATGCCTGTTCAACTGCCTAAATGACATCAAGCACTGGATGGCTAGCTACTTCTTAAAACTAAACATGAGTGGGAAATTTTGATCTTTGGATATCTGGATGCTGTTATGAATGTAATCTGCAACCTTGGGCCACTCTCCAGTTATATAAAACACTACATTAAAAATCTTGGCATTTTATTTGACCAATGCATGCTGTTATTAAGGCTTCTTTTTGTCATCTTAGAGTTTTAAACAAAGTCAAGCACATGTTTTCTTTTTGGGAACCCTTGCTTTTATTTCTTATCGCCTGGATAACTGTAATGTACTGTATATCTCAGGATTTATCAGACTACTCCGTCTAGTCTTCAGCTTGTGCAAAATGTCTGTTAACAAAATCTAAGAAATCATGGCAACATTTTATTGTTTTATCTCCAGCTAATTTCAGTCACCTCATATATCCCTTCTGTCCTCCTACAGCACTGAGGTTATCCAATAAGCTGCTGCTTTCTGTTCAAAACTATCATTGAGGTGTAAAGGAGACCATGCTTTCTATGTGGATGGGCCCAAGTTGTACAACAGCTTCCCTCTTCATGTTCGATCAGGCCCCACTATTGAATGTTTTACATCCAGGCTAAAGACCAACTTGTTTTTCTCAGGCTTTTTATGTGCCATAGAGGTGTGTGTATATGATCTTTTAGTCTCTATGTGTTACGTCCTGCCCATTATGTCCGCCTGACCCTCCTATCTCCTCCCTAACGTGGCTGTGATAAGTCATGCCTTTTGCTTGTTGCCCCTCATTAGTCTTTGTATTTTCAGTACCTGTTTGTCTCCTCATTCCCAGTCCGGTCATTGATGTTGCTCCTCCTGTCTCCCTGTGTCCTTCCCTATACTAGGTTTCTTCTTGTGATCCCTCGTGGTCTCATTTGTTTCCCTGTTCCCATTCAGTTAAATAAAACTCCTTTTTCGTGAAACGCTTGCCTTTGAATCCTTCGATTTGCATGAAGTGACACAATAACTGGTCTCCACAATCAACCCAGCTCTTCCCTCAAGGCACCCTAGCACTGGTTAACCGCATTCCTTGAGTATAGGAACCCATAGGATGGAACGCCTGGCTCCCAGCGTCAACAACCCCCCGACCACCCCCAGGACAGATGTGGAGGATACCCTGGGTCCTTACTACTGACCACAACCTGCTGTTTCATGTAAACCTGGCTTAGCTAGCAGAAGTCATGGTGGATTGGCCCATCTCCAGGAGTTGCAGGGGGCATACAGAAGCCCTCTCACCAGATTCAGAGGTCAAAGAGGTGACAGTGATATGGGAGGTCCTTGGGGTCCTCCGTGAAGAGGTGAGCGCACCGCTCCATGCTGAGGTGGAGCCCACCATTGAGATAGAGCTCGCCAGCTGTCCTGCCACCCGTCACTAATGGTAAGCTTGCCACAGAGTCCACCGGTTCCTCTCTGCTCGTTGCTCTGCAGCATTGAGCATTGTGAAGCCGCTTTGCTCACCACAGTACAGCCTGCTGCCTTTTTGCTACCTGAAGCTGCTCAGTGCATTGCCTCTCTGCAGTATGAAGCAGCTCAGCCTGCCGCCTCTCTGCAGCATGAAGCTGCTCCACCCACTGCCTCTCTGCAGCATGAAGCCACAGCTCCACCCGCTGGCTCCCTGCATCTAGCCACAGCTCCACTCTCCGGCTCCCTATAGCAAGCAGCAGATTCACCCACTGTCTCCAGCCACGGGAGGCAGAACTTAAGGAAGCCTGCTGTGCCTGTGACTGCCACCTCGTTTGTCTAAGGTGCCACCAGAACCCTACCACGGGGAGGCCGCTGCCACACTCGAGCCTCCAGAGGTCAGCCTGGAAGGGGTCATTGCTTGTCCAGAACCACTAGAGTCTAGCCGATAGGGGTCCACTCCAGAGCCCTTTCTCACCTCTGTGGAATCTCCAGAGTCTGTCCTCACCACTGCTATGCCTCCCAAGTCCGTCCTTGCCTCTCCTGCTCCCAGCCTGGAGAGGGCTGCTCCCCCCACGCTCCGGACTCTTGGGCCAGAGAAGACCACTCCACCCGCGTTTCAGGCTCCCAGCCTAGAGTAAGCTACTCCACCCCAGTCCCTGCCTCCGGGCAACATCACCTGCACCAGGTCTTGCAACAGCCGTGCCATCCCGCAGGGAATTCGAGTGGTCATGCCAGGTGTCCTGGCTTTGCCCTGCTTGCCTCCAGGTGTCCCGACTGCGCCCTGCTCATCTCCCGCTGTCTTGTCAGCCCCTGCTACATCTCTTGCCATCCTGTCAGCTCCTGCTTCGTTTCCCCATGTCCCTCCAGCACCCACCTCATCTCCTTGTGTCCTGCCTGCACCCATCTCCTGTTGTCATCTTGGTGGCCTCCTCACAGACTCCTGGCTCCCTGCCAGCGGTTTTTGCATTCCATGCAGGTCCCGACTCCGTGGTAGCTGCCAGGCTAGGTTGGGTTAACCTGGAAGATGCCCCACCGGAGAACTTAGAGTGGGACCCTCTGGCATTGCCCTAAGTCCTGCTCCATGGGCCCCCGTCTCAGCACAAAGTCCATATTGACCCAGTCTGAAGTGCATTGTAGTCAATGGTGTTAGCCTGGACAACCCTCCTGCTGAGGCCAAGGGAAGAGGACAGTTCCCCCGGCACCCTCCTGCTCCTGCCCTGCTGTCCCCTCAGCACCCTCTGACCCTGCTGTCCCTTTGGTACCCTCTGATCCTGCTAGCCCCTCGGTGCCCTCTGGCCCTACGGTTCAACTAAAGCTCTTGGGTCCTACAGTCCTGCCAGGCCCCACCTTGAACGCTGGAGGGTCCACATACCACGGTCACTGCCCAGCTCTGGGAGACTTTCTAGACCTCCAGTCACACTTTGATCCCTGTCTTGGTTCCTTGTCCTGCCTTGGTTTTGTCCTGGCTTGTGCCCTCTCTGGCCCCACCCTGTGTTTCTGTCCCTGTCACCATGGTTGCTCTACCTGTCCGGCCTGTCCTGGTGTGTGTCAGGTTGGGTGTCCTTTTTGCTATCCTTGGTTTTGCCTTGGTCTGTTCTGTGCCCTTATTGCTGTCATTTGTCTTGTCCTATATCCTGGGTCTTGTCCAACTGTTGTTCCTAGGTTTTCAGTTTGTCTTGGTCGCTGTCTCTCCTGCTCAGTTGCTCAGTAGTTGATGTCTAGCATTTGTTCCCCCCCCCCCCGGTCCCTGGTCTGTTCTCCCTGGTGCCTGGTTCTGTCTTCGGTCTGTTTTTGGTCCTGTTCGGTATTGCTATTTCCTGTTGTCCTTTTAGTCCCTGGTCTGTCCCCTGTCTGCTCCATGCCTGTATTGCCGTGTGTCCTGTCCTGTAATGGCCTGTTTGGGGGCTCAGCCCCTCTGGTCTTGTGTGGTTCTTGTTTTGACACCTTTTAGTCTCGTTTGTTTCCCTGCTTCCATTCAGTTAAATAAAACCCCCTTTGAGTCCATCATCCTGAATGCCATGACACTTTGTTACCTGTGAATTTTTGTGTAGGAATATTTAGTTCAGGTAAATTTTAATATCTCCACCAATATGTTTTGAAGTTAATAAAATTTCAATTAATTATTATTTAAAGATGATTATTAACTAATTGTTATGCTTTATGGTTGGTTCCTCCAAACTCGATTGCGAATCCCCATGAGTCTATTTGTGTGAGACTTAAATGGGATTCATTAATTACCAGTATTGCTTAGTAACCTGTGTTAGAATGCTCGTCCAGCGAGCTGCATCACCAGGTAATGTAAACGATTAGTAGTGAAGCTCCCCTCACGGCCGTCGAGAGGAAGTCTCGCGATATTTCAGGTGAGTTTGAGGTTTCAGAGCATAGTAACCAGATCACACAGAGACAGGGACTATTGTGAGCACTCAATGAACGGAGGCTGAAGTTGTTTAAAAGACATGCATTCCTAACTAACACTACAAATAATAGAAGACAGACATTACACTTAACATAAACAACAAACATGAAATAACGGAATAGAAACAAACAGAATGTAATTATGGAAATGCAATGACCATATTTAAATGGGTAACCTTAAAAGGGAAATACTGTTCTGCAAACAAGCACAGTCTGTTGAAACATAACCCTAAAGTCATATAGTGGGTTAACAGAACAACTTAGGATGTTAGAATGAAAGGAAGTTGGTTTACTTGGTTGCAGAGTGGGGGGGGGGGAGTCTTGGCAGTTAGTTGCAGAGGGATGAGGTGACGGGATGATGGCACTCAGGAAGGCATGGCGTTTGGAGCAGTTGTTGGAGTACAGCCCCTTGGATTCTCTCTCCTTGTGAAGCTTTAAGGTGAAAGGCTTGGTCTCGGTTGCAGTTCTCTGTTTGGTAGCAGGCCTTCCCCGGCAGGCTTCAGGAGGGATTCTTGCGGGCTTCTCTTCTCCTCCCTCTATGGGGCTGATGTTCTCTGCCTCTCTCTTCTATGGGCTCTCATTTCTCCTGAGACTTTGTTCTGAGGTGCCAGGTTTTATGGTCTAAAGTTCATGAATAGGGATGACCAGGAATTCGACACCTGAACCAATGGCTAATCATCTAGTCGGTGGGCTTTCGGAGGGGTGTCTGTGGCAGTCCTTTTGGTATTTATGACCAGACTAATTCCCCTTTACTGATGATTTTCATTAAACTGGTGTAACTTTTGATACATACAGTTTCATGGTAACCACTGACCAGATTTGGAATCGGGACTGATTTTCCATCAGTTTGACACCAAACATGCCATACCAGCCTGGCGGTTCATACCTCATACCATTTGTATTAATTAATTAACAATTCCTTACATGGTGTATGTTACTGACTCACATCAGTATATGGTATAGGTGTCTTGAGTTGCACCTCAACAGATGTTACACTTTGGATAAATTGTACAGACATGCATGGGCGTAAATCCCGGGGGGGACGGAGGGGACATGCCCCCCCCTATCCAAGGGTTGTCCCCCTCAAAAAAATTATAAAAAAAAAAAAATCGCACTATTGTGAAAAATATATGTATGTATACCTAAAATAATTCTGTAAGTAGAAAAAAAACAAACGCAAAAAATGCATTTAGAAAC
>JAOYFF010000038.1:18329720-18342615 GCA_025773925.1 Cryptomyrus ogoouensis
GCAGTGGTAGCTATACATATTTATTTATTCAAATTTATATAAGTGTTCAAGTGTGAGGGGTAAAATAGGTGATACTCTGTGAATAACGGTGGCACACAAAACACTAAGATTGTCTAAGGACACATACAAACATAACCTATCTGGATATTGAGACTAGTAGTCATGAGTAAATCAATATACAGGGTATACAAAAGCCAAACTTAAAAGAAACTTTCTTTTAGGGTGTTGGGTGAATCCGTGGTAGGTAGGGCAGGATAGTCAGGGAGGGGGTTGCATGCCAAGGTCCTGGAATATCAGGCCTGTCGTATGCATGTGTGTGATCCGACATCTGTATGTTTTATTTTTATTGTGTAAAGCACTTTGATCAATCACTTGGTGCTTTTAAACTGTGCTCTATATACATTTGAAACCAGATATTTACATACACTTCAGAAAAAAAACAAAAACTTTTTTTCTTTAAGGTCAAACATTAAATCAGAGTAAACTTTTTCTGTTTTAGATCAATAAATATTAACAGATTTTTTGCATTTGTTAAATGTCAGAATAAAGAGAGAATTATTATGTATTTTTTTTTCACTTTCAGCAAAGTGAGAAGTATATATACACTAAGTTTATTGTGTCTTTAAACAAAAAGAAAACAGATGATTCCATTCTGAGCTGAAGAAGCTTCTGATAGGTTAATTGATTCCATTTCAGTTAATTGGTGGTACACCTGTGGATGCACATAAAGGCACACCTCAAACACAGAGCTGCTTTCTTTGACATCTTGGAAAAAGAGAAATCAACCAAGACATCAGGAAAAAGAGAAATCAACCAAGACATCAGGAAAAAAAATTGTGGACCTCCACAACTGTGGTTCATCCTTAGGTGCAATTTCCAGATGTATAAAATGACTTGACTTGTCTTTGTGGTAAAAATTTGCCTGTGAGAGAAAATGAACTTGTTTTCACCTAGGTGTTTGTTACTCTTCAGGAGATCCTGGGAGCAGTGGTTACAGAGGTCATACTGGTCCCTGTGGCAGCAAGGGAGAAAGAGGACCATCTCATCCAGGTCCAATTGGACCTACTGGTACCAAAGGTGACTTGTACTAGCTGAGTTTTTCATTTAGTACGATGGATCTCTATGAAACATTGGTTGCTTTGATGTAGTGACAGTCACACATTGCCTTTCATAGGTGGTAAAGGCCAACCAGGCATTCCAGGTGTAAGAAGTGTGGGTCTCCCAGGACGAGTGGGACTGAATGGGTCCCCAGGGATGACAGGGCTAAAGGTTAGATGAAAGGACTTGATACTTAGTCACTGTTTATGCTTTTAATCTTCAATGAAAACTAAACATGGCAATTTCAAATCATCGAAACAATTTCGAAACATTCGAGACGACAAACAATGTTTCGAAACAGTTCGAAAAGGTTCGAAACACTAGCTAGCTTGCCTGCTGGCAAAAACCGGAACTGCAGCTATACCAAATACAGCAATACCTATTGTGGCAAGTTTCGAATGTCACAAAGCCTGAACTGTCAAAAATGTGCATAATACTACGGTGGTTGAATAGGGCAAATCAAATTAACATTGCATAAAACAAATTATCATATCATTTAGAGTTGAGGGAGGCGTAAAGACATTTTCCCCACAGAGATCAATAAAGTATTGATTATTTCTATGCACCAGAATTTCCCCCAGTCAATCAAAACCTAAATTGGGTCTTAAATCATTTATAGATATTATTTTTTCCCATGGTTGTGTATTGTTAAAACATAATTTCTGTATTTACATACCATCAGAGTATTGAGTGTGCATAGTAATTAATTAGCTACTGAGGTTAGAATACTCATCCTATCTAGGTTTGTGTATGTTGAGCAGGTTATAGTAATGGTTTAGTTTTAATTAATTTGTATAGAATAGAACAGTGCAAAAACAGTTTCAGATAAGTCTTTGTCTGTTATCAATGTTAATATATGTATATGTAATCTATGTGTCTATGCATACTCTAGCTTTTTGATTTGTTTCTAACTGAATCTAAGCAAAACCTTGATATTACACCTACTATATGTCCCTCACTATATTTATGCCTATATCACACTAACTGCTAACCTGTTTCACAATACAATTGGATTTCAAATAGTAATGATCGCCAAACTACTCGCTCAAACCAACAAGCCCTGGCTTTTTCTGGGAGTTTTTTAATAGTTTTTTTTCTTTTGCCGTAAACAATGACACGGTGGTCACGTGACTTTTCGTAAACTCCGTATCGAGACCAGAAGTTTCGGACGTCTTCGGAACGGATCGATCCTGGGTGCCGAAATTGCCATCTCTAATGAAAACAATGTTTATGTTGACAGGGAAAATGTAATGTAGGACCACAAGGGTCCCCTGGTCGGCAGGGCCCATCAGGGGATGATGGCAGTCCTGGGCCTGCAGGTGACTTTGGGAAGCAAGGTGTGCTGGGTTCTCCTGGATATTCTGGCCGCGATGGAGAGTGTGGTGAACAGGGTATAGCTCCACGTACACTAATAAGCATGGACACCCTGCACTCTGGTCTGGGGGTAAACCCAGTGATCCTGGGCTTACTTGTATACTGTACCTCACCACTTGGTTTCTTCTGTTTCCAGGGAGCAAAGGATGCAATGGGTTTTGGGGTCCACCTGGAGATCCAGGGACATGCACAAAGGGATCCGAGGGCCCTGTAGGGTGTATTGGTCATAATGGACCCAACGGTGAAACAGGCATGGCATTTTTTAAATTTTTAATATATTTTTACATGACAATCACTGCTGGAAAAGGTGAAGAGAGGTGTGAGAGAGTGACTAAAGAAAACAGACACTGAACTTCTGTAGCTTTTGGGCTGAATGTCAGTATTTTGTCAAGGCAAAATACAGTAAGTTTGAATAAATTTGCTAGGGTTTGTTTTACACCATATACTTTCTGCAACTGTTTGAAATGAAACACATTACAATAAACAAAGCAAAACGAAAGAGGCATCAAAGCAGTGTTCTAGAAAATGTAGTCTTGGATGCTTCATAATAGCCAAGATTTATTGTGATAAAGGGTTTGCAACTTTGTAACATTCGGTTATCAAGTTTCAGTGCAAAATTTCCCAAAATGCCCTCCCAGCTCCAGAGATATCGGGTACTTTGGGGTGCTTTTTGTTTTGACTCCTTTGTCCTGTTCATCTCATTGATGTTTTATGAGACTGAGACTGGCAGACTAAGCAAGCCAGGACAATTGTTTAAGTTTTTCTTTACTTTCTTTGTCAGTTAGTTCTTACATATTTTGCGGCATATTTTGGTCATTATTATTATTAAAGAATGAAGGGCATCCCAATCAGCCATAATACTAATGGAGTGATGTGCTTTTGAAGGGTTGTGACAGTCATGTTGGCTGAGGTTGCCAGAGATTTGGTAAAGATCATGAACTCTCCCATAAGCAAAGCATCCCCATGATACTACATTCTTTGTACAGTGAGAACCACACCTGCAGAACTGACTGCCATGCCTGTAAAAAAAAAAAAAAAAAAAAAAAGGCGTATGCATTTTTAGCACTATGTTACTATAGGTTGCACATGACATTTTTTTGATTGAATTGGCTTCTCATGCAGTTACTTTAATGCTAGTTTTATAGTTGTAATGTGACTTCTTTTATAGGGCCAAGAGGACATAAAGGGGTAAAAGGAAGCCCTGGGGAACCAGGACAGGGTGTTCTAGGTCCAATTGGGGAACCAGGATGCCCAGGATTCAATGGATCACTTGGCTCAAGAGGACCTATTGGGCTGAAAGGGTTTCCGGGCCAAAGTGGTCTTCCTGGGTCCCCCGGTAAAATGCCATATATATATCAATTGCAGGTTAATGGAGATATAAATAGTATTATAAGAAACTACGGAGTTAAGATACAGCTATAACTTTTCTCACAAATGCAATGTGTTTTACAAATATAAATGACCAGTTTCTCACAAAAAAATCAAGTGCAGAAAATATGACTTTCTGTTTGTGGATCATATGACATTTGGCATGATTTTTTTCACAAGCATTTTTATGTCACAAGACTTTCTCACACATGGTGCAATACATTTTCCACAATCTGCTTAAGAATTCCTTTCTTTGGGTAGCCTGTCAAAGAATTAGCTAGTTTTTAAGGTCACGGGGTGGAGTATAGAAACGTGCCAAAAATGAGCAGCTAAAAACATTTTAGAAACTCACTTGTTGCTGACTGCTCATTTTAAACGCTATTTAGGAGCTGATGCTACCTAGACCATTTGTGAGAGAATCCTGCAACAGAAAAATGCTTGCAATAAAATCAAAAGTATTGTATTTTTAAAACATGTTACCTATGAGAAATGTTTTGTCACTTTTTTTGACTCTTCAAGGAACTGTTGTTATGGATAAGATTACACCTGCATTGTCACTGTATAGTATTTATATTTCATATTTTTAAATTTTGCCATTTATCGCATATTTGAATTGGTGCACATAAATTGCTTGGATACAGAGACAACAATGACTGAAATGCATTGCATTCGCATACTTCAGTGATAGACCAGTTATTACACTATTCTGGAGGTAAAATTGGGACCTACCTAGTGCTATGTACTAATAAAATGGCCGTTTCGTGAATTATTTGAGCAGTTGCAGTCTTTAAGATGTCATAGCCTTATATAAAAAATGCATTCCTCTGTTTTCTCAGGGCTCAGAGGCCAACCTGGAAGCCCAGGTAATGCTGGACATCCTGGGCTTGATGGCTTACCTGGTTCCCGGGGAGATCCTGGAATAAAAGGTATGGGGGGGTCTTGCAAATACAGCCTTAGCTAACATTGCTTTATGATTATGTTCTGATCTACAGTAAGCGGATTCTGACTTGCATACATACACTAGCCCCAATTACAGGAATGAAATTAGAGTCAACTGTAGAGTTATTGGCAACCCTGAGGTAAAAACATTAGCATAAACAATGCATACAAGAATCAAATTCCCTCAAAATGTGCAGAAAAATTGCTTACCATTTATCTTAAAAATAATTCCTTCAAGAACATTACATTATATTCATAATAGTGCTATCAAATGATTAAAATTTTTAATCAGATTAATCACAGAGTTGCTGTGGATTAATTTAAATTAATCACGATTAAATATCATTCATTTTTAATCTCTATTAATTGCATTTCATTAATCGCATTTCAAACAGACTCAAGAAAAACGGGAATATATATACACTTAACATATTTATTGAACATCTTGAACATGAGTCGGATGCATTCCATTTGCCACAGAAGTGCAATACCATGGACCCATATCAAAAAGCAACATTTTTTTGCTTAGCCGGACAACTTGTCAGATTTAAGGTACCTCAGTTCTAATGGTCTTTATTTTCGTTCACTTACAGTTAGCCCGAACTACCGTAAATCCGACAATCTGACTAACCATGAAATCCAATTCTAGCCCTGTTAATTGCCATTGTTAGCAATATCAGTTGATAATTGGATTCTGAACTCAGGATCCTCTGTGCTACTCCGAGATATTTCTCGGATCTCTGAGAAACGGGAGCACGCATGTCGTCACTTCTGGCTCCAAAACTCAGAATCCGACTCGGAATACGAGTTCTGAGGGCAAATGGAACGCACCAAAACTGCCCGAGATGGGTTGACAGACATTTCAGGGATTTTGAGTCATTCTGCGCTGCAGATGGGTTAATTGCGTTAATTTTAATCAGATTAATCATGATGATGGATTAATCCACATTAACCCGTTAATTTTGACAGCCCTAATTCATAATCAAGAAATCTTTCGTGAACATATGGAGCAAAATTATTGGCTCCGCTGAGTAATGTCTTAAGTAACACCAAAGAAATTTGCGTCCTTGGTGAAAAAATATATCTTCATATTGCTCCTGTTGTACAGAAAGTCATGTGTTTTCTATGACTATTTCCTGTTTCTCAGGCACACTTATATGACATCACACATGCAAAATGCCTTTGTCATTCATCAACATGGGCAAATTGAAAGAGCATTCATCTCAAATGAAATTACAGGTTGTTAACCTTTACACATTAGGTAGTGGGAGTAGAAAGATTGAGAAGTAGTTAAAAATGCCACTGAGTACAATCAGGACAATTATTCAAAAAATGTTTAAGTTTATCTGTAAGAGGACACAACAGCATACTGGCACGACCCACAGTGCCATTTATAGTTAGAGGTAAAAAGGACACACAATGTTTAGCTCATAATATGTTTGAATCTTGTGACAAGATTTCAAAATCCGTCTGACACCACCTGCACCTCCAGAAGCTTTTTGGAAGAGTTTCTATTTGGAGGTGTTGGCCAAGATCTAACTAGAATTGCTCTCCAACCTAGTTTAAAGTTATAGAAAAGAGCTCAATGCTGGTGTCCTTGCCAGGAGAGAATACTAAATATTAAGAGTGGGGTAACAAATATTTGTCAAACCTATATTTTCCATAAACGAATATATTACTAAATCACGGTCTTTGGGGAAAAAAAAAAACTAAGTTGTGTTAAAAAAAAAAGGCTTGAGATCAAAATACCGCTCATAGCTTTTGAAGTTCATCTTAATATACGTTATTGTTAAACTCAACTTCATGAGGGTTGCCAGTGATCGTGGAGTTGACTGTATTGTGGTGTGACACCTGGCAGGAACCATGGGCTGCACTGGGCCAAAGGGCTGTCGAGGCAGCCCAGGACCTGCTGGGGAGCGAGGGGACCCTGGGCCTTATGGGGTGACGGTCAGCATTGATCTTTTGGGAGACGATGGGGACTCTGGTAATTCAGGTAAATATGTGAAATGTTCCTGTTACAAGGTACTGATCCTTCTGGCAATTCTTACTGTCTGTACATGCAGTGCGATCCATTGATAATCTTGCCATAATTTGTTGTCCAATAGGCATGCAAGGGTCTATTGGCCCTAAAGGAGACCCAGGAAGTCAAGGACCGTGTGGGCAAAGTGGGAAGGATGGTAACCCTGGATGTCCTGGCCAACAAGGTGCTTAATTTTGTCCTTCAATGATATTGCATTTAAGGTCTGCTTGATGTATAAGACCAGCACTGGCCTGCCCTATAGGTCACATAGGTGATTACCTAGGGTGCCATTTGATTAGGGGGTGCAAAAGAGTGAGTGAAAAAAAATCAGAAGAAATACCTCTGTTTGAATTCTGTGACATTACAATCATTTGCACCATTTTTATTTTTTCTTGTGAAACAGACATTTGATAAACAGTTAGTAGTCAGATACCTGTTTTGCTACAGTTTTTTTTTTTTTAAGGTTAAGTTTGCTTAAAACAAAATAATAATAAAAAGTCAGTAATCATTTCAGTGAGCAGAATTTATGGGGTGGCAAGTATCCAGTGCTCAATTTCATGCTCGAAATACATTCTGTGCCACAAAAGACATTATTTAATGACAGAATCAAGTAATGCCTTGCTGCATTTTGTCCATAGAAAAACAAACTCGAGTTACATTTTGTGCAGAGATGTATAAAGACTTCATGCACAGAAATCAAAAGGAATGCTTTATTATGTGCACGGAACTGATATTAGCACCTTGCATTTTGTGAACAGAAAAGTCATTTTGTTCACAATGTATTTTATCAACTAAATATATTTATTTTGTGTACAAAATGCAGTTTGTGAGTGATAGGAAGTAATTTTGTTGCATTTTGTGAGTGATAGGAAGTCATTTTGTTGCATTTTGTGAGTGATAGGAAGTCATTTTGTGGGCAAAATGCATTTCCTGAACAAAAGAAAGTCATTTTGGGGATGAAATGGATTTTGCCAAATAAATAATTCCAGTTTGTGTGTTTGATCTCCATTGGGGAAAGTGTTGTTCAGGGGAAAGTGGCATGGTAACAGCCTACAATTGGAGGGAATCAGTGCTGAGTTTTTTCATTGTCTTGGCTTAAAAATATTAAAAATGTAATAAAAATAGTGACACTATGGAGTACATACAACAGTAAAAGTCCAGGAGCCCAGGAGTTATTTGTATTTTATTACCTTTAAATTTATGTTACGCATAATTACACGTCTGTAAAATCAAAGCTGGTACTCCACCTTCTGGGCATTGGAAGGTACTACTCCCCCCAAAGACGCTTACCACCACGTGCATTTCATGACTCAGTGTAGTACTTACTACATGTTTAGATAAATATGATCAGGCTCTAGGCTCAGGGAGCAGTTATATACAGGTAACTAACAATGACACACCACAGACGAAGCTTGGGTTTAAATGCCAGCTTATTTAGTAGAAATATAAACGGGTACAAAACAGTTTAACTTAAACCTATTCAAGATCCAAAATGAGCTCTGTTTAAATTTCCAGTCGTATCTCAATTACAAGTTCTTATTCAGTTCTTATTGTAATGCTGATAACAGCTAGTTATTTTATCTCTGTTTATGCTGTTTTAACTTGATAAGCCTAATTTATAATCAAGGACCCAGTATTGCTAATCAGTAAGCTATTAAGTTTAGCATTTGTAGACTCATATCAAACCCATTAACATCTTGGTAGGAATGGTAATACAATCACATACAAAATTGAACATAACATTCACAATTGAGCAATTCAAACATTTCCCATGGACAAGCGTAGTGAATGAAATTACGGTACCAGAATGCTAATCAGCCTTTGAGCAAAGCGTGCAAAGTTATCTTGGCTAATGGCCACGTTATGCAGTCCATGCAAAATCCAAGTTATCCGAAGAGAGAAAAAGTTGCAATTTAAGTGAGTGCACTCTTATCGCTATATGGGAGTCCACTTGCATCAAAAATATCAATACTTTACTCAGTCCAACCTTAGCTTTGCAGAAGGAAAAGTTCATGTGGGAGATGAATGGTAATTTCTCTAGTTTTCAGTTTAACTTAACCCTATTTTTCTTTTTCAAGATCCAAAATGAGCTCTGTTTAAATTTCCAGTCTTATCTCAATCATAAGGTCTTATTCAGTTCCTACTAAAACACTGATGACAGTAAGTAATTTTATCTCTATTTAAACTGTATTAACTTAATATGCCTAATTTATAATCAAGGATCCAGTATTACTAGCATTATCCAGTATTATTAATGAAATTCAGTACGTATACACATGAACGTATATGAATAAAATTACGTAATACCAAGATCCCTGTACAAGTGCTCTCCAGCCTAGTTAAAAAGTCACAAAAAGACGAAAAGATTAATCTTCTCCCAAGCTATAGGTTCATAGCAGACTGGAACAAGCTCTCCTGCAATATTGTGCGGTATTTGTGACCATCTATTGTCCCAAGATTCCTAGTCCCAGCATATGAAAAGCATCCTCATAGCATGATTCTGCCATGCCACCACCGTATTTTACCATAAGTATGGTGTTTCTTGAGACATGGGCAATGTTAGTTTTATACCACACGTACCTCTTTGAAGTCTGGCAAAAATTAGTATTTGGGTCTCATCTGACTATAAAACCTTCTCCCACATCTTAACTGGGTTTTTCTCATGCTTTGTAGCAAATGCCATACGTGTTTTTATGTGAATCTTCTTAAGGAATGGCTTCTTGCTACCCTCCCATACAGGCCTGTTTTACGGAGAGCTCTTGAAATTGTGGACCCATGCACATTCGCTCCAGTTGTAGCCAAAGAGCATTACAGACTTCTGAGAGTGGCGGGTGGATTTTTTGTAGCCTTCTCTCAGCAGTTGACATCTTGCTTTGATGCTTAGTTTTGTGGATGGCCTGTTATAGTAAGGCTCTGGGTACTGTGATGAACCTTCAACTTGCTGATGATGGATCCAACCTGGGATCATCCCGGATTCCGGGCTGATTAAGCCAGTACTGTACCTCCTCCGTAATGTTGAGGTATTCCTCTTCATATAGACGAGGCGAAGTCTTCTAGAGCCCGGTCATTCTGTCATGACCAGGTGCAAGCGTAGCAGGCAGGGAGGCACGTGAGTCCATATTACGGGGAAATATGGGGTTTATTGAAAGGAAAACAACAACTACGGGACATACAGAACTCGCATCAAGACTTCACAACATTAATGACCGGACTGGGGAAACAAACTGAAATGCGGAATAAGTACATTGAACTAATGACAGCAACAGGAAACAGCTGGTAAACACGGGGAATCCACACAGGGTAGATGAGGGGACGTGGCACATGGGAGGATCGGACGAGCGGGGCATGACACATCAAGACTTAGTAATACCTAATTATGTTTAATTATGGTCTAATAAATGTCACCTTTGTGTTCTTTGTGGAAACAATTGTAATTTCTGTAAACCTGGAGCTTCCTAAGCACAGGGGTTGAATACTTATGAAAACAGCACGTATTCATTTTAATCTTTTTTGTGTTAGTAGGCAACTGACCTATTTTCCGTTTTAAAATACAATAGAGCAAAAGATTTCTCAACATAAATGTTATGTGAGAAAATTTATATATTTTTTTATACTCCAGACGATCGTCATAACTTTCAGGGGGTTGAACACTTTTGCAAGCTTTATATGGATCTAAATGGTCTCTACAATCTCAGGCCCAAAGTACTTGCCAAAGGGAGAAACTACTGTTCTCTAGTCTGCCTGAAACACCTCACTGGAATTCCAGAGCTTACTTTCTTGACTTAGTGAGGTCACCCATAGCACAATCCTTATTGGCCACATACCTGCAAGGCTCAGACTGCAGACTTTGCCAAAGAGAGAAACTACTCTTCTTTAGTCTGCCTGAAACACCTCATTGGAATTCCAGAGCTTACTTTCTTGACTTAGTGAGGTCACCCATAGCACAATCCTTATTGGCCACCTACCTGCAAGGTTCAGACTACAGACTGCAAGACAGGGGTGGAACATGTGCTGAAGAATAATTATTACGCACAATGAATGACTTAATAATGTAAAGGTAAGGGGAAATGTGTTGCCATGTCATTAAGCAGCCAGTTATTCTAAAGCTGGATTTCCTGAAAACATGGCTTCTGAAGCACCCTGTGTTTCCTTTTTACGATTCGTTTATCTTTAGCAAATTTGTATGAATGTCTGCATATCGATTGGGCCTTTTTTCACAGGTCCACCAGGGGATCCTGGAGTTGATGGGCCCAATGGAAATATAGGTTTTCCAGGAGCCAATGGTGCACCTGGTAAAGCAGGATTGCCAGGTAACTAGCAGCACTCATACTTCTTCAAAATAAGTAACAGTACACCCATATACATTTTCACTACATAGTCTTTGATTAAGACTTACAACACTTACTTTTGACATACTGTGCTGCAGTCCATTAGTTGTTGGTCAGATGGTTAGCAGCAGTGGCGGAACAACTGCACACAAGGCCCCGGGGCAAAACACCGATCGCCCCCCCCCCCCCCCGTCCCATGCACGCGCACACGCACGCATACGTATATGTGGCGGTGCTGAAACGAGTTTTAAAGTGTAGGTGCAAGAACAAAACTTAATGAGAGAATTCAACTGTCCCTCACAAAAACCGTAAAGTTTTAGTGGCTAAATTGCGTTTTCTACGCCTTTTCCGACAGGAGGAGATTTGTTTGGCTATGCCTAGAAAACAATGTTGTTACTATCAGTGTTAGGAAGATTACTTTGGAAATGTAATTTCTTACAATTACAAGTTGCTCTATTTAAAATGTAATGGTACTGTAACTATTTCAATTACTATATGAAAGTAATGTAACTGCATTTGATTACTTTTTGATTACTTTTCTAAATTATGAATGAATATTCTCAACCGTTAACCATTTTTAAATAAAACCTGGTAGTGTTTACCTTACAGCAATACTAAACACTGACTACTGTCAAACTCCTTACAGTACATGAATTAACATGATTATAGTTGATCAATTTAATAAAGATACCAAACATACCATACATACCATATAGGCCTAATAATGATCTTAAACAATGGGTAATAGATCCTTGCCTCATGCTCAGTGAAAAACCAGATTCCCTCAATGTAACAAGTCATAACATTAATGTTACATAAAGTATACCTAAAATGTAAAAAAAAAAAAAAAAAAAAAAACTGTTAAAACTCAGCCTTCAGTTATCAAATTCTAATGTGTGTTCGTAATATAAACTTTTTGGGAGTCAAAACAAGATAAACTACAAGTGATTTGACCACTCTGTGACGCTTGAGGATTACATTATGATACAAACATTTTATGTACTTGCGAAAATAAATGGTTCCATTTTACTTCTGATCTGAACAGTCGCCCCATCTTTAGCTCCGCCCCTGGTTAGCAGTATGCTTGATTGTATTCTCAGGATGCAAAGGAGCTAAGGGCGATGCTGGTGCTCAGGGCACCGCCGGCTGTCGAGGACCGTTGGGCACTCATGGACCAAAAGGACAAAAAGGTGAACCCAGCCCCCCTGGATTTGGCCAAAAAGGAGCAAGAGGAGCAAAGGTATGGGTGTCCGCTTAATGTCAGAAAGCCTTTTGACACCTACCTTATAACTATACCCAGCTCAGTACATCAAAAATGTGTTCCATTTTCTATTTTTTAAGATGATGACATTACTACATCCCACCTGATGCTATATAATTTGACATCATCCAGCTCACTAGTGTTTTTAAACCAGCACTACACTACACGACTTATTACTTCCTAACATCATGACGAAGTGGAAAAAAATATTAAATTTTGATTCGATACCTATTCACAAAATCCTAAGATTGACCTTGTTAATTTGTCTTTTCCCTGTGACTTTGAAAATATTTTTGCTGAATTTTACTTTTCAGTCCTCTTATTGTATAGGTGGTAGGGGTGTAACAATACATCGATTTGCATTGATAAATCGATTCAACGGCAAACAATCCGATGCATCGATGTGACTGCATAAATATCGATACATGCATTTTTATTTTCTCGCCTGTTCCAGTATTGTTTTCATGATCCACTCCGACGTATACATGGTCTACACCAGGGGTGCCC
>JAOYFF010000038.1:18402939-18423418 GCA_025773925.1 Cryptomyrus ogoouensis
ACCACCTGTAGGAGGGGCCATAGGGGTCGGGTGCAGTGTGAGTTGGGCAGTGGCCGAAGGCGGGGACCTTGGCAGTCCGATCCTCTGCTGCAGAAGCTAGCTCTAGGGACATGGAATGTCACCTCTCTGGTGGGGATGGAGCCTGAGCTGGCGCGCGAGGTTGTGAGGTTCCGACTAGATATAGTCAGGCTCACCTCAAGGCACAGCTTGGGCTCTGGAACCGGTCTCCTTGAGGAGGGTTGGACCCTCTTCCACTCTGGAGTTGCTCACGGGGAGAGGCGCCGAGCAGGGGTGGGCATACTTATTGCCCCCTGGCTTGGTGCCTGTACATCGGAGTTTACAGCGGTGGACGAGAGGGTAGCCTCCCTTTGCCTTCGGATGGGGGGACAGGTCCTGACTGTTGTTTGCGCTTATGCGCCAAACGGCAGTTCAGAATACCCACCCTTTATGGATTCCTTGGAAGGGGTGTTGGAGAGTGCTCCTCCTGGGGACTCTTTTGTTCTGCTGGGGGACTTCAATGCTCACGTGGGCAATGACAGTGAGACCTACAGTGGCGTGATTGGGAGGAATGGCCCCTCTGATCTGAACCTGAGTGGTGTTTTGTTATTGGACTTCTGTGCTTGTCAAGGATTGTCCATAATGGACACCATGTTCAAACATAAGGGTGTCCATATGTGCACTTGGCACCAGGACACCCAATGCCGCAGTTCAATAAACAAATTTTTGGTGTTGTCATCGGACTTACGGCCTCATGTATTGGACATTCGGGTGAGGAGAGAGGCGGAGCTGTCAACCGATCACCACCTGCTGGTGGGTTGGCTCCGCTGGTGGGAGAGGAAGCCAGTCAGACCTGGCAGACCTAAGCGTATAGTGCGGGTCTGCTGGGAATGTCTGGCAGAATCCCCTGTCAGAAGGAGCTTCTACTCCTACCTCCAGCAGAACTTCACCCATGTCCCGGGGGAGGCGGGGTACATTGAGTCTGAATGGGCCATGTTCCGCGCCTCCATTGTGGAGGTGGCTGACCGGAGCTGTGGCCGTAAGGTGGTCGGTGCCTGTCGCGCTGGCAATCCCCAAACCCTCTGGTGGACTCCAGTGGTGAGGGATGCCGTCAACCTGAAGAAGGAGTCCTATCGAGCCTTTTTTGCCTGTGGAACTCCGGAGGCAGCTGATGAGTACCAGGGGGCCAAGCAGAACGCGGCTTCAGCAGTTGCTGAGGCAAAAACTTGGGTATGGGAGGAGTTTGGCGAGGCCATGGAGAACGACTTCCGGATGGCTTCGAGGAGATTCTGCAAGTGTAATGCAAGTGAAAACTGTGATATAAAGCATGAAACATACAGTATTACAGTACAGTGTACATTGTTGGATTATATACCTATTGTCTTCAGTGTTGGGGAAGCTACTTTTAAACAGTAGCTTTTCAAGATACAGGCTACTTATGATTAAAATTAACTAAAGCTACAGGCAAGTAGGATACTCTAAAAGCTATTTCAATTTTTAAAATATGAAACATGATGTTAAAAGTAAAATGAAAATGTACATTTTTTCCAATGTAATGTCAAACCACAACAAGGTTTCAAAAAAAGTTTGTTTGGTGTAAACCAGAACCAGAAGAACCAGAAACAGATATGAATATGTACTGTGCTGTAAGCGTTGCAAACAGTACTCTGAGCACAAGATAAATGAATAAGCGCCTCGTGGGGATGCTTGTGCTGCCGGTAGTTGGGGCAGATACTGTCATATACTCACGCTGGGCTACACTCCTGCCACATATTGTGGTCTCAGAACGGTCATAAAGTCAATCAGTTCTAAGTTGCATAGGTCGTAAATCGATGATGATCTGTAGTGATTCGCCATGCTACATCAAACGTTAGTTACTGGAAAAATCTACAGTATTTTAAAAGTATCTACTGAAAAAACTAAAGTTAGTAGCATTGATAATTGTAGTTAGCTACTCCCCAACACTGGTTGTGTCTACAAAACATTTTAATGGTTGAGGACACAGTTGTTCTTCTATCCTTCGGCTGTACCTTCAACCAGCTTCAGTCATTGTAAAGTCATGACTGAGAACATAATTGAACATGATTGTGGCCCTTACTTCCTCAGGAATGTGCCAATGTCCTTGGTCTCTTCTACCTCTTCCTCTGTTTTGCCTCCCTACCATTCCACCACACAGTCTTACTCGTCTTCATCTCAGCTGTGCATCCTGTTCATTTCCTTCTTGTTCTTCCATTGTCAGAAATTGTTATGCTGTGTTGTACTCTTTCAATACATGCTCGCCAGCTGAAGGTTCAGGAGATGCACCTCTGAGCTATTTTACAGAACCGGTGTGGCTTTCCCAAAAAGTGATCTATCAAATAATGAACAACATAAAGAACGATGTAGGTAAAGAACAAGTGAGGTCTATGTGTGTTTCCCAAAACCCTTCTTTATTTCAGAATTAACAAACAAACTTTAAGTAAAACTTTAAGTAGTACTTGTTGGCTCCTCTCCAGCCTTCGCATGACAAAAGCACAATCTGTCGATAACAGGAATATCGATTCAATGTATTTCAATGGTGAAATATGTTATATGATTGTCATACATATGCAAATGTAAAAAAAAACAGAAACTAATTAGAAAATCAATAAAAACACAACAATGCAACCATAATTAAGACCACAATAAAACAACCTATTTGTTGAAAGTGTAAAAATAGGCTCAAAATGTGATGTTGCTTCCTTGTAAACAAAACGCAATAGTGAGCAGCAATGGGAAAAGGAAGTAACACTTCTCAAAGGTAGCCCTAAAACAACTTATTGAGGAGGTCGTCAAAATAATATGTCATATACAATTAATATATTTTAATTAAATAATTACTACATTTCTGTACCTTAAAAAGTACAATTACCTACAGCTAAGGGTACAGTTGGTACAGGGTACAGTCCTAGTGACAAGCACAGGTACAAATTTTTAACCTTTTTTCTGAGAGTGTAGGCACAAGAATGACATCTTTTGCATGCCCAAAGCACCCTCTACAGCAGTGTGTGTTCTTTGGTATGTGGTGTTATACCTTTCCTCAGCCATGGTTTGGAGATTCAACACTAGAGGCAGCAGATATTCAATAAGAGGATACCTGCTATCTCACAATAACCAGCCACCAGCAAACACATCATCCTTTGCTATCTGACACACTCCAAAGCTGGACCAAATCATGTGTCTGTAAATGTCCTTGATGGTTGCATTTCAGCTGGACATTTAGGCCTAGTGCCAAGAACCCTTTTTAGCAGGTGCAAGTTGGATTCAAGGGGCTGCAAATATGAATAGGGTTGAGGGTTCCATCCTCTGCCCCTACAATGTCAGGTATGCCTGCAATGGCTCATGCAAACATCCCCTTCTGGTGGACATGATATGTATTGTGTGCATGGCGCAACTGAAATGTGATCAATGCATGCACAGTTGCAGGACACAGCAGCCTTGCTGAGGCCATGTGCATCACCAATGGTCTGCAAGAATCCACCTGTAGCATTGAAACAGACCTGTCAGAAGCTGCATGGCAAAATTCTGGTGTGTTCCTTGTTTCAATTTATTCTGCACCAGAGCAACGGCCCTCATTATTTAACCCCAGGCCTGCCTGTATTTCTCTATGAATTGTTCATTACTGAGATAGTCCAAGGGGCTCATGATCACCAGCAAAAGCAGCTTGGCATCCTGGATGGCACAGTCTCAAACGTTGTGTTCTATCGACTTATACAATTCTCTGCCATTGCTGGTCATGAGGGGTGATGATTCACCTTACCAATTCAAAAGACGTGACTGAACACGTAGCGTTTGTTTGGTTAGCTCATTATGTAGCTTACCAGGGTTGTTCAGAAATTGTGAATTGGATTTTGAATTGACTTGGCCACAACCTGTAAGATGTTGAAATGACAGTAAGAAAAATTTAATTAATTTCAAGTCAATGCAATGATACAACACATGAATATCATTTAATCTAGCAAAGCATACATAATTACATATTTACATATTACATAATTACAAATAATTACACAGATTTACCTCCAACATGGCAGATATATATATGTACTAGTGAGTGAATTTTATATTTGTATTAGTGTGGCGTTAATTATGCATAACAGTGACATGCACTTTTCAGGCAGGTGCTCAAACAGGAGGGCATGGTCAACGGGTACTTTTTTGCTGCCATAAATATTCATGATCACATGGTGGGGGGTATGGGTGGGATTCAGAGTATACTGCTTATATTAACATGCTGGGTGATTCATATTGAAATATTAAGTTGTATTGTTAAAGCTGCACTTACACTACACTATGCACATAATTATTATGAAAATGAGTGCTTTACAGATTTGAAAAATTGTTTAGCAGACACAACATTTTAAGCAATACCAATTCATTCATTGCAACATCAGTAAATGTTAGATACAGAAAGGGTTAGATTTGTAGGTTACAAGGGAAAATATAATTTTTCAAAAACATAGGTGTGCACATTTATTATGCAACTGAAAAATACAATTTTAAATAATTTAATGAACAAAGAACAAAAAATATTTTGACATAATTTTAAATAATAATTATAATTTTAGCAATGAATTCAGAAACCTAACAAAGGAAGTTTTATCCTTGGAAATACTTTTATTTGCCAATATAGGCACTTTTCTTACACTTGTATTAGCCAATTATTCATTGATCCTGTCAGTTTTTTATGTCATTGTGCCTAATTTTTGAGAAAAAATCCAAGATAGCGTCCCACAAGCTGTTCAATGATGTGTACTGCTTTGCTTGCCTGTAGGTCTCCCTCTTTAGGAAGGCCCACAGGTTTTCTATTGGGTTCAAATTGGGTGAGCAAGGGGGCCAAGTCATCATTTTACTATCTTTGAACCCTTTGCTGGCCAGCCAATCTCTGGTGTACTTTGATGCATGAGATGGAGCAAATTGTCTTGAATCAGTATCATGGACTTTTTGAATGATGCTGTCTTCTTCTGGTACCACTGCTTGAGGAAGGTGTCCCCCCAGGAACTTGCAGTAGTTTCTGGGGTTAATTTTCAAGCCGTCTTCCATACAAATTGGTCCAACCAATTCACTGTTGATAATTCCAGCCCATATGATTATCCCTCCCCCACCTTGCTGACGCTTCAGTCGAATTGGTGTGTGATGCCGGTCAGCAACCCAGCCATGGGCCCACCCATTAGGTCCATCCAGGGTCACTCTCATCTTATCCGTCCACAAAACCTTAGAAAAATCTCTCTATATATATTTCTTTGCCCATTCTTGACACTATTGCTTATGATTTTTCTGCTTTTCTGATCCTGCTAATCATTCTAGGCACTTTGCACCTTGTGCTTCTGCAGAGTAAAGGAATTTAGCAATTCTGAAAGATGGCGGCACTTGAGGCTAAAGGGTTCCTGCATACTTCCTGTTTAATTCTTCTACAGTCTCTAACTGTTAATTTGCATAATTTCTTCTCAACACGCTTTTTGCGTCTCTGTAGTCTCATGCTCAGAAATCTTTTGACTATGTGGTGATCATGACTCAACACCTTTGCAATTTCAATAGTTTAGTAGCCCTGTGAAATCCAGTTAACTATTTTTGCTTTTTCATCTTCTGTTAGGCCTCGTTCACACGGACATCTGTACCAGGCGTTTTTCTGGCGTTTGTGGCGCCAGGTGAGCGCCGACTGAACGCCGACCGTTCTTCTGTTCATTGGAGCAAATCAAAGCGTCCACACAGGCGTTCAGCACCAGCGTTCGGCCGGATACGCGTTCAGGTGGCGTCAAATAAACGCTGCATGCAATGTTTTCTTGGCGTCAAAATCCAAACGATCGCGAGGAAAATGACGCTATTGCGTTTACATGGCGTTCGGTTGGCGTTCTGGAGGACCGAATATGTCCCATGATTCTGTACGGCATCTGCGAGATACCACATTTTACGGAAAATGTCGGACATTGATCCAGCCCAGCTCGTGCAAGATGTTTGTTCTTCTCCTGCCTACGGCGCCGTATCAGGATGATTTTTAAAACAAGAATGTCGAACGTAAGTTTAAGTTAATAAAGAATAGGGATCCATGTTTTCACTGCAGAACTATAAACCAAAATGATACCCTGACGTCTGCGCCTTTGTCTCTGTTCCGTCCCCGGTATTAGGAAATCCAAAACATCCTGATCGGTAATGGAATTTAACGGGTTGATTTCTACATAATTGGTCTGATCTATGGATAATTGCATCATAGGGGTTGCAGATTTGGTGCATTCTGTGGAGAGGCGGTGAGCTAGAGCCATTCTTCCCTACAGCGTTTTCTTAAAATATGTCCCCGGGGGTTTCCTGTTTCTTTTAGGAGCTCGAGACTCGCAGAGACGGCTCTGCGAGGTTTTTTATGACCGGGCCTGTGTAAAGGTGCTGGAGCTCTTTTCCTCCCTCTCTGAGAAAGCAGCAGCAGACCTGACCCTTCCTTCTTGGGGTCACCAGTGTTTGTAAAATGGCCGCTAACTACCGAACTGGCGAGATCTGAAGCTATTCCTTTGGCTGCCGATTTCAAATGAGGTTTAGCTATATCAACCCCACGCTTAAGAAATGGTAAAACGAATCTAAAAGCCCTACTGAGCATGGAGCCCAACCCACGCCCGTACATCACGGGGCTTCCCGCAAAACCGGGGAGCCTATGTCCCGCCTGACTGGTGTAATACTGAATAAATCTCTGCAAATTGTGGTACACCATGCTCCCCCTCTGCTTTCTATTTTTTTAAATGGGGATCTTTGGCACGGGGCAAAAGTGTAGCTTGACGATCGTTTTTCCATAGGAGAAATTAATCGGAGTATTCTGATCGTTTTTTATCTCAATATGCAAATTCTGGAGGCTCTGCTTGTTCACCGGTACATAGTGCAGCTTGTGGAACGGTAAAGTGACTACGTCGCCGAACCTACCCTCTATTTTAACAGTTCTGAGGAGCGGCACTACAAATTCCCCCACGTGCTGCGGTTCCACGATGTTACAGTAGACATACATATTATAGAATCCTGTGTGAATGTCGGCGGGGTAGGGTGAGGTCGGTGTGGTACCTCCTATGTCATACCAATGACCCGGCTCAAAGCCCAGCATGTAGGCCACAGTCAGTTTAAATTTGACCCTGTATTTCTGTTGACTGGTTATATTAACCCTTTGCGTAATCTCGCTGTATAAGAAGCAAACATCTGTACCTAATTTTTTTTATGAAGCGTTGATTTTGGACACAATCTGTGAAACAGATTCATAATATCCAACTTTAATTTTCCGAGGGAAAGGTAAAGCAAATCTACTAAAGGATCAGTGACTCTTTTTGCCTCTACCTCCGTATTCCGCAATTCGAAAGTATTGTCCGGATGTTTAATATTTCGCCACGTTTAACAATACATGATTTCAACCAGTCCTACTTCGTAAGGCCCGCGTAGCTCTATAGGTCGCAACAGCATCACGGTGTAATCCAAACTCTGGTTATCGGGGAAGATGGAGAGACAAGAGTTTGACGGTAGCGTGAGGTAAAAAGAGGGGCAAGACTCAATTTTTTCTTTTTTAAAATAATTAAATCTGTATCAAGTCCGACTGCGGTATCCACGAATCAAACCTCGAGGGCCAACCTTGCCAGCCTAGTAAAATCCACTTTTTCCCCTTTTCAGTCTTAGAGCCTATAACCTTCTCAACCTTGAACGCACGTTTCAGAGATATTTTGACTTTCTACAGCTCTGCTTCATAGAATGTCCCCTCGAGTATTTCACCGCGCACGTCCCTCAATTTATATTCTGGCGGGGATCTGGGTACACGTTGCATATGACAAAGTACTCGTTCGTCAATGTCTGCTCATACTTTTTGTCAAATATCTGACTGTGCTTGGATACTCTCACAGTGTCCCCTATGTTAAACTTAAAACGTGGCTGTCTACTTTTTTTCAGAGGTAGGGGACCGTATAGATAATCAAATACTTGATGAGCATTATCGGTCGTGACCTCGGAAGGTTTCATTTTAATACTGCTGTGAAAAGACTGGTTGTACCCCTTTATTAGATCGTCCAACACATCCACATATCATCCAGTGTTTTTAGCCGTATAGTACCTGTACATCCTCTCTTTTAACGTTCGGTTAAATCTTTCTACGACGGAAGCTTTAAGTTCATTACCCGTGGTGAAATGGGTGATTTCATGACTTTTTAAAAGTTTCTGAAAAGTCCGATTTAAAAACTCCTTGCCGGCATCCGTCTGTAACTTGAGGGGTAAGCCCCCCTCGGTTAAAATAGAATCAAAGGCCTCCGTTATAGCCACCCCCGTCTTGTTTCTTAACACACGTGCGTAGGTCTTTTTGGAAAAATCATCAATCACCGTAAGGAGATACTTTAACCCATCGTTGTACGTCACCATCCCTTGCATGTCGCATAAATTGGCCTGCCACTGATACATGGCCTTCGGTACAAACACTGGGGAAATTCTTTTTAACCAGTTTATGTAAAGTATAACTGTCTTGCATAGACAGCCAGTCTCTGATGTCATCAGTAGCCACTTTTTTCCCCGTATCTTTCTCCACGGCTCTCTTCAATCTGGAGGCACCCCCGTATGACCCTGGGTGGCTGGGGTCATAGTATGTACGGCTCTAGACACAAGCTGTAGTCTTGGCAACAGACATGCTTTTCACACAATGGGTGGGGGGTGAGAGCAAGGATGCTGTGTTTTATAGGTATCTGGGGAGGGGATTTTATATGTGGGTTTATTGTCATTGTTGACACACAGCACACAGTGAGTGCACACCACACAACAATGATTATGTGTTTTCTGCATTTAACCCATATGTGACAATGTGTCATAGCAGGGGGACAGCTAATTCACCGCCCCGACCAGCAAGGCACTACTGCCCACAAAAGAGTTTACATAGGGGGGGGGGGGTTCAAACCCACGCAGACATACATCTATTGGAACTTAAGTTCAACACCTTAACCACTCGGTCAGGTAGATTAGTGATGTCACATGCATTAAGGTCCTTGTAGTGGCTTTTATGGCAATACTGTACATGTATGCAGAGTAGAAAGCATCTGATTAACATCGATAGGCTGCTTATTATGAAATTTAAAGGCAACTACGTCTACAATTAAAGCATAAAACACAAAAATATGATTACAGTCAAATTCATCGTCAGGAATACAAGATAGACATGCGCGTATGAGACTTTTGGGGGATTGTCCTTCACTCTCTCCCATCAGCTGAATAAGTAAAACTTTTCCCCGGTGATAATTATCACCGACTTCAGCGATCCCAAATATCAGTCTATGAAAGCAGCAACACGCATAATCATCCCTAGGAACATCCTGACAATCACTTTTTTATCAATAGCATGCAACAAGAGTGGATTAACTTTTTCTAAAAGAATATTTAACATAAACCGCCGTAAGGCGCAGCCGATAGCGTTCCCCATTACAAGCTGCTTTTGTTTTAGTCTTCGGCCTCCCAACAAGTCAGAAATTCTTCTTCCAGGATCTGTTTAAGTGTCGGGTTCTGTTCAAACAGATCCTGTTCCAGTCGATTGATTTCGAGCATTCCGTCGTGGGTCTCCCGTAGATCGTACAGGCTGGCCCCCTCCAACCTACCGACAGAAGCTTGGATGCCCAGGGTTGTCAGAACGAGTCAAAGCGGGTGTCAGCCGGTCGGTCCAGAGGTCACGCAGCACAGAGTCAAAGTGTATGTAAAAGTAATTCCTCTCGGGAGGAAACAGGCAAGGGTGCTGTGCTGTCTTTGACTGGGATGATCCACCTCGCAGCCGTAGCAGTTTTTCTGCTGATGCTTCCTGATGACTGAGGCTAAAAGGCCCACTATCATCGCTTTTATGCAGTTCAGCATCCCTCTGCAAAGCAGGTCTAGAGAGAAGCGTGCAGATTTCAGGGGTCGGAGAGACCTCTCCAGGATCAGAGGCCGGTGTTGGTGGAGGGTGAAAGGCCTCATTCTCCCCGCTTTCGTTGTCGTCGTCATCGTCGTCGGAGATCACTTTGTTGCTATAATTTGCATCTGCTGCTGCCATGATGATGATGATGTTTGTGAAAGGGTTGTAACAGCGTCCACTTTATATATGTACTGTCGGTCGAGGGTGAGGGGTGGAGAGGGAGGGGAGGGGGAGTGATCCTTACAGCGTAGGTTTTTTCAACCCTTGCATCTCCTTACGCTTCCGACTGTCCTTGAACAGCGTGTGGAATTAACCGCTCTTTTCTTCAAACATCCACATCCAAATCACGTACGGTATTCTCATTGCACAACAGCCGCATTTAGGCAGCTGCCATATATTCACCATTCTCTTCCCCAGCTCCCCGGTCACGTCCCACTTCATAAAGGTGCTCTGTTGTTTACCAACATCAGCATCTCTACAGTGCATCTCCATTCTACCGATGTCCGACTAATAGTCGGGTTCGGTGCTTTCCTTCATCATCAGGATAACGATAGACTTCAAGTTTCCCAATTCCGTTTCCGAAAAACTCACCAGATGCGGGTCGTCTATCGCGGGTCTGCGGCGTCTCCATTGACCTGAAAGATGCACAGTTCCTCCTCATCATAGTCAAAGAGGCAGACCACTCTATCCCCGTTGGGCATCTCCCAGGTAGCTCTCAGGTCTTCCGACGGTGGCATCGTAGGTACCCGTCTACGCGGCGTAGGAATCTTCTTGGGAGCCCCCGGAGGCCGCACACCACCCTCCTGTTCCTGAATCTTAGGCCGTGAGGCTGAATCTTTCCTTTCGGTAGTGCCAGACATGTCTGTATTTTTTTAAATTACTGTTGGGCCTACCGCGCGAAGCTCGCTATATTCTCCATGGCCTGCTGGGGGCGTGGCACTCCTGACATGCATCTTTTTTTGGGGGGCAGGCAAAGACAAGAATGAGAAATAATGAGAAATATACAGCCTGTCAAGTTTTAGGATTATCTTCTTTTATTAATTATGTCTATTTGATGTATGTTTTTCTTTTAACTCATATTTGTAGTTATGCGCAGACGATACGCTCGACCCGGGATGACCTACGGGGATGTAAATAAGAGAGACAAGAATATTACCCCAAACCATGTTATATACTGAAAGACAAAATGTCCAATTTGATGTGTGGCTGATACAGTTTGACCCAGGGATGACCTACGGGGATGTAAATATCAGGTGTATGAGAAAAACCCAAACTTCAAACCTTGTTATATACTGAAAGACAAAATGTCCAATTTGATGTGTGGCCGATACAGTTGACCGGGATGACCTACGGGGATGTTGTATGTGAAAAACTTCAAACGAAAATAAAGGGGGGGTCACCCTCACTCCCTACCACTTTCACACACAGGCAAACTGCTGCTGCAAAGCGTTTATTGGAGGATAGCGTCAGACACTACCCAGTCCCCCTCCCCTCACAGACACAGGCACCCGGCCAAACTGCTGCTGCTAAGCGTTTATTGGAGGATAGGGTTAGACCCATTTTCCCAGACCATTTTCAGAGTTTCTTTCAGACTCGCGCAACACACAGATAAGCTCCAACATCGCTCTCAGAATCTCCAAGTCCTTTGCAGAATGTCCAAAGTCCTTATCATTTACACGCTCCAGACCGACCGGGACCGTCCCACAGTACCGCACCACACGCAGACCCAGCATACGCTCACACTCCAGCAGGTAACCAACTCGCTCAGCTACACGCTCAGCTCCGTGCTCGGCACCGTCAGCCATCACCCTCATAGCACGGGGCTATTCCGACAAATCACACTCATAAGCACACAATTCACTGAAAAACTTCATTTCACTCTCCAAACTAGTCAAAATAAAATAAATAAATAAATAAAAACACCCCGCAACAAATTTCACACCCCCTCTCGCAACATATGGAAATAATTAACAACACCACTAGTTGTGACGTCACCTGTCTCCAACCCAACCCCGACCCCAATGACCTCTGTGACCCCTCAACCTTTAGTTCATAAATCTTTTTGAAAGAAGCGGCATTCTATCTCTCTCTCGTGGGTGGCTGATTTTATTTTATTATTTTGGTCTGCGTGTGTGTGTGTCTGTCCTTGTTAAAAAACAGTGTGAGTGTTACCAACAGTGAGTTGCAGCTGCAGGTGTCGTGTGAGCAGCATTTTCTGTCTGTGTAACTTTGCAACAAACACCCGTGGGGCAATATTATCTAACACCGGTAATGTTAAATAGTGCCGGAAAAGGACAGTTGCTCCTGAGCTTTGCTCGGTCACCAGTCCACTTTTTTCCTGCTGTGAGGGTTTTTGTGGCCTCCCAAGAGCAACTATTAGTTAATTTGGTTATTTTAAAAGTTTAATTTTAAAGGTGTTTATGTCTCTGACCCTATCGGATAATTAAAAAGTTCCATTTTATCATAAGTGTTAACTTAGTGTTTTATTGTACTCAGCACTTTATTGTATTGACTATACGTTAATAAAATAAAATAAAAGTTAAATACTGCATATAAATGTACTGGGCTAGGAGTAAGGGACAGGGTCATAGTGAGATATCTAAGTTACAGATTCAGTGAAAAAATAATATTAGACTGTCAAAAGGAGGCTAAGGATGACATTAAAAGCTGAAATTACTAATCTGCATGATAGTAAGGGTCTCATAATTGAAAATGAAATTGATATAGTTAATAAGTTTAATGATTCTTTTGCATGGGTATTCACTGTTGAGGACATGAATGACATGTCGACTTTTATGTCCAGCATCGTCTATGGCTAACATATGTATAACAGAAATTCATATGCTACAATGTCTAGCTAAGCTCAAAATAAATAAATCACAGGGCCCTGATGGCATCTTATGTACAGTTTTAAAAGAGATGAGGGACCTTTAACTTCACTATTTCAGAAATCCCTATCTGCTGGTGTGGTACCTTCTGATTGGAAGCATGCTAACGTAATGCCCATATTCAAAAAAGAGGATAGTAATCCATCAAACTATAGGCCAATTAGTCTAACTTGCATAACTGGAAAAGTAATGGAAGCAATAATTCAAGTGAAAATGGTAGATTACTTGGATTAAAATAGCATTCTGAAGGATAGTCAAAATGGCTTTAAGAGAGGTAGATCCTGTTTAATCTACTTGATTTCTTTGAGGAAGCTACAAGAGAAGTTGATCACAAAAAGGCCTATGATGTGATCTATTTAGATTTCCAGAAGGTCTCTCATGTTGTCCCCCACAAATGGCTCCTGCTTAAGCTCAAAGCAGCAGGGATTTTAGGAACTGTAGCAGTTTCGATTGAAAACTGAATAACAGACAGTAAGCAGCAGGTAATTTTTAGAAGCACAATGTCAGAGTAGTCCTTCGTTCATAGTGGGGTTCAATTTTAGGACTACTGTTATTCATAAATTACAATAACAATATTGACACCGATATATACAGTAAACTAGTTAAATTTGCAGATGACACCAAGGTGGGTGGTATAGCAGATACTGAACTAGTGACTGGCTGACACCTGGCAGATGAAATTTAATGTAGACAAATGTAAGGTAATCCATGCAGGGAACAGAAATATAAAGTACAGATATTTTATGGGTTCCACTGAAATAAAGGTAACAGATTATGAGAAAGACCTTGGTGTGTATGTTGATGCTTCCATGTCCCACTCTCGCCAGTGTGGGGAAGCAATAAAAAAGGCCAATAGAATGTTGGGTTATATCTCTAGGTGTGTGGAGTTCAAGTCAAGGGAGGTGATGCTAAGATTATACAATTCCTTGGTAAGACCCCATCTAGAATATTGTGTGCAGGATTGGTCATGTTACCTTAAAAAGAACATTGTTGCCCTAGAAAGGGTTAGAAATAGTTTCTTTCTTCTCTTTACTATTTCTTTTGGGAACTGGTCATTGAGGCTGTAATTAGTTTCTCTCAAGTTCCCATTCTTTACTTAACAAATTCTTTTTGTTTGTAATGAGCAGATTTTGCTACAATTGCTCTCGATCTTCCATTATAGGTGTTTTTGTCCCAAATTGTACATTGGACTGCATTTTCTGGATTATCTGACATTTGTTATTGTATTATTGCACATACTACGATATTATAAGTCCAGGGGGGTGTTCCATGAAGCAGGATTAAGGGAAAGTCTGACTTTTTTCGGCAAGTCTGGCTCTTTTATGTGGGAGTTCCGTTCCATCAACGTGTCTTAAATGAATCCCTGCTGAGCTACTATGGTAACGAATGAACAAGTCGATCTGCTCCGGACCAGGTTAACTGTCTCACTTAGTTAAGCATTGTCTCAAAGAACGTCCGATGTGTGGGAACAGATTCCCAAAAGATCGTTCCGTCTGACAAAATTCTGCGCTCTCACTCATGCCATGTAATAAATAAAATAAAGCCTATAAAATCTTAGCATTCCAATTAATTCCAAAATGTTGGAGTAGGTGGACAGAGGAGATGCGGGCCCCGATATGCGTGAGAATGGAGTTTTAATTAATAAACCAGCTACAGTATACAGGAAGCCAAAAGGGAAATCCAGGAGAGTGGTCAGGTCGGGTGCCAGGGTTCAGAAGCCGGGGAAGACAGTCCTACGAGCAGTGACAAGACGGGGCGACAACGAGAAAGGCAGAATGAGGAAGGCAGGTCCAGAGAGCATGGTGAGGTAGGCAGGTAGGGCAGGCAGGGCAGGTAAGGCAGGCAGGGCAGGCAAGACAGGCAGGACAAAAGGGAAAGGTACCAGACAGATAAATGCTCAATATGGCTGAAATACATGGCAACAATACTTCGCAAGGAGCGTTACTTTGTTTCCGCTTTTTGTAGCAGAGCGGTTAGTGGCAAATTGCTTGCAGCTGTTCTGTCCCCGGACAAGCGGAAGGTAATGGATGGATGGATGGATGGAACATATTTTCATATTTTGTTTAGTCATAGTCCAAACTGAAAGTTTATTAGTAAAAAACAAAGACAAGATACGGTTATTTGTGCAGAATAGTTCATACGGATGTGATTGAAAGTATTTTACGGAGATCAAATAATACAGAATAACATTATACTATAAGAATGACACGTGAACGTAACCCAGAAGGTTATCTCGTTGTTTAACAGGATCGAACCAGGAACTTTTGCGGTGTAAGGCAACAGTATAAACCACTGAGCCACTGTATTAGGCACTTGTAACATTTACATAACTTGTGCATTTAGTCTGTCTGCAATTCTGCGCCAAGCCAACTGCCTACCTGTATTTATGGCCACAGTATTGCCTTTTTTAGCAATTACATCTTTGTATTTTTCATACAGTTCCATCAGCAGCGTTTATTCTGCAGCAGAAAAAAAACAGCGCTCTCATTTTACAAGCTTTCCAACTCATTTGATCTATCATTTATCCATTCATTTGGGCTTCTTGAATATCTCTGGTGTGCACGCTGTGAGACTATGCAAGTCTGTCTTGTATGAGCCTTGATTAGTTAAAAGGCAACAGTGCATGAACTAAGGTGGATTGCTATTACAATGGTGTGCTTGCCAGGCAAGTTAGACCACTCTTCGCCCGAGGATACATAGGTTTCCACTGTTCCAACAAAGCCTATTGAGGTTAAGCGGGCATGGGATGAGGTAGCAGCAAGTGTGTCCTCATTTTCTAGCATCACCAGATCATCCACACAGTGCTAGAAGTAGAATGATGTCAGAAGATGGGGAAAACAGAAACTCGCTGCTGAATAAGTACAGAGGTTGGGAGCCTTTTTCGTATTTTAATTTTGAGTCTGTTCAAACTTTGTTCAAACAAAACACAACATACAGTTGTTTTAAATAAAATGTTCAAATAAAAGGCAGTAGGGCTGTTATTTTTCTACATCTCACAACTTAGATTCCTTACCAGGTTACAGACGATTCAGCTCTTCTGCCAGCTGATCCCTCCTTGCCCTGGTTCTCCTGCTGCTGTACACTCCTTTGTTTGCATCGGCACACACAGTTCAGCATCACACCTACTAAAATCTGGTAATGTGTCGTACTTTATGTCCAACAGACATCCATCATGCATGCCAATGTTATGCAACATACAACATGCCACAAAGAATACTGCGACCTTTTGAGGGCTATATTGTAATGTTCCACCCGACTTATCTAAATATCAAACACATTTTCAGCAATCCAAATGTCATTTCAATTACAGTACGTGCTTAATTCTGATAATGAACTCAAAAGATTTTTTTAATGGTACAGTTTGTTCTTTGCTTAATATATATTGTTTAACTTTTGGTGTTTCATTAAACATTATGATTACAAGAAAAGACAGGATGTCCTCTATAATAAAGTGTATATAAATGAAATAAAATATCAAAAAACCATTAGTGCACCTTGAGCGCATACCTGTGTCAATAACGAGTGTCGTGCACCAGCACATTTCTAAGACACACCGCTTAAATACCATTTAACAAACGCTAGTGCGAAACATCTTCTGAGAAAAAGAAAGTCCAGTTGCTATTGCATAACCCTTTTTTAGGATAACCATGACCTGAATAACTGACAATCTCCACAGACATCTGTAATAAATTAAGTTTTTTTTGGGGTGCATATTGCACCCCTGAAGAAAGTATGCCAGCGATAATTGACGTCAACACTTTTTCTATCATTTAATGCATGACCGTATGTAAAACTGGTGCACTTACAATGTCCTAGAGGATAACTGCTGTAATTTTAATAACAACATGGTAGTAGCCATAGAAATGGCCAGGGGGTGCAGAATGCACCCCAAGGAACCATTGAAGGTTAAAGGTGAATGCGTACTTGCGTAAAAGTTATGTCAATCCCTGTCCTGGACCTTGTTTCTTTTGTCATGTCTTGTAGTTGGTCTTTGTTTTCCCTATTTTGCTTTCTGGCCCCTCATGGTCACTTTCTTTGTAGTTTTACCCAGTGTATTTTAATTTCTGTAATAAATCCCCCTGTGTATCAGCTGCCAGTGGATCATCACCTTCTTTTTCTGCCTGCACCATGCCACGCCTCCGTAACACTCCTAGAGTAACTGTTTGTCTCCTGGACTCTCCTCCATGCCCTTCAGACTTTGTTGGAAGACACAGCAAACCTTTTCGTAATGGCACATATTGATGCGTCATCCTGGAGGAGTTGGACTACCTATGCAACCTCTGTAGGGTCCAGGTATCGCCTCATGCTACCAGTAGTGACACTGACCCTGGCCAAATGCAAAACTAGTGAAAACAGTAAGAAAAGATGAGGAGGGGAAAATGTCAGTGGCCTCCATCTGTTAAACCATTCCTGTTTTGGGGATTGTCTCATTGTTGCCCCTCTTGTGCACCTGTTATTAATTTCATTAACACCAAAGCAGTTGAAACTGATTAACAACCCCATCTGATACTTAACTGACCAGATCAATATCCCAGAAGTTTAAGTGACTTGATGCTATACTCTAAATAAAAAGTGTTCCTTTTAAGAGTAACTTTCCTACTCTCTGCACTAAAATTATAACACTGAAACCAGAATCCACTCATTGCACAATCCCATCCATTCAATTCTGTATTCTGTAGTCTTATGTCTTATATCTATGTCTCAATATGTCATGTTTAAATGTCTTATATAAAGGTTAATGAGTATATAGGTTTATAAATGCATGCCCATGGAGGCAAAGAATGCTTTTAAAAACATTTAGTGCATGTCCTGGGGCCTGTATCACAAAGCCAATTTTCTTGCTTAGCCACATAACTGGTCAGGCACGTGAATGAAGATAGTCCAATTAAACTGGGTTACCTTAAATCCCACAAGTTACCCAGCTAAGCAAGAAATATAGCTTTGTGATACAGGCCCCTGGAGTGCATTAACCCGCTTATACCACAATTACTACACATTTGGCATACTCGTTTATACCTAAAGACATTATTTTCAGATTTACAAGTCACAAACGCATTTATTAGCAGAATTACTTTCTTCTGCCAATGATTAAATATTTCCATCAATCCCATGCCTGGGATTTTAAGCAACATTAGTTAGAATTAAACATTGTAGTGCACCGATTTAATACTGCAATTCAGCTGGCTGCCACTATGTGTGAGATTATAGAAAATTAATTCCCTTTTCATTAATCAGATTTGAGAATCAATGCCATGGTATAAATATTTCCAAAAAAAGCATAGCTGCAGGAACCCTATTAATTTTGTTCTTATTAGCGATCCAAACAGCATAGCTGGGGGATCACTACTGTGTTTGTTCAGGTTGTTGTTATACTTTAAAAATTATTTTCAATATTATTATTATTTATTTTTTATAGTGTTATTTCTATATTTTTCATAGTATTATGCTATAATCGTATACTATCTATATCTAGAGTATTCAGGCTATAATTAAAATTCAGCTTTTTTCTGATTCTGCGAGCAGTGCTTCATCTATCAACAAACAGCATTTTACATCAGCTACCATGGGTATTCCACCATTTTGATACATTTGCATTAAATGAGTTAATGCGCTATATCTCCTGAATGAAATGACTTACGAAACTTGACAGGCATAATCAAGACAACATTCTGTGAAAGCCTCTCAATTTTCATGAAAATACTCCACAGGCTTATATATCAAGAATGACACAGGCGAGAATCAAAGTTCTGCATCCATCTGAATGTGTCAATGAGGCAGAATGTAAAGATATTAAATACTTGAAATCTAAGGATAAATTCCATATTGAAAAGAAAATATAAGCAAATCATACAACGCTGAGGTTGATCAGAATGCACATACTGTATCTCATACAAAAGCTTTCAGCTGACGAAATCCAACAAAACAATGCCACCAAGAACCAGTAATGAGAGATTTAACATATTTCACATATCTGGTCATGAAATCGTACATTCTCCAAGTACATAAGCATGTTTGTAGGATCAATATGAATCTATTGACATTGAAAAATCCCACTTTGAACCTGAAAATTGTTTGTTCATTGACAAAAATTAAAACCCCATTTCCAAAAAAACTGGGGCACTCTGTAATGTAAATAAAAGCAGAAGGCAATAATTTAAAAATCACATAAACTCAAATTTACTTTAAAATAGAACAAAGATAGCATATCAAATGTTGAAACTGAGAAATGTTACTGTTTTATGACAAATACAGCTCTGGAAAAAATTAAGTGACCACAGAAGTTTTTTCAGTTTCACCCTTTTTCCAATTTATGGGTGTGCACCTATGTAAACTATAAAATATTCCAGCCTGGCTCTTCCCTGCTTCTCATTGACGAAGGGCTTCTTCCTTGCTTTATGGGTCTTTAGACCTGCTTCTAGGAGCCTGTTATGAATTGTCCTAGCAGTGCCCCTTCCCATTCCGTTTGAAGGTTTCATCCTCCAATTTATGATGCACTGCCGGATAAGTTGACAGTCATCTTTGGCATTAGAAAGTTCCTTCTGCCCTCTACCTGGCTGGTTTTTGGTTATTGTTAATGTCTCCTGCTTCACCTTGTTCTTGTGTACTGCTGTCTCAGAAACTTCAAATCTGGAAGCAGCCTGGCTCGCAGTGTAGGCTTCTGCCAGCCGAACCAGAATTAAACCAGGATACAAAAATCCTGTTTTTTAAAGAATATAGAGTGGTCTCTTAATTTTTTCCAGATCTGTATATGCTCAATTACAATTTGATGTCAGCTCATTTTAAAAAAGTTGGGACAGGGGCATGCTGCATCACCTCTTCTTTTAACAACACTCTGTAAACATTTGGGAAGTGAGGAGACCAGTTGCTGGAGTTTTGAAAGTGAAATGTCTCATTCTTGTCTGATATAGGATTTCGACTACTCAACAATTCAGGGTTACCTTTGCTGTATTTTTCATTGCATGATACACCAAATGTTTTCAATCGGTGACAGGTCTGGACTGCAGGCAGGCCAGTCTAGCACCCGGACTCTTCTAATATGGAGCCATGTTGTTGTAATACACACAGGATGTGGTTTAGCATTGTCTCACTGGAATATATAAGGCACACTCTGAAAAAGACATTGTCTGGATGGCTGCATATATTGCTCCAAAACCTGTATATATTGTTCAGCATTAATGGTACCTTCCAAGATACACAAGCTACCTAAGCCATGGGAACTAATACACCCACATACCATCACGGATGCAGGCTTTTGAACTGTCCAGTGATAAGTTGGATGGTCCCTCTTTAGCCCAGAAGACACACCACCCATCATTTCCAAAAAGAATTTGAGATTATTATTCGTGAGACCACAGGACAGTTTTCCATTTTGCATCAGTCAGGCCCAGAGAAGTTGATGGCGTTTCTGGATCATGTTTAGATACAATTAGTTTTTTTGCATGCTAGAGTTTCATCCTGCATTTGTGGATGCAATGACGAACTGTGTTCACAGACAATGATTTTCGGAAGTGTTTGTGTCCGTGCAGTGACTTCCACTATAGAATCGTGTCTGCCTTTAATACGTGGCCCCTTGAGGACCAGGGGCCTCATGTATAACGATGAGCGTAGAATTCACACTAAAACAAGGCGTACGGACAAAACTAGGAATGTGCGTAAGCAAGAAAAAATCCAGATGCATAAAACTGTGCGTAAGCACAGATCT
>JAOYFF010000038.1:18481702-18502578 GCA_025773925.1 Cryptomyrus ogoouensis
TGGGTTACCATCCACGCTACACGGACTATCCGCGGTCACCAGACTTTCTCCGTGTTTGCTACTGGAAATCCTGACAGGTTTAAAGTCATGTAACCCATGTGATTTGTGTTTTCTATTCTTGTGAGAATAGTACGTTCCATAAATGTTGGTCTCAAAACTACAGTCTAGAAATGCACAACTACAAGTCTGACCATTTTTAAGGTGTGTCCCAATGTGAGCAAAATAATCTTTCTCTGAAGAAAGCTCAGCACAATCACACAGCTGACAACTGAATGTCACTAATTGTGTTGATGTCTGTGATAACGCATGGGCACGGTATACATGACTTTTAAGGCTATTCCAAGTTCGGAAAGCACATGGGCAACTCGCATAACAACATGGATAGCGCTGATGTCTGCCATAATGACCATGGCATAGCTTATAATGTTTTATCAATTTGTACCTGCTAGACTCTGATGCTCCACACTCCTTACAAAGCCACATTCAGATAACTGGAAGAAAACCAAACAACAATCAATTAGGAAATTGTAAAACCACAGGTATCAAAATATATCAGAAAACAGAAAGCCAAGCATGATTTGTAGGTTATGTTGCTCTTGTAAAACCTGTGAAATGAAAACAAAAATGAATTAGCATATTTACTTAAATTGATAGTTATGTTATTTTTTTAATGTATCAGAATGAAATGATACATTAAAAAAAATGGATGGATGGATGGAGAATGAAATGCATTTTTTAATAGATTTGGATGGTTTAGTTCTGCTACTGAAACCACTTTTAATGTCACTGTAAATTATAAATGAAACTTTCACTTTAAAAATTTGTGATCATACGTTCTATCAGTCTTCTCTCCATACTCTGTAAAGTGAAATGTTATGTACTGTAAATTAGGGCTGCAGGATAATCATCGTGCGATATGTCACATTGAGCCGCATTTACAACGCAGAGCCGTTGTTCACTGACAAACTGCACACCTGATGGAATTTACCGCTGATTACAGAACCGGCTTTACTGACGAGATGCGCATTATACATCGTACAATGATTATCCTGCAGCCCTAACTATAATGTACTGTAACAGAATACCGCTAGCAAACCATGTCCCTTTAGTGACTCCATAGAACGCGTTTTTCGTTTTCCATGCATTTCCGAATACAAAAATTACGCTTTGGGTACAACATGTTACATCAAACAAACTTCTAGTTTTAAGTGAAATAACTGTAAATCGTTTTTACTTGAATTTGCAGTGTTCTCGTCTCTACCCGTACGGAGATATCACCTCGCTAACAGCAAGCTCAACAAAATTCACCCGAATGAAATGGTTAATTTTTGTAATATAACTCAAACGATCTATAGTGAAATACCCCTTACTACTAGTGTCAGATCTAAGCAAATATCACGTTAATGTCTAAATATGCACAAGAATACAGGCATTTAAACGAATTTGCTATTTTTTCATTGCGTATACAGGGTGATCCAAGTCCGTTGTAAATATAAAAATAGAGTCAAATATCTGCTTAAATACAATACTAGGACTGTTTTGAACAGTTTTTAATAACTATCAGCACAATATAGAGAATGATGGTAAAAGACTTTTGGACTACCGATTTCATACAACTCCACATTAATGGCGCCGGCTGAAGCGGTCACCGGATTTGAGCATGCGCAGAAGTAGTTGACTCGGCTCAATTCCATTTTATAGTTTCAGCAAAAATCAGTTGAGCTTATTAAATTTCCCCTGGATTTAGTTTAGATTGATTTGAAATAACTGCGTATATCCCTTAAACTGATTCGTTTTATTTGTTTCAATATGCTCTATTTATTTTAATCAAACAACACATCTGGATTTCATTTTTTTTGAGCGTATACACAAATTATTTTTTTAATGTATCAGAATGAAATGATACATTAAAAAAAATGGATGGATGGATGGAGAATGAAATGCATTTTTTACTGATTACTGATTTCTATGTGTGATTAATCACACATGGTGACTCAGTTTTTCCCAAAGAAATGTAGGCTATTAGCAGGCATTAGTCACTGACCTTGGTGTTTATAATATGCTAGCGAGTGATAGATAGCAGTGATGCGCGGGTCAATGTATAAACAACACGAACCCGACCGACGTTTTCAACTAACCCGCCCGCAACTCGGACCGCAAAAAAAAAGAAGAAAATATTGTACCCGACCCGCTTCCTGTCTAGTACCATATAAATTACAAAGTTTTAATTGGCATCTTTATTTCAAACGACCCGACCGACCGCGACAAGAACATCATTAAAAATATTTTTGGATGACTCGTAACCGCGGGTGACCGCGGGCACCCGCTCATTTTGGATCAACCCGCGCATCACTGACAGATAGACCTACAGATTTCGTATTAAAGTGGTTGGATTAGCCTAACAAGAGAACAATTTACCGTACAGTTAGCAATGCAGTGCCATTTTATTTTAATTCTCAACCTTTATTGCCACGGGAGATCAGATGAATGTACAAAACTGGATGAACATGTGTGATAAACTAGGCTAATATACAAGATAAAACATTACATTATGCTGGTGCTAGCCAGTTTCATAACTAATTAAGTGCCCTCAACATGCACAGATTCACCCTCAGGGGGACACCTGCCCTCACCACCAAACCCATCTAATGATGTTATCACCTAAACAGATGATCACATGCAGCATACCTTTTCGCAAAAAGGGGGGGGGCAAAATTCTAATCTTTCATGGGGCCCAAGATTTCTGGCGGCGCCCCTGATGACATAAGTATTGCTTTCACACTGTCCAAATTGTTGGCACATACCTCAGGCCTCTTGCACATTGCACTTATATTGCACAGCACAATACCTTTTACCTATCATGTATAGATTATTTACAGCTGAATGTTTAATATATTTTTTAAATCTTATTATTTTTCCTTATTTTTCTATATTTTGTTAATCATGCACAGCTGCTCAGAGTGACCAGGGTTACATTTTACTATATGTTATATGTGTACAACTGTATACATGACAAATAAACTTCTTGAATCTTGATGCACAACTTCGATATGTAACTGACTCAAAGTGTACAGGAGTTAAAACAACGAGACCTTTTGCGCTAATTAGTAGCCTACATTATACTTTTATATTGTCACATACAGTAGGCTATTATTATTATTATTATTATTATTATTATGTTAAAAGAAGAGCGTCAGTGTGTTTTGTGATCTATTTCGGGCGACCTCTTTTTCTCTGGGACAGGAATATTCGTTTGATATTCGGATTAGCCTCCCCTATATCTTTGAAACGACACTACCAAAAATCACAAAAGTCACACTTTCTGTTTCAGGAGAAAATACAGATTGTACTACAACATTGTATAGTGAGTGATATGTTCATTAATTATTGTAGTGACGAGGCATTTTCTGCAAAACTAATAAGCCAGCGTTGGAAGCGCAGCCTTTTTCTAGGGACCGTGTGCATTCAGTGCATTCAGTAGGAACAGGGGAACCAAGCATTGCTACTGGAGCATTTCGGCTAAGATTTCTAATACAAACATCTGTGAAATTGCAATAATTTCACTTTCATAGTAAACCAATTTGTTACACTTCAAAGGTTGGAGTAGATGAAATATCCAACCATGAGTTTACAGTAATTCAATATGTTTTTTGGAAAATTACTGTAAACCACACAAATGAATTTCTCCCACTTCAAAGGTTGTAGTAGTTGCCAGGGGTGCTCCCTGACTTACTACAGGTGAAATTTCTCCGAAATGTCCAACCACGAGTTTACAGTAATTCAATACATTTTTTGAAAAATTACTGTAAACTACACAAACGAGTATCTCCCACTTCAAAGGTTGTAGTGGTTGGCAAAGGTGATCACTTACTTACTACAAGTGGAATTTTACAGAAATATCCAACCACGAGTGAACAGTAATTTAATACGTTTTTTGGAAAATTACTGCAAACCACACAGACGAATATCTCCCACTTCAAATGTTGTAGTGGTTGCCAGAGGTGCTCCCTGACTTTCTACAGGTGGAATTTCTCCGAAATATATAACCACGAGTGTACAGTAATTCAATAAGTTTTTTGGAAAATTACTGTAAACCACACAAACGAATTTCTCCCACTTCAAAGGTTGTAGTAGTTGGCAGAGGTAATGACTGACTTACTACAGGTGGAATTTCAGTGAAATTCTGAAATGATCTTGCAAATTAGGCCATGAAGTGTATATGTGACCAGATGATGAAGGACATGATAAAATATCTAACCAGTTTGATGAAATATCTAACCAGTCAATGATCACATCTGGCATTTACTACAACCTTTGAAGTGTAACAAATTGGTTTACTATGAAAGTAAAATTATTGCAATTTCACAGATGTTTGTATTAGAAAATCTTAGCCGAAATGCTCCAGTAGCAATGCTTGGTTCCCCTGTTCCTACTGATTGCACTTTGTACACGGTCCCTAGCAAAATGCTGCGCTTCCAATGCTGGCTTATTAGTTTCGCAGAAAATGCCTCGTCATTACAATAATTAATGAACATATCAGTCACTATACAATGTTGTAGTACAATCTGCATTTTCTTTCTTTTCGAGCTACTTATCGTTACGAAAGTTTCGGGAAACGCCCCCCAAAACTAGTGTTTTATTTAAAGAGACAATGTAGCTTCAATTTAGGACTAGTTTCAGTGAAAGAATGACTCATGTTTGAACAGAGGCCAAAGTTTAAATGGTCCACTTCCACTTGATAGTCTACTTTATCCGAATTCACTCTGTCCCGAATTATATTTAAAGTTGCAAAGTAATATTAGAACAGCATGATCAATTTTCTAACCGTTTATCCTGTCCAGGAAAGTGGGAAAACAGTACTATTCTAAAGGCGTCCTATTTAAATACATTTTAATGTTGTAATGTTGTAACATTTGGGTGTATGGCAAAGCTGAGTGAACCCAATGCTAGTTATGATTCCCAATAAGAATTATGAAAACACCACACATTATTGTTGAATTAAACTTATTTTTTCTCTCTCTCTCTCTCTCTCTCTCTCTCTCTCTCTCTCTCTCTCTCTCTCTCTCTCTCTCTCTCTCTCTCTCTCTCTCGCGCGCTCCCTCTCCCTCACACTGTCACACACAGGAAACAATGCATTTGTAAACAATGTGAATCTTGCTGTTTGCAGGGACCTCGAACAAGATCCGACACAACTTTAGCGATGACAGGGTAAGTGAGTTTTTTTCCCCCAGAAAATACTGCATGTATTATAATGTATATATTATATAATGATAAATAAACAGGAACAATAATATAAGTCCACTTAAAAGTATTCCATATATTAATATTAACAATGACGTGTGTAGGTTTTGTTGCAACATTTAATGGCCAAGTATATTCTGTTTCTAACTAACTCATACGATTATGATTGATGGAATGTATAATGATAAGAATGGCCTTGTTAGAACTGCAGAAATTGCAGATTAAATATTTAGAGAGTAATGTGAGGGAAAATACCCATTGTGTGTCCTGAGAACTGAAGCGGTAAATTTAGAAAGAGTCTCGGTGCATTGGGAAACACTGAATATCCATATGCATACACCATTCATCAGAGTTTATTTACAGTCATGATTCCTGCTGTTTTTGAATGTTTGGTTTTGGTAGCATCTTACTGAAAGTGTGTTATCAGTAATGAGAGCTTTGTTCTCCTTTCCCAGAGTCCTGCCTTTCCTGGTGACTTTTACAGTCCTGCATCATCCATCAGCCATGATTCTGAATGACATGTATGGAACCTTCCATTCACCCAATTTTCCTGAATCCTACCCAAAGGATTCAGAAGTCAGATGGAATATAAGTGTACCTAGTGGGTATAAAATTAGACTTTATTTCATGCATTTTGACCTTGAGCCCTCATACCTCTGTGAGTATGACTATGTTAAGGTAAGATCATATACTGGAACTTCAGAAATTGCAGTGTGCTGTTTTTCATGTTGTTGTGATTGCCCGAGAGGTCATTCCCCCACAGAATACTGAGAACTTTGTACCAATATTCATGATAAGTCTGGTAGTGTATCCAAAGAGGAAAGAAAAAAATGTTTAGGTTGTACAGAGAGTAGGGACATGGCACAGAGTGGAATTGGAGGCATGGAGTGAGTTTGAGGTAGGGTGTAATTCATTCAGGGCACAGAGGAACAACTTTTATTGCATAATGTTGATGTGTCTTGTTATTTGATTTTGTTTTCTCTCATTCTTACACTTTCTCTCATTCAAGCATTATGCTGTTTTCTCCCCTTCTTTGGATACAGAAATTGCTGCCTATTTTGTTGATGGTTTTTTGTTAAAACTCCTCAAAATAAAATCCTTTCCTCTCATCTCCATCTCATATAGCTCCCACCCAAAGCAATCCTTATGAGTACCAAATTAATCTCAGCAATAAACTTTGTTCACTTTCCCTAAGCTAAACCTAGGTAATAGAAGAGTTGGTTTTGGTTCTATCAAAATGTGATTCTTATTTTTAGTTCCACTGTACATTTTTTTTAATTCAGCTGGTTATTTTTATGTTATTGCTAAAATTATATTTTCCAAAGGAAGAAATGTGAGCAGTTGGAGAGGAAATAGGAAATGAGAAGTTAGCTAGTTTGTTAATGGAACAACTGCTATAAAGTATTGTGAATAGCTGTTCAATAGCTTTTCCCCCCAGCTGTCAGAACCAGTTATCTGAACTGCCGAGATCAGACTCCACAGTAGAAGTCTCATTGCTTCTACACAGACGATGTTTAACAAGGAGAACATCCCACAGAAGCCAGAGTTAATAGCATTTATTCCACATGAGCAGATTCAATGCTGCAAGTTCTTGTGCTACATTCATATTCAGATTCTGCCCCCATAGAGCTGCATAGCAGCTGTTATACACAAAAGGGCATGCACCACAGGGTGGGGCAAGCTCATGGATTTGCTTTCCCACAAAGCACTGCGGCATATTGGTTCTGCCACCTGTTACGAAACACCAGACCAAAAAGAAAAGAAGTAATTTATATTTCCTAAATGTAAAATTACTATATAAGTAATATAAGAAACCAGGCATATATTGCATTGTGTATTTTAGTAGACTGATTTACATCAGATTACATAACTACAAATTATTACTGTCTTTTATATTAAAAGTTCAGGTGTTCTATCCCTCAGGTTTATGTTGAGGAGAATTCTTCACTGTTGTAAAAAACAATACAGTTTCTTCATGCTAATCACCAAGTATAGCTTCCATATGGTGGTTTCTCTCTCTTTTATTCCCTAGAATCCATCACCCATTCTCTTTCTTCACTGTCCCCAAGAAATTCCCAGTGAACACCTTTTATAACAGCAGTCTTTTGCATCAATTTCACTATATTTTTCTTTAGCATCTTCCCTTAAACTTGTTTCAAACCCAGTGTCTCCTGTCTGTCTCCTAATTCATTTCTTATAAATTCTTAATTCTGAAAAATCTGGGAAAGTATGTAGAATGCATATAAAAAAGAAAGCAGTGATTTGTCCACCCTATCTTACCTGTGTTAAATTAAAACCCATAAAACATTTAATGTTTTAACTTATCAACTTAATAGTTTTATACACTACATATTAGGTGCTTGTGACAGCTTTCAAAAAAGTTGGGACAGGGCCAGTTTAAGACTGCTTAATTCTAGCATCTAGGATAGGTGAGACTTTCACACTCAGTGATACCATGAGTATCCAGCCATTTATGAGCAAGGAAGGGCTTGATGCCTGCCTCTTTGAGCAAAACTCAAAGAGGCATCTAACGTTTCTCACCAAATGATTTCAGGATTTTGTAATGTCAAATTTCAGGATTTCACCATATAGAGTGCATAATATTATTAAAATATTCAGGGAATCTACAGAAATCTCTGCATGTAAAGGACAAGGTCAGAAATCAATGTTGAATGGCGTTAAATACTTTCATTTTTTTCTCAAGCACAGCTCTCATGCAGTTGCTCTACAGCACAGCAAATGATGTTTAAAAAACATACTTGTGGATAAGTCCCTCATACCATCAAGCACTCTTTGACTGCTTCAACATTCTAAATGCTACACATTTATTTTACAGCTGGAAGCTGAAGAAGAAGTGCTTGCCACATTCTGTGGACGGGAAAATACGGACACAGAGCTGGTGCCTGGAGAGCAAGTCATTAGTTCTCCTAGAAATACTCTCGTTGTGACATTCAGGTCTGATTTCTCTGATGAAGAGAGGTTCTCTGGTTTCAAGGCCCATTACAGCGCAGTAGGTAAGAAACAAGCCCAGGAGAAAGACAGTGCTGGCAAAAAAACAAATATACACACTAACATTACCCCTGTGTGACTGGTCTTCCTCCCTGGCAGATGTGGATGAATGTCAGGACAGGAATGATGAAGAGCTGACATGTGACCATTATTGTCACAACTACATTGGTGGCTATTATTGCTCTTGTCGCTATGGCTACTTGCTGCACTATGATAACAGAACTTGTAAAGGTAAGGCTAAAAATTCTAATCATAAATCAGGTTTTTCATCAGTTTTATAATTGTGTGGAAATTGCTTTTTTGCAAGGGGGTGGTAGGACTGTGGATCAAAAGGTAGCGCTGTTGCTTCCCATCTTCAGATTTAGGGATTGAATCCCACCTCAGCTTTTTACATGAGCAGTTTGTAGGTTCACTCTGTGCTACACAGGTTTCTCTGGGTGCTCCAGTTTCGTCCTGCAGTCCAAAGCAGCTTGACTAATTCTAAGTCTCTAAATTAGCCATAGTGTGTGAGCATGTATGTGCCCTACATAGGACTGACATCCCATCCAGGGCGTACCCTGGCCTTGAGCCCTATGCTGCCTAGAATAGGCTCCTGGACTTGCAGCCTTGACTGGGATAAGCAGTTAGAAGTTGAATGGATGGATGCAAGCCTAAATACTCAAGATAATACCTTCCCCTAACAAAAAAAATATATAGTTTGCAATTTATGATAATTGTATCCGAAACACCATGTGTGTCAACATAAAATCATGTTAACTCCTGGTGTGTAATGAAAAATATTAATTACTTTGTAAACATTTTTCTACATTTATTATAAAATATATATATTTTTAAATATATTAGGATTTTCTAGGTTTTGACACTGACCTATTTCCAAATTACAATTTAAAATTCACTACCTGGTATCAGATGAGTCAATAAACGGGTGTCCTTCCGGGCATAATATGAGAATGTGCTCTTATAAATGGAGGATTTACAAATTCCTATGCGTACACATTGTCACTACTTTGATTAATGCACTGACACATGCAAACTTTGACTTATGCGGTTGCATTCATGCATCTCCAGTAAGTGTCAACTGCAATAAACAGTTCAACAGATAAACTTCTTCATCTTACTAGCCTCCTCATTTCCCATGCTACATATCTGTCTCAGCCTTTTTATTGGTTATTTAAGGAATTGTGTTATTAGTTTGTTCACATCAATGGCAATTCATTAAATCCATGAAGTCTTTCATGCTTTTGCAAACAACTGCCTCACTGTCACTTCTTATTTAGTAGCTTCTGCTTCAAATCATTTGAAGATACTGACAATCCACTTTCTCATTCATGTTTATATTATACTTTTAAAATTTGTTATATAGAAATTATAAAACTTTTAAAAAATGTAGCAGTGTGACTATATGTCTTACATTTCACTTCTATTTGTATATTATGTTTTTTATTTGTAGATTGGAAATTTTTGAAAGGTCTGTTTTTTGTCTTTGTTGAGCTCTCTTTAAGTGATAACGTTCAGATGAAAATGTAAATATTTGTGTTAACTGAAGTCTGAAATGATAAAAATGTGTGTAGATAGTTCAGGGGGCCAGAAACCGGAGAGATGTTAGCTACGTTACTGTACGACACAAAGCTGACTCTTGAGTGTTATGCATCTTTATTTGTCTGCTTCTGTTGTTTGTTGTATACTTATATTTCTTTAGTAATGTGTTCTGTAATGTGTTTAAAACCCTTCTGTCATTACAGTTGAGTGCACTGATGGCTTGTTCAGTGAGCAGACAGGAGTACTCTCTAGTGTAAATTTCCCAAACCCCTACCCCAAGAGCACTGACTGCACATACCACATTGAGCTTGAGGATGGATTTCTGATCAATCTGGAATTTGATGACACTTTTGACATTGAGGACCATCCAGAAATCACCTGTCCCTATGACTATATAAAGGTGAGTTAGACAGGTACAGAAAACAATAATCATATCAATTTACAAATTTTGAAAGTAACCACAAGCCTAAACATACCAACTGGTAAAATATTACAAGTATATTTAGTAAGTTAATGTGTCAACATATTATGTAAATTTTAAAGTCATAATGCATTATTATTTCTTAGATTGTGTTTATGTATATGGTACTTTTGATAGAGACCTATGGTATTCCTTCCTGGCTATAAACAACATGAGCACTTCGACATTGTACATTATCCCAGATATCACAGGTAAAATCAAAATATCCAGCTAGCATAAACAGGGGCAACTGATGATGGGTGAGTGAAAGAAATACCTTGTGAACAGCTCTCCGAAAGGAACATAGCAGTTCTTAATGTGGCGTGAGGTGATTAGGAGCAGGGCTGTAGCCAGGGTTTGAAAAATACTGAGGTCCAGGACCCAGGGGTGAGGGGGTTGGGGGGTGTCTCATCAATCACACATTACATACAGAAGGCTTGTTTTCTGGGGGATAGGCAGTGTTAAATGAGAGTTCATATCAGTTAATTGATATATTTAGGTTACAGCAAGTTATGTCGCGCTATTAATATGAATTCCTTTCAGAATGAATTTAGATCTGGGTATGTTATTCTGGGTATGAAGCATGTAATTTAAGACGATATGTAACCATATATAAACATAAGAATGAAAGAGAAATGCTTGATATTAACACACTATTACAAGCCAACATCAAATACATTTGGTTTTGATATCCAAATTTGGCTTGAAATGTTTCTATGGACACTATTACTGATACTGTCCCCTTCATAAGCTGGTTATTTATTTTTTTATTAATGACATTATGTGAAACATTAGTTTAATCTAGCCCATTAGGTGTAATATGAAAGAAACCCAACCTTTAACATGGCCAGAGTAGCCTATCCTATGCTTATATTTAACATGTTTCATACAATTATTTTTACTCCAGATGCTATACTAGGTTGCTGTTTTGGAACATTTTTTACTGATAATGATCATTGTTTTGTGTTACCGAATGATATGCTGCCTGCACACCCTCTCTCATAATGCTGCATAATCACATGCACACAACGTGAACTGATTTCAGTAAAGTGCACTTGTGCGATTCCCGAGTCGCACATTTTCTATCATGCTGATATCGAATGCTGTAGCTCTTTCTCACACACACACAGCAGACACTGTTAATGACACATTCAAACTGAATTAAGAATGCAATTGGCCCGGAGATAGTTTCAACTGCTGATTTTTTAAAATTCAGTTGAATATCCATCCATTTTCCAACCCGCTTATCCTACTGGGTCACGGGGGGTCCAGAGCCTATCCCGGAAGCAATGGGCATGAGGCAGGGAACAACCCTGGACAGGGGGCCAGCCCATCTCAGGGCACACTCACACACCATTCACTCACACAAGCATACCTACGGGCAATTTAGTGACACCAATTAGCCTCAGCATGTCTTTGGACTGTGGGGTGAGACCAGAGTGCCCAGAGGAAACCCCACGACGACACAGGGAGAACATGCAAACTCCACACACATGTAACCCAGGCGGAGACTTGAACCCAGGTCCCAAAGGTGTGAGGCAACAGTGCTAACCACTGCACCACCATGCCGCCCATTCAGTTGAATATTTAGCTTCAAATTTTATTTTCAGCTCTTAAAGAAATTTCAGACATTTGGACCTCAGTGACCTCATATCTGGCTTTGGCCCTGAGTGGGAATGCTCCCCAGACAAAGACATATACACTCAAGATTAACTCACACGGACAAGCAGGCACAGGACAGCACATACATCCAGATGGGAACTGTAATCCAAGGTGGTCGAGTTCAGGTCAACTAAGTGTGAGAAGCATAAGAACAAATAGATGGACGATCATGATCTTTCTGGTATCTTTCACATTCATTTTTAAAGGCCCTGCTTGCTCTTTCCAGCAGCCCCTGCACACTCTGAAGCTCTCCAATAGCATTATACCACTGGGGCAGCTGAGAGATGTAGTACACATTTAAGTATGGCTGCTACAAGAGGACTGCACAGGAAAATTTATTTCTGCTTAGTGAGGGGAAAGAAGTATATATGCATATCGATTCAGATAATATGTTTTATAATATTTCGCGACTTATGGCCAAGACAAAGACAAGATCAAGACAATATGGGCTCCAAACCAAACGAGGCTGATATCAGGTTGACCAGGTTTGGCCCTGGCTTGGAGCCAAGCTGGGGGGGGGAGTTTGCTGGCAAGTGCTTGGTGATCAGGCCTCTACCAATGGGGACCAGCAAGGCATAGCCTGAAACAGTTTGTGGGTCCACCTTTTATTGGGCCCACCACCTGGAAGGGGGGCCATGGGGATCTGGTGCTATGTGGTTGAGCTAGCAGTCAAAGGCATGGGCCATGACAGACTCGGTTATCGAAACTGGCTTTAGGAACATAAAACATAACCTCTTAGGTGGGGAAGGAGCTGAGGTTAGTGCGGGAGGTAGAGAGATACAGTCTAGACATAGTCAAGCTCATCTCAATGTGCAGCATGGGCTCTTGAACCAAACTCATGGAGAGGGGCAGGAAACTTATCGCTATGCTTGCTGCTCTCTGATAACAGAACCTGTAAAGGTAAAATTAAAAATGCAAATCATAAATCAGATCTTTCGTCAGTTTTCTTGTTGTGTGGAAATATATATTTTTTTGTAGAAACGTGGATCAATAAAGTAGGTGGCACCGTTGCCTCTCATCTTCAGAGTGGGGGGTTGAATCCCAAATCTGCTCTGTGTGTGAGCAATTTGTAGGTTCTCACTGAGTCACACTGTTTCTCTGGGTGCTCCAGTTTCCTCCTGCAGCCCAAAGACATGCAGTTTGAGTCTGAAAATTAGCCGTAGTATATGTGCCCGAGCCTTGATCCCTGACTGCTTGGACTAGAATGCTCCTGGCCTCACAGCTTTCACTGGGACACGAAGATAGAAGGTGAATGGGTGGATGCAAGCCTAGCATCATAGTTTCCCCAACACTGAAAATTTAGAAGTTTGTAATTTATTATCGTTTCCACAGTTTGTCCATAACAAACATCACATGCAAGCAAATGGGGGTTCATAAGTGCAAATGGCACCAGTACACCCAACACTGTAGATTAGACGGGGGAAAATACTGGACAGACCTGGTAGAATGAACTGTATAGTGAATGTGCGCAGGGAGCATCTGGCAGAGGTCCCTATCTGGAAGATCTTTAAGTGACACCTTTGGCATACTTTCTCTTGGAAGAAATTTAGCCCAAATACAGCATGTTCCATGTGTCCATTGCTGAGGCTTCTGTGCAGACCTCTAGCTGTAGGCAATCCCCAAACCTGGGTGGTGGACAGCAGCAGTGAAGGAAGCCATCTGCCTGATGAAGGAGGCCTTCTAAGCTTAGTTACCTTGTGGGACTCAGGAAGCAGCTGACAGGTATGTGCAGGCCTAGGAGAGCGCAGCACAGGCAGTTTCAGAAGCAAAAAACTCGAGTTTGGGAGTTGTTCAGTGAGACCATGGAAAATTACTTTGATTTGGCCTGTCAGGGGACTCATGAAGGAGAAACATGGCTTTGCCCATACAGTTTATAGCAGGGATGGAGTGCTGTTGACCTCAAGGTCATTGAGGTAGTTAAAAATGTCCTCGGTCGTAAGGCTCCAGGGGTGGATGAGATTTGCCCTAAGTTCCTAAAGGCTGTAAATGTTGGTGGGCTGTCAAAGCTGACACACCTCTTCAACATTGTGTGCAGAATAGGGACAGTGTCTATGACCTAGCAAATGGGCAAGCTGTTCCCAGTTTTAAGGAAAGCGGAATGGAGGGTGTGTTCCAACTTCAGAGGGTTCACACTTATCAGGCTCAATGGGAAGGTCTATGCTAGGGTACTGGAGAGGAAGATTCATCTGTTGGTTGAACCTCAGATCCATGAGGTACAATGTGGATTTTGTCCTAGTCATGGAAGAGGGGACCAGCTCTTTATCTTCACAAGAATTCTGGGGAGTTTGCCTGTATGGGTTAAATAAGTTAGGTCTTTCTGTAGCCTGTGTTTTTTGATTATGGCAGTAGAGGGCGCCCCTGTATGTTATTGATAAAGCTCTGCGCTTGTCAATGATGTCATCGACTTGCGACCACGTGCATATGTTTTAAGTATTCCTGAATTTCGGTATGTACGGTTTGTAAGTTTAGTATAGAGGCATACAGTTTTTCTACCGTGACTAACATATCAGTATACTGCTGTGTTATTTTCGTCCGTGGATTATTTCTGCACCTGTGGTTATTGTGCAACTATGGATTATGTTCTTCACCTATGGATTAAACAGTTCACATTATTTACTGGTATGGATCAAGGACTTGTAATTCACGCGTAGATGCAATTTGTATACTAAACGAAATGGACCTTACATTAGTAGAAAAACTTTCCTTGCTGACACTACGCATCATCTTCAGAAGCAAGCCTTTGATGTGCGCGCACCATATTGAACTTTTGTAAACAAGTTACAGCACTAACTACATCGGATTGTATTGGGAATTCTGGAATCGCACGTGCGTGTAGAATCTACTTGCTGGATTAAAGTCGAGAGAGAACAGCTTCGAGCTATCAAAGACATTATGGAAGATTCAAACAGTGGCGCATGCACTCAGGAGAAACGGGCTGAAAGACCTACACTCAAGGCCTTGGAGGACTCCTTACAAAGGAAAATGAGCGGCAGAAGAGGTAAATTAAGCCAACTTACTCTTAAAAAAAATGAGCTGATGCATCTTATGGAAAATGACTGTAATCTAGAAATAGTTAAAACTAAGCTATCAATGGGATTTACTCCGGGCTTTGTGGACTTCATTGAGGCCAATAATGCAGTCAAAGAGCAATTTACATGCATGGGGTTAGAAGAAAACAAGAAATGTGACCAACTGAGCTGGTTTGAGCCTAAAGAAACTGTTTTGGGACTTCATTGAACAAGTTGACGTGTGGATTAAAGAAGCATATGTTCATGTAGAGGAAACTAGAAGGATAGATGAAAGTGTGCGTCCCGCTGATAGCATTTCTGTGGCAGTATCAGGACAGACTAGAGGTTCTAAACGCAGTAGCTCTGTGTGATCCAGATCATCATCTGAGCATTTGAGGGTCGAGTTGGATAAAGTAGCATTAATGGGCCAAGCAGCAGCACTGAAGGAGAAGCGGGCAGATTCTAAACTCAAAGTGTTGCAGAGCTATGAAGGATCTGTAACCAGAAGTGAAGTCGCCGCCCTTCAGCTTCAGCCGCTGCAGCCACAAGTCGCCGCCCATCAGCCTCAGCCGCCGCAGCCACAAGTCGCCGCCCATCAACTTCAGCCACCGCAGCCACAAGTCCCGCCCATCAGCTTCAGCCGCCATAGCCACAAGTTGCTGCCCTTCAGCTTCAGCCGCCGCAGCCACAATCCACCGCCCATCAGCTTCAGCCGCCGCAGCCGCTCTTCGGTGATTACACAACGAATTACGACAATAATGGTAACAGATCACCAGGGTGCTATTCAGTGCAGACAGAGACAAGTGGTCCAGAAGCTCTTTTCATTCATCTTTTTATTTAAAGGAGACCCCTTGGACAACAGACTTTTCATCAGAGCTTTTGAGCATGGTGTGGAGACTAAGATTGAAAACTACACAGATCGTCTGAACTTCTTAGAGCAGCTCACTAGTGGACAACCTAAAGAGCTAATACGAAGCTGTCTACACATGGACCCGGCCCTGGGTTATCAGACGGAAAAGAGGCTCCTCAAGGAGCTCTTTGGAAATGAGTACAGCGTGGCGGTGGCATATATCAACAAGGCTTTGAGCTGGCCCGCAATCAAGCCAGATGATGATGAGGCCCTTAACGCATTTGCATTGTTCCTGGCGAGCTGCAACCACGCCGTGGCAGAGATGGAGTTTATGGAGGAGATGAATAGTGTGGCCAACATGAAGGCCATAATCTATAAGCTTCCCTATAAGCTGAGAGAGAGGTGGCGAAGTGTTGCATATGATATCCAGGATAAGCAAGCTCGAAGACCAAAGTTTGAAGACCTTGTTTGCGTCATCACTACTCAAGCTAAGGTAGCACTGCATCCATTGTTTGGGGAGCTGAAAGAAGGCATAAAGGTGAATCTTAAGTCTTTATCACACCCTACAGCGGAGAGAAGAAACAAGTCCATCTTTGCAACAGTCGCCACCCCAAGGAATCTCCCCGCAGCTCCTCATAATGTTAAAGGAGGTCCTAAAATGTTCTCTGATAACAAGCTCCCAGATTCCTGTGTCAGTGATGCCTTTGCCAAGCCCTGTCTGTTTTGCCAGGGAAACCACAGCATGGCAGAGTGTAAAAGGATGAGACGATCACTGAATAAGATTACGGACATTCTTCTCACAACAATGGGGTGTAAGAAAGCTCTTTCAACATATGCTGTGACCGGGCTGGAGGTGAGCAGTGTGGACGGCTGCAGCTTTATACAGCTGCCAGAAGTCTTCGCCCAAAGGGCTATACCAGCACATAGAAGCAACATTCCCAAGCAGGCTGACATTGACAGATGGCCGCATCTTAGAGGACTGAAAATTCCTGACCTGGATGTGGGCATCGAGCTGCTGATTGGCACGAATGTCCCAAAGTCCATGGAACCAGAAGAGGTCATTAGGAGCATCGGTGATGGGCCGTACGCAGTAAGAACCCTTCTCGGTTGGACGATTAATGGACCACTACGAGAGGGCGACACCCTAACAAAGAGCAAGGCTACGATGGTTGTCGCATCAAGCAGAATATCCATGGCCAAGCTAGACGATCTGTGGCACCAACAGTTCAAATACGATTTCCCAGAAAGTAAGCATGAAGAAGAATTAGAGATGTCATGAGAAGACCTACAGTTTATGAAGAGTATTACACAGTCAACCAAGATGGTGGATGGACATTACTGCATTGGTTTGCCAATGAAGAATAGCAAAGTCTACATGCCAAACAACAGAGCTCTAGCCAAACAACGAGCCCTGAATATCAGAAGAAAGCTACTCAAGAATCCATCTTTCCACGAAGACTACAGCAGATTTATGGCAGATATTATAAATAAAGGTCATGCAGTAAAGGTTCCAACAGAGACCTTGCTCGAGATGATGGGAAAATGTGGTACATCCCACATCATGGCGTGTACCACCCTAAAAAAACACAAAATTCGTGTGGTGTTCGACTGTGGCGCCTCTTATCGAGGCACGTCCTTAAACGAACAGTTACTTCAGGGACCAGATCTTAACAGTAGTTTGATCGGTGTCATCCTCAGATTCCGCCAAGCACCTGTGGCTTTGATAGCTGACGTGGAAGCCATGTTCCATCAAGTAAGGGTTCCCCGTGAAGACACGGATCTTCTTCGCTTCTTGTGGTGGGCCGATGGTGACTTTAGTCTAGAGCCATCTGTGTAAAGAATGGTCGTACACATATTTGGTGCTACATCATCCCCGAGCTGTGCCAGTTACGCCCTCAGACACTCCGCAGAAGAAAACAGAGACCAGTTTGATTCCACAGCAGTCGACACAGTGCTATAGAACTTTTATGTAGATGACTGCCTGAAGTCTGTTGAAACGGAGGAGGAGGCTATAAGGCTATACAAAGACCTCAAAGCCATCTGTCTGAGGGGAGGCTTCAAGCTAACAAAGCGTTTTAGCAATAGTCAAGTGGTGTTGGCGGCCATACCCAAGGTGGATAGGACAAAGGAAATGTCAGAGCTGGACTTAGATCTAGATCGTCTTCCTTTTGAGAGAGTGCTGGGTGTCCAGTGGTGTGTCCAGTCAGACCACTTCAAGTTTAAAATTACCGTCCATGACAGATCACCAACCAGAAGGAATATCCTTTCTACAGTAAGCTCCATCTACGACCCTCTGGGAGCGGTGTCTCCAGTTGTTCTACAGGCCAAGAAACTCCTCTAAGAGCTCTGCAGGCTAAAGGCACGTTGGGACGACATTGTCCATGGCAGCCTGGCACACCAGTGGCATAAATGGGTCGACAGCCTGCACCTGCTAAGCTACTATGAGGTGGCGAGATGCTACAAGCCGGCAGACTTTGGAGAGGTGACTTGGGTCCAGCTGCATCATTTCTGCGATGCGAGCCAAGAGGGATATGACGTGGTGACCTACCTGCTCCAACGTGATTGCAGCAACCAGACCCATTGCTCCTTCGTTATTGGAAAGGCTAGAGTCGCACCACTCAAGCCTACCACCATTCCGCGCCTAGAACTCACCTCAGCGATCATGGCAGTCCGCATAGACAGTTTGCTGAAGAGACAGCTGCAGCTGCATCTCAAAGACTCTGTATTTTGGTCTGACAGCATGGCAGTACTAAAGTACCTCAACAATGAAACAAAAAGATTCAGGACCTTCGTGGCCAACAGAGTAACAGAAATCCTCAAACTAACTAAGGTACCCCAATGGCAACACGTCAGCACGCACCAAAACCCTGCTGATTATGCATCGAGAGGACAGAAGGTGGCGCAGTTTGTCCAAAGTCGAAGCTGGATCAATGGTCCTCACTTTCTCAGAAAGCCAGCTGAGGCCTGGCCACAAAGCCCAGACCATCTCAAGGTTCTCCCATCGTCAGACCCTGAAATAAAAAGGAAAACTACCGTTAACATACTTGTCTTGGATGATAAACCTGAGGCTGTGGAGCTGCTGATGCAGTACTTTTCCTCCTGGGACCAGCTGAAGAGAGCGGTGGCTTGGATCCTTAGAGTGAAGAAATTTTTGTGGCAGTCAGCCAGTGGGAACAAGGCCATGGTGAATAAGGACACAAAGCCCCTGCAGACGTTCTAGTCTTCTTCTGAAGAATCACCAGAAGCCAAACAAATATCCAAAGCAAACTGTCTCTCACTGTGACAGATTTACAAGAGGCAGAGCTAGAGATCGTTCGTCACTGTCAAAGAAGGAAATTCCCAGATGAAGTCAGAGCTCTGTGAAAGGGAAAGGACGTCAATAGAACAAGTCACATTTATAAACTAAATCCATTCCTACAAGACGGCATTCTTAAAGTCGGAGGAAGACTGAGCCGCGCTGCCATGACGGAAGAGGGTAAACATCCCACCATACTCACTAAAGACTTGAGGGTGACTGAGCTTATCATCGAAGCCATTCATAAAAGGATAGGTCACAGTGGGCGCAACCACGTATTGTCCCACCTACTTCAAAGATACTGGGTCCCCAATGCTCACTCAGATATCAGAAGAGTCCTGTCTAAGTGTGTGGTGTGTCGTCGTCTTCATGGTGCCATAGGCTAACAGCAGATGGCAGACTTGCCGAGAGTTCGCCTTGTTCCGGATGAGCCGCCATTTACAAGAATTGGAGTGGACGATCAACAGTCAAAAGATATGGCGTCATCTTCACTTGTTTGGCTATACGGGCCATGCACTTAGAAGTAGCTGCTTCCTTGGATACAGACTCATTCATAAATGCTCTATGCCGGTTCATCGCAAGAAGGGGGCAAGTATTGGAGATGCGCAGCGACAATGGGATCAACTTTGTGGGGGCCGAGCGCGAGCTTAAGAGAGCAATACAAGAGTGGAACACATCCAAAATAGAACACATCTTGTTACAAAAAGGTATCCAGTGGTACTTCAACTCTCCTTCGGCATCACACCAAGGTGGAGTATGGGAGCGACTTATCAGATCTGTAAGAAAGATCCTCAACGCCACCCTAAACACACAAAGTTTGGATGAAGAGGGCCTCCAAACCTTCCTATGCGAGGCCGAAGCCATACTCAACAGATGTCCCATCACCACCCCTTCCAATGATCCAAATGACGTGGAGGCTTTGACTCCAAATCATCTTCTGTTGCTAGGGTCAAAACCATCACTACCCCCTGGCCTGTTCCAAGACGAAGATCTCTTTGCTCGCCGCCGGTGGAGGCAGGTCCAATATATGGCAGATCTCTTCTGGAAGAGATGGCTTAAAGAGTGTCTACCAGAGCTCCAAACACGTCAAAGGTGGTCCAAGATCAAAAGAAACTTTTCCTTAGGAGACATCGTCCTGCTGGTGGATGAATCAGCACCCCGAAACTCATGGGTCATTGGTAGGATTATTAAGGTTGTTCCAGATGAACATGGACTCATAAGAAGCGTTATGGTGAAGACTAAAACCAGTGAACTCATCAGGCCCATTACAAAGGTCTGCCTGCTAGTTGAGCAGCCTTAAGGCTATAAGGACTATATGTGTATACTTAGTAAAAATAAATAAATGAAGGGGGGGAAACTGTATTTGATTATTGAATGTAATTGTTTATTGGGAGTTCTTTGTAATAAAAAATTAGGGGCCGGAAATGTATGGGTTAAATAAGTTAGGTCTTTCTGTAGCCTGTGTTTTTTAATTATGCCAGTAGAGGGCGCCCCTGTATGTTATTGATAAAGCTCTGCGCTTGTCGATGATGTCATCGACGTGCGACCACGTGCGTGTGTTTTAAGTATTCCTGAATTTCGGTATGTACGGTTTGTAAGTTTAGTATAGAGGCATACAGTTTTTCTACCATGACTAACATATCAGTATACTGCTGTGTTGTTGTTCGTCCGTGGATTATACTACTCACAATAAGTTAGGGATATTGTGAGAGACTTAGTGGATGTCATACATACAGTGTTTGTTTCACTTCAGACATTTTTGGGATAGGGAGGCAATTGTATTGGGGTGATAGACACACCTCATTTTGTGTT
>JAOYFF010000038.1:18527915-18546214 GCA_025773925.1 Cryptomyrus ogoouensis
TATTGGAAAACCACTGGAGTACTTTCAGCGAAAACATGATGGACTACAACTGCAGAAGCAGACCATTGTCTCCCTAATAACACACACTTATTTAAGAACAGTTGCATGTATAGCCATCTGACATTGCCAAGTCTTCACCCACTTTGGGACATCTCTCAATAGATCCCCACACGAGTGCGCACTCTTATTTAAAATACTGTCATATAAACAGGATATCAAATAAACAACACCGCAACGGTCCGACATTTTTGCGAATAAAACGCGATGCTTCGTAATGGAACGCAATCCAATTGCCACCATCTGCCATTTATGCGACTTATTGCCTACGTACTTGTGCTGACTGGGTTGTAGTGCGATAAGGAGGCTCTGGCAGATCTAATAAACTATGCCAGCTTAATTAGGCAGGAGAGGTGAGAGGGAACACAGGCATGAGGAATCCCTGAGCACCAGCACTCCAACAACACATGAGACATATGAAGCCAGAGTGATAGCACTGGACACCCAGTTAATTCAAAATCAACAATACTTGATCCCCAACCAACTTTGTGCCTCAGACTATAATCCTAGCTGGGGGTGAGAACTAGCTATCAGCTTTGTCACCATATGCTAGTGAACTTTTAGCCTTGACTTAAATATTGGGAGTGAGTTCGAATTGGACGTTTGCCGATTGACTATTCCATAACTTTGGAGCCCTGTAACAGAATGTTATGTATCCAAACAGCTATCGTTCCATTCTAGACGTTGTCAGGTAGCACGCACATTGAAAGAGAAGCAAACGAGGGGTGTTATGTGGAACCAGTGAAGTGTTAGTATAGTCTGGTGCTAGACCATTCAGTGCCTTATAGGTAAGCAGTAGCATTTTGTACTTGATATAAGACCTAACAGTGGAGTGAGGCCAGTACATGCATGAACGTGCTGGACTGTGTTTACACAAACATTTACACAAACATCGCTGCATATTGTGTTGAGTCCCTCCCCATCTCGACTACTCACACCACATCTCTTTTATGCTGATTCCAGCATATAGACCGCTCGTAAAACATGCCAAGTCCATTCTGAAGCAGACAAAAACTTGGCCCCCAGGAGTAACCCTCTGTACTTCAGGACTGTTTTGAGCACACAGACTGGGACATGTTTAGATATGCTGCCCCTACAGCGGCTTTGCCAATCTGGAGGAGTACATGGTGTCAGTGACTGGCTACAACAGCAAGCACATCGATGACATTAATGTCTTCAAAACCATCATCACACCCCCCCAACTGGAAACCATAGATGCATGCAGAGCTGCATTTGCTGCGGAGAACCCAAGACACTCCCTTCAGGTCAAGCATCCATGTCCCACTGATAACCCTGCCCTGAAAACAGCAAGGACTAACCTGTCTCAGGCCATCAGAGTGGCAAAGCGTGCACATGCTCAGAAAACCCATGGCCACTGCCAAGATGCTGGGGACGTACGTTACATGTGGCAGGGCATCCAAACCATCACCAACTATACCTGCCTGTGATGGAGAGGCCTCCCTACCAGACGTGCTGAATCTCTTCTACGCATGGTTTGAAGCACAGAATGTCATGGCAAAGAGGAAGACCACCCCACCCCCTAACGATCTCGAACGTACCGTTTTTGTAAAAAGTTCTAGAGAAGATAGTTGCTGCTGAACTTCACTCATACTTGGAGAGACACAACATACTGGATTGTTTTCAATCGTTCTTCCACCCAGGACACAGCACTGAAACTGCTTTGACTAAAGTCGTAAATGACATAACAGTGGCAACTGATGCTGACATCACAACTGTGCTAATGCTTCTGGATCTTAGTGCTGCTTTTGACATGGTTGATCATTCTGTCCTATTACAAACACTTCAATTTGAGGTTGGGTTGTGTGGAATGGTGTTGGAGTGCTTTAAATCATACTTGACTAATCGTTATGTTCAAGTGTCAGATGTCGTCAATGTTATTGGTCACATATGGAGTACCACAGGGATTAGTGCTTGGTACCTTATTTTGTCTCTACATGCTGTCATTAGGAAATATAATGAGAAAGCATAATAACTATCACTCTCATGCTGACGAAACCCAAATATACATTTTGGTTATGCCTAACAACATCACATCTATTGTCACCTTAGCTAGTTGCTTTAACAAAGTTAAAACCTGGATGGTGGAAAACTTCTTATCACTAAATACACAGATAACTGTGTTTGGAGGCACGTCTGCAGATAGGAACGTTATAATCTCCGCACTCCATTCCAAAGGGCAAACTTTTCCCTCAGCAGCTCAGCCGGTAACCTAGGTGTCATCTTAGATAAAAGCCTCTCATTCAAATCACATGTAAATGCAGTATTGAAGGTGTGTTTCTTACAGATACATCAAACGCCAAACTGTGACAATTTCTTACTATTGAAGACAGAGAAATTGATACATGCCTTTGTATACAGTAGGTTAGACTACTGTAATGCTGTGTTATCTGGGAGCACACACTGCACACTAAATACCTTGCAGCGTATTCAAAATGCAGCAGCTCAAATTGTCACCAGGAGCAGGAAGTTTGAACACATAACCCCTGTTCTTAGTTCCCTGCATTGGCTTCCCATTAGGTTCAGCACTGACTTGCATATAAGGTACTTAAAGTTCTAAAACAGGACAACTAAGGCAGGAGCAGAGAACCATGAACAAGATTAATTAAAAACAGGGATAAACAATATCGAACTAAGGATAAACCAAAACAGGGAAGCAAAGGGCTAAACACTTGGAAAAATGAAAATAACAAAATGGACTTCAACCCACAACTGCAGGGTTAATAGCCTCTGTGCCACACACTCAGCCCACTGAGCAAAGCAGCAGCTCAAGGAACATGCAAAACACACTAGGGACAGACACACTGAGGCTGAAAGGCAAGAGACAGGGAGGACAGGATGGCCAGCAAACACCTGCTGGTGAAACAGGGAAGAGACACAAAGGGCAGGGTCAGGTGGATGCCGAACTGACAGTACCCCCCACACTGGGTGTGTGTGGGCACCACCAGGGCCAGCAAACACAGGAAAACAAAAACCAAACCAAGACACAGAACAGGGGGGAAAACACACTGTCGGAAAACAGGGAATTGACATACAGAGCCAGGAGGTGGAACAAGAGGGGAACAATGGCAGATAGGGTAAACACGGTGAGCTGAGACAGGACTGCCAGAAAAGGAAACACAGAAGGGGATAGTACTTGAGAACCAAAGGCTAACAGATGAAGATCAGGGCTAGGGATGGACAAATTGAGGCCAGGACTTGGGAGCTGAGGGACAGACCCAGGGATGAACATGTTAGCGACAGGACACTGAATCTGAGGGACAAAACCAAGGGCATGAAGTGGAGACCCGGGCAGAGTAGGGGAAGTGATAGGGAAGGACAAAGAAGGAGTTGGACGGGGTAGCATGCTTGCAAACAGAGAGGGGAAAGGTTGGGTAGAAACAGTACAGGGAAGATCAGCCAGAGGAGGATCGGGTACAGTTTATCGTGGACTTCAGTAAAGTGAACCTCAGACAACTTTTATCAACACATCACATATCCAACAAAGATCGGATTACAACGCTATTTTACTTAAGCCGGAATATAAACAAAAGATTCCACAGGAAGCTCCAGACATGAGAGGTGAATTGCTGCCCAATCAGAAGCCACACTACAGGATGCACTCGATGCCATAGACTGGGACATGTTCTGGTCATGCGCAGATGGCATCAATGAGTTTGCGGACATAGCAGTTCACTTTGTTACCATGCTGGCAAATGGCATAATCCCCACGGTAACAATAAAGACTATTTCTAACCAAAAACCAATCGGTGGATGGCAGTATTGTTGACGCAACGAATGTCCATACTGCCACATACAACGCAGGGGTCATCACCAGCGTTATGAGCAATTACAAAGCTGTATCTTATACAGTCCGGCACGCTGTTAAGGAAGCAAAACACTGGTAAAGAGAGCATGTGGAGTTGCTCTTCTACTGGGGCAATACACGCAGCATGTGCCATGGGCTGCACACAATCACGGACTTTAAAGGTAAATCCACCACAGACTCTGCATTTGCTAATGAACTTAAGGCGTTCTACGCCTGTTTTGAGGCTAATTGTGATAACGCTAGCTATGCGGCTAACAATGGCTACAGCCTGCAAATGGAGCATGGTGACATCATCAGCATTGCAGAGCACGACGTGTACAAGGTGCTGCAGTGGGTCACCATCAGGAAAGCGCTGGGGCCAGATGGCATCACCAGGCATCTGCTGCGCTGCTGTGTCGACCAGCTGTTCATAGTCTTCACCTCCATCTTTAACGAGTCTCTAACTCAGTCTGATGTCGCCACATGCTTTAAAAGATCCATCATTGTCCTGGTACCAAAGAACAATAAGCCCACATGCCTTAATGATTACCAGCCTGCTGCACTAACATTGGTAGTTATGAAGGTGTTTGAGAGACTCATCACGCCCTCCATCTCTAGCTCCACAGATCCACTCCAGTTCACCTACCACCCAACAGATTAACAGGTGATGCCATCAATCACATCCTGCACTCCACCCTCAGCCACATGGACAAGAAACATGGGAACTATGTGAGATTGCTGTTCATTGACTATAGTTCAGCTTTCCATACTATAGCCCCCACTGATGGTTCAACAAGCGGAGGGACCTGGGACTGAATAGCCAACTGTGTGCCTGGTGAGAGTTAGTGGTTGTGTCTCCAACACCTTTACACTAAATACAGGAGCACCTTAATCCTCTGGGGACTAGGGGTAGGGAATACACTTTCACTGATAGGGGCATGATCACATTTCTTTCAATATTATAAACTATTCATGGCAAATAAATAATTTCTTATGTATTTGTTTTGGGATTACACTCATCTTAATTTTAATATATATAGTAAATATGTCAGATTTATGTTAAGTTTGTAATTTGACATCAAAATATAGACTTTGTCAATACTTTGACAAAATGCAGTTTGGAACACTTGTGGAAACATTATAAAAATACGTAGTAAGTAATGGTGGCAGTTTGTTTTGATCCCAGATATCTGATCACCAATGTCTTGGGTACATGAAGATGACCAAATGGTGTAGCTGCAACATTCAGTTGGATAAATAAATAAGAAAAACCTAACTCATGTCACTATTTCTGGCTGCCTTCCACCGAATATGTAGGTGCTCTGATGTGTATGCATGAGCCATTCACACCTGGCCATCATCCCCCGCCCCTTTTATGGTGTTGACGGGGATGTATCTGGATTGCATTTCACTGTTGCGTTGTTCGTCAAATTGCCATGCGAATGCAATTTGAATACGCGGTAATGCAGCTATTTAGAATGGGAAATATGTGAAATTCAGGTGAGAGTGCTACTACATGCCCCCGATGCAGGTAAAACAAAGTATGGTGACATGGTTTACTTTTTTGCCTATTTAACCTAATTTTAAAAACTTTAATACTTCTGACAATGGACATTTTGAAAAGGCAGATTATGGATTTAGTTAGCGTTTTTTTCATGATTCTAAATAAAGATTTCAGCGAGATATAAACTGAAATACACAAGAAAGATACGCGGCATCGCCGACAATACACTCATCTCCGGAGGGTTAAGACTGTACTTAGCCCTCTGCTTTCTACACACATGCTTGTGTGGCCACATACAGCTCCAACTCAAATTTTCTGATGAAGCTGTGTTGCTGAGCCTCATCTCTAACAATGATGAGACAGCTTAACCCAGGGGTGTCAAACTCCAGTCCTGGGTGGCCGGAGGCCTGTGTAGCTTAGTTCTTTCCTGTTCTACCACAAATGATACAGCTCAAGAGCTGTGTTGTAATTAGCACAAGGAGTTGAATCAGGTGTGTTAAACAAGGGTACACCAAAAACTGTGCAGGGCCCTGGCCCTCCAGTACTGGAGTTTGACACCCCTGGCTTAACCTATTTGGAGGTGAGATAGGCGTGCTGTCTTGGGCACTGGATATGGAATTTTCAGTGGGTGAGGGGTATTTGCTGGCTGGGGCTCTCTGGTATCTACTGCTTTAAGCAGGTATGCACTAAATCGTCAGCATGAGTTGATCATTCTGTTATGACAGTGCCTTGTGAATGATAAAATTCTTGCAGCTGAAGTATATTATTTTGAAACAAACTCAAACTCAAAAAGATGAGAAACAAACAGATCATGAGGGGTCATACATAGGCAGGAGGGTAAAACAAGAAGTAACAAGAAACTAAACATGAGGAAAAACCAACACTGAAGAAATACAGGAAACACAGGCAGGACACACACACACACACGACACACAATCTGGAAACATGGTGAAACTAACAAGAACGAATACTAAAATGCAAGAAAATAATTAACATGGGGAATACAAAACTAATCACTATTGAACACTTTAAAGCCACACACTGAGCTCATTCAGCTATGTAGCAGCCCAGAGAGCAGAGAAACACACTAGAGTGCAAAATCAAGGAGCACTAGCGGAACACAGAATGGTATGGCCAGCAACACCAGCTGGTGTGGAAGGGAAACTGTACCTGGTGTGTTGGCAGATGACCTAATCTTGAATGGTTCTCTAGTTCTCCAGAGAGAGGGGCACTGAACATGGATTTAACTCTTGTTTCATTATGCTCATATATATCATATTGTAGCTCCAGTGGAGGGCATGTCCCAGACTATAATTGTAATTCCTCATTGTTGTATTGTTGTTGTCATTAATGTCATGGACTCAGGAGGTTATAGCACGGGGGCGTGTCATGGTGTGGGCAAGTAATAAGTGAACGATCCATTTGCGGCTCGCAGGATCATACAAAAGGGGTTTATTTACAGAAACTGAAAACACTAGAAAACAAAACGGACCACGAGGAGTCAGAACTAAAAAGTGGAAAAATAACAACTGACTACAAAGGGTCAGAGCAATAAAGAGTGAGCAGGCAGGCAGTACAAAAATTAAACACAGAGTAACTCCTAACATTATCAAATACACATGAAATACATTCCCGACAAACAATGACACACTGAGGAACTGAACTAAGGAAAGAACCTAAATATACAACTGAACCAGGTAATCACACAAGAGGAGTGAGCCCTTCTGCCTGTGTCGTCCTCCATGTATACACAGCTGCCTTACTACTGGTTGGCCGGTGATCTGAAGGAGCGTCAACACCGGCTTGTCATCACCTCCCTGCTCCCCGGTTGTGACTGATATTTTATGACTTACACTGTGTAACTTGCCACTTAGCCATCTCTCTGATTTTTCTTTCCTTGCTGGCCCCAGGAGAATGGGCTTATCAGTTCATTGAGCTACGCATCATCAGGGAACTAGGGGAAACACTAAAGACTAACAATGGGGAGGACAGGATGGCCAGTGTCACCTGCTGGCCAAATGGGGAGAAGATGAAAGACTGGAAGAAACAGGTGCTGACCCTGACATTACCACCTACCTAACGCCAGAACACCGGGCGCGCGCATGGGCAATTCCAGGGCTACAGAGAATGGGTGGACAGGACTAAGACACAGAACCAGACAGGGAAACCACTAACGAAAACCAAGGAACTGGACAGATAAAACCAAGAAGACGAAAGACTGGGACTATGGCAGGATAGTCCGCGACAGAGTAGACAAAAGAGGCCCAAAAGGTTTCCCACAAAAGTGAAGGGTTTCATTTTTCTAGTTTTTCCTCTTTTCCTTAACATCCATGTAGGCAACGTCAGTATAATAACAGTATCAAAAAATCATACAAAAACTGAGCCAAACGGAAATAGCCTTGCAAACTTGTGCCTGTTTATGTCTTACTAGACCCTGTACAGAACAGCCGTTACATACCAGCCACAATACGTTACCTCCCCCATGACCCCTCTCAAACTCAGGCCTTGGAGCCTAATACAGCCTAAGGAAAGCTGTAACCCCGCCCACCAGAGGAACCATTACCTAAAACAATTAACCATCAGAAATCAATAGCAACACTGTTATTCTTAAAATAGAAAATCAAATAAACAAATACAAAATAAACAATAACACAAAACCAACTTTGAACACCCAGATGTCCCATTGCACATAAAAATACATCTTAGGTAATAACAATTAAAACACCCCTGTCCAAATGGCTACCAACTTCCTGCGAAACCCCTCTATTTTACCCAAGTGGTACAGTCCCTCAGTTTCCCCACATAAACCAGGAAGTTCGGGAATGGTGGTAAGTAAACCATATACGAATATGCAATTACAAAGTTTTATCAATAAATTAGAATGATTTGGCAGCTAATGTGTTTGTTTGCAATTATTGATACTAAAGATAACACAGATGAGAAGAAAAATGACAATGAATATGACATGAGTATTTTAGACTAAGCCGAATGCACAAACATTGCTAATTTAAAATGCTTGTAGGCCTTTCCCTCCATCTCAACTAACAAATTTGTTATACACAAAGTTATGACAAACAGTGGTAAATGACAAGCATGACTTATGAATCCAATAATATAGAAACAGCATTAACAGTGAAGATAATGGGAATAGCGGCTCACAAGCGATAGGCCAGCTAAGATATTTAAGTTCGCCGGCAAAGGGTTGCCTATGTGCTGCATGCTTGCATTAGCATCACGGCTCACTCCGTGACATTTCCTCCCCCTTCTGGAGATGCCCCCTGTGGAATCCTTGACAGGAAATCAGCCATGCAGTTAATTTTCCCCACCCTGTACAGCACCTCAAAGTCAAATGGCAGTATAGCCAAGAACCACCTTGTGATCCTGGCAGTAGAGTCTCTCATCCGATCCAAGATAAAGCTCGATGGTCAGTCCCAAGCACAACACTTATGCCCCAACAAATAATATTTAAATTCAGTCCAATGCCCACTTGATGGCTAGGCTTTCCTTCTTCACAGTGGAATAGTTCTGCTCCCTCGACAGCAGCTTATGGCTGATGTAAGCCACTGGCTGGAGCTGTCCATGGTTCCCCTGCAAAAGGACTGCCATAAGCCCCTCTCAGAGGCATCAGTCTGAACAGTAACAGGTCTTTCAAAGTCCAGACTGAGGAGCACAGGTTCCCAACATAAGGAGTCCTTTAAGTCTTTAAAAGCAGCCTCGCACTCCTCAGTCCATCTTGTTTGGGTGGCATTTATGGGTCAGTTCGGTCAGTACAGCCGCCTTCTCTGAAAAATTCGGTATGAAGCGTCTGTACCAACCTACCAGCCCTAAGAAAGAACGCACCTGTTTCTTGGTGGCAGGGTGCTCTGCAGCCATGATGGCTTCCACCTTTCCCAGCTGAGGGCAAATCACACCACAGCCCAAGACAAAGCCAAGATATGAGGTCTCCTCCTTGGCTAAGGCACACTTGTCTGGGTGAATGGTAAGGCCTCCCTCCTTCACCAAGGAGAGGACCTGCTGCAGATGTTCCAAATGCTGCTCCCAGGTGGTGCTGTAGATGACGATGTCATCCAGGTAGGTGGGGGCAAAGCCCTCTGTCCCCCACAGGAGTCTGTCCATCAGCCTCTGGTAACTCGCTGACGCCCCATGTAGGCCAAAGGGAAGCACTGTGAGCTGAAAGTGCCTAAATGGTGTTCTAAAGGCAGTCAGCTCTTTGCTACCCTCTGCCAGTGGCACCTGCCAATAACCTTTACACAGATCAAGTGTGCTCAGGAACTTGACTTTGTCCAGATGCTCTACCAGATTGTCGACCCTTGGCATGGGATATGGGTCAAACTTTGCCTGGGTGTTGACCTTTCAGAAGTCGAGGGAAAAGCGTAGGCCCCCGTCCTTCTTGGGGACCAAGATGATAGGGCTGCTCCACTCGCTACAGGAGGGCTCGATCACCCCCAGCTAAAGCATCATAAACAGCTCCTCCTTCAGGACAGGTAGCAGGCGTTCTTGCACCCTGTAGGATGGTTGTCTCACTGGCTACTCGTCCTTCAGCACAACACGGTGCTCCACCAGCTCCGTCTGTCCTGGTCCCTCTACGAAAAGACCCTCCAGTAGGATGCTGCAGAGTTGTTGCTGCCGGTTCTCTGGCAGATGACTCAGGTCCAGCTGGCTGTCTCCCCCATGGCCTGGCAAGTACTACTCACTGTACTCCTCTTCCTCCTCGACTGCCCGGATCAGCATTGCTGACACCTCTGGTTACGAATGTGCCTGTGGCTACGGCTCCAGCCTGTCACTTCAATTCTTCAGCATGTTGACGTGGAAGACCTGGTGTTTCCTGCAGTGGTCTGGCATATGAACCTCGTATGTCACCTGTCCCATCTTGCGGGCCACAGTGTAGGGCCCCTGCCATTTTACTAACAGCTTCTTGTCTGAGCTGGGCAACAAGAGCAGGACCCGATCACCAGGTTGGAAAGAGCATGTTTGGGCTGACCGGTTGTACCATGCCTTCTGGCGATCTTGAGTTTTCTGGAGATTCTCCTGAGTCATGGCAGATGTAGCTGCTAGCTTCTCCCTCATCTTCAGGACCTAGGAGATGATGTCTGTCTTGCTCGAAGATTCTCTCTCCCAGGTCTCCTTCAGTACATCCAGTGGGCCCTGTACCTGATGTGCATACAGGAGCTCGAATGATGAGAATCCCGTTGACGCCTCCAGGACCTCCCTGTATACAAACAGGTAGGGAAGCCACTGGTCTCAGTCCTTTCCCATGTCATCCTCAAACTTCCAGAGCTTATTCACCAAGGTTTGATTGAAATGCTTCACAAGTCCATCAGTCTGTGGGTTTTAAGGAGTGGTTCTGACTCGCCTAATGCATAAAAGATCATACACCTGCTTAACAGTTCTACTCATAAAATTAGGGCCCTGATCTGTCAAGACTTCTCTGGGAATGCCACCTGTTTAGCAGTGATGATCTGAACCCTCTGGGGTCTAAGGGTAGGGAACACAATTTCACTGACTTGGGCATGGTCACACATTTCATTCAATATCATAAACTTAATTCATGGCAAATAAATTATTTCTTATATATTTGCTTTGGCATTAAACTCATCTTAATCTTAGTGCACTTTCTAAATATGTCAGACTTATGTGAAGTTTGTAATTTGACATCAAAGTATAGACATTGCAAAATGCAGTTTGGAACACTTACAGAAACATTATAAAAGTACATAGTAAGCAATGGTGGTAGTTTGTTTTTATCCCAGATATCTGATCACCAATGTCTTGGCTACGTGAAGATGACTGAATGGTGTAGTTAAAAAAATATTAGTTGGTACCTTGGGCGGGGCCTAATGGAGCTCCGTCTATGACATCATAAGCAGGAGGGGGGCATATCCCTTATTCTGATTGGTCAAGGGGTTATGTCCATATATGGTATCATACATGCTTATGGCCATATGATTTGGGTTGCCGTTAAACTTTAATAGAATAAAAATACATTACATGTATTGATTAATTTGTTATTTTTAATTATGTTTTAAGGAATAATAAAACATACAGCAGGATAAATGTAAGCTAGCACATACGCGGCCAGTGGGGGTTCTGTCTGGAGTAGACACAAGCGCCCCGGCACTTTGCGTATTTTAAAGGAAGAAAGCACTTTAAACATTTTGGTTGAATATAATAAGTTTAAGTACTTTTTTGTTTTAAAATAATGCTACAGCTTTTCTTCTTCTTCTTTAAACATGCTGGTTAAATATAATAAGTTTAAGAAGAAGAAAAACTTTAGCGTTATTTTAAAAGATGACCAGTGTTAGGTTGAAGAAGGCATTTAACCAGCAAACTTTTAGGAGAAATAGTCTGACGGCAGCTGAAAGGCGAAATGAGCGAGTCCTGCAGCTTGGCCATATGCGACCGTCCGGTTTGAACAACGCGGGCGAAATGATTTCCTAGGTGGCTGCACTTGGCGCATGCGCACTCACGCTGACACACATTTCAAAATGGCGGCACCAACGGTGCACCTGTTATTTCAAATAAACCCCTTTAACCATAACGTTTTTTTAAGTAATGAAGCACTTTTCTGCCAATATGAATAATAAAATAAAGCACCCTAAGCATTTAGACAACAAGAATCAAGGAATAACGCGGATAATCCTTGTTAAAATGAGCACATGCGCTCTCTCTTTCTCTCGCTCTCCTGTAACGAATGTGGGTAGAGACACACAGTATTTTCTATAAAAGAGCCGACTCGCGGCTGTCAAATTGGAAACAAAATGGCTACCAGTGGTTAAATTGTTGTCGCAAGGCTAACACCCCGTTTAACCGATGGCCCTGGGGTGTGAGAAGCACACTCCCACCAGCAGCCCCCCATCCTGACAGAAAGCACATTAACTCTATTTGTTAATCTGACTTATTTGTAAATAATATAAAATAATCTATTTCTAATTTAAATAAAAGTTGATCTCTAACATCATAGCTCTGGGGCTCTGGCATAGGCCCCGGATGCCCGCTGCGGGCCTGTGATTTGGATATTTAATTTTTAGTGCAATTAACCCATCTGTAGCGCAGAATGACTCAAAATCCCTGAAATGTCTCTTTCAACCCATTTTGAGCAGTTTTGGTGCGTTCCATTTGCCCTCGGAACTCGTGTTCCAAGTCGGATTCCCGTTTCTCGGAGATTCGAGAAATATCTCGGAGCAGCACAGAGGATCCTGAGTTCAGAATCCAAGATGGCTGCACCCTTTATCAACAGAAGGGAAAGTTGTAGTTTTATACCGTTTAAGCACCACTTCTCATTTGTGGCTCATTAAATCGGTCGCACACACTATACCGTTCATCTTATCTGTGGACATGTTGCTATAGAGTTTTATACGTAAAGCACCGCGCGTAATGTGTTACACCAATGTGAAACACCAATGTTTTCATGCAGACTCTCTCAATTGGGTATTTCACATTGGCTGTCAGCAAGGTGCTCGCGTGACCCAGTTTGACAGCCGCCGACACAGAAACTTTTTAACAAAGAGGGATGCCGATACTATTTTGAGCGAGTACTGTTCAGCATCTCCGCTCATGAAGCAAAACTCATCTTTGTTTCGAACCATTTTAATTTTGACATCGACCCCATTTAGCATTAACCTCTCCTGAAAAAATTTGTCAGAGTGTATTGTTCCCATCAAAACTCTGCTTCTAGCTGAAAATGTGCCTTTTTTCTCTAAACCGCTGTTTTCACCACCAGGATCGGTCTCATCCATAGCTCCGCAGCCATCTTTATAAAACAACCCGCAGGTAAACTGTCTGGATAGCGTACCGACGCTATAATTAAGCAGGCAATCTATCATAGCTCTGTAAGGGTATGTATTGCTAGACTGGCTCACTAGCCGGTTGCCCAGCGACACGTCCACTTCTGAGAAAATTGACGCGATCAGGTAATTTATGACCCCCACTTTTGCAGCAGGGTCAATGTTTGCCCCGTTAGCTCTTGTGATTCGGCATCGGAGATCATATTGTTGAGATCTAGGTAATGTTCTCCATTACCAGCGGTATAAAACTCCAGGGGGCCATTATCTGTTAAGGCTGAGAGTGGTGGCACTTCCACATATATATTTTTATCAATGCTTGCTTGTGTGTATGGTAATGCAAAAATATCCAATTCTGATTTCATACACTCCTCTGACATGTTGTGTATGAGAAGAAAATGTATCTTCTTGTCTGAACTCTGGACACCTTCTTCTCTCACTTCTTTTTGACTACTGCGCCTATCTTGGTTGACACCCTGCATTTTTTAGTGTTGGTAATTCGATTCCCAGGGGGCCTTTGACACTTACCACATGCCAACACCATGAGCCCCGAGCCCTCCTGCGGTCGTGCAGTTAATTGCCCCGTTATGGCTCCAGTTACCACATCTTTAGCAATATTTTGCACAGGCAATTTTAAATGCTTAAAGTCCTTTTCAGAAATGGTACTGCCATTCGGAGGAGTCCTCGAAAAAGACCCCCCAGACCCCCTCCGTACATGACGGGGGCTCTGTTGTATCCGGGGTTTCTGTAATATTCCACATATATATGTGGATCTGAAAAGCCATCGGCGCTGTACATTACTGGGGATGCAGCTTTACGATCATTTTCCCGTATTGGAAGGGTATCGCCTTGTTCTGGTCAGACTTTAACTCAATGTTTGAAACCCAGCATTCGGGCCAGACCTCCTTTAAGCTTTAAGCCCATATTCGGTGGCCCAACCATATACACTTTGTTTTTTATCACGCTATAGTCAAGTTTTAGATTTGCCATTCCTAGAGCCTTGTTCATTTCACTGATTAGGTTTTCAATAATCCTGTACTAACCAGCCTTTAGTTTGTATTGCTGGGTAAGTGCTGCCATTAAAAATACTGCCACATTAAATATCGTGTCTTCTACCAACGTGTCCCACGTATGCGGGTAATGGATTTCCGCTAATCCTACTTCCCATTTACCATTCAGATCAATCGGCTTTCCTAGTTTTGTCGTGTAGCTTTATATGGTATTGTGCGGGAAAGCATCCATAGATGCATTGCTTAGGAGCATAAAAACCGCTTTCCTCTATGGCTGCTTTTGATGGAACTGCACGCCACAAACACGTGCCATCACAATTATATGTCAACTACTTGGTTAGCAGGAACCCAGCTGTTAAATTTGTCAGGCCATTTCACTAAAAACATTTTTTTACCATGCTGTGTTTTTTCCGCAACGATTTTCTCAACTTTGAAGTTTTTGTCTTTGTCTGATCTTTTGTAGCTCTTCGGCATGATTTCGTCGTCATAATCGTTTAACCTATACACTGCTGGTGCTCTAGGCAGATGTTTAGTGACTGTAAAATCCTCGTCCATAAAAGTTTGCTCATATCCTTTGGTAAATTTTCCACGTGCTTTCGATACCCTGACCACATCACCATTATTAAACTTATAACGACGCTTTTCAGATGCACTCAGCATCAAGCCATATATGTTGTTGAAGACTTGGGCTGCGTTCTGTGCATTTACCTCAACCAGCTTAATTTTAATAGTACTGTGGTGGGTGTTATTGTAAGCACTCGCTAGATCTTGTACAATGTCCACATACCTTCTTGTATTATAAGATGCAAAATAGCGCCACATTCGTGTCTTTAACCCTCTGGGGTCGAGTGCATCGTCGGCGATGCAGCGTACTTTTTGCGTCTATTTCAGTTTAAATCTCGCTGAAATCTTTATGAAGAATAATGAAAAAAAAAAAACGCCGGCTAAATCCGTAATCTGTCTTCTTTTGAAAACGTCCATTGTTGGAAGCATTAAACTTTTTAAAATTAGGTAAATCGGCAAAAAAGTAAACTATGTCACCTATCTTTGTTTTACCAGCATCAGGGGCGTGTAGTACCGCTCTCACCCAAAGATCACTATTCACATTCTAAATAGCCGCATTACCACATATTCAAATTGCATTCACATGGTAATTTGATGAACAACGCAACGGTGAAACGCAATCCAGATACATCCCCATCAATGCCATAAAAGCGGGGGAGGGATGTGACCAGATGTCAATGGCTCATTCATACACATGAAAGTTGCTACATATTCAATGAAAGGAGCCAGAAATAGTGACATGAGTTAGCTTTTTCTTATTTATTTATCCAACTGAATGTTGCAACTACACCATTTAGTCATCTTCATGTAGCCAAGACTTTGGTGATCAGATATCTGGGATGAAAACAAACTGCCACCATCGCTTACTATATACTTTCATAATGTTTCTGCAAGTGTTCCAAACTGCATTTTGCAATGTCTATACTTTGATGTCAAATTACAAACTTAAGAAAAATCTGACATATTTACAATATACATTAGAATAAAGATGAGTGTAATGGCAAAACAAATACATATGAAATTATTTATTTGCCATGAATTAAGTTTATGATATTTGAAGAAATGTGCGATTATGCCCCAGTCAGTGAAAGTGTGTTTCCTACCCCTAGACCCCAGAGGGTTAACGTACAGTTAAACCTTTTCACTACAGATGCCTTGACATCGTTAACAGTGGCGAAAGGAATTATCCCATGTTTCTCGGTAAGCTTATGAAATGACGTGTTAAAAAAACTCTGTCCCGCAATCAGTTTGTAGCTTTTTGGGGGTCCTGCCTTTTTATCCCGTCACCCTTTTAAGACACTGCACCCATGCGTATTTTGATAGAATGTCTATACACGTCAACGTGTATTTAAAATCATCATTCTGTTCCACGTAAGCTGACATGTCCACCAAGTCAGCTTGCCCTTGAGAATCGATATTAGTCACAAAGACTCTATTGCTTTTAAAGTTAAACCTGATTGGTTTATGTAATGTGTATGCATCTTTGCCATGTCGCAACTTGTTTCTTATTTATATTATACACACCTTCTTCATCTATCAGCAATCTGTATAATCTATCGGGACCTCCAAAAGACCCAGGGTTTGGTAGCATTTAATAGACACGTTTCAAGGGCTTGTTATCCATCATGAACCTCTAGCAATAATGACACAGTGTTGTTTGACTCAATTAATTTTATCTCGTGCAATTTTTCCCAATACATTTATTTAGTCTTTTATTTCACGTACGACAGCCTCGGGGTGTGGATTGAACATCACGACTGCTTTTGTGATGACATATTTAAACCACGTTCTATACAGTTCACAGAGCACCCAACATAGGTCTCCTGCAAGTCCTCCTCGATTACTCGATCCAGAATACAGGCCAGTGCCCCTTTGATTATCTTCATGGCAGAGGCGGTGATGCTGTCATCCACAACATCTTCAGATAATGACAGCGCTGCAAAACACTTGCAGAGCTCGTCGATCGTCAGTGCAGGGGGCCGCAATGTGTCCATGAATGCATATGGGAGCACACCCAACGCATCAGCTGCTTCCTGCCATTTCGCCCAAGTCAGGCTCGAAGGGGGCGGTGGTGGCAGCCACAGATCCCCATACGGACCCCATGATGCACCCTGCTGAGGGGTGAGTTGAGGAGAAAGCTCTGGTGGGTTGTCCAGTCGCAGTTCAAAAGTTGTTGGCCGAAGCCAGGATGGGTACCACTGAAGGCAGGTTTCGGCGTTGCCCAGTCGCAGTCCAGAAGTCGTTGGCTGAAGCCAGGACGGGGACCGCAAATCGGCTGGTAGATGGAGGAATTCAGGAAAAGGAGGCAGCTCAAAGGTTGTAGCCTGTGTTGGTGCAGGCCCCAGTATGGGGTCTTCAGGGGATGTCGGGCCGGTCAAAGTTGTCTGTTCACTCGCCATTGCTCACTGGGAGGTGTGTCTCATCTTGAGTGCTAGCTCACAGGAGTGCCGGGTATTAATACGTTTTCAACATGGCTAAGCGCAGTCTTCTCTCATCTCATTAGCCAGAAGTGGATTGACCTAATGATCCCCCCACCGACCACACTTTGTTCAAATTTTTTTGAGTTTTATACAGATACATTCATTATGCGAGAATATGCTACACAGAGCTCCATATTTGCGCTGTCTCAGCGGTTTGCATGGAGCCTATGTTGGGTTTAGCAGTGCTAAGAAACACTTTAGCGTTATTTAAAAAGAAGAAAGCACTTAAAGTTTTTCTTGTTCTTAAACTTATTATATTTAACCAGCATGTTTAAAGAAGAAGAAAAACTTTAGCGTTATTTTAAAAGAAGAAAGCACTTAATGAGAAGTAGTGCTTTAACAGTATAAAACTACAACTTTCCTTTCTGTTGATAAAGGGCGCAGCCATCTTGGATTCTGAACTCGGGATCCTCTGTGCTGCTCCGAGATATTTCTCGAATCTCCGAGAAACGGGAATCCGACTTGGAACACGAGTTCATAGGGCAAATGGAACGCACCAAAACTGCTCAAAATGGGTTGAAAGAGACATTTCAGGGATTTTGAGTCATTCTGCGCTGCAGATGGGTTAATTGCACTAAAAATTTTAATCAGATTAATCATGATGATGGATTAATTCACGTTAACCCGTTAATTTTGACAGCCCTACTTATTATATTTAACCCAAATGTCTAAAGTGCTTTCTTCTTTTAAAATGTGCAAAGTGCCGGGGCGCTTGTGTCTACTCTGGACGGAATCCCTGCTGGCCACGTATGCGCTAGCTTACATTCATCCTGCTATATGTTTTATAATTCCTTAAAACATAATTAAAAATAACACATTAATAGAATAAAAATACATTACATGTATTTATTAAAGTTTAATGGCAACCCAAACCATATGGCCCCTTATCATGTAGCATAAGCATGTATGATACCATATATGGACATAACCCCTTGACCAATCAGAATAAGGAATACGCCCCCCTCCCACTTATGATGTCATAGACGGAGCCCAATTAGGCCCCGCCTAAGGTACCAACTAATCAGGGCATGACATTAACTTTTTTGCTCACTGGCCAATGTGGCTAGTGGATTTCCGGAGTCACTAGCCATTCAGCCT
>JAOYFF010000038.1:18549199-18565040 GCA_025773925.1 Cryptomyrus ogoouensis
CTGGCTCTTAAAAACGTAGTGTCTTCTGATCATTGGCCCAATTGTCAACGTTGATTATCACCTACCTGTACTCCACTCTCACGCTGTGAAGGTGAAAGGGGTTACAATAGGCATACGACCGTGTCCTGCAGGGGGTCCTACAACATGTGCTTCAGGAGTATAGGGCCTGCTGTTACCGCCCATTAGGTCCCGGTAGAACCAGAGCAAGAGCAAGTTCACACTGCTGGCAGTCAGAAATGGGCAATAATACATCTAAATGTATTTAGATACAAAATACCTTATTTGTAAGTGTATCACAATAAACTAGAAAATAGCCACCAAGTAAAGTATCAAAATAAACTACATTATTTTGTATTTTAAAAATACAGAAATGAATTTCACATACTTCTATTCACTGTCAGCCTGTTCCTTCACAAGCACACTGACTCAAATGGCCAAGCATAAGAACAATGTTTTTTTTCACTGCTTAAGGAAACACAATACAAATATGAAAAAAGATCAAATATTCAGAAGGGTCTTAAATATCTCCCAACTGCTCAAGTGAATGCCCAGATAATGGTAAGTCAATCAAATTAAAAAGTAATAAACTCTGATGCAAATAACTCAAAACAACATTTTAATTAAAAATGACGAGCAATTTAAGTGCTTCACTCAGCAACATCTTAAAAAACTTTAAACACTAATAGACCTGAATGGAGCTTGTAAGTCGTTCGGTTCAACACATGTGATCAGCTATTGGCCATTCAATAACATGAACTAAACTTCCTCCCTGAGTATGCAAAAACGTTTGCACATGTCACGACACATACATTATGGGGAAAGTATTTCTTGTGTTTTCAATATACAAAAATATCAAACATCAAAACATTTTGATACAAATTGCAAATTCAATTTTATGAAGCAAGTCAAATACAAATCACAAAATACAATTTTGCTAAAATACAAATTCAGGATCGCGTCTGTGGTCCTGTTGACTTCATCAGGCTGTAACCTCCAGTGTGCAGTTAAGAAGGTTTTCAGCCATGTGTAAAGCGGCTGGGATGAGGATGAACATCTCTAGGTCTGAGGCCAAGGTTCTCAACTGGAAGAGAGTGGATTGCCCTCCATAGGTAAGGGAAGAGTTGATGCCTCAAGTGAGGTAGTCCAAGTATCTCAGTATTTTGTTCGAGTGAAGAAAGAATAGAATGGGAAACTGACAGGGCGGATTGGTGCAGCATCAGAAGTGATGCAGATATTCTACTGATCTGTCATGGTGAAGAGAGAACTGAGCCGAAAGGCAAAGTTTTACATTTTTTTGATCATTGTAAATTCCAACACTCATCTATGGTCACTAGCTCTATGGTCACTATACTCTTGGTAGTGACCGAAAGAATGAAATTGCCAATAAAAGCATAGAAAATGAGTTTCCTTCACAGGTTGTCTGGGCTCAGCCTTAAAGATAGGGTGAGGAGCTTAGACATTCGGGAGGAGCTCAAAGTAGAGCGCACTGAGGTGGTTTGTACATCTATCTAGGATGTCTCCTGGATGCTTCCCTGGGAAAGGCTTCAGGCATGTTCAACCAGGAGGACACCCTGGGGCAGACCCAGGACACGTTGGAGAGAGTATATCTCTCAGCTGGCCTGGAAACACCTGAGTATCCCCCCATAGAAGCTGACAGATAAGGATTAGGAGTGGGAGGTCTGGGCACCTCTGCTCAGACTGCTGCGCCCATGACCCAGACCTGGATAAATGGATAGATGGATGGATGGATGGCTTTTAGCATTACAGCACAGAAACACAGCCTAGAGTCCTGTCCAATCAGCAAACCAATATTATCTTTAGTGTAGCTTAGATATTTTAACTGCTCCATTTTGTCATTGGACAGGTGATGATTATTAGTATCACGTTTACCTAGACCAATGCAGAAGCAGACATAGGTCAAATACAAACATTAACAACCAGAGTTTCTGCAGAGATGTGAAAAAACACAAATGGTTATTAAAACTAACTTTAAATTAACACTTTAAAAATAAATTTCATTGGATCTACTGCAGGGAAGATTTAAACAAAAGAATAGTCATTCTTTTCCTATCAAATTTCTGTTTCCAGTTAATTCATGCAGCTGCGGTCTATAATTAACCTGTCACACTGACTTTACCTCAAGCTTTAAAAGCTCCAAGTAAATATGATCATTTAGACTGTTGCTGGCAACACTCCCAAATAATTTCCCAAACATAATTGACTGCAATCAGAAAACAAAATACAGAGAATGTTTTAATAATTTCAAAACCAGTAAAATTACTAAGGAATGTCAATCATTCTGTTATTAATTGTCAGCTTTTCCTGATTTGAACATATAATTTATACTATACCATCTATAATGGTTGGTGTTTCTTCAGTAGCTGGGTCATGACCTTAACAAAGGCACAGTAATAACAAAGGTCATAGCAACAGATGGGACTCATGAAATCATTGACTAAGGAAGGCATCATTTAATGAGGAACATGCTGAGATACAGAGTAAAGAGAGAATTTGAAAGTATTAATGGTATCATTGTTCATGCAGGTGTGTTTTCATAATGACTAGATTATTTTTACTGAGCATGACACACTGTCCATATCCCATTCCCTTTCATCTCATTTTTACTATATTTTTGTTAAAAAAAAAGAGAAATTGAGAATAAGGAAATCAAATATTTTATTCACTCATCGGAAGTAATGAGAGCAGACCCCATCCAACCAAAGTGATATATGAAAAGTAATGTCACCTACATTTTTAATATTTATATATGAAAATATAGATACATAAACTTATTCCATATTAATATACTACATGTAAATCCCAAGGAATTATGAGTGTAAGTGTGGTTTGTTAATAGTATTTGAAGCCATAAGCAGAAGAACACAGTAATGGACTGAGAACGACTCGCTAGGAAAGCCATCACACATAACCAAAGGCACAGCGTAGCTGTTTGCTATCGTAGGTGTTTCAGTATAAGGAAAACAAATGGTTTCTACTTATAAGAGCATTGTCAAGGAGATGCAAGCCAAAACTTTAATCATGACCCATACTTAATGATACCATGTACTTAATGAAGGACCATTATATACAGATCTGTTCATCCTTCTTGCTGACCAAATTCCCCAGCCCCTCCCGGCCCCAATCTGATGTCATCTTCTCCTGTTGGGTAACAATCATACACAGACAGATGCACTGCACATACAGAAAATTCAAACATCTCTCAACCCGTGTGCACACATGAACACATAGTTATATTCTATATCCGGTTACATATGCCACATATATTGTACATATAAACACATTCTCACTTGCCAATACCAATTCAGTAATATTTTGAGTAATACTAAAAACTTAAACTTTTCCTCTCTAAGGAGTGAATTCTTCATCAGTTTTTTGTTAATTTAAATTTATTAATGTAATTATCTAGAAAATGTGTTAGACTTTTGCTTTTTATTTCTTTACGAAAAAACAGGTGCAAAAGCTTGATAAATCTTGCTGAAGTGTCCAAGCCAATTTACAAACACAGTTGAACAAAGCAGATACACATCTGTCTGAGTAAAGACCAAGGTTTCCTCTGGTCTTATTAATCAGAACAGTCACAAGAAATATGACCACTTTCCTTCTAGTCTGACATGCGATGATCCTGTTGGATCGAGGGTCTAAATATAGGGGCATAATGTTATTTTCCATAGAGTTGCTGGGATCTTAATCCAACTCTGCACCAATAAAGAAGGAGTGGGTGGTCTGCTTGCATTTAAATATAGTGTGTGAAAAATCAACTGTACATCTAAAGGCTTTGAAAGGGCAATTAGCTGCTACTACTCAGAACTTTAAAATTCTCCATAACATTTTCTGCTTTATGCCCAGGCTTAATTTTTAAGGTTACATTATAAGAGATCTTATCTTACTATTGATTGTATGGATTAGAACACGTTTGAAGTGTTTCAACTATCCAAACAGAACTTACATACTACATAGAATAGGGATCAGAATTTATTTTAACTCAGACATTGCAGTTTGCACTGCTAAAGATCAGAATTTAGTGAGGCTTTAATATATCACACTGAGAGAGAGAAGATAGACTGACTGCATCACCTAGATAACCTTGGTTGTCCTTTCCAGGACTATGCAGCTTTAAAACTATCTACAATTGCGTTTCTATATACAGGAGCTGACATTTAAATGTTCTTCAAGCACTTATCTCCACTATTTCATGGCGTGGTTTCAGAGCTGCAGCACTTTGCTTCTGTTGGCCTAAATCAGTTGTTCTTCCAATCTCCAGATGCCCACTAGTAGGTAACAGTTTTAGGCAGGCAGATGAGGACAGTGTCAAGGGGAATAGACTTGGGGCACAGAGTGATTGAAAGCATAGAGGAATGACGTCATAGAAAACTCTACCACTGATTGGAGTTGAGGTTCCCCTGGCAAGCCTATAAAAGTAGCAAAGTCCACACCAGGAAAAAGCAAGGGGAGGGAAATCTGGAGTGTGAGAAATTCTGGGATCTTCAGTGTTTGGTGTGATACAGACTCCTAAGTGAAGGTACTGGTCACAAATTTCTGGCGTTTTCCATGTCCAAGTATGAGAGAGCGTTTTGAGACACTTGTGCTTGTGTATACATTTGTATGTGATTTTAAGATTGTGTATGTGCTAGTGGGTGAGTCTGTGTAAGTGTGTGTTAATTTGAGATGGTTCTGCTGGTCCATAGGTACCTTAGATGTGTAATACTTCTCGACTAAATAAATACTGGAATGTTTTGTGGATCGTGTGTGTCTTGGGGAGAATGTGTGTTAGAGAGCATAGGTATTAGCGTGTGTGCAAGAGTTGGGCAGTGAGAGTGTTTATTTTTAACAGTGCAATCTAAAATGGGATCTGGTTGCTAGACAATACATTTTGCCACATAACTATTGAAGAAACACTATATATCCATGGCAAAATATGTTTTTACTCATCAGAAATGTCGACTGTACAGTTATCTTATTTTTTTATTCAATTTGTTGATAAATATTAATTAACCAGTCTGACATAAAAATATTTAGCAATATATTTAAAGAAATATAACAGCAAACATCCTAAAATACTGTATTGGATAAGCAGTTAGATGGATAGTTGGAATTGGTGGATGGAAGGATGGATAGATGGATGGATGGATGCATGGATGGATGGATGGATGTATTGATGTTTAATGCAGTATTAATCTTTTTCATTAAAATGTGTTAGAAGAATACAAGATGCTTATAATAATAAGTAATACAAATCTCATTTGCTTTTCAAATAATAGGATTAAAATGTTTCTGTACTTGAACACACACAAAGATTTTATGCAGTACATAAACAATATTGACAATATTTACTTAGTAAAGTTCTGTAGCTTATTGTATGGTCCAGTATCATGTATGGTTGTTCACTTGAATTTAAATCTGTAACAGACCAGTTGTCAAACTTTTGTTTGCTTTCCATATATTGGATGTTTATTTTAATGATGGTATCATATGTATTCATGTACCAATAATTTTCCTCTCTATAAATGTATATATTTGCATATGCTTATGAATTTGATTTGTTTAGGTGCAGTCAGTTATTCCTGTGAAAGTATTCCATAAAAGTATCAATCAGCTTGTCCGTCATCCAATTACTTGTCACAGAGGTCATAGGGCAGATTATCACAAGATTAACAAATTGCCCATAATAAACATAATAAACTGATGGATTATTACCTTAATAGTAACAGTTAAGTGTATGAATCACATTATTGAAGACTGTTGAAGGTTTGCACACATTTATCACTCTCAGGCGGAGGTAGGCGAGTGTACAGGTTTCATATGCTTTTAGCTAACATCACTGCATGTTACTGTTTTCTGTGGAATATTCACAGGCAAGTTAAGGTGTCTCTGACCTAGCTCTTTGTTTATGGTGTTCATTGACACTGAAGAAATGGGCTGTGATATTTTACAAAGTAGATTAATAATATTTAGTAACATCCTAAGAATATATTTGTCTGTGGGCGCAAATGAAACATATAGATAATATGAACAGCATAAAAAGACCACATACTTTTGCTTTGAAAACTGAAAGAAAGGTCAGATTTAGCATAGGGTTTGAATTCATTTTCAGGTAAGGATGAGATGAAATGTAAAGGTTGGTGTTGCAGTTTTGGTAAGAGTAGGTATCAACTGAATGTTTACTCTTATGTCATGTGTTTTTTTAAAGGGAGGGGGTGAGGTTTGTGGTTGGAGGCTGTAGGTCTACTCTGGTTCTCAGCAATGGGTGGGTGCATGGTTGATGATATTTTCACAGATGGAGGTGGGGTAAAAGTAAACAGAGCTTTGTATCACAGAAACTCAAAACCACAGCCTGTGTCTAATAGCTCTGGGGGGAGGACACAATGTGAAAACCCACTTTTTCATTTTTCCAGAAACACATGCACACAGAGTACGAGAAAGCCTTAGTGCTGAACATTTTTTGTTTTCTGACAAACAAAAGTAAGGTACTTTTTGTGAATTGATAATACATTAGGAACCAAACAACTTAAATTTTCAGTTTTGGAAAAATAATCACTGCACAATTAAACTCCTCTGCTGTGGCTTTGGTTCAACAAATAAGAAGACTCTGATGCTCGTGCATAGTGAAACAAAAAAAGTATATTCAAAAAGTGTAAATCAGTGACAAGTAGAGCTTAACAGCCAACACTCTCTTGCATACCTGTGCACACATATGTATATACTCACATATAGTGATAAGCACATATATTATGGTGAGTGTGTATTATCATTGTATACGTGAGTTATGTGAATCTGTGTATGTATAAGTATATTTCCCTGGTATTTCTGTTTCAGATGTGGTACTGTGGATATATACTGGTCTCCTGCCTCTTCACTGTCACTCTGTTCAGTTGCAGTGCCACTGGCTTCCAAGTGCTACCGGAAAAATCTGAGGTAAGACCATGAAATGTGGAGAGAAATCTGCACTTGGGGGAATAGGGTCCTCATTCAAAAGGAAAAAAGCAGAGGCAAAACCTGCCAAAGGAAATGGCAGGCAGTTTTAAATTTAAAAATTGCATCTCTAAAAAATATGTATATGTAAGGACCAAGTTATGATGAAGGGTAGGAGCAGGGCTTTCCTATGCCAAGCACCCAAGCAGAAGCCACTCCTTTCAAAACTGTCAGCAGTAACAGAGGTACAAAATAAAGTATTTCCCTTTCCTCATCTCATACAACATATATCATATGAGGGCCTATCACTGAAATAGAATATAAATCAGCCTCCTTTGTGCTGTCTAAATAAAAATAAAGGTTCATAGTTGGGCAAGCTTATTCATTTGTATACTTTATTATCATCTTATTATGCAGATCCCCACACAATCAGATCAGGCTTGAGGTGATTTTTTTGCTTTCCACAGCCTGTACAGTGCCTTTTGCTGGTATATTTATATTTTCCTGGTATATTTATATTTCAAAAAGTCACTGCAATAAGACAATTGACCTTTGTAAACTTGGTGGATTTTAGTCATGATTTATTACATTATGTATGAGATTAGGGACTGAATGAGTGGGTTCATACTGAAACGCAGTCTCTCATCCAGAAGTTTCTGGGCCCTGTGGCTTTGAAGAAGTCTGGATCCCTGATCTGGTCCAATGACGAGAAATCTTCCAGCACACAGAAAGACAAACTACTGCTCCTCGATCAACTGGTGCATGTAGAAAAGAATGCCATTGAAATCAAGAGGAAGAGAAGCTTCCCTGGAGAGAACATGCCACTGGATCGCCTGTCTGTCAGCACAATGGATACAAAAAGCAAACGGAAATACCACGCTGGGGAGGGAGGGAACGGGTAAAGAGCAAGAGAAACATTTAATATACTTAATAATCAAAGGAATTAAGTAGGCTTTGAAATTGAGCACTTGATTCTTCTGATGGAATTATATCCATACTATCAAACAATGTTTCACAATTCATGCAACACATTTTAGTCAAAGATGGTCAATATTCTTTTCTCTCCATTTAATTTAGTAGGCAATGCATTTATATGTCTCATCCACACAAATCATTTTCAAATTGTAAATTACATCAGTGATTAGGCATGCCAATACTTGCCCGTCTGTCAATAACCAAATAATTTTCATTTTCATTTCTGCCTTTCCATGGCATTGTGCTAACTAGACTGCCTGTTTTTTAAGTAATACAAATGTTTGAGTTCTTTTTTTGTCTGCTTTTTAAGACAGAGGAGTTGACAGACCTGCCCATGAGACTTTCGAACCTATATGCCGAGTGATGAAATTATTTTGTAGACATTTGAGATGTACATCATGTGAAAGATTATTTCACACATCATTTAGAAGATTCATAGGAAATGTTGCCTTGGAAAAATATACAGGGTACATGTGTAGTGTAATTTTAAACATAGTTGTAGAATATTGTATAACTAGCAATAATATAATCTTTTCATCTCTTTTGACAGGAAGGTAGTAGGCATTCCTAGAAGGCAAATGAGTGTTCCTATTGACCGGATTGGAATTGGCCGATTCCCCAGCAAACGAGGCTAAACTCTGTTCATGCTCTGGTAGGCCTTGCTTCTCATCTGTGACCATTATGGTTTGCCATAATCTGATTAGTAGGGTGACCAGGTAATCCATGTTAGCTAGGACAGGATTTGCAAAATACCATTTCAATGAAAAGAACCTGGATTACACTTAAGCACTCAGTTTGTGCTGTGTGCTGTTTGGTCAGTGTTCAATAAATCATGCATGTGTCACTAATGTTAATGTGAAACAGCTGATTTTCAATCAAGGAACCAAACCAGTAAAAGCATAAACCACAAGAAGAACTCAACTATTTAGCCAAGCACAGGAGCCTGTCAGTTTTAAAGTTGTTTGTAAAGCCTGAAGTAGCTCAAGGTGTCCTGACATGGATTATAAGTAGCATGTTACTGTTCTGTTCCACAGGTGGTCCCTCACAAGTAGAAGACTGGGAAAATGTCGGCATGCTCCATGATACCAGTTTTCTTTTAAATGTAGCTCAAAAAACATATAGACCCTCCTCACCCTGGTCTACTGGAGACTTTATAGCACCCAGACAACTGTAGAGCAGGGTGAGAGAAAAGCCCAAACGGCAGACTGAACACCCAGGACTCTACCTCAATGCTGTGTGTTCAGTCCATTTAGCATCTCCCTTTATATACACAGTGTCTTCACACTGACTTAAGGTCAACCTTGACATTAAAACTGATCATAAGGAAATATTTGTAGTGTTAATTGTTCATAATGTCATTAGAATATTTATTTTACAAATATGTGCACAAAATATACATTCATTTGGTTTTAAATGGGCTTAAATTCATTAACTTTGAATATATCAATCCATCCATCCATTTTCCAAACTGCTTATCCTTCTGGGTCACGGGAAGTCCGGAGCCTATCTCAGAAGCTACGGGCACAAGGCAGGAAACAATCCAGGACGGGGGGCCAGCCCATCACAGGGCACACTCACACACCATTCACACCTATGGGCAATATAGTAACTCCAATTATCCTCATCAGAATTCTTTGCAGTCTTAGGACTGTGGGGGGAAACCGGAGTACCCAGAGGAAACCCCACGACAACATGGGGAGAACATGCAAACTCCACACACATGAAACCCAGGCGGAGACTCGAACCCTGGTCCCAGAGGTGTGAGTCAACAGTGCTAATCACTGTGGTTGTGTTTCACATTCACTTATCTAATAACATGCACTGACACTTACTATTTTCTCAGTGAAAACCATTATATCTGTTGTAACTCAACTGACATACCAAGCTAAAATTATACAGCAGGATATGATTTATAAAGACTTTGTCCCATTCCAATCAACTTCCCAAGAATATATGTTATACAAGTTGGATAAAAAAGTGCCAAGTTAGTCAAGCTAATAAAGATATTCAATAAAAGATCACAAACTTATTGCACATGATTAGCAGACTATAATATAATGAATGTCAAATCTGGACATATGATTATAAATATCCAATGTTCCAAACTATATTATGTGAGAGTCTACTTATGTATTAAAAAATGAAACATAATAAAAAGAAAATATACATTGTGTTACAGACTGGTAGGTACAAGTCTGTATTTCTGAATGAATTATCGCAAAAACAATAACATGACATTATTCAAACAATAGCCACTAAAATATTGAGATCAACACAGAGAATGTTTAGTTACTACAACATTCAACAACATAGCTAACTAAATTATATTTTGACGATATTTTACTGTTCTTGACATTCCACTTTTGTGGAAATACACAATGGGTTTAGCATACCACAATTTATGCTTTGTACAAGACAAAGGCCCAAGGACATGGCTGTAGCACCGTTAATTAATAAAACATTTATGCCAGATAAAATTCAAGGGGATTTATAGAATGAACGTCAAGCTGGGGCACAAGGAGAATTAAGGGGGGAACAACCCAGTGTCTTTGCTCGCCAGTCTTAAGGACCATAATATGTATATGGTAAACAACCTGCTTAACATAAATTTGTATGTGCACATCTCACAGGAGAAAAGGGACCCTGTTAAAGTTATTCTGTCATAGACTGCATCAATGAAAAATAGACTCCTTAAAATGTATTATGCAAACATTCTCAAAGAAAGAAAAATTGCACTGTATTTACTCTCTTTAGATCACTTCTTTTCATACCATCATTGACCATAACTGCATTCAAAATGTTTGTAACCAGTGCTTAATTTGTGACAGAGCTTGCTCAGCTGTGGAACCTTTGGCTCAGAGCAGTCTGTGCTCTGGCACTTCAAACACTACACCCAATATAGTTAAATTTAACGTTAATTTGATTTAAACTTTGGAATGAATACAAATTGTACATAAGAAATACATATTTATAAAATTGGTTGTGGTGAATGATTTCTTGACATAGAGCCATCTAAATCAGTATGTTTTCCTTTGATTTGAAAGGCAAAAAACACACCATGCAAGCACAGAAAAATCCACTTTTTGGCTACTAAAATATATGAGGTTACCTTCTGGACCATTAAATTCATCCAGTAGGGTGAGTGTTTCTTACGATTTGACAGGTGTTGATAGAAAGTATTGCATGTTGAATTAACTAGTAGTGCCACTAATTTGTGTGTTGGGGGCTCCGGCTCCTAGTATGACGGTTGCAGCTGGTCTCTGTGCCCTTTATGAACCATTGTTATCACTTATTAGTGGCACTCTGCTTTTACATTAATATAGCCTACCATTGAGGGGAGCAAAACCCTACATTGGTGTCCCTTTTTTGGGACTTTTATGTCAGATTTGTGCCAAAAATTGGATAATGCACCAAAACACACAAAAACAAGCAGAACAAATAAAATAGCAATACTTTTGTCAAATAACACTCTTTAAAACTATTTACAAAATATTTATATTGCGCTGAGCTTTTTCCATTTTTTTCCATTCCACTGAAGGACGCTGGCCTGGTGAGCGTTTTATTAGATTGTGCATTGTCCTTTTGTGTATCGCCTGACCTTGTCAGTTGGAGTGCTCTCTCCCTGCTTTGAACTTCCTTTTGCAGGAATCGAATAAGTTCAAGCACGTTCCATTCACCATCATTGTCTGACTTACGGGTGTAAGCTAATGCAAGGTCATCTGGGATAAGCTGTAACAATACTGGGCATAGCAGACAGCCATACATGTCACTGGACATGCCTAAAGATTCTCGATTGCGAATTTGTATTTCACACTCATCATAAAGTTTCCTGAGTGCTACAACATCTGCCGATCTTTTCACAGGAGTCAAGTTTAATAATTTTGACATATGACCAGTGACAACAATGACCTTTCTTCCAAACTGTTCATGCAATAAAAACTGCTGAATCATAGTTGTCATCAGTCATGTTAAGTCCAGTTACAGCATTTGCTGCAGCACCAGTTAAATAGGACTTAAGGTAGGAAAATTTCTCTCTTTTACACAATGTTTCATTACTATGAATGGCTGTGTCATATTGACTCCAGAATTCCTGCCACTGACTGATTTCTCCATCGAATTTTGCTATCTCTAACTTGGGCAGCTTAACAGTCTGCTTATTCAGCGACATGTTTGAAATCGTGCTTGCACTGCTCACCCGCACACTTTCGGCTTCCCGACCTTTCTGAATATGTCTGCTTGCACGAGTCTTCCAGACAATAATGCATTCTCGATACTCCAGCGCGCCTTCACTCTCCACCTCTAATTTCTGCGTAAAAATTTCATCTTCAATGCCTTTGTCTAAATCAATCAAACTCCCTTCTTTCACCGACCGCACCGACAGTGCCTCTCGTAGCTTATCACAGTCTGGCTGGTCTTTACTAACCTCCTCCTCAATCTGCGTCAGTAGTCATGTTATCGCCACGCGAATCACACCATGCTTTCGCCTAATTCGCTCCAATGCTTCGGCCATTTCTGCAAATTCGGTAGTCTCCAACTTCAAAGCAAGTTTAAGTTCAAGCTTCAAACCTCCCACAACTTGATCCCTATTCCCTGGTTTCGGCACCAAAATGTTGTGATAGTGGAAATTACTTATAATGACCATGCAAGTTACTTCATCTGAAGAGTGTTTTTTTACTGACTGAATGCATTTCTTTACATCATGAGGGGAGGGAATGAAAAGCTACGGCAAATTACATCACTTCCTCCTCATTTCAAAATAAAAACATAAATGTATTAAACCAACAAATACACTTTGGTGATCCTTAACAGCACATGACATTGCATAACATACATCTTATAAATGTCTGCAAACAATTAATATCTCATGTAAACCATATAAACTACAACAGCAGCTGCTATTCCCTCTTCCCCTCCACCCGTGTCCCCTTCATCTTCCTCCTCACCTCCTTCGTTGGTTCCTCCACCTTCCTCCTCACCCCCTTCAACGTTCCCTCCTGCTCCTCCCTCGTGCTTGTCGAGGGTACCTTTGGCTCTGGCCTCGCGCTCGCCTGCTGCCCCTGCGGCTTCCGCCCCTTGCCTGCTGGGGTTCCCTCTGGCTCCCCGTTTCCCCCCACCCTTTGCTTCCTTGCCCTCTTCATTTGTGCCCCCTGTGTCTGCTCCTCATCCTCCTGTTTCTCCTTCGTTCACTCCTGGCCCCTTCGTTATTCCCGTTGGTGTTCCCCCTGTATTTTGTTGCCCCTGTGCCTGTTTGCTTTTCCCATTGTTTGTTAGTTGTTGTCTGTGTTGCTGCTCTTTTTTGCTGTTTTGTGTGTCTGTGCTGTTCCCAGTGCCCCGTTGATGTCTTGCTTTTGTTTTCCAGGTCCCGTGTCCCCGGTCTTGTTCCTCGCTCCCCTTAGGGCAGGGGTTCTGTCATGCCCCGCTTGTCCGATCTTCCCGTGTGCCATGCCCCCTCTTCTACCCCGTGTGGATTCCCCATGTTCACCAGCTGTTTGCTGTTGCTGTCATTAGTGCAATGTATTTCAGTTTGTTTCCCCTGTCCGGTCATTAATGTTGCATGTGCCTCGATGTTCTATGTTAGGATTATTTTCCTAATAAACCCTGCATTCCCTGATTTTGGATTCCAGTTCATGTTTCCTCGCTCCGTGTTTCTCTGAGTCGTGACAACAGTCATGGCCAACCTGTCCTCCTGCAGCATCAAAAAAGCCAAAAACCAGTACACAAAAAAGATAATAGACCATTTCAAAGACTCAAGGAGCCTATGACAGGGGATCCAAGCCGTTACAAATCCCTACCATAGACCTGTGACAGTCAGTATATTTACATGCACATTAAGAAAATGGAATTATTCAGTTAGTCCAACTCAAACTTGATTTTTAAAGTACATGTAAACATATTAGTCTGACTGAGATCTTACTAAATTGCAATTGCAATTTAAATGTACAGCACTGTAAAGCTGTCCAATTCACCGCTCAACTAAAGGGTGCTTTCCCACCACACCAGGTACCATACTTTTGGTACTTCAATAAGATACCAAAAGTATGGTACTTCAAGGTGTTGGTTTTCCACTGGCATAAAATACTGGTACCAGCGCCGAATGACATCACAATGTGAGGCGGGGTATTTTGTCAATCAGATTATCTCTGTTTAAGTAGTGGAGCGATTAGGTGGTAAACGCCTGTTGCCCTGCCCCGTTGGGCGTGACAGTACCCCCCCTGACGGCCGCCTCCTGGAGGCCATAGGAGACGTCGAGGACCGGATGGAAGTCTGCGATTATGGAGGGGTCCAAAATGTCCGAGCCCGCCACCCAGGACTGCTCTTCTGGGCCAAAGCCCTCCCAGTCCACCAAGTATTGTAACACTCCAGCACGCCGACGAGAGTCCAGAAGCACCCGGACTTGGTAGACCCTGGAACCATCCTGCAAGGTGTGGGGTGGAGGAACTGCTGCCTCAGTAGAGGGATGAGCTGGGCTGTACCGCACAGGTTTAAGCAGCGACATGGTTGACATGTTGATTCGTACATGATAGACATGTTGAGAGAAGGATGGGGAGTAGATCAAGATGTCATCAATGTATACTACTACAAACTTGTTAACCATGTCCCAAAAGACAGTATTCATGAAAGACTGTAATATAGAAAGGCATAACGAGGTATTCATATTGTCCTGTGTTGATGATAAACAATGTTTTTCATTTGTCCCCCTTTTCGAATCCTCACCAAATTATAGGCACTGCGAAGATCTAGTTTGGTGAACACAGTGGCTTCACGAAGCTGTTCAAGTGCCGACGGGATCAGCGGAAGGGGTTCCCGCCTTTTAACAGTAATAGCATTGAGGGCTCTGTAATCAATGCATGGACGAAGGCCCCATCTTTTTTCTTTATAAAGAAGAATCCCGCAGTAACTGGAGTAACTAAGTAACTGGAGAGGTGGAGGGGTGGATGATACCTTGCTTTAGCCCTCACTTACATACGTCTTGATAGTCCGAGTAGTCCGCCGGAATCTGGGTGAGGTCCTCGGGCTCGGGGCTCTCGATCGAGGAGGCACAGCAAGGCAGAGCTACACATTGCCTAAGACATTGTAATGACCAGGCGGTGATCTCACCTGACTTCCAGTCAATCCCGGGGTTGTGATCCCTCAGCCATGGGTGACCTAGGATGAGGGGGTCCTAGGAAGATCTCCTCGATGTAAAGCCCGCATTGCATTAGGAATGCCTGACAGTGATCCGGGTTGCCATCGTACTTATCAGGCATCGCCACTGGTATGGAGGCGGTCGCTTGGGGAGGCGAAGCAGGTAGAAATGCCTGGGATGCTTGTTCCCCCAGGAGCTGGGTGACGTGCCTGGTAAGTTGGTCTACCTGCTGCTGCAGCCGTGAATGCTCAGAGGGGTCCATGGTGTAGAGGCAAAGTATTCTGTCAAGCCCAGAAACCAGGGAAGAGCCAGACCCCTGAATGCAGAGCAAGTGCTGTTTATTTGCAGAATCGGGTACACCAAATGCCAGTAGGGAAATCCAAAAGATAGGTTGAATCCGGGTCCGTGGGTCGTTATCCTGACAGGTCAGTCCCACGTGGAGGGATGAGACGAGGCGACGAGAGGATGGGAAAGACGAGGAGGGTAGATCAGGGAGGTAGGACAAGGAGGGCAAACAGGGCAGGCAGGAACGCAGAGGGAGGCAGGGTCGGCAAGGCAGGCAGGGCAAGCGAGACGGCAGGGCAGGCGAGATGGCAGGGCAGGGCAAGCGGGAGAGACAACAGACAAGAGAACGCTCAGTGGTGCACATGAACATGGCAACAAGACTTCACAAAATGAATCAGATTATTTCTGTTTAACCCTCTGGGGTTGAGTGCATCGTCAGCGATGCAGTGTACTTTTCGCGTCTATTTCAGTTTATATCTCGCTGAAATCTTAATGTAGAATCATGAAAAAAACGCTGGCTAAATC
>JAOYFF010000038.1:18571429-18598322 GCA_025773925.1 Cryptomyrus ogoouensis
TGTAATGCTGTAAATTTCAAAATACAGTAGTCTATTGTAAATATTTACTGTAAAAATTACAGCAATTTTATACAGTGCAGGGATTATGTAAAACCCTTTGAGACAATATAATATTATGAAAATGTGCTATATAAATACATTTTAATTGAACTGAATTGAAGAGGGTATGGATTATTACAGTATTTAGCACATCATAACCTTAATGACCTCACCAGAAGGCTTAGGATCTCTACAGTATTAAACATAACCAAACCAAAATAGGTTTGACAGTAGGGATTCACATTCTTCTCACATGTAAAAAATAATTGCTGGTCTTTTTAGACTGATTTCATATGGACTAAGAGGCGCTACAGGGACAAAGTGGAGTCGCATTTCCAACACAGCGAGCCCCGACGTATATGGAACGGGCTACAGACAATTATGGACTATAAACCCAGCACTGTGAGATGCACGAAACCGGAACTAGCTGACGACCTCAATGCTTTCTTCGCGCATTATGAGGCGCCTGCTATGGCAGCTAATCAGAGAGCTGCATCCGCCCCCGCTGCTGAACCGGCACCACTGACACTCTCTGAGCATGACGTGAGGAGAGCTCTGAGGGCCACTAACTGCAGGAAGGCAGCAGGACCAGATGGCATCCCAGGACATGTATTGAAGGTATGTGCAGGTCAGCTGGCCATGGTTTTCACCAACATCTTCAATGCCTCCCTGGCCCACTAGAGAGCCCCCTTCTCTACTCCCTCTACACCGCGGACTGCATGGCCAAATACCCCACTAACTCCATTGTGAAGTTTGCTGACAACACAGTGGTGGTAGGACTCATCTCCAGGAATGATGAAAGGGCCTACCGGTGTGAGGTGGAGGGCCTAGTGAAGTGGTGTGAGGGAAATCACCTCTGCATGAACATCAACAAAACAAAAGAGATGGTGATTGATTTCAGGAGACAAAGAGGGGAGCTAACTCACACCCCAATACAGATCAATGGAACCCCCGTGGAGAGAGTCAGTAGCTTCAAATACCTTGGTGTCCACATCAATGAGGACTTCACCTGGAGCACACACACAGACTTCCTCATCACTAAAGGCAGACAGCGCCTCTATCACCTGAGGCGTCTAAAGAGGTTCAAGATCTCCAACAACATCCAGAGGAGATTCTATACTGGAGTCATCGAGAGCATCCTGACTAGCAACATCACGGTGTGGTATGGGAACTGCACTGTACAGCAGCAAAAAGCCCTGCAGAGGGTAGTGCACACAATGGAATGCACCATGAGAACCTGCAGGACATCTATGCTGAAAGGTGCAGATCCTGGGCGACCAGGATCACTAGGGACTCCAGCCATCCTGCCCACAAACTGTTCAGGCCACTGAGGTCAGGGAAACTCTGCAGCCTGAAGTCAAGAACTGAATGGTTTAGGAGTAGTTTTTACACACAAGCAGTGAGACTCTTCAAACACAGCACATAACGGATAATGACACACACACAGTCTTCTACTAGCCAGTTCCATAACTTTAAATATTTGCATATCTGCACTTTATAGCACACCTACACCTATCTTTATTGTGATATTAACATAACCCGCTACTATATAAATGGCTGGATGATTAAATGGATTTGTGTTTCAGGAATGTGACTCAAGAGCTCAAGAGAATTGGCCGCAATACATCCTTTCTCCACATGATGGAAGCAGAAGAAAATATTTTTTATGCTTCTGTCACACAAAAAGAGATATGTAGTACTTAAAACGTCATAATGGGCTGATTTCTCATTTGCTTTTACACTAAATCATTTAAAGAAATCTTAAGTTACATTTTAAGATGCTTCAAATAATTTAGACATGTTTTTGTAACTTTTCAAGCTCAAAGTTTACCAACATGTAAAACTGTATTTAAGATATTTTAAATGCTATATTTGGAATAGTCTTTTATTCTTGATGGAACAGTTTATATCAATAATCATAATTATCACAATAATAAATGATAAGTAATATGGTAAAAATAAACATTGACATTGTAATATTATAATGAACACATTCTTTTTCATGAAACCATTGTACCAGTTGTAGCTGTGTGAAAGTGGCTGGTAAATCGGCGCCCCTCAGAAGCTGACACCCTACAGGATTGACTGGCCCTGTGAAAGCACACAAGCACTTGTCATGACATCTGTCCAGATTTATCAGTGATGAATAACATGAATAGTAAAACACAAAGATTTTTTTAAAATGTCATTGTTAGTTCTCCCTAATAAGCAAAGCTCAGAAAAAGTATTTTAGGGCAAAGATCCACCTAAATATTTCTGTTTTAACAGATACACTTTCCAAATTAAACCTCAGAGATAGTAAACTCAATACACTTTACACACACATAAGCAGATGCATGTATGGACCCATACAGAGACACTTGAATATTTACAGGGATAGTGATATTTATTTGACTTGCAGTCAGTAAGATCATTAAATTATAAATGTTTGTAATTCCAGTAACTTATCTTGAATTCTAACAAAAGGGCAATGTAGATTTTATGCGTGCTGCTCTGGCTGTTTCTCTTTCTATCTCTTTTCTATGTCTCTACAATATCACCCCTCCAGGCTTGGCATTTCTCCAGAGCTCCCCCCTTTAATTGTGTTAATGTCCACATCACCCCGCTTTATATGGTCCAGCTTTTTTCCTCCCCATGCTTGGATTTCGGCTGGTTGAGTTTGAGTTTCTTGTGTTTTATTGGCTGGGCTTGAGTTGTCTTTATTTTGGATAGTGTGAGTTGAGACTGGTTTGAGGAATATTGGGTTCAACGCCAGGGCCCCCTGCAGGCCACTTTTGAGCAGGGATTACGCCCTCTTATTGGTAGAACAGCTCCTCATCCGAGTCCAATGGCTGGCACAACTCCATCCTCTGGCTGTCATTAATGGACATGAGCCGGCAGGGCTTTTATTCACATACCCTTCTAGATAATATGGCCCAACGCAAACATAAATAGTCTTAATACCTCATTTATTGTGTCCATTTGTGATATTTGTCTAATAGAAAATGTATTCTGTAATTTATAATGTATTTAATCCATCCAACTCTCCTGCACTGTCTGTCACACATAAACAGTGGTCTCTGCACATGAGAAAGGTACCCCTTAAACCTCCACCCCTACAATCCCTCCCCAGCAGAGGGCTATTTAAGGTCAGTTTACAAAATGAGAAAGGAACTTTCATACACATTAATCTTCCAAACAAGAAAGAAATCTGTTATCCATTCTAAAATAAAATTCTGTTTGTTTGATATGCTGTTATCAAGATGACTAAGACTGCTGGCAATATGAGAGTACATTCTCATCATGATGCTGTCTTAATTGAATAGATGAACAGATGAGAAAATACTCTATGACTGGATCATGATGTTTGTGAGGTTTAAATAAAATTTACTTAGCATAAGACATCAATCATGCTGTGGTGTGATTCCATCTTAGATTGTCAATGTTTTGATTTCACCAAAAACTTTAAAGATATTTATGTATCAGCATGCAAACGATACATCCACTGCACTCACAGACCCACATAATACCTTGATCTTTTTTGACATATTTAAAATGGTAATTGTTTTATCCTACACAGGGTTGTAGTGGGGCCTGATAACTATCTCAGGCAGTATAAGGCACAGGGCATAGGAACACCCAAACCATCATATTATGCACACGCACACAAACACATTTGTATTCAATTTTTCTTTGTGGGGACCATCCATTTATTTCTATGGGCAAAACCCTAATCCCCCATCCAAACTTACAACCTTCCTTAAGCAAAAGTAACCAAACAAAATACATTATTAGTTTTTTGATTGCATTCACAGATCTTTGTGGGGACCTAAAAAATGGTGGTCATTGTTGACACACTTCAGCACACAACGAAATGTATCCTCTGCATTTAACTCATATGTGACATAGCAGGGGGCAGCTAATTCAGCGCCCAGGGAGGTACGTTGCTCAGGGTACCTCAATGGTGCCTTGCTGGTCAGGGATTTGAACCAGAAATCTTTCAAGTATAAATGTGCTTCCCTAACCATTAAGACACCACTGCCCACCACTGTAAAGGTATTACAGTCAGTCTCATGACCTGACTGACCTGTAACCACTGAACTGAAATATGGTGCAGGTATTGGTTACAAAGCATCTGCCCCTGATAAAGAGTCAATTGGATGACTAATATGGTAACCACTTTCTCATTCTGCACGAAGTTTCCAGTATTCTCACTGAAATGTTCACTCCAGGGGTAGGTTGTTCAATTACTGAAAAAATAGTAGGGCACACTATTCTTGCACTCTCTGGGTCAGACAACTTGATCACTTTGCCAGATCAGACAACTGTGAGCCTACTCAGCTTATAGCAAGCATACCTCCAACTTTTACTTATGCCAAATACATGTATATGCATAAACCCAACCTGCATGGATTAGATGATCTGCAGTTTGGAAGTTGAGTATCTTGCCTTATCCAGAATGCAATTCTGTTTTGTATTATTATTAAAAGCCTTAGTTAAATATTACAGGATAAAACAAGTGAGTTAATATAAAGGTAATGAAATGCCTGGAAGAGATTTTAGGTCGTTAAATGGATTCCAGGCAGGATTAGAAGAGATTATATCTACTAGGCTTCTCCCATGGCATTGTGACCTGACACCCAGAACACTGACAAACTTCAGGGAAGAGACCTTATAGACAAGAAATTTATTAGAAAGTATATAGGCTGACACCCATGAGTGATTGTAGAGATTCAGTTAAACCCTACATTAACTTTTTACTCCTCCAAAATGTACTCTTTTATAAATAAATTCAAAATCAAAGTTTTGTTTTCGCTGTCTTCCATATCTTATGTATGTTTTTCAAGATTTCTGGTGTTTTTAATGACTCTGTACCTGTTGACATCAATAACACAGGAATTGGGAGCAACCTCTACCTTCCAGGTATGCTGCAAGATTGGGCTACATGACTTGCTTCACCACCCCAAATACTGCTGTAAAAAGACATCCTTGCACAAATTGACACCACTAGGATATCTTGTACATCTGCTAGGCTTAGCCAATTAAGGGGAACAACCTGTCCAATTGTAAATTTCTTAGCATCAACAGGTTCCTAAACTGCATTCTTCTGAGCATTGTGTGACCAGAAGGTCATCATAAATATTGAAGCACCCATATGCCTAACCATTGTGCACGAACAATAGACCTGCCTCCAACCTAATTTACTGTATTGTCTCTGCCCACATAGTTTATCTAAGTAGTGTGAAAGTGAGACTAGGCTGCAACTCTAGAGGCACAAGCCAAAAATGTCCCCTTGCACAAAGGAGTTTATCACTTCCTTATCCTGAACATGTAATCATCAGTACTGGTCCCAGTCTCACATTTCTGTAATTTGCAAAGTAGGAGAAACATAGCAATCTGAATCCTCAGACTGATGATCTCACTACTGAAGAATGAAGTGGACATTAGGTTACAGAACCATTCTGATTTTAGGAGTAGAGATTTAAATAAAGGATTCTAAAATCTAATTTTTTTTTAATCACCAAAACTTATTGTGTATGCACTCAATATTATTTTGTAATAAATGCATTTTTAAAAATTTCTTCTCCTCAAACCTCAAAGTTTTATTACTTAGCGAAGCGTAAATATTTGGTTAATATTTGGATATCATTTGATTGAATTTGTCTTTAAGATGTATTGTACTATGAGTCAATAATTTTGGAACGTATGCCAGGCAGTAGTCCCCTAACAAGTCTAATTCCCTACATTAAGTCCATGCACACGTGCTTTTTGACAGAGATCTGTTTCTGCTTTGATCTTGCAGTGCAGGTTTGTGCCTTCAAAGCCAAGGGAACACGGGGCAACACGTGTCCTGCAGGAGCCAATATGGTCCTCCTGCTCTAGACAAAGGGCCTGTTTAGAGCAGCCTCTTGCTTCCCAGCAGGGAGCTACAGTCAAGGGGGTGGTGGTGGGGGGGGGTCTCTGCATCTGGGTCTGCTCATATATATATAAACAGTCCCTGAGCCGTAAGTCGACCTAGACTCAAATTGAAGGCTTAATTGGCAGCCAGCTCCTGGTAGGGGCTCATTGTTCTGCCGAAAGAGGCTTAGAAGCCTGGTCCAGAGCACAAGTCATTAATAACCACTGAGAGGGTTAGAGAGGGAAAGCTGTGTGTGGCAGCTTGAAGGCCAACAGGAAGCAGCAAAGTGAGTGACTTCTCCCCTGGTCTTCTCTGTATGACAGTGAGAGAGGCTGTGACTCAATCAGTTACATGGAACAGCAGGCGACAATAATTTATCCGCGGATCTGTGAGCGAGAACTGGAACCAGTCACTGACTAAGGAAAGGGATTGGTGACAGCAATTCATCTGTGAGTGTAGGTCACTGATTAGAGCAGGTGCCTGGCTCATTCACTAGAGATAAAATACTATAAAATAGGTGGAATATTGATTGATGATACAATATGTGGCAATTTATCATGATACTAGAACATAACTAAGGCAATTAGTTATGTACTAACAAGATCAAGGAAAGTGGAAGGAAGAGCCAAAACTTTACAAAAGCTATAGAATGCTTGATTGTTTGTTTGGTGTCCAGTGTGTGAAATGATCCTCCCACAAGGAGTCACTGTAAATGGATTTCCACTTAACAACATGCTGTGGGCTGTCAGCATGCCATGATTGTTGCCCAACAATCCCTGTACCAACAGCCCCTGTCATTAGTTCTCTCAGCAGGCAGCTAGCATAGAAAAGGCCTAGCACGTGGACATCTGTGCTGGGGCCACAGGGTTACGCTCCCAGGTACTCCACCTGTATGGCAACCTCATTACTGCCCTTGGTGGGGGCAATTAGTACTCCAACTGTCTGGTAAGGCTAGAAGGGGAAAGGGTACCTAGGCAGGATGGAATGACAGGCCGTCTCTGCCAGTAAAGCTGCAAGACTACCAGGCTGTTTAGAGAACAGCACATGCCCAGTAAACTGTAGAATTAGTATCAAGAATAGCTATTGCTGCTGCCTCTTGATCTTCCCCTTCACATCCACTATTGCCTGTCAGTATGCTTATCCTCCCTGATATCATAGACTGCATTGAGAATGGGCCCAGTTAATCTGGTCCCATTAAAATATCTACTTGTTCCTTTTCTTGTAGTTTATTTTCAAAATGAGTATGGTTCCTATAATTCAATTTTGATTTATTTTTATACATAGCACTTTTCACAACAGAGTTGCCCCAAGGCACTTTAAAATACTATATGATGGTACGATTATAAAAATAACATACTAATAATTTAGAGTACAACCTAAGCAAATGTATTTTTTTCAGTATCTTTTCAAGTATTCAGGCAGTCATAATTGTAAATTTTATTTCATATATTAAAAAAGTATGCACACACTGCTACATTTCATATAACCACACACAATCATATATTGTACACCATTCACAATAATCTCTCATGGTCAAGCAAACAAAATTTAAATTAATATGTACAATGGAAAAGCCATGTACAATTATACAAACATATATTAACGCAAAAGACACTCACATATGCAAAGTTTATAATACTTAGAGGAACAGGAAAGAAAAGACTTAACAGTTTATTGTCAGTTAGTGAAGTAGGGCGTAAACCCTAACATCAACGCCCCCGCCTAAATTTCTGCTTGCTCAGAACAGCTCACAATGCCATTGTGAAATTGTGAAAGTGTCCTATTTTTCTGCCAACAAAAACTTCATAGGAAGAGGAATATGTTTTTTTTGTCCACAGAAACCTGTCCAACCACTGGCAAAAGGCCAGTTCACATTGAACTACACCAAAATCAGTTTGAAAGCACAATGAGACTTAACTAAATAACAATAAGAATGAAACAATAGGGATCCTGCAGCTAACACTGCTTCAACGCCTTATAAATACAGAAAGCAATGAGTTACAGAGCCACTGAGAACTAATCAAATTGTGCCAAGGACAGTCTTCAAACCACAATGTTAATAACTTGAAACACCACATCAAGAAGAGTTGTTAACCACAGAGAGCACAAACAATGACAAGAAAAAAACAATGGTTAGAAAATATGAGCCACAATTGGAACATACTGAATTTCTTTAACCACAATGAAACACCCAGTCCACTGACCATAATGATTTGGTATCTTGTCAGAATCACTCAGATCTTTACCCCTTATCTTCTGCATTCAACAGGTTGACTGTGAGTACTGAATGTTAGTCAAATGGTTACAGATGTGCACTTATAATCAAAAGGGTGCTGGTTTAAATCTTGGACCAGTAAAGCACCACTGAGGTACCCTGAGCAAGATACTGCTCCTTGGGCATTAAATAAGCTGCCCCTTGCAATGTCATGATGTGACATATGGGTTAAATGCAGAGGACACATTTCATTGTTGTGCACCATGTGCGGTGATGTGTTAACAATAATCTAATCACTTTCCCCTAAATACAGTGTTTATCAAACCAACTCACAGGGACCCCTAGACAGTCTATGTCTTTGCTCTGTTCCTATCCCCGGGCAGTTGGGAGAGAGCAAGAACATGGACCATCTGGGGTTCTTGAGGACTGCTTTGAGAAACCCTGGCATAAAATATCCAAGACCTTCACACACTGTTTGTTTTTACAACATTATTCACTTTGCATGAGGATAGTCTTAATGTTTTGATTCATTTGTGCATGAGTCCAGAATGTAAGATGAAATAGTGTGCTCTTGTATTTCCATTTAAATTCTTTTCATTTTTGCAACTGCTGAACTGGTGGAAGGCATAGCCTACAATAGTAATAGTCATAAACAGTTTTTAGCTTTTTTTCAGGTGTTCAGGTGTTGCCTAGGTCTAACTACACTAGATTTAAAACTAAACCTCGAAGGCTAAACTTTCTTTCTTTCTTGAAAAGAGTCTGGGAGCAGACATTCACTAATCATCCAACTGGTTATTTAGTACACTACCCCAGGAAATATGGCACAACGTACAGGCACGCCAGTCAAGTTAATGTAAATGCAATATATCATGGCGTTCAAAATATATCATAGGTAAAAAAATTTCAGTTACTTTGCATTTATTTTATTGAAAATGTATAGATTATTATTATAATTATTATACCCGAGAATATGTGCCCTCCATTATTTCGTAATGTCGTATAAAACTAATAAAGTAGCATCTCTATGCGCTTGTCGCAAATTCGCATTACAGCCCGTACAACTATACCTTAAAATTTAGAAAGACGTTCTGTATTTTTTGAAGGCTAAATTATATTTATATTATAGTTCATTACTGTTTTTTCCCTTTGGCCTTTTTGCTCATGAAATTGACTTCATCTTGATGAAATTTGTCACATATTACGCCATAAATTTACAAGAGTTAAAGAAACCATTGAATCCACTTGTTCTGATCTCCTCTACGGCTTGATTCATTTTAAATGTTAATGTATCACTCGACGATTTATACCTTTGCTTTATTAGGGAATATTTGTATTTTCTATATCTATCCAAAAATCATATATAGACCTGACATTTGAAATTCGACGTACTTGGGATTTCCCTTCATTAGCGCAGTAATGTACAGGTGTCCCATGAGTAGATGAATTTTGGATTAAATTGTAGAATAATCATGTTGGTGTTTGCTCTCAGTTTCAGATTTAGAGTGTTAAATGATCACGTCACAAGGTCGACATCTTTACACCAAATCAGATTGCTGGGCGAAAGTACTTAGAGCGTCATTGCTTCTGGATCAAGATTAGAGCTCACCTCTCCCGATCTGTTCAGTTCTCAATAAAGGTTTCGAGAGTAAGTAAGGTCTTCGATCTCTTGGCGTTTGCTCATGCAGCGAGTGCTCTCTGCAACATGGTAAGTGTATCATTTTAGACTGTACTACTAATTACTCACTGCTTCAGTGTACTTGTACATACAATTCGATGTTATAAATGTCTTATACATTGCGACTTTATGTGCACCTGTTCCTGTTCCTTTGCCACCATTGCTGGCAAATATACAGTCCTATAATGTGGGTTTTATGAACGAAGAATCTACTGTCGTATATTCTGAAATTTTGTAGCTATTTTATTTGAATAGTATTATAAAGCACGTCATGTGTAATGATGCGCGTAAACTAAATTCTAAGTGATTGGACTCCAGCTTTCTAGGCATCAGGCAGAATAGGACTGTAATATCACTAACGATTATCATGTTACAGTAAAATTTCCTAATAAGTAACTGTATTGTTTAATACGTTCCTTTTGAATTTTTCTGGCGATTAGGAATCTTAGTATGTACGAATAATGAAATACCTGAAGTGTCAAAAACACGCATAAAACTCTCCGTACTTCGACAAAAATGATTTGGGTTTTAGTTTATATGGTAATAACTCATTTTATTTCAACATCATTTTTTTCAACTTTTTAAATTTATATATATATTTAATGCAAGATGTTTTATATTTCGTGACAGCATGAATTTCATTACTTGAATTATGAAATGGCTTTTTAAGGTACAATAGTCTTTATATGAGTCTTCATAATGAACCTGAGCAAGGTCTCCTGCTGCAGTAATATTTTAGATAATCTTAAAAACATTTATGAAAGCGAAATGATCTGCTTTCAATCATCACTATCCTATAAGGGATTCAAGATATATTTAATCAGTCAAAATCAAATCAAATCAAGCCATTTTTAGTAGGTTAAAGTCTTGCATTTTCTAGATGATGTGCATACTATTTCCCGTTACAGAGCACCGCTTTATCTTGCCAAGATGTGAGCTTTGTAGGGGGCCAGCGTTACGACGGACCCTATTCCATCATGACGTCACTGGATAGTGTTGACGTTTCCAGGGAAACACTTGACTCTTATTGGTCCGCTGGTCCCCTGGACAACACAGCTTGCCAGCACGAGCCTCCCCAGCAGGGTAAATCTTTTGATATTAAATTTTCTTTGCCGTAATATACACAATTTTCCGTTGTCTATGGCGGTGCAGCTACCAACTACTAGTTGTCAGTTTTCTAAAATGGTAATGCTGTTGATGTTCTGATGCCACATTTAGTGCAGTGTTTTTGAATATTATTTTCTGTTAAACATGTATTTGTCTATAGATACCATCAATCTTTTGAATTATGTGACAGAATCTAGCCCTCACTGGACTGATCTTTCACCACAACTTTTGAGAAACAAGCAGGTATTAAGACTTTCCTATTGTTGTTGTTGTTATTGATGTTGTCATCCTAAGTTTCTTATTCATGATTATGATGATGCTGATGTTATGCTACTATTACTATTACTACTACTACTACTACTACTACTACTACTAATAATAATAATAATAATAATGTTCTTTCAATAGTATTGAACAGTATTTAAGGGATTATGGATGGTTTTCCAGTTATAAATATATATATATTATTCTTTATTAATTTACTTTTTTAGCTTCAGGATATACTTTTGCAAAGAGAAGAAGAGCTGGCACGGTTGCATGAAGAAAATAACAAGCTTAAAGAATTTCTGAATTCTTCATTTGTGAAATGCTTGGAAGAGAAAACAAAGGTGGGAAGAACAAAATATTTAATCAAAGCAAATTTAATGAATGTTTAATACATGGTGAATGATGAGGTTTGTTTTTTTTTTGTATTTGGACTTGTAACAGTTTCTTTTTGTTTGAGAGACTCAGACCACTATAATTTGTTAACTCTCTAACAGAACTGAGGTGCTTTTCCTGAAACCTATTTAACGCTACATCAATCGTAGCGATTAGTCATTAGTTGTCTCTTAATGCTCCAACGTGTTTCCCAAAACGTTCTTAGTTATGTATATCTTTTAGATTCTTTCGTAAAGTCGGTCTGAACCCCTCTTAGCTGTCTCTTATCGCTGTTGTCGGCTCATACTGCTCATGTAAAATAAGACTAACATTTTGTTAAGGCTACAGTTTCATAACCAAACATCACCTAAAAAACAACTGATCCATATGACAAAATGACTTTGTCTGATACATGATAGGTTATTGACCATATTTGATAGGTTTCATCCTTGCGCTCTGTGCAGTGAATTGGCCTCAGTAATGCACGGATTCATAATGAAAGATAAGGGATGCGGTGTTGATTATGTATTTATTTATTAATTAGGAAGGGGGGAGGTTTCTGCTGATATTGCGGTGGACGTATTCCCCCTGTTTCCAACGCCTCTGGAATGCACACACCTCTCTAAATGTGCCAAAGTCACAGTATGTCAAAACTTTGGTTCATGAGGTTGATAAGATTCGACAATGCATGTTTATTTACTTGTAAGTCTAATATGATTTCCCCAGAATATCACCATGGAATAGAGAAGTCTACACTGAAGCACATAGGACATTCTGTTATGTTAAGACAGTAATGAAACCTTTCTTTCGGCTATTGTGCCATTGCCTGTACCAGTATCAAAGACATGCACACATATTGGCGCATGCAGGTGTTTAATAAAACAAATACAAATAAAATGTTGATTCTACAGTCTGGGGAGGTGGGTTTGTACACCCAATCGGCAAAAATCATATTTACGATTAGATGATTCAATTTAATAATAATAATAATAGTAATAATAATAAATCATATTTATGATTAGATTATTCAATTTGTGAATTTTGTATTTTTTTAGGTTCTCCCCAGTTCTGATTAGTGCAATATTTTGAAAGATTCCTGCAGTGTTTTTTATTTATAAAGAACACTACTTTCTTTCACGCTGCAATCAAGCAGTTGCTGCAATAATCAATTCTCGAGCTATTGATGTCAACCAATCAGATCATCCAGTGCCTATTAATGTCACACTTAAGAAGCTCTCCCTTAAACAATCTCTTAAGAGATTATTTGTGAAACTGATGTAGGAAAAGAAATACCTTTCGTAAGATATATCTTTGGACACTAAGACTCATCATTATCGGGAAACGCACCCCAGGATATTCACAACAAGGGATCTACAATGATTTTTATTATTTTCCTTCTTGCAGAGTATAAACTCTGGCATTGGAAATATTCTGTCTTACACACACTGAGGTTCTTATGATACTATTTTTCCCTCACAGATAGTACTATCTGCTCAGACAGGATATGCCAAAAAAAGCAAAAAACGGACACGCGAAGATGAAGGAAGATTATATCCCAGCCATTTTTTTTCTGCCACTCAGGGTAAACGAACACTTCAAAACCTCTCTTTGGATTTCTGCCCCACAGAGGAGCGGGCTGCTGCCCCACCTACCAGCCCCTGCCTTCTGCAGACTCTACCTTTGAGGAATCAGGACTCAATTGACTCATCCAAATTCAACACCAGTAGTGACCCTTGCATTTACAGGAGCCCCACAGTCAGTCCTTCATCTCATTGCGATTCCGGGGTTAACAGTGACCCTTCCAGCTTCTTCAACTCCCCAGCTAACCACTATTCTACCTACAGTGTCAACATAAATTCATTGCCACATGGCAATGTCATCAATACTGAAATCCAGCAAGCCACACAGCCAGATTTCCTGTTTAAATCTGATGATCTGGAAAACTACAACCTGCTATCAACAGCCTTGCTAGAAGTCCATACTCCATACTGCCTCAAATCTAATAATACACTACAGACACATCATGGTCCCCTAGGGAGCAACATTGCTCAGTGCTCCTCCCCATACACTCCCCAGGGCAGGACAGATTTAGCCTTCACCATGTCCTTGAACCCTTCCAGCGGTGTGAGGACACACAGTTATCCTCAGGGACAAGCTTTTGTCAGAAGAGACACACATGGGGGCTGGAACTTTACATGGATACCCAAACATGTGCACTAGCTGTGTGTCACTATACACACAAAACAAAAAAAGACATACAAGCAAAGGATACAACTATAAAAAAAGGATACAACTATTAAAAAAAACCCCATTGTTTTCAACGCTGGTCTTAGCAATTCTGTTTGAGGAATATCTGAAAAGAATAATTATTTATAAAGTTATAAAGTATAAAGTAATTGTTCATCAAAATGAACAAATAGAAAATTTTATGTCAGCAAAACTTATGAATTAAAATTCTAAGGACGTTTAAAGGCATTTCTGTGAATGAAATACATTTACTTTATTGGACTATAAATGATGAAAATATTTGACTCAATTAAAATTCCTTTGCAGTTTTATTGTATCATAACTATTAATTATTAATTAATTCATAAATAAATTTATGTTAAAGGGCATTCCTTAAATTTTCCCTTATACCTTTTTTGATATTGCGTGATTAATAACTTAAATATTGATTACTTGATCAATAACCCAAATGCAACACAATTCTCAAGTGAAGCAGTTTGACTTTGCTTGAACCATGTAATTCATTCATTCATTAGAATGAATGAATTACATTACATTAAACTTAACCTTAAAAAACAGATAGAATGTGTGCTAATATAATGCAGATTGGTTAAACTACCTCACAATTCAAAAGTCATGCACTTCTGTGATGACAAGGATATGAACACAATTTGCTCTGTATACTGTTCCAAGTTTTATACGTCTCCTCAGAATGTTCTGCTATATCTTTACTGTATATTTTGCTGTAATTTCAAACAGCATATACTCTATTATCTTTGTAATAATTTGTGATATACATTCTAACTGTTCTGTTCTGTACTCTTCTGTGCAGTTTTTTGTGATGTCTGTTATGTACTCAATCTGTATTTTATCTTAGTTCTTCAGTCATTCTACAGAAACATTATAATCAATACAGTCATTACAGCTTTCAACTCTTAGAAAACCATTCACCATAAAAAGTGATTAACAAATGTGTCTAGAAACTTGCTAACAGATACAAGATAGATTATGTTCACAACAATAACATAGGAACAGAAATTTCTAAACTTCACATTATATTACTGAATATCTACTTTGATTATCTGAAATATGTTAAACTATAAGTGGTCTAATTTAGACTCCTTACTGTGTTGTGTGATATGTGATTAACTTAGCAGGAATGTCTGTAACAAACTGCATACCACTAAAATATTGCAATTGCAAATAATTGTAAATCATTGGATTTGTAATCAAAGCTATTAACTTTAAATATGATAAAATATTTAAAGTATTTAAAAATAGGCTAAAATGTTGATTAATGCAAAAAATATTTCATATTTTGAATGTATATAAATTTGTTTATGAAATGCATTTTCCATATGCAGTATTCAGTTTCTTTTAAACACTTTAACACTAGCTATCTGTGATTCTTTTTTGGTTTATCCATGTAGTTTTATTCTTTTTTACTTTAATTAACAATCTAATTAATTTTTTCAAACATAATCTGAACATAATTTATGTAACAAGTTCAAAGTATTTTATATAGTTGCACACTAGGAGCAGGGAAATAAAAAGGCGAGCAAAATAAATTATTAATTTTTCTAAGTATGATTTAAATTGCCTTGGTACAATCAATATTCCTTATTATATTTAAAATTCATTTTTGTTTTTATGTACACAATATTTTCCTGTTGCTCCATTGTGTTCAGGCTCATAACCCAAGTTTATAGTTTGGTAAAATGCAATTTGATTCAAGATTTATTGTCATATGTATTAAATATAGAATGTACTAAAATACAAGGAAATTCTTATTTGCATGTCTGCTCACAGCCTGACACTTAAGCGATAATAAATATAAGTATAAACGATGTAGCAGCAATGAAGATGTACATAAATATGACATAAAAGGACAAATTAATATGACAACAGTATGACATGTAGCAGCAATAGCGTACAGTAATATGATGATATAAATAACAATTTCAACAGTATAAACAGATAGCAGCAGTGGGGATGTGATAACAGAAGATTAACAAAAGAATAAAATAAAAGTAACGGCAACAGTATAGACATATAACAACAGTACAGCATAAGGTAATAGTGGCAGTGTGAGGAAATGTTAATATCATTGGCTGTTTATTTGTCTTACTGGGAAGAAAATGTCTCTAAATCTGGAAGTGTGTGTGCGGCTGTACTTTAGGCACTTGCCAGAGGGTGAAAAGTGTCAATGCTTAGAGGCTGAAATCTCTCAAGATGCTGCTCACTTTCCTGAGGCAGCCCATAATGAAGTCTGATGTCTTGAACCACTGGAAGCTGTGTGCCCATGATTTTCTGTGATGCCTTAACCACCCTCTGCAACTTTCAGTTATGTGCTGAGCACCTGCCATACCAGGATATGATACATCTTGTGTGGATGGACTCCGCAGCTCCCCTGAAGAAGCTGGTCAGGGCTATAGGAGAAACTGAAAATTACATTTAAAAGATATAAAAATATAGATATAAAAGTCAAAACAGCACAGACTCAAGCATTTAAACCAGCTGGACACAAGTGACACGGATGACTATGTTTCATTGACTCTGCATGAGAACCAGCACAGACTCCAGCATTTCAATCTGCAGGTCTCTTATACCAAACACAGGTGACCATGTTTTATTGACTTTGTGTGACTTTGTGTGAGAACCAACATAGGCTTGAGCATTTCAACCAGCCAGTCCCGTACACCAAACACAGGTGACCATGTCTCATTGATTCTGTGTGAGGACCTACACAACCTCAAAAGATTTAATCAGTCAATCCCTTATATAACACCTGTCTAAGACCAAGAAGTGGGTTTGTTCCCCTCAACACTATAGAACAAAGGAGGCCCTCAACTTCCCTAGAGACATCCAGCCAACCCACTCTATTGATAGGTTGGGGGGATTCCCAAAATCCCTTGAGGGAATATTGAGGTTTGGAGAGTACAGGCAGAGAGTGACTGGCCCATCCTTAATGATACAGTTAAACCCCTCCCAGATGTCCACCAGGTTGATTCTGTGAGAGAAGTGAAAGGGAGAGCTTCCAGAAAAGGGTGAGAGAGAGAAACAGGTTAGGAAGAACATGTCCCTCTGTGTTCCTGTTCTGTACTTGGCAGAAAAAGGGCTCATTAAGCAACGGCAGAAATTCAATCCTGGTTTTTATAGAGGAGGCCAGTGTCACCACCTACCCCTATTAGAAGCTTCTTCATAGTATCTCCATTTTAGAACTACAAAATTTATAGGTATAACCTATGGAGGGTAACAATATTTAATAAATAAATCTAATTTAAATGATTATTTATAAATATGACAATTAAATGATTATTTAAAGTATAATGAAATTTACATTCAAATTACTATTTAAATAATTGTTTAAAAAGTTATTTAAATGATTGTTTAAATGACCATTTAAATGATACCAGCAACCATTAAAATCATCTAAGGCATTCAACAAACTCAGTTAGGCGGGCTCCAAACAAAGCATAACGTCTGTTTGGTTACATTCATAGGCATCTCTAGACCTCTTTTACAGGGGCATGTGCCCCAATATTTATGTTCTGTGACCCTATAAAATATCTCAGGTTCAATTCATATGGGGGATAAAGGGGGGGGAGCTTTATGTCTAGCAACGCCCCTGGTTACATTGCAAACTAAGGTCTTGTCCACACGTACATGGGTAACATTGTTTTTCCTTCTCCATTATTAAAAAAATCCCTTCCAAACAAACACTCCACATGAAAATGCTACAAACGCGCTTTCAAGAGCATACTTGCCTAATGTAAACATTGAACGGCACACACTGATGTCAAACTAAATGGATAATGGCACACACTCTGACGTTACAAGCCAAAACTCCATTTTCCCTGTCTACACTTTGACGCTGAAAACAGAGTTTCTGAAACTCTTCACCCTGTACAGAGTTTTGCTGTTTGCATGTGCCCGAAAAATTATCCGTGTACATGTGGAAAAGACTTAAATCACAACAGGTCACACTTACCTAATTGATTGAATTCTGGTTTATAACCGCATTTTGTCTGTTCCAGGGGCTGTATACATCCTAACTTCCCAAAATCCTAAATAAGCTCTTGTAACTTAAGGATAACTGGTAAGTTATTGTTCCTATCCTAACTTAAGACAGGAAATGTATCGAAGCGTGATACATATCCTCCTGAGACCCCAGGAAAAAAAGTGTCCTTCAATTTTAGGTTATTTGTCTTTGGAGAAAATAAGACATCTTACAATTTAGATTTTTTCAAATTTATTTTTATTTTTAATTTCACAGCATGTCCTCTTTAGTGTACAACAGGAATAAATATGTTTCCTTACATCAGTGAAAAACAAAATATCCACTATAATTCGGGGAAGATGGTGGCACAGGAGGTAGTGCTATTGTTTGGCAACCTGGAAGGTTGCAGGTTCAATCTCTGGTTCCTCCTGACCCCATCAAAGTGTCCTTGAGCAAGACACAGAACCCCAAATCGCTCCTGGTGTGCAGGTTGGTACCTTGCATGGCAGCCTTCCACTGGTATATGAATGTGAGTGTGGGGGGGGTGAATGTGAGGCATGTATTGTAAAGGGCTGTGTATTTGTAGGAGTAGAAAGGCACTATATAAATACAGTCCATTTACATTACACTTAATGCAAACAACAATAATGGAATAGAAACAAACAATGCAATTATGGAAATGCAATGACCAGATTTAAATGAGTAACCTTAAAAGGGAAATACTGGGTATAGGTGTTTTGGGTTGCATCTCAACAGATGTTACACTTCGTACAGACATTACATGACATATTCACATTCCCACAGCACATCTTATCCTTAGATAGGTATGGCTGTTAGTTTGTGTAAGGGAAATACTTTTCTGGAAACACGACTCTAATGTCATATAGCAGGTTAACAGAACAGCTTAGAATGATAGTTGGGGGGGAGTCTTGGCAGTTGGTTGCAGAGGTTGATGGGATGAAGGCAATTCCAGGTTTGGAGCAATTGCCGGAGTGGAGCCCCTTGGATTCTCTCTCCTTGTGAAGCTATGTCTTGGTTGCAGTTTTCTGTCCAGCTGGGCCTTCACCGGCAGGCTTCAGGAGGGCTTCTCTTCTCCCGGGCTGATGTTTTCTCTGCCTTGGCTTTGTTCTTAGGTGCCAAGTTTAATAGTCTAAAGTTCATAAATAGGGATGACCAGGAATTCGAAACCTGAACCAATGGCTGACCATCCATTTTTGTTTTGTTCCTTGTGCCCCTGCTTGTGTCTTTACCTGTTTGTAATTCCTTAGTGTTGGTTTCTATTTCCCTGTTTCCTTGGTTAGTTCTTAGTTTCCCTGTTTTGTTCCTTTGAGTTTATTAGTTTCACCTGTGCCCTGTTTTCCTGGTCTCTGTTAATTAGTCTCACCTGTCCTGTGTTAGTCTTATTACCCAGTTTTGGTTTCTGTATTTAAGTCCCTGCTTCTGTTCTGTTTTCTAGTGGTTTGTTGATTGTGATGGTGATTATCTTAAGTCTTGTGAGGTTAGAGCTGTATACTGCTTACCTGCCCAGTTTTTGCTATTTGTGATTTGTAGTCTTTGTTTATCCCCTTTTAGTTTTTGATCCCTTGTGGTCCTTTGTTTTGTTAGTCCTTTCTTGTGTTTCTTAGGTCAGTTTAATAAACCCTGTTTTTGTTCTTTGAGCCGCAAGTGGGTCGTCCATTCTTTTTGTTCCTGCACCATGCCTCGTTCTCGCACCCGAGCCGCCCGGATCCCTGACGAGAGTACCTCTCGTACCAGGGTAGGCCTTGTCTCAGGCCACCTGGAATTAAAGCTCTGTCATATGTGCATGTGTGATCCTACATATCCCCCCTTTCGGATGATTATAGCATTGCCGTCATTCAGGCGACAGTAGTTGAAACGGGATCACCCACATGTGACGAGGCACATGAAAGGTCTCGTTGTTCGGCACTCTGGGTGGTACAGTGACAGGATGGACAGGGAGGAGGCACAAGGGCTGGCGCCTGGCTTCTGGGACAGCAAGGAGTGGTGAACCCTATGTCGAACAGGGTGCTGATGGCTGCTGCAGCTCCCAGCAGGGTGCCCAGTAACCTCTTGGGGCATCGACTGGACTCAGCTTGGGTCACGGTCGTTGTTGTAACTGCTCCAACATGTGGGTAGTGTCCGCGGCAGCATGATGCAGGGCATCCTGGGTCCATCGGACACCTATCCCACTAGTTTGGGGTCTCTCATGGGGGTAATGGGCTCTGTCGACATCATCAGACGAATACTCACTGTATGTGGGTACAACAGTTAGTAATCAAGAGACCGGGCTGTTCCCGGAAGACAATGCCTGACGGAAGCCCAGGGAATGCTGTCTCGGACTGGGGCCTCACCCCTCCTAGCCAGAGTAACGCTAGTAGTGGGGCAGCGTCATCCTAGTGGTAAGGTGATAGAAAATAAGGACCAGATTAGGAGTGAGGGGGTGAGTTGAGAGAGACTGTTGTGCACACCAGTGCAAAGGAAACAGGGAGAAAGTATAGTGGGTAACAACAATAATGGGGCAGCGTGTGGCTCAGTGGGCTAAGCAGTGTGCCTGTAATCACAAGGTCGCTGGTTCAAGCCCAGCCTCAGCACGTCTGCGGGTCCTTGAGCAAGACCCTTAACCCCCAGCTCCCTGGGCACCCCAACAGGTGGCTGCCCTTTGCGGTCAGCTTGCTCTACAAAGAACAAGTTGAGGGAGGCGTAAAAAAGAATTTCCCCACAGGGATTAATAAAGTGTCAATTATTATTATTATTAATTCTCAGTGAGAGAACAATTGCAAAAAAACAAACAGGACAAAGAAAGGTACAAAACCATATCCTCTTCAGTAATTTCCCGGGCACGTGTGAGCCACCCCAGGTCCTTACCAAAAACAACAACCAAATAAAATTAAGAGTTATCAAAACAAACAATCAGTTAAAAACACCAAGGTCACCCAGATAACAGTAGTTTCAGGGTTTCTCTGGGCTTGGTACTTCTTGATTTGATTCTGATGAACCCATTTGTGGCATGTTTCTTTGGTGCCTCTGTTGGTTCTGATTCGGTAAGCCACAGGTAACAGTTTGTCCACGATCTCATATGGTCCTGACCAGTGTGGTAGAAGGTTCCTGGAGAGTCTTTGTGCTGAGTTTGGTTGCACAAAACTATCGTACCAGATTTTGTCTCCCACTTTGAGTTCGTCTTATGAGGTTGTCTGGTCATAGTAGGCTTTCCTGCCCTCTGTGGTTCTTTGCAGGTTTTGTTGGGCGATTGCAAAGGAAGCTCTCAAATGCTGGTGTAGGCTGTCCAGTTAATGCTGCGTGGTGTAGGCTGTGATGACATTGTTGTAACCAGGTGGAGAGCAGGTGGAGAGGGAGTATCATTTGTCGTCCTGTCATCAGTTCGAAGGGGGCACTCCTGTGGACTTGTGGGGTGTGGCTCTGATTGCCATGAGCACCAGAGGCAATTTCACATCCCAATCTTTCTGACTGGATGCCATATATTTCTTGAGCATGCCAACAACGGTTCGGTTGGTCCGTTGTACTTAGCCGGATGCCATAGGATGGTGGCTGATGTGGAACTGGGCTTTGATCCCCAACAGTTTCCAGATGTCCTGCATCACTATGGCTGTGCCTCGGTCTGAGTTGACTTTCAGTGGAAGGCCAAACCTGGAGAACACATGGTTCATGAGCAGATATGCCATTGTCTGGGCTGTCGTTGGGTGCTGGGAGGTATTCTACCCACTTAGTGAGCTGACAGGTGACAGTGAGGACGTGTTTGTTTCCACGAGCTGATCTTGCCAGGGGTCCTACCCAGTCAATTTGCAGGTCTGACCACGGGAAATTGATTCCCCGGTGCTGCAGAGCGATCTTGTGGTTTGGGTTTGCTGGTTGGGATTAGCAGCAGACCAGACATCCTCTCACATATTCTGTCACATCCTGTCACATTTTAGGCCAGTAGCCTACCTGACTAAGGGCCTCATAGGTTGCTTTGGCATTGCGGTGTCCCGCACAGGGTGCGTCGTGGGCGTACAGTAGCATGACCCCCCTTTGTGCCTGGGGGACCATGAGATGTGGTGAATTGTGGGCATCAGGGACATCAAGAGGTCCACCTCAGCAAAATGAAGAAAGGGTAAAGCTATCATCAGGTGATGGAGGTCAGGAAGGGATGCCAGATCAGTTGTGGAGATCGAGTTGGCGGAGAGGTTGCGGAGGTGATCGCAGACCTTGTTGAGCACAGCGTCAGCAGGCTGGAGGGAGACGATAACAGAGTTGGAAACCTGAGGGGAAGTTCCAGCAGTGAGAACGCAGGCGGCGAGGCAGGTGCTCGACTTTGACAGAGGGTGATGACATGGACAGCATGGGTAGCTGGGAGGGGATGAAACTCCCACGAATCACCGTGCAGTGCTCCTGCTTTGGTGAGTGCATCCGTGTGGTCACTGTACGTCTTGTCCAGTCCTGGGAGTCTGGAATGACCGCGGACCTTCTTCCAATAAATATGCATAATTTGTGCTGTTATCAGATCATCACACGTCTTCAGGTGGTCTTGGTGTTTGACTGGCTTGTTCCCTGATGTCTTATATGCAGGGCTCGCAATATTGGACAATGACCATCACCCTCTGCACACCACTTTCTCCAAACAGAAGAGCATGTTCAGTGATATGTCTCTGTCCTGGCTCAGAAGGTCCTTTGTCCCTAGGGCCATACAGCTCTTCAACGTCACATGGAAGGGGAGGAGTGTGATGGACTTAAGTGTTTAGGCCTGTATAGCACACTGGCCTCCTGGTAGTTTCCTTTGTATTGTCACAGTATATATGTGCGTGAGAATGTCATAGGTCTGTGAGCCTATTTGCATGTATAAGCCTATTTGCATGTGTAAGATACTGGACACCTACATTTCCTTACGGATAAATAAAGTCTGTCTGTCTGTCTGTCTGTCTGTCTATCTATCGATCTATCTATCTATCTATCGGTAGGCGGCTCCTTGGTGCCCAAGACCCCACCTGCCTCCCCAGTCTCTTCCGGCTCTAAAGCTGGAAGCACCTGAAAGCAGTTAGACACCATCACTTCACGTGATGCTGCCTCTGTAAACTATGTACACCCTTTTCTACGTCTACGACCTACGTTCACCCAGCTTTCTCAACCTACCTGTTCATCATTCTCCCCCCTCCCCACTTGTGACGTACACACAGTATCCCTAAAAGGTGTATTAGCTCTCTGCTTTAACTCCTTGTTGTGTTGGATGAGAGCCAGTTGCTCCTTGAGGTCACGAACCTTGACCATGAGTGAGTCTACTAACTTACATTGCTCACAGATGAAGTCCGACTGGACGTAAGCATCCAGAAGGGCAAACATCTTGCAAACACAACACTGAGCTGGCCCCATAATTAACTAGCTCACTATGACCCCATCCTTTACTCCCAGCCCAGTATATTTATATAGTGTATTTAACTTTTACTACATTTAATTAACATATAGTTAATATAATAAAATGCCAAGTACAATAAAACACTAAATAAAGACTTGCATTAAAACGGAACTTTTTAAAGTATCCGATAGGGTCAGAGATAACAACCTTAGAAATTAAACTTTTAAAATAACCAAATTAACAATTACCTACCCGAGACTAACTTCCTGCTGAACCACGTTTAACTAAAATAAAGCGAAGTTGCTCTAGGGAGGCCGAAAAACCACAAAAAACCCTCTCAAGTCAGGCTACTGCCGGAGTGGGAAAAAAAGTGGAAAATGTCCTCCCGGCCCCGACTGGTGACCGAGTATAGTTCAGGAGCAACTGTCCTTTTCCGAGTTAATATTACCGATGTTAGATAATATTACCCTGCGGGTGTTTGTAGCAAAGGTACGCGGACAGAAACACCGCTCGCGCGACACCTGCAGCTATTGATAACACTCACACTGTCAATTAACAAGGACAGACAAGTATTCATGCAGACAGAGAAAAAAATAAAAGTAAAAAATGAAACAACAACCACCCACGTAACCGTATCCCACAAACACTCAAATACATTCAAATATACTTCCAAATAATTCCAGTTAATTGCTTCAACAGGCGCACAACAAAACAAGTGCACACAGCGTCTACACCACTCCCACACAGTGCCGCAAACCCAGCAGCTGATTGGGTCAAAGATCAATATAAAAATAATCAAAAAGAAATTATATTGTATTATGCACATTTTTGACAGTTGGAGTTTCGTGACATTCGAAACTTGCAGCAATAGGTTTTTATTCTGCTGTATTTTTTATAGCTGCAGTTCCGGTTTTTTCCAGCAGGCTGTGCACAACTAGAGTTTTGAAACTTTTCGAACCATTTCAAAACATTGTTTGTTTCGAATGTTTCAAAATTGTTTTGATGATTCGAAATTGCCATCTCTAACAGACAGACAGACAGACAGGCAGGCAGGCAGGCAGGCTACAAAAAGCTTAACATAAACCATCCAACAACAAACAACAATGAACCACTAAAGAACTGAACAGAGGCAGGGACTTAAATACTGAAACTAAACCGGGTAACAAGAGTAACACAGGGCAGGTGAGACTAATTAACAAAGACTGGGAAAACAGGCCACAGATTAAACTAATAATTAAATCAAGGGACTGGGAGGGGAAAACTAAGACGCTGACATAAACAAGGAAACAGAACAACAAGTTGAGCCATGTGGCCAACAGGGAATCAGGGAAAACACAAAGACTGACAACAGGAGCTGATGCTGACAAAAACGGAACAAGGACAGAGAGGATGTGGAAGAGATGGGCAAGGACAAAGACGACCAAGAACAGGTCAGCTATGAAAATACAGCCACTGTCATTGACCATGTCATTAATCATGGTCTCTCTATGCGTGACTCGCAGCCTAATATTTCACGGTCATGTGTGGCATCAATTATTCAAACATTCAAGAGGGAAAGTAGGTAGCACTCACTTGCCGTAATTCAAATATAGGCCACCGTTCATGCAGTTATAAGATCAATATTTACTGCAGTGTTCTACATTATTATTTGCCTTTATAGAATTGAAAGAAGACCTGCAGCTGGTGGGCGTGGCAAGATTTTCACTGCAGAACAAGAAGCAACGCTTGTTCAGATGGTGCTGAGGAACAGTGCACTTCGATTACAGGAAATACAGGCTGCTGTAATTGCAGACCACACAACATTCCACAACATTCATTCAGTCACTTTATCAACTATTGATAGGGTCTTCAAACGCCACAACATAAGTATGAAACAAATATACAGAGTGCCATTTGAAAGGAACAGTGATCGGGTGAAGGAGCTGAGATGTCAGTATGTACAGGTAATGAGTCAGAGTTGTTCACTATATGTTTACTGTAACTCTGTGCAGGACCTGTTTTCATTTCACACGCTTTCATGTGTTTCTCTCTGGAACGGATGTTGTGATTTCAGAGAATCCTGGAGCTGGAGTCCAGTGCTGAGCCTCCTACATTCATTTATGTGGATGAAGCTAGCTTCAATATGGCCAAGACCAGGAGGCATGGGAGGAATGTCATTGGGCACAGAGCAACAGTGCAGATACCAGGGCAAAGGGGTGCAAACATAACAATGTGCACAGCTATATCAGAGACTGGCCCTTTAGCATACATCCCAGCAGTTGGGCCATATAACTCTGGTAAGCTTATTGAATTCCTTGATGGGCTTTACAGAGCACCTCTGGAGTCTGAAGGGAGAGAAGATGCTAATGTCACAGCTCAGCATTATGCTGTCATATGGGACAATGTTCTGTTCCATCACACAGCTGCAGTGTGGGACTGGTTTGTGGTTCATCCACATATGACAATGGAATTCCTACCTCCATAATCTCTGTTCCTCAATCCAACTGAGGAATTCTTTTCTGCATTGCGATGGAAAGTTTATGATCACCATCCATATGATGAAAATCCAATTTTAGATGCCATGAAAGAGGCATGTACAGCAGTTACAGCATCAGAATGCCAAGGCTGGATCAGACATGCTCGGAGGTTTTTCCCATGTTGCACTGTGTGATGAAAATTTGTGGCCTGATATCAGAGATCAAATAAATCACATGCCATTCTTTATATCACATTACAGAATTTGTTTTCTTGATATTTGTGTTTACATTCACACCCAGTAAAACTACTGTACCTGCAGTGAAGACATGTTTTCTCTTTCTTGAGTTACTTTGTTGTTCCCTCTATGTGTGTATAGATGATTTTGCTGGAGTGAGTGTTTTGTCTGAGAGTGCTCACTGATTGCTTGTATTTGTTTACTGTTAGACTGATGTGTGTTACTATTTGAGTGAATTATACAATTTTGTAGCATGTATTTGTTGTTTTGACTGACATACGGGGTTTTGCAGGGAAGATGTGGAGTTTTGCCAGATCTGTTAGTGTTATCCTGGCTGCATTGGCTGATTTGAGAATGTGGTTATTGTTTTGAAAAAAGTAGTTAAGCACCTGAGAAAAACTGTATTTTTTTTTTAATACAGTATTTTTGGTTTTCAATATTTGTCTTTGCATTCAAACTGTTGTATTTCACTATAATGTATAAAGCTAATAAAATTACTGTACCTACATGGTATTGAGACACGTGTTAAAATGATTGGAAAAAACTGTAAAATAAAAGATTTTGTTTCAATCAAATCTGTCTGTAAACTTCAGCAATTTCTCTTTGTACAATTCTCAGCATATACAGGTATGATAATCCGTAAAAAGATAAAAGTGTTTTTAATTACACATAGCAATGTTTAGGTGGTTAGAGAAAGAAATTTGGCATGGGAATTAAGTGTTTAATATTAGGTGCAAAACTTTGGTTTTGAAAAGTGTTTATAGAGTTTTGAATGCAGTGCTTCATTTAGCTGGATATGTGAGGTGTTTGGGTTTTTGGTTTTGTGAATTGTGTTAAGTGATTTGAAAAAATGAACGCTGTTTTGTGCGAAATTTTGACCTACAGTTTTGTCTCATGCTACAGGCTTGGAGATCGATGACAGTCTCTTTTATTTTTTTATTTTCTTCATTTAGATGAGCCACATTCTCATTTAGAGACTTAACGGAGTCCCGTAGTGAGGTGTTTTCAGCAGCGAGTGTTTCCACCTGTTGCTGGCTGAATTCCAAAGACTCCCTCAGGGATTTGAACTCCTGATGTA
>JAOYFF010000038.1:18608379-18619285 GCA_025773925.1 Cryptomyrus ogoouensis
CAAATGTAACACTTTGGGATAAATGTTTTTTAGATAGGTGAAATATTTTAAAATGTCAAGGCATGTCAGACTACCCCTAAAGTGGCTGAGAAGCCTCAGACTCCCAAGGGTTAACTCGCAGCTCATGCTGACTCATGTTGCCAAAACTATAGCACATGCACTCTCTCACAAGACGACTTTGTCACAAAAAGTACAATGCATGAAAAAACACAACTTGAAACGCTGCAAAATGCATATGTATTATGTGTTGTTGTATCCTATACTTTCACAATATGTTTATTGTAAAATAAAAGAAAAAATGTATATTTCTAACAGTAAAAATACAAACAAATAATACAGTAAATAAATTCAGCTGCGCAATACACTGGTAAAGAAAATACATTACAACCACCTACTGAAAGAACATTACATTAAAAAAAAAAAAAACGCCAATTAGCAGAGTTTCACTGTATACAAAGTATATTGTTGACCTGGCCTAATCCATTCGCTCCTTTGCATTTGGCTATAAATTTTCATCAACATCACACTGAATATTTTCTCTTGCAATACACCAAAGAAAAAATCTCTTTGAGTGCCTTATCCAGCTCTAGATGTCCTCCACATGAATCATACACCCAGCAGCCATGGCATCTAAAAGCGACATCTGATCATGTGGCCGATGGTCATATACCTTCCATTCCCATGCAGAAGGAATGGAGAGTATGGTGGCAAGAATAATGACATCATCCTGGGATGGGCAATAAACCACTCTGTGACTTGGCGGGAATGATGAAAGGCCACATTGTCCCACACAATCACAAATACTGGTAAATTCTTCCTCTCCTGTGGGAGGTAAATGCTAAATCCTACAGTAGTGGGTTACAGTAAAGAAAAATGTGCACCGATACTTCGTTTTTTTTCCCAGAGGCTTTCTTCAAATCACATATACAAATCAATCAAATGCCTTCAGTCAGAATGCTCTAAATAGTGTATAGTATCGGTTTCTTTGCCTGAAAATCCTGACAATTGTTGCCACTGTGGATCTAGGCAGGTGGGGCTGAACTCTTAGATCCGCTTCCCTCAGGGACAGACCATGAGTTACAACATGGTCAATTACAGTGGCTCTGATTTCATCAGTAACCATGGTTCTTCCTCTTCCTTTCTGTTGATGTCTTCTTGCTCTTCCTCTGCCTCTTGTGTCATCCATTTTTCACTAGCTAAAGAAAAATGGCAATGGAAAATGCCAATCCAAAGATGGCCCCTTTTTTACATATGGCAAATTGGCACTAACCACACAAATTCCTAGGTGCTTAGCTGAAATTACAGGCAGGTGTGTGTTTTCATTCAGCTTTCTAGTTTCAAGCATTGTAAAATGCTTGGTGGTGATCTAGGGAGATGATGGTGGTCTAGGGGTTAGGGATCCAGGCTCCTATTAGGAACACCGGAAGACTGTGGGGGTGCCACCATTGTGGCCCGGAGCAAGGCACTTGACCCCAACTTCCTCCAGGGGGACAGTCCCTGTAGTTACCGTACTTCACTGTAAGTTGCTTTGGATAAAAGTTTCTGCTAAATGAATAAATGTAAATGTTTTACTGTAATATATGTGTTGCCATACCCACTGTTTTTGCACAGAATGCAAAGGGATACTCCATGACCTCATTTGTATAGATGGTTACAAAGCAGCAAACAAAATTACAAAATTTCTGCTAAAAGCATAATTATTTCTGTTAGTGCAACTGCATAGTGCCTTTTGTTGGTTAAAATGCAGCATATTTCAATTTACAGTGCTCTAAATTTCATTAGGTTTTGATCTGAAAGTTAATTGTTTTGAACAGATTATCTAAACGTCTGAAAAATCGGCTGTAGTTGTACAAAGTTTTGCTGGTGGCAAACAGTGACTGAGAGAAGTATTCATGAAATTTGGGGGAAGTGGTGATTAAATGCACATTGTGTCAAAGCACAATTTGCAATTAACATCATATCTTCTGAATTAGAGTGCACAATATTCTCTAAAATAAACACAGGAATCTAAAAACAAAGTCACTTTTTGCCTTTTCCAATTCATTCATTCAAAAATCCACACCTGTGCATCAATTGGCTAACATGCATGCCATCTGGCCAAGCACCTAATTGCTTATCGGTTAACTCATCAATCAGAATGTGAGCACTATAAATACCACAGATTTACTAGTGCATCACTTACAGTTTTTTTCTGATTGCTTAAACACTAAAGTTAGTAAACCATCCACCCAGATTTGCACAACACTAAGCACATTGTCAGCTTCACAGTTTTTGCAAAACTCAAGACACAGTGATTTGCAAATCACTAAACACGTGTCCATTTCAAAGCACTGGCTTTCAAATAACCACACCCATGAATCATTTGGTTAAATACAACCACCAGGTGTACAAACACTTAGGTGCTCAATTATAGACACACCAACCAGGTTTAGGCACTATAAAAGGAAACAGTTGAGTTAACTTGTCATCAACAAACATGGAGGACATGAGAGGAAGGAGAAGAGTGAGAATGAGAGGAGGAATCCATGGTGGAGAAGCAGCTGAAGGTAGAGGCCATGGAAGCGGCCAAGGCAGAGGTCAAGGAAGAGGTTGAGGTAGAGGTAGACTTGGTGGAGGGAGAGGACAAAGAAGAAGACCAAATTTGTCCAAGGAAATTCATGCAACCCTTGCCAATCATGTAGTAAATCATGGGTTGACATTGAGGGAGGCTGGACTTAGAGTCCAACCAAGCCTCAGAAGATATACAGTGGCATCTGTACATTTCATCAACAGCATCTATAGGTGAAAAACATCTCCTCTTTTTACAGTAAATTGGTAGCTAACAGTATATACCACATCAGAACTTTCTGGTATCCATGCCTAATGATGTAATATATTACTGTATAGGCTACATGTATTTTGTTTTGTCAAAATAGGATTGAGGATTGGGAACGCCAAGGAGGAAGGGGCCCCATGTTCACAGAAGACCAAGAAAGAGCCATTATAATTATGGTTTTGGCTAATAATGCAATAATACTCAGGGAAATTCAAAACAACATTGTCAGTGTAATATATTACTGTATAGGCTACATGTATTTTGTTTTGTCAAAATAGGATCGAGGATTGGGAACGCCAAGGAGGAAGGGGCCCCATGTTCACAGAAGACCAAGAAAGAGCCATTATAATTATGGTTTTGGCTAATAATGCAATAATAAATACTAATAAATGGTTTTGGCTAATAAATACAAAAATTCAAAACAACATTGTCAAACAAACATTGTCCCATAATTAATAAGGACTTTTTGGCAACATTCACCAGGTATCTCTTTCTCCACTGGCTTGAATCCTTAAAAAAAAAAATACGTCCAGATGAAACAACTGTACAAAGTGCCATTTCAGGGCAACCCATGGGGAACATTACCCTTTGTGCAGGAATCCCAGAGAATGGAGTCCTCCACCTTAGGTCCTTACAATACAGCTTTCATTCTGCCATTTTAGACCAATTCAATAATATTGTTATTGCTGCAAATCAAATTGATGTCACCTGGGACAATGTATCATTCCACCGATCTCTGGTCTAAAATTGCTTTCATGATGGCCAGTTGCAGCTAGGTGGAGAGATGTTTAGTTTTTTACCCCCTCTTTTTGCATGTCTGTAGTGATTGCAGTAAATAAAATTTACAGATTTTACACACACATTACACACAGTTTACAAAATGGAGCCAATCAAAATGCACAATTGGCTACACCTGATTCTGATGTGTGAGAATACTCACAGCTAATAACTCCACGTAGATAACAGAGCATGAGCACTATAGGGAACAGGTTAGTTAACTTGCTTTGGTTAGCAGTGGAGGCAAACATTTCTCAGAGAAAAAGACATGTGTGAGTGAGAGGAGGAAGTGGGCGAGGAAAAAGACTAAGAAGGTCCATAACTAATGAAATACATGCCACCCTGGTTGATCATTTGGTCAACCATGGTTGGAATATGAGGGAGCAAAGAATTGAGCCAAACATTAGCTGCTTCACGGTAGCTGGTGTTATCTGAACATTTAGAAATGAAAATAGGAAAGTAACCAACAGACTTCATGGTATTATGATACTTTTTTACATCACTACATAGTAGTGCTACCATATCTATGGTACATCTTCAATGCATATTGTGTATGCATGAAAATTACAGTAAATGTACAATATTTCATTTCATGCTGCAAAACATTTTACACCTTAACCATTCTCTTTATGGTTATGCACTGCCACTTGCTGGTAGAATCAGCTCTTTACCCCACAGCAGGAGGCACATATTGTGAATATGGTCTTGGCAAACAACAGCATTTCAACTGAGAGAACTTCAAAAGCATTCTCTCAGACACCACCTCCTGCATTTCAGATATTTAGATAAGTCAGATGGAACATTACAATATAGCCATCATAAGATCATGGCATTCTTTGTGTCATGTTGTATGTTATAGAAAAATAACAGCCATATTGCCTTTTATCTGAACATTTTAAAACACCTTAAAAATGGTAGGTTGTATTTTTACAAAGATTGCACTTTTATGTATATTTTGCGAAGTGCAGACCAAAAATTAAAATATATAAATCATACAAGCATAATTAAGCCCCCATTCCCAGCCACTGTGTTCATTTAGCAGTGAGCTTCTGTTTTCTCCATCTTTCTGATATCATTATACCACTTTCAGCACTAAGCAGGTGATCTAATGATGCCAGAAAATGAGGACACACTCACTGCTATCTCATCCCACACCTGCTTCACATCAAAAGACTTAGGTGGAACAGTGGTGCTCCCGTACATGATGTGCTCATGCCATTTCATGTCGCGCAGGACAACATCCGTAGGCAAACACGCCATTGTAATAGCAATCTGCGGTAGATCATACACCGCTACCTTTTAAAGGTAAGGTGACATGCCATTCTGATTAGTTTATTGCTTGTTACACACAAAATACACCTTGGAATAATTAAGAGAGTTAGGCCAACCTTTTTGCACCTTGCACTGGCACAAAGTCTGTTTTATCCAGCATTAAAATAGTGAAATGGATTTGGACACACCCATAAATGTTAGTTGCGCTTTGCGTTAAATTGTCAAAAAAAGACCCCTACGAGAGGTTGGCTTCAACTTGAACAAAACAAGACACAGGAGAAGAAATGTTATAGGGCAATGTGTCATTAACAATGTTCAAGGACAGCGAGGGAGTTACACATTACTATGTGCTGCCATGGGACAAAATGGGATCTTGCATGACCATGCCATTCTTTGGCTTATATAATGCTGACCACATCAGGGCATTCCTCGATGCCCTACGCAACATCCTGATTCCTGATGACCAGAGAACATACTACAGCAGTCCAGGTTTGTCATTATTTGGGATGATGGTTTCCACTGGTTTTGGCAATTGGCAATTTTGTTCAAAGAATGGGATTTAGTGTTTTAGCAACTAAAAAAAAACTAATGTATTTTTGAGTCAAAGGTTTTGTGAGCATAGCTTGAATTTTAGGGTTTGTGCTTAGTGTTTTGAGAAAAGGAGAGGAAATTTTAGGAACTGCGTTTTAGCAATTCAGAAACTGTATGCATTTAGAAAAAAATTGTAGCTTTATACAAACATTTTTGTTAGATATTTTTTTACTATAATTTTTTTCATTTCCAATTTTGCAGTTCAACATCCACAGTGAACATGTTCTTCTGCATGCCAGCAATAGTTTTGACTGCTAGTGTTTTCAATTTTTTGCTGCAGTGTGCAATGGCTCCTCAGTAGTGTTTATATACTGACCGGCTTGATGCGTGATCTGAAAACAGTGTTTGGTTTTGAGCAAAAATAAAATAGCTTTGAAAAGATTTATTTTGCAAGGCAAGTCAAAGGTTTTGTGAATGCTGTTTGAAAATTAGGTTTTGCGTTTACTGTTTTGAGAAAAGTTTTCAGGATTTCAGCAAAACTTTAATGTTTTTTAGGTCAGGGTATTATGAGTGACAATGTATGTCTTTTGAGTGAGAATTGTTGCAAGTGTTATGGTGGAACAAGTTCATTTGAGACATGTATGAAGTATTTTGGTGGTTTGAGTGAGTTTTGGAGGTGAGATTAATTGTTTGACCAAGATGCATGTTCGTAAGACAGACTGTATAAAGAGTTCTGAAGAATTGGCTTCAGTAGTGAACAATGCTTCTTAGCAGTTGAGCAAAACTGTAAAAATGATGGTTATTGTACTTTTCATGTACAAATTCATTGGTAGAATTATTTGTTTTTGAAACATGAGTTAATTGCTTTGGATGAGAAATATCCTTTTGCATCTTAACCATACTGTTGTTTTATATGCATAAACTGTTTTTAGAAATTCTTATATAGTCATGAGAATGTGAAGTATGTTTCATAAAATGTGCCAAAGCAAATGAGAAAAACTTTAGGTTTAGAGGGGCAGTTACTTTCTTACATAGGTGATATAGCTGTTGGTAAATTGTTTTCCTTCAAAAAATCGAATGATCAGTTAAAAACTGTGTATTTACTCAGGTAGTCCTTTGTATTATACTAAATTTGTTTGGAGATCGGACATAATTAAGGTTTATGGATAAGCAAAAATAGAGAGAATCATCTCTAGAGAATCATGATGAAAATCTACTGAGAGTGGTCTGAAGAGGGAAAAACCATAAACCACTGACAGGGTGCTGAGCAGCCAAGACTCATCGTTGTGAGTAAAGGCTATTCTCTCTGGTGCATAGAAATAGCAGGGTTACTGTGACACAGATCGCAGGAGAAATGTGTCACAACATTGCTTAAGACTGCTGTATTTTCATTGCCTTAATCAATGTGTTACATGTAAATTTCTTATCTATTACTTTCCATCCATCCATCGAATTTCCTAATCAGGGTCACGGGGGTCCAGAGCCTATATCTAATACTTTCATTAATTAAATCCCTTACTGCTTAGTAATGAATCAAATTGTGGTATGGAGGTTCCAGCAAGAATGAGTTGTGTGGTCCTTTCCACATCCTGTGACTGTCTTTCTATGTGATACACATCTTGTGCAGAAGCATTTCTCAGTAGAAACTGATTACTTCTTACCTGTCATCCTACCATCTCCTTGTCAGATGGCAGGATTAAGAGCAACACTGCTCAGGCTACTTAGGTTGTGTTTAAAAAAAAAATCCTTGTTATGAACATAAGTCTGTGTGACACAAATCTTTAAAAGAAATTGATGTTTTTATGCAGAATTGAAGACACTGCTTAAAAACATTACTGAGGTAATAAATGTGTTAGGTACCACTTTTGTAAACAAGGGGGGACTTGCTGTTATCATTCTGTATTCTTGGTAGATGGGAGAGAGCCAGTAGAATGTCTCTTGATTAATGTGTATTATAATGAGTGCAACGTTAACAATGATTTCCTCACACACTCCACTCTAGCTGTTCATTAACTCTTAATAAGTTGAATGAATTGCTCCACTATTGTTAAACTCAGACAGAGACACACGCACACATGAATATGTATGTAATAACAATGTCCTTTAGTGTTTTGTTAGTTTTCAGAGCTAGTTTCTGGGGAGTAACAGTCAGTAGGAGCAGTGTAATTTTGAAAAAGGTAAAATAATTTATACAGCATTTGTACAACTAAAAAAACTTCAATAAAACACAGCTGGAATATTTCGGACAGCTGTGTATGGTACATTAACACCAGAATATGGAATATGGATGCATGGATAGATGAATAAAAGTGAAAAATTGTTCATGGAGCATGAAATTCAGACAACGATAGGACTGTACAACTATACTATTTTCTATTAAATTATAAGACAGGAAAATAGCTGGAGAGTGTGAAAATATATATGAAAATAAGTATGGAACTTCACAGAGAGTCAGTGTAAAAGGGTACATGTTTCAATGGGGTTCCAAATGGAGGTTAACCTTCCTAATGTGGTGAGTGACCTTCTCATTTAAGGTTGCCCTTGGTATCTTCAGAGCTAATTGGATTTTGGTAATACATGATGTATCACCCCTATATGTTCTAAATGGCACACTGGAAATCAGTGATGGTGGAGTCTGGAAACATAGCAAGCAGACATGCATAGAATCCACATATCAAGGTATTTCCCCAACTAGAAATGGTTTTTCTTTTGGTTTAATAGTTAACGCAGTTTTACTACCATATGGACTTTTCCATACCTATGTGATCAGTAACTACATTTTGAACTGTGCAATTTAGAAATCAATCAGCCCTGAAGTAAGTCAACTACAGGTAAAAGTGGCATAATTTTTTTCTTCTTTGTATATAGGTGATACTATACATATTTTACAACTCCTTTTATGTGATAGCATAAGTGAGGAGGAATGGATATAACAAAGAAGGTAAGAGTATAGTGAAAGTACAACTGAAAGCAACTGCGGTCCTTAATGTCAATTTACTACTCTGCAGCCATACTTGAACTAAAAATGAAAAATGTTGGTCCATATCATAAATTTTGTTTATATATATATATATATATATATATATATATATACACACACACACACACACACACACACACTCTAAAAAAAGAAAAATTTGAGAAAACTTAAAATTTCAAGGCAACTTTGAGTTTGTGCAAACTATTTATCATTTGTTATTAATTTATCTTTTATATGACTAAAAACTTCATAATTTTAGTTTAATATACTGAGAATTACAAATAGCACCAATACATTTTTTTAAGATTACAAATCATTTTAAGTACTGTTTATTTTAAACATGACAATATTAAAACTGTAAAAACAGTAAACAGGAAAACATCTGTAAAAACTGTAACAGTGCTTTAGTGCTAGCAGGTCATTCAGTTTATCTTCAACAAGCCTAGAACTGAATCCAAAGATGTATAATTCAGCACCAGTAAACTGGCAAAACACTATCAGGCTATGTTCCATAAAAAGGCCATATAATGTAGCTTGAACAAGTTCAAATGCAAGAATATTTACCTGGATTTACTTGCATTAAAACTCAAATATGGGTTAAACATGGGTTCAACATGTGTTAGCTATGTGAAATGGCCCATGGGCCAAGGAGAATGTGCTACCTTAATGCTGTATTTTAGAACCATTTTTTTACAACCTCTTCCAACATGACAGTATTTCTGTCTGAGGAGTCACAAATTATGTTTTGCAAAACTGCCAACAGGTCAGTAAAACAAAAAAACTGCATTAGTTTATCTAGTCTAGTGGCACAAATATTTTTGCATGCAAAATAGTATGGATAGTACCGTGAAGATGTGCTGAATAGCTTCAAAGGTACTTGTGTTCTTTTGGGAACTCCATGTTCAAGGCATAGAGCAAACCAAAAACGTAGGCAAAGGCAGTGGGGAGGTCTGGAAGATCTTTGAGAACAATGGCTTCTTCTAACACAATGGCAATGTTGATGACAGTGGGCAGTGCAGTAGATGCATCGTCATCTTCATCATCTTCAAGAACAGTGTGGACACCCATCTTGACACTTTCGATTTCCCTCTCAACTGGACTTGTGTCAAAAAGATTTACCAAATTCAGACTGATTTCCAGCTGTACAACAATCACTCAAAGAAAAATAAAGAGTGCAAAAAGAACATATGCTGTCCTACCATTTACTTTAAATGATGGGAAGCCTACCTTTTTACCAATAGTTTATTTGCAGATCTAATGTTTATCTTGAGGCTCTAAAGCAAATTTCCTACACAAGATCATGGGAATAAAGAAGCTAAATGCTATGTACATGGCAGTTAATGTGTATGCATGATTGAGGTAAAGGCCAATATTGTGATCACCAGGAATGTCAGGAAAAGCATTGTTGAATTCTCATGGACAAATATGGGCCTTCAAGAGATGTTCTTCTTCGATGCAGAACAATGTCAGATGTCTCGAAAAAGAAAAAACAATAGGCCTTTAGTTACCAATAACAGCATTTCTGAAGTTGGCAGACTTTTTTACCATGGTGTCTGCTGGCAAGTACAACAACGTATATTGTGCAGACTGCGTTAGAATTAAAACACTTGCTGCAAAAACCTGGCTCCCTTCGAACTACAGGGCTTTTAAACTATGCATGCAGTAGGGCTAAAATGACAATAAATGCCCTGGATTATTATTTTATGTCACTCTCTGTTCTCCCCACCTCCATCCACTGAAGTTCCACATTCTTAGCTTAATGTAGCAAATACATTCAACCACGAAAACAAAATAACAGATGAATATTTGGAACTTCAGAGACTGCCTGTATCACTAAATCAAATAAAATAAACATTTTGAATGAGGAAAAAAATGCTTGTTTAGGGCTTGGACAATGGGCTCCAATACTGTTTGTCAGTGAAGGCTGACAGATGTGACAATGATTTAAGTCCATCCCCCCTCCCATCAGCCCAGTCAGTGGAGTGTACTCTGTTACACTATAATTTATGTGTCTCTGCTTAATACGTAAGTTTACCTGTTCATCAAGCTTTTGCAGAAGGTTTTCCATGTCTTGAGTAAATGCTCCCTTCCTGGCCCAGTACAGTTTAAGCAGTTGAGGAGAGTACATGTCTAACGCAGCTCTAAAGGTCCCCAACAGGTCCTTGGTGGTGACACGGCGGAACTCTGTACAAATCTGTAGAACAACAAAAGTAGACAAAACAAAAATATAAAAACATTTAATAGTTTTTATTAGGGCTGTCAAAATTAACGGGTTAACGTGGATTAATCCATCATCATGATTAATCTGATTAAAATTTTTTGTGCAATTAACCCATCTGCAGCGCAGAAAGACTCAAAATCCCTAAAATGTCTCTTTCAACCCATTTTGAGCAGTTTTGGTGCGTTCCATTTGCCCTCGTGTTCCGAGTCGGATTCCCATTTCTCAGAGATTCAAGAAATATCTCGGAGCAGCACAGAGGATCCTGAGTTCAGAATCCAAGATGGCTGCGCCCTTTATCAACAGAAAGGAA
>JAOYFF010000038.1:18643822-18666735 GCA_025773925.1 Cryptomyrus ogoouensis
CCAAACGAGCTTGATGGGCCGAATGGCCTCCTCTCGTTTGTAAATTTCTTATGTTCTTATGTTCTTATGTTCTTATGAGTGAACAAGTCTGGACCAGGTTATCTGTCTCGCTTAGTTAAGCGCTGTCTCAAAGAACGTCCGACGTGTCGGAACAGATTCCCAAAAGATTGTTGTGTCGAACGAAATTCCGTGCTCTCAATATTCGTGTCATGTAATAAATATAATAAAGCCTGTAAAAAAAAATCACGTCATAGCATTCCAATTGATTTCAAAATTATTAAAATAAAAGCGTACCCATATTACAAAGGTTGAACATGAAATGCAATGACTGAAAAATAAAATGTTAAAATAATATGAACAGGAAGATATTTTTATATTTTGTTTAGTCACAGTCTACTTTCAAAGTGTATTAATAAAAAGCAAAGATATGATATGATTATTTGTGCAGAACATTTCACACGGATGCAATTGAAAGTATTTTACAGAGATCAAATAATATTATACAGTAATAATGACAGGTGAAATCAACCCAGAAGGCTCCCTGTTGGCTATGGGGATCGAGCCAGGAACTTTCGCATTATAAAGCAACAACATAGACCACTGTACCAAGCACTTGTAACTTTTACGTAACTTATGCATTTAGTCTGTCTGCAATTCATTGCCAAGCCAACTTCCTGGCTGTGTTTATGGCCACAGTATTGCCTTTTTTTTAACGATTACATCTTTGTATTTTTCATACAGCCCATCAGCAGTGTTTGTTCTGCGGCGGAAAGATACACCGCTCTCATTTTACAAACTTTCCGACTCATTTGGTCGATCTATCGTTCATCCATTTATTTGGGCTTCTTAAATATCGCGGGTGTGCGCACTAAGTGAGACTATGCAAGTCTGTCTTGAATGAGCCTTGATTACTTAAAACTATTCTGCGTTAGTGGAACGACATGAGGCTAAGTTTAGAGATGGAGCTAGGTTGAGTCTGACTTTTTAGCTACTTTCATGGAATACCCCCCAGGTGTGCGCACTAAGTGAGACTATGCAAGTCTGTCTCGTATTAGCCTTGATTAGTCAAAACTGAAATGCGTTAGTGGAACGACATAAGGCTAAGTTTAGAGATGGCGTGAGTTTGAGTCTGACTTTTTTGGGAAAGTCTGGCTTTCTGTAGCTACTTTCATGAAATACCCTCCTAGTCAACGCTGGAATATGTTGTGGATAATAGACTGTCCAGTATTTGGGTGGGCAAAGTAATTGATGGATTCTGGCGTAGTTTGAATAAACAGAGGAACAGCACTGGTCATTCCCAGTGTCTTAGGCTTCACCTTGTTCTTGTGTACTACTGTCTTAGAAATTTCACACCTGGAAGCAATCTGCTGCTTAAGGTAGCCTTCTGCCAACAGAACCAGGGTTAAACCAGAATTTAAAAATGCTAATTTGTTTCAAAATATAGCATGGTCTCTTAATTTTTTTCCAGAGCTATGTATCCATCCATCCATCTTCTGTAACTGCTTCAGGATCACTGGGGCTCCAAAGCCTGGAATAACCCAGGATGGGGTGCCAACCTATCACAGGGCACCCTCACACATGCACACCAATGGACAATTTGGTGACTCCAATTAACCTCAGCATGTTTTTGGGCTGTGGGGAGAAAGCAGAGTAAAAGGACACCCCATAATGACACAGGGAGAATATGCAAACTTCACACACATGAAGCCTTGGCAGAGACTGTCCATCACTATGAAAACTTAATGTTTGAACATCCTTACATACTGTTGTCGAAACATACATTCAAAACTAAATTATGTTTTTTTACAATCATTTTTACACTTGTCTCAATACCATGTCCACTTTTTCAAAACACTTCACACATTCACCATATCTATAGACTATGTGAGCTAAACTAAGAATACTTTTGCGTTGCTTTCATTCAATGTCGCTTACATGCAATATGCAAAAGACTATCACCACAAGGTGACTAGCCTTTTGAGTGACACTGCAACATATGAGGCTCTTAGGAGGGACCCTACCAGCAGCTACAGGAAGAAGGTCATAGATTGTTTACAACAACTGGAGAAGGACAAAGTCATTGACCAAACCCTATACTACCACCTGTACCCTGGTGAAGCTACACCATGCATCTATGGACTCCCAAAAATATACAAAGAAGATACCACTCAGACCGATTGTTAGCAGCATCAATTCAGCCACATACAGCATTGCCAAGCATCTAGACACCATCCTAGCTCCACTGGTTGATCCACCACATCAACAATTCACAGGACTTTGTCAACAAGGTTCAAAACCTTAAACTGGACACAGATGAAACCATGGTGTCTTATGATGTCACCTCTCTGTTAACTTGCATCCCAACAACTGAAGCAGTCCAGACCATGGGGGAACGTCTGCTAAGACAGCACACTCTCTGACAGAACCAACTTCAACACAGATAACATATGCACTCTATTGGACCTGTGCCTCTCCACCACATATTTGAAGTACAATTAATGTTTTTACAGACAAAAACATGGCTGTGCCATGGGTTCACCTGTGTCCCCTATTGTGGCCAATCTCTACATGGAAGAAGTAGAGAGCAGAGCCCTGAGCTCGTTCCCAGGGATCATACCCAGCCACTGGTTCAGGTATGTGGATGATACCTGGGTCGAAATAAAAACGCAGGAGGTGGAGAATTTCACCATACACATCATCGCTGTGGACATTAACAACAAATTCACTCGAGAAGATGTCACAGGCAACAGCTTAGCCTTCTTGGACTGACAGGAGCCTCAACACTGAAGTGTACAGGAAACCCACACATACTGATCAGTATTTGCTCTTTGACTTTCACCACCCTCTGGAACACAAACTGGGAGTAATCAGAACCCTACACCATCGGGCTGAAAATATTCCCACTAGAACAGAGGGAAAGGAGAAGAAATTGTTGGAGTCAAACTCCTCCAGGTCCGTTGATGAGAAGAGATTTTGACATTTGCTCCGGTTAGTACATGTCCCCCCAGCCAGCATTTTTGTCACATAAGCGCTTTGCACCCCTCTCTTTGTTAAGCAAGAGTTAAGTAAGAATAGCTTGCACCCTCTGTTTCCATCTTACAACTGTCTAGGACGAGGTCACCCTGCCCTGCCGGCACGCTAGTCAGTTCCTGTTTTAGTTAGCTGCATTCTTTTAGAATTAACCCCTCAGAACACAAACATATCACGGAGTCCCTCAAAACATGTAGATATTCTAGCTGGGCTTTCTTGAAATCTATGAGAAGATCGAATAAGAGCACTGCTATAACTGACAGGGAAGAGAACAAACGTAAGAGCATTGTCATCCCTTATGTTGCAGGGGTGTCTGAAAAGCTCAGGAGGATTTTCAACAAACACAGCATCCCTGTACATTTCAAACCAGGCAACACACTGAGACAGAAACTGGTCCATCCCAAGGACAAAACACCCAGACACAAACAGAGCAACATAGTATATGCAATGAGGAATGTACAGATCTGTACATAGGACAAACCAAACAGCAGCTCCATAAACACAAGGCACAACACAGAAGGGCCAGCTCATCAGGTCAAGACTCAGCAGTTCACCTACATCTGAAAGACAAGGGCCACTCCTTTGATGACCAGGACGTTAAGATCCTAGACTGTGAGGCTGACTGGTTAAAATGAGGTGTGAGAGAAGCAGTTTACTGCAAGATTGAACAACCCTTGTTAAACAGAGGAGGTGACCTTAGGCATAATTCATCACCCACTTACTATGCAGTTCTTTGAACTCTACCCAGATGGTTTCACAGTCGTTCACACCCTGGCCCAGGTGGTCACAGTGACATACATGACAGCCAGGGGAAACAACAACCCACAGGTGACCATCAACTATTAATGACTTGAGGGCTCTGCAGGATTTATAAACCTGCTACTCTAACCAGTCAGTCAGAATTGAGAAAGCCCTCTGGAATGAAGGGTGAAATGTTTTCAGGTGCTACTGAATAACCTTTCTTGGGATAATATGCATTCAATAACAGCTTCTTCCAAAATTCATGAAAACATGTTCCAGACAATATTCACCACCAGCAAAATTCTGTACATTTCCAACAATTTTTGCAGACATCTAGATACTTCAAAACAATTAACTTCAAAAGCTAACAAAAGTGAAAGCACTTTAGATGGAAATGTGCTGAATTTCAGGAAGTGAGACTACTGTAAAAGAACTGAATTACTTTCAGTCAGATTATTCTGATTTTAGCTGAAAGTTAATTCAGTTTATTTTTCATATTTGCACATGTGAAATTCATACAATTTTTACCCAAAATTCAGTGGATGGATGAGCTTGTAGTGGTAGTATAGAAAAACACCTGACTGCCATTTCAGCTAAAGACCTACCCAATATGATTTGACATGGTGTCTTGGCTTACTACTGCAGGACACAGTGTTTACCTTCCACAGGGGGAAAGGGAAGAATATTTACAACTGAACAGGAGGATTCAATAGTTGAGATGGTCATTGGCAACAACAGCATCTGGCTCAGAGAAATACATGACAAAATAATTGCAGGCAATGACATATTTTCAAATACTGAAAATGTTAGCATTACAACTAGTGCACGAGTGCTGCAGAAACATTAGATCAGGATAACAATTATACACTGTGCCATTTCAGGGGAACTCTGAGCCTGTTAAGGAACTCAGGTATTAATACATCCAGGTAAGTCATGGTATCTATGGTGATTCTGAACAGTGCAACACATACAGGCATTTTCTTTCATCTATTGTACACAATACAGTAAGCTAATCACTTTGTGTCTTTTGTTACCTTGTGTGTTCTCTAATTTAATGTAGAGAATCATGGAGTTTGAAGTCAGTGAAGATGAACACACAGTTATCTTTGTGGATGAGGCCGGTTTCAACTTGGCAAAAAGATACCGCCGTGGAAGAAATGTGGTGTGAATGTGAAGAGGGCAACTGCAGATGTTCCATCCCAGAGGGGGGCTAACATTACCATGTGTGCAGCAATATCTAATGATGGACTGCAGCTGCAGAAGGCCGTCATTGGTCCATACAATACAGCACACCTTATTGTTTTTCTTGATGAACTGTATGAAAAACTTTCAACAGCAAGAGAGAGAGAGAGGCAGAATTTACCAGTATTTGTGATTGTGTGGGACAAATTGGCCTTTCATCATTCCCGCTAAATCAGTGGTTTACTGTCCATCTCAGGATGATGTCAATATTCTTGCCACCATACTCTCCATTCCTCAACCTCATTGAAGGATTTTTTTCTGCATGTAGGTGGAAGGTGTATGATTGCAGGCCCCATGATCAAATGTCATTACTGGAGGCAATGGATGCTGGCAGTGGGGACATCACACCTGAGGCTTGTCGGACCTGGGTGCTGAATGCCAAACAATTTCTCCCGCTTTGTCTCAGAAGAGAAAATATCAGGTGTGATGTAGACACAATGATGTGGCCTAACAGGGAAGAGAAACTGGATGCCCCTTGTGGGATTTCATGGCACATCTGTGTTCCCCCTGTTCTAAACCAATGGGTATGTAAGACAGTAATTTGATGCAGGTTCATCCATCTATACATATCTGTATATATGTACTACGTACTGTAACATAATGTACTACAGTAAATGTACAATGTTCACTTACATATTTTTGTGTGTATTTTCTGTTACTTGGGTCTATGCTTTCTCAGTTACAGTAACCATCTTTAGATTTGCAAATGTTTCACATTATATTTTATTCTGTTTTTTTCCCTCTATATTAGATTTGAGTAAGGATTTAATTAAAAGATTAAAACATTTGCTGAATAAGTCTTGATGCACTGGTGAAAGTGTTTTATTCATTTGTCGCAGTGATGGAGTGATTGACTGATGTTGTATGCTCTGACACACGTGCACAAGGTTTTGATTGTTTTAGTAGCTTCTGCACAGGTGATTTAGTGTTAGGATAAATGCATGAATTGTTTTGAGAACTGCATTAAGAGTGGTGAGAATGGTTTTTCTGATGAGGAAAGTGCATGAAAGCGACTGAGAAAAACTGTAATGAAAATTTATGGCCAAATGCAGAGGACCAAATGAATTAGGCCAGGTCAACAGTATACTTGACTGTATACAGTGAAAGTTTGCTATTTGGCGTGTTTTGGTATTTTTTTTTGGTACTGAGTGGTATCGGGAGAGGACATAGATGTAAGGACCGGGTCCCGCCCGCCCTTGCTCTCCCCGGCTGTGACTCGGTGGCTTCCTGTGGGTCCTGCGGCTCCGGTCCGGCTGTCGCTTGCGGGTCCCCCTTCGGGGGCTCGTCGCCCACCTGCTGTCCCTCCATCGATGCCTCGTCGCCCGCCTGTGGGTCCCCCCCCTGCGGCTTGGCGTTGGACGGCGCCTTCCCCGGCTCTGGCTGCGCCATCACCTGCCGCGGCTTCCCCCTCCTTCTCACCTGCGCCAGTGTCCCCTCTGCCTTCCTCCTCGTCTCCCCCAGTGTCCCCTCCTGCTTCCTCCTCGCCTCCTCTGTCGGTCCCTCCGTCTGTCTCCTCGTCCCCTGTGTGGTCCGCTCCGGCCTCCCGTCCACCTGTGGCCTTCCCTCGCCCGCCTGGGTTCCCTCGGGCTCCCCGTTGTCCACCGGCCTTTTGACGGCGTTTCCCGTTCTTTGTCAGGTCCTGTCTTACTTCCTGTCCCTGTGCCTGTTCTGTGGGTCTGTTCTGTTCCCGGTCTCTCGTTGATGTTTTTGCCCGGAGTGCGCGCCTTTGGGGGGGGGGTTCTGTCATGATCTGCTCGTTCGATCCTCCTGTGTGCCACGCCCCCCTCATTACCTCGTGTTAATTACCGACTGTGATCACCTGTTGCCTGTTATTTTCTGCTTGTCTTGTGTATTTAGTCCGCGTTCAAGCCTGTTTCCCCAGATCAGTCATTGATGTTGTCTGCCGTGTTGTTCATTTCCCTGCAAACAAACCCCGTTTCTACCCATATTCACAGCTCAACTCGCCTGCTTCCCTGTTCGCCTACACGCAACGTGACACTCAAATAACACAACTAATCTGCACAAATTTTGTTTTCTCAGTTAATGCCTCAAGATACATTTTATTTTCACTACAAACTTACTAGAAACAAAATAATTTAAAAACAACAAAGTTATAGCAATAGTATGACTTGTAGTTGAAATATAGCTGGCAATGTGTGATGTCCAATTCAGTGGACACATGGTTAATCCCAATTTACTCCTTATACGAAATCAATACCTGAAAATTAAAAGAATAATATTGTTTCTCAGACATTACTTTATGTTGTCATATTTTTTTTTACCTGAGAGAGTCTTCTAGAATAGAAGGACTGGCAAGATATTCCTGCTGTGATCAACTTTTCTGCCAGTCGGTCGGCCATCTTGGTTGAAAGGAATTTTAGTTGCAGTTACAACTGCTGGCCAGTGGGTGAAAGCTTATAGAGTGATGCAACAGCGTCCACTGTAGTGGCTGATATGCAGTTATACCATTGAAACCTAATATTTAATGGCTGTTGAATAGCTGTACACTGTAGTGACCACCATGCGTGAAAGGGCTAGACATTTCGTTATTATTTCCTGAAGTAGATTAGAAAGAAAAATGCTGCATTGTCAGTTGTGTGATCGTGCATTTGAATCAGTACTAACGTTTTGTCAGCACATGAAAATCCACAGCCATGTCCCTAATTGTAATTTTAAGTGTGGTATTCCAGATTGCTCTAGATCCTTTAGAAAGTTTGCAGCATTTAAGTCACATATATACAGGGACCATAAAAGAAAGGCTGCAAAGACTTCTACAGACCAAATTGGAGTAGAACTTTATGTTTCTGCTTTTATTTGTCACATTGATTTCTGTGAAGTTAGATGTAGTGATTTAAAAAGTTTCTTTTCTCACCTTAAGTGTCATATCAAGGAAGGTGTTACAGGCCCTTGCCCATTTAGATGCAACAAAAGTTTTTCTGTTGTTTCAACATTTACCTCTCATTTGTCAAAAAACCATTGAAAGTGTTCAGTGGAAAGACTGGGCCATAATATTATTGTGTCAGATGTTTCAGGGCAGTTGTGCACATCTCCAAGTGATGTGGATGAACATTCTGACACTCGCTCTGGAGAGGGTGGTGAGCAGTCAGATATAGGCTTGTTACCAGAAAGTGTAGACAAATCTCTGTTTTTGAAGTATATGGCACTTTTTTACTTAAAGCTTCAGGCAAAGTTGATTCTCCCAGCATCTGTTATTCAAACAGTAATTGGAGGTTTGCAGGATATACATGGCATTAGCCAATCACATTTGCTACACAGACTTAATGAAAATATGGCTACACTAGGAATTTCAGAGGATAATAGACACCCATTTGCCTTGGGAAAAATGAATAAGGCAAGGAAAGCTTTGCTTAGTATGTCCCTATTAAGCAAACTTTAGAAGCACTATTCTCTTGTGAGTCAGTAAGGGAGCAACATAGGAAGACAAAGTCTGAAGTCAGAACAAAACATATTCTCAGTGATATTTGGGATGGAAGAAACATTGAGGAGAACAGCATGTTCAAAACAAATCGAGAATGTTTAGGGCTAATTTTATATAAATATGCATTTGAAATTGCCAATCCAGTTGGATCTGGTAGGAAAAAACATAAAGTACTTGCAGTTTACGTCACACTTCAGTTGGTTTTGCTGTGTAGAGAACAAGATTTTAAGTACTTTGGTCAAGACTTGATCTTTACCTCTCTGGTAAAAGACCTTAAAGACCTTGAGGAAAATGGGATTGCATTAGCTGATGGAAAGATACACAAAGCAACAGTATGTGCAATAGTAGGAGATAATCTTGGATCACATTACATCAGTGGATTTGTTGAAAATTTCAGTAGGAGTATCAACTTTTGTCGATTCTGTGAAATTGACCGACAAAATTTCAGTCAGCACCGCTGTCCAAGGCAATAACACGAACTGTGAATTCATATGAGCAGAATATTAAGGATTTAGATTCACTACATGTGTCATTACCCTGAACTTATTGATCGATTTGGTCCTTTGATTCGGTTATGGAGACTCCGTTTTGAAAGTAAGCATTCATTCTTCAAGCAGTGTGCAAGAAAATTGCACAATTTTAAGAATTTGAGTGCTACATTAGCAGAAAGACATCAACTTCTGCAAGCATACCTACATGAAGGGAATCACTTCTCTGGCGGTTGTGTTGTAGAGAGAGAGACAGAGTTTGAATTAAATGACTTCAATGATGACTTTAAGAGATCTGTCGCCTCCCTTGATTTTCAGTTAGGGAACACTGTGGCAGCTAGTGAAGTGATTGTAAAAGGCATATTGTACAAAAAGAACATGCATGTGGTTTTAGAAAGAAATGAAGAGGGAATTGTTTTTGGGAAGATTCTAGTTAACTCTTCCAATGTGTATTTTGTCACAAAGAAATATCAGACTTTCTGTCTCATTGATCAAGGAGTTCACTGCTTGAGCTCACAACACAATGGCTATTTATGCATAAGTCAAGAAAACTTACCTGATTACTATCCTCCACCTGAGTACTCTTTGCGTGGCCTGTCTGTCATCGCTTTTCACCATTCTTTTCCCTTTCTAGAGTAATGTCTGAGTTGGAGGAAAAGATTAGGCATTCTATATTGTCAGTGCTGCCAAAGTTTCCTGATAATTCACTAAAGCAGTTAGTTGACAAGCTTTTAGGGCATGGAATTGAAGATTTGGAAGATCTGGTGTACGTAAAACAAGATGACATATCGGAGTACATACGACCTATTCAATGCTGAAAACTACTCTGTGCCTGGAAAAATCACGGTAAACTAGAAAAGAAAATAAATGGAGAAGGACTATTTACAACAAATAACTGTTATTATTGTATAATTCCTCAATTAATACATGATTTATTTACCAATTTGACTCCAGAACAAAAAAGCAGCACTGAAATTTACCATTCGCCTGAGCTTCAGTCAACTTCCTCAAGCTCCTCAAGAAGCAGCCCAACCTCTTCTGCATCATTGTCATCGAATGCGTCTGCTTCCTGGCTTGAAACTTTTCAAGTGCCCTGGACCTCAATGTTGGCTGGTATACAGAATGCAATTGCTGGTGGTCAAAGACCTACCCCAACCGATTGACGGCAAATGATTAGAGTCCTTGCTGATGAAATGGTCCTACCTTTTCATGCCCAGGTTTATGTACAGCCATTTTGAACTTCTTACAGACAAAAATGTTGTTAGACAGTTGGAAAAGTCAATCCAAGAATGTGGAACGAAAATAATTGAGTTTTTCAAAAGCAAGCCAACCAACGACAATGTCTGAACAATCCTTGGCAAAGAAGAAGAGGACATGACTGACCTTGTTCTGCAGCTACTCCTTGCACACTTCAAAGAGAAGATGGATGAGCTCATTCTTCAGAGGTGAGCTTAATTAATATAAATAAATAAATAAATACACATATGTAAGGCTACATGTAAGGTTTCTGTTTTACTGTGCACTGACTTGTGTTCTCTTTTCATCATTTATTTATTTTACTTAAGGCACATGCAAGTCCTGCAGATGTCGAGGGAACCCTCAATCTGCCTGAGAGTCCTCGACTGATCATTCTTGGTATATCAAGCCAAATGCATCGTTTTCTATAGAAAGAAAGAGATATTTTTCATTTCATCCAAACTTTCGATATTGCTTAAATCGTTTTGTGACTCCTTACTTGAAAAAATGCTAGACTGCTAAGTCTCTTATAAGAGTGCTGGTGAAAACAGCAAGGTCACAATAATCAGTATAAAATTGTATGTTGACATAACCCTACTTTAGAGCAGATGCATTGTAAAACTCTAAGAGCAAAAAGTAATACTCTGCTGATACATTGTACTGGATTAGATACCTGGCATAATGTGGCATCTTTTAAGGTAGACATGTAATACAGAGGTAATTCAAGAGGAGATCAATGTCCACATTGAATTATGTCATGTGAGATCACAATGTTAATGCTCTTTAATGTCGACATGAAGTGGTATGCTTTGAAACTACTGAATTGCAAAATTTATTGGATTCTATGGTCCCAGAAGTGCTAGCACCTGGGTACTCAATTTAGTAAAAGTTTCAAACTTACTTCAATCAAAAGAGCAAGGCAAATGTCTGTTCCATCTTAACTGGGATTGAAAGGCATTTCAATTAAAATGTTTCTTCCAATGTGAATTTATAACATTTTATTGTGTCATTGTTTTCTTGCAGTTGACTTTGATATTTCTCAAAGTCAACCTCTATTGAAGGTGGTGATGTGTGCCTTCGAACTAGTATTTTTATACAAAGGTAAACCATTAAATGGGTATACTGTTGCAACCCTATTCTAGAATAATCAAAATGTTAATTGCTAAGTATCCTCAAATGGTTGTATAATATGGTCAAGTAAATGACACTGAAAGTGACATGTATTGTTTTTTTCTTTTTCAGGACAGACTCTAAGCAACCAGAAGTGGATGCTAAGCATTGAAAGTCAGATTGTCTGTGAGGAAGTAGCCAGCTTTGCATCTGGACTCTCAACTCTATTTACATCATATTACAACTTAAACCTCCAATATTAAGAAGAAGCCACATGCACCCTTGAGTTTGTGCGAAGATGAGAGAATTTAATGCATACACAAGTTATGCAGAAGTTACAGAATGATACTGCATGTGGCTACAATGTGTGCATTATTTTTTAGGTTTTTAAATGTTATTTTAAACTGTTTATTTTAAATTATACTTTTGTCTTTTTTTAACTTTAGGTGCTTCATTGACATCAACTGAGAACGGGGATCCAAAGCCAAGCAGGGAAAAGTGGTATCCAAAAAGACTGGCAAAGTTGTCCAAAAAAAGAACAGTACTGTGAATCCTCATGTTTCCTCACTGCTTCGAAAGTTGATGGACTTTGAATGGGATTTTGTGTAAGGCATATAAAGGGCATGATTTTCTTTTTCCAGTTCAAGCTTAAAAGTGGTGCTGTCCTTTGTTTTGTTGTATCATTTTGTTTAAGTTCTGAATCACTGTACCGTGCTAAGTGAAAGAAAAATAGATTGAAGAATAGCTAAACATAGCTGTATTGTGCTCAGTGAAAGAAAAATTATGTTAAAGATACCTAAAAATAGCTTAAAGATGGTAAAATGTAAACTGCATTCTAAACAGCATTCTAAAAAATAAATGTTTAATAAGAAGTCAGTTTTCTTCATTTTCTCAATTGAGGTATGCAAAAAATATTGTTTCTGAAAAAAGACATTTGCAGTATGCAACACAGCATAATTATGTAAAATTGCAGCAATGTACTGTATTATATATTATAGTATTACTGTAAATATTACACTTCTACAGTACCATTCTGTATTTTGTAATTACAGTATTGTACTGTAAATATCAAATACAGTATGTTTGCTGTAAAAATACAGAAAATGGCTGGCAACTCTGCTGCCAGTATTATGCTGTGAATTTACAGTGAAATTTTTTACAGTGTAGGCAATGATGGTGTGTTATCACACAAATCAGTTATTGGCCCGTACAACACAGAGCACCTCATCTTGTTTCTTGATGAACTCTACATAATGGAACCAGAAGATGAGCGAGAGTGCAAGTGAGCACAAATGTTTTGTATTTCTTGTGGTGTGGGATAACGTGCCATTACATCACTCCAATGTAGTCACAGAGTGGTTTGCAGCACACCCAAAGATGTCCTCATTGTTTCTGCCACCATACTCCCCCTTTCTAAACCCCACTGAGGAATTATTTTCTGCATGGAAATAGACGGTTTATGACCGTCACCCACATAATCATATGTCACTAGTGGAATGCGATGAATGCTGGATGCCGAAATATCTCACCAGAGCAATGTCAAGGATGGATCAGGCATGCCAAGAGATATTACCCATGATGTATCGCTAGAGAGGACATCAGATGTGATATCGATGAGTACTTGTGACCGAATCCATAGGACCAGATAGATTAGAAATGTACAGCTATAATATTGTTACAGTCATCGACCAAATGCAAGTGTGTGGTTTTTTTTTTGGTTTCCATCTGTAGCATTGACAAGTTTTTTTTCCAAAAGAATATTCTGTATTTACCCTACAGTATGAAATTCCAGAATTACTCTAAAGATAATCCTATAATGATGAACCACTTTGGTGGCTGTAATGCATTTTGGTGGAGGGATTAACTGTTTGGCCAAACTGTGTGTTGGTTTTGCAGACTGTGTGGATAGTTTTGAGAAAGTGACTTCAGTATTGCAGGGCACACCTTAGTAATTAAAAAAAAACTGTAAATATTCCACAGTCAGCTGTTAGTGGTATTATAACAAAGTGGAAGTAATTGGGAACAACAGCGACTCATCCACGATGTGGTAGGCCACGTAAAATCACAGATCGGGGAGGCACACAGGCAGATAAAAACCAAAAGTAAGCCACAGCACCATTTGTTTTTGTATTCATACTTTTTATTTGCAAATTATCCTGCTGGTCATTTTCATTTCAGGTTATTATTAAACACAAATAAATATGTCCGACTAGGACTAAACAACACAGTAACTTATAAAATGGGCAGTACAGGAACCCTCTTCATATGGGTGCCCTTTCCCTTCCTACTGTCAGAGTGTGGTCAGCGCCAGCCAGGAAATCGGCACCCTCATTTGCTCCCAGAGACATAAATTGACATTCTCCCATGCAGTTATATTATAGGAAATACAGACAGATCCCTTCTCTCCTCTGTCACCCTTGCTATGGCCCATATACCCATCTAGGACCATCATATTGTGATGATATCATTTTGGCAATGGAAGACTTTGTCAAAGACACTTATATATTGATAGTATACATTCATGCTTCAGTGAAATGCCTGTAAACTATGTTTTAAGACAGATAATGGAAGCAATATTATTATAATTATTATTATTAATAATAATAATAATAATAATAATAACATCAGAACTCTGTTTAATGAAATACATGGACCAGTCAAGATTCTATTATGACTTCAGGCAAATCTATAATCTCCAGTGACACCCATCTAGACTCATCAGCCATTCTTTCTTGAAACCAAGAGGCTGATTTTGCTTTTACTACCTAAAGAGGCAAAAATCATTATAGTGCAAAGATTTTCATTTATGCCCTTACTGATAAATCTTTCCCAAATTAAAATAAAGCTGAGAAAAAAATAGCAACAAGATTATTATTTCAGCAACAACACATGTAAGCAAGTGCCACAACATTCTTAAAAATACTTTAGTTCTAACAGGATCAATGCTTACTTCAGAACTCAGTTTTGACATTAATATTGCAATTGTCAGATGAACTTCCTGGTGCCACACAGCAGGTTTTTGCATAAAATGTAAATTCATGTCCTGATTCCAAATATTATCCCCTTTTTGTCTAAAATAATTCACTGGGAAGAATGCCTTTTTTGTTGTCTTTTAGTTTTAGTTAAAGATCATAAGAAAGGACGGAGTTCCGAAGCAGGGCCAGTCTATCATCACAGCTAGGAGCCATCTTGCTCTTTGGGGTCCTGGTTCACCACATCATCTTCATGAATGTTGGGAGTCCCTGAGCTTTTCCTAGATCGTGGCTTCTCCTCAAGTTCATGCAGTGAAGGTTCCTTGTACATGCAGACTGTGGGAAAGACAGAGATAATACTGACAGAATAACCTTATACTTTTTAATTTTTCAAATCTGCATATTTAGTCAGGAACTATGAAGTAGATCTTTCATAGTTAAAAGCACAAGCCATTTTTAAGAAAAGGATTAAGTGTTTCATTACATGGAATGCACCAAAGCATAATTGCAACAAAATATCAGGGGCCCTTTTTTTCTAGTGATTGTTTAAGCCTGCTTCACCTATGCTTTGGTAGTCTTACCTTCACTGTGGAGTGATACATCATTAAAATGGTGTTCGTTTCTATATTACAACTAAGGACAGTGGTAAAACAGTCCTACCTTCAATGGGTCTGGGTACAAAATGGGAGCAGGGCTTGGTCTTCTTAACATGGTTCCCCTTCATAATCTGCCCATCCTTGTTGAGCCCCAGGAACCAGCCCCGGCCTGACTCATTCTGACGGTACAGTGTCGATGAGTAGATGACATAGTAATTCTCAAAGACCGACTCCTTAAATTTGCACTCTGTTGTGAAATTTTCCTGTGTAACATTTAGTGAGAGAGCAGGGGGAAAAGGTTTGGGAGGAAGGGGTAGAGAGAACAGTATTTTAATAAAACTTTTAATAAAAATGTTTGTAGTGCTGAACAGCTGAAAGCTAATTTTTGGAAGATAAAGAGCAGGAATATTCAAATACAAGTTTTTCTTTTTATTACATTATTGAACATAGATACAGTATTGAAAATAGAAGCACCCCAATCAGTGAGCTGTATGTAAGTGTGCTTTGATTTGATGAGAGCTGAACATTTCCAGTACTACCTGTATTTCCAATACTTCCATTACTGCTTCTTCCATTATGTAGTCCTTTACTTTATCTGGTTTATGTTCAATGTATTGTGCATTCCAAATTCCCTTATTCCAAATGCAAAGAAATTCCTTGAGGAAGAGCACAAATAAGACTCAAGAATGACCTAGATAACAATGGTTAGTTAAACTTGCCCCCAGCTCTGAAGTAGCACCTATTGTAAAACGAACATTCACAGCAGAATACCTAAAACTTTTAATTATTAGTTTATAATATGAAGACCAGATTCAGAGAACTACTTTATGGATGCACTCGGATATATCTATTATAGAAATAGTGTCTGGTGTACTACCATGTCTTTAAGAAGGTTGTAGATGTCAGTTTTCTCTAGCAGAAGATCTTCCAAATGAATAAAAACTACGTACAACACAAATCAGCCTACCAACCAATAAATATATAATATCACAGAGGAGATCCATCACTAGTAAAGTACATCACAGAGGATATTGGTTGAGATATTTAACCTGAGAACATTCCATTCCCTTAAAGTATGTAAAATTCCATCTATCCTACATAACCATCAAAGTACAGCATTGAATCAAAGTAAACTTCAGAATTAAATTCTCAGTACTTTTGTGTATAAAAATTCCATACCTAAGAATAGTAATAAAAATGCAAAATGTGTCAAAGAGAGTGGGTGAAACTCCTCACTAATATATGCTTAATTTAAGGAAATCATTTCTTCATTACAGATGAGATGTGGTCCTTGAATTTCCACCAACGATAATCCCTCAGAAAGATCAAAATCAGTAGAACAATTAGGATTTTACAACCCCCTTTGCAAAATCAAGGTCAGTGGAATACTTATAAAGGAAATGGTAGGATGCTAATTTTCCATCCATCCATCCATCTATCTAATACAGGATGCAGTGCCAACACATCGCAGGTGTAGTAATATTTAAATTATAAATTACCAAATACATTGAATCCAAGTAGGGAACTACTGATGAAATCCTCAAAAATTAATTAACTAGCAGAATGAATAAAATTGTATTTCATTATGTCATATATACACACACTTACCAGCCACTTTATTAGGAACACCATTCTAATACTGGGTGGGACCCCCTTGGCTCACAAAAAAACCTAATTGTTAATGGCATGGACTTATGGATAGATTCCTTAAAGAGTTTGATCCATGTTGACATGACTGCAACAGATAATTGCTGCAGATATGTCAGTTGCGCATTCATCCTGCAAACCTGCTCAACTGCATTTAGTGGACTGGGGAGGCCTTTGAAGTCACACTAAAGTGCAATGTTGATGGATCCAGTTTGTTCTTTGTGATATGGTGCCTTATCCTGCTTGAATTAGCCATTAGAAGATGGATAAATTGTGGCCACAAGAGATACACATGATGTATAATAATACCTCATATAGGCTGTAGAATTTAAACAATGCTTGAGCGGTATCAGGGGTCCAGTGTGTGGTGGTGGTTACACCACCACCACCAGCCTGAACTGTTCATGCAAGGTGGGTTGGGTCCATGGATTCATGCTTCATTTCGCCTAATTCTGGTCCCACCATCTGCAATTTGCAGCAGAAATTGAGACTCACCGGATCAGGTCACATTTCTCCAGTTTCAATAAGCTTGTGCCTACTGTAGCCTCAATTTCCTATTCTTAGCAGATATGAATGGAACCCAATGTAGTCTTCTGCTGTTGTAGCCTCAAGAATTGACATTTTGTACATTCAGAGTATATACATACAAGTAATTTTGATTTACTTTTATAGTAACCAATTACTATCAAGTTAATATCCAAACAGTGTGTTTTTCCTAGTTCATTCATTTAAGCTTTTCCAGTTACATCATTCAGTACATCTACAAATGATGTCTTGATAGACCAAAAATAATACAGTGAGAGGGTTTGTTGATTTTTTCTTCTACCCTTATTTACATTCTGCAACCACCAAATAAAAGCATTTATCCTGATTCTCTTATAGTAAGTAATAATTAAAAAGAATATATTGGATTAGTACACACATCCCTTAATAATTTCTTTGTGGAAATATTTTTTTGTATTCCTCAGCATGGCAAACCTTAATTTGGAAACTTTTGCTATTTGCTTATTATCAAATTTATTAAAGCACAACTCAGGAATGTTGCTTCAATGTCTATATGACTTTACAATAACTGTAAATGCAAAATTATAAATGGTATGTAGACATTCTAAATGCACTGTAATTACAGACTACTGTCTTTATAAGCACAATTATTAGGAATGACATTCATGAAATTAAAATGCAACATCAACATTTATACTCCCTCAGGTGTGGTCCCAGAAGATACCTTGAGACTTTTCTGTCTCTTATACCATTTCATACAAAGATATCACATTTTAAGTTTCAATTTATTTGTTATATATATGTTAACACAGGGTCAACATTACCATGAAATGTGTTGGACCAGAGGATAAGCAGAATGTCACGCCCCGATCGTGCCGATCCTTCTGTGCCACGCCCCCCTCGTTAACCTCATGTGGATTCCCAGTGTTTTACGGCTCTTTCTGATTGGTGTCATTAGTCCAGTGTATTTAGTCCGCGTTTCCGTTCGTTTCCCCAGTCCGGTCATTGACGTTACATCCCGGTCTGTCATCCCGGTAATAAAGCCCTTTTGTTTGCATTCACGGCTTCCTTCGCCTGCTTCCGCGTTGCACCGTGATACAGAAAACAAATCTCTCAGCATTGGAGGACAAGAAGATGAAGTAAGATAAGATTAAAAATTAAAGTCATAAATAACAGAATGTACTGTAATGCAGCCTGTCATCAAGCTTTTAATTGTGCACCTATAGAAGATTGAGAAGACTTGGCATTCATGCCAAACTTCTTTAGGCCTCCACAGGAAGTAGAGCTACTGGCAAGCTCTCGTGACCACAGTGTCTGTGTTTTCCAGGAGAGGGCCTTTGTGATGTTCACACCAAGTAACTTGAAGCTGCTGACCCCTTCGACCCCTGTCGCTGATATAGATGGTCTGGTGTGTCCCTTCTTGCTGTCTCCTGTAGTCCACTATCATTTCCTTTGTTTTTGTTGAGAGAGGGGTTGTTGTCCTTTCATCAGCTGGTTAATGTCTTCACTTTCTCTCTGTATGCCGTTTCATAATTGTCCGTGATGAGGCACAAGATGGTTGTGTCATCAGCAATCTTGAAGATGACATTGGGGCTGTGTTTAGCAGTATAGTCATGGGTTGAACAAGTAGTATGAGAGGGGACTGAGCACACAGCCCTATGGTGTGCCCATGTTCAGGATCAGCGAGGAGGAAGTGTGGCTGCTTGGGGCCTGCCCATCAGAAGATCTATCTGCAAATGGACGTCCCCAGTCAGAGATCGTCAAGCTTGGAGGCCAGTTTAGAAGGGATGATTGAACTGAATGGTGAACTGCAACCAAAGAAGAGCATCCTCTCATATGTATTCCTTTTCTCCGGGTGGGTGAGGACAGTGTGTTGCCAGGGCGATGACGTCCTCCATGGCCCTGATTGATCTGTAGGCGAACTGTTAAGGATCTAAGCTGTCAGGTAGGGAGAAGCAGATGTGATTTTTGACCACCTGCTCGAAGCACTTCAAGGTGACGGATGTCAGTGCAATTGGGTGGTAGTCATTCAAACAGATGACCCCTGGTTTCCTGAGGACTGGAATTATGTTGGATACTTTGAGTGTGTGGGGACCACAGACTGTCTTAGGTAGAGGTTGGTGAACATGTCTGCCAGCTGGTCGGCACAACGTCTGAGACCGTGAAAAAAGGTTATGTGGTACATTCGGAGGAGCCTAAAGCTCTATGACGTCATAAGCAGGAGGGGGCGTATCCTTTGTTCTGATTGGTCGAGGGTTATGTCCAATGGTATCATACATGCTTATGCCACGTTTTACCGATAGGGGGGTGTATGGTTTGGGGAGATAATGGCTGCCGTTAAACTTTAATAAAATAAAAATACAATACATGTATTTTATTAATGTGTTATTTTTAATTACGTTTTAAGGAATAACAAAACATATAGCAGGATGAACGTAAGCTAGCGCATACACGTTCAGCGGGGGTTCCGTCCGCAGTAGACACAAGCGCCCCGGCGTATTTTTGAAAGAAGCACCAAAATATTTTAAACAAGGAAAACTTTAGTGTTATTTTTAAAAAGAAAGAAAAGCAGGCGGAATTTAAACAAGTACAAAAAACTTTTAGCGATATTTACCAGTGTTAGGTTGAAGAAAACATTTAACCAGCAAACATTTAGCCCCGCAGCTCGGCCGTGTGCGTCCGCTCCGTTCAAAAGTTGCACGTCAACTGACTGTCCGTGGGGGCAGCACTCACGCAGACATCCCATTTCAAAACAGCGGCACCAACAGTGCGCCTGTTATTTCAAATAAACCCCTTTAACCATAACATTTTTAAGTAATGAAGCACTTTTCTGCCAATGTGAATAATAAAATAAAACAGCATAAGCATTTCGACAAGAAGAATCAAGGAATAACGCAGCCAATCCTTGTTAAAATGGCTCTCGCTCTCTCCAGGTCGCGCTTTTGCATAGAGCCACAATCTCCACACACCACTATCATCTATTGAAAACAGCTGAAGCAACTAGTTTACTGAATTTTAAAGTGTGCATAAAATTAAAAAGTAAAAAGTAAATGTGTGTAAAATGTGTTATAAAGCATATAGCCAACGATAATTAATAAATAATTTAAGCATAATATCCCACACACACCCTGGCCTATAGCTGGTAGAAATGGCGCTATCCTGCGGCCTACAAGATAAAAGCATATGGTACCAAAGCGGGTTCAATAGACTTTAAAAGAATAAAATACATGAATTTATTAATGTACTGGTTTAAATGCGTTTTGAGGATAATAAAACTTTTTACGGCGTAATTTTAACGGTATCACCGGAAGCATCCAGATTTTCTAAAAGCAGTAGCTGTGTATTGCTAACGGGGGTGTTTTTAAACAAAATACACTATTTCACATCGGTAAAAACACAGCCATCCTGTTTTTAGGGGGGATTTATGCGTATTGCATGTCTAGATACGTCAGTCAGCTAAAGGTCACAGCGGGGGAACCGGGCGTCGGCGCAAGAGCTTGTGGAGTCGTGAGCGATAAGCCCATGAGAAGGAAGCATCAATGGACATCCTACAAGGAAGGAAACATGATAACATGATAAACCTCAGGACAGGGCCCCAAGTCTTATGAAAGGTCTTTAAGGACCCTCCAATTCTGGTTGCCATTAGGGAAATGAGGAAACAGCTTTTGCACAAAGTGTCTGCTTTGAAATAGATGAAACAGATGTTTCTTTGGCAGGCTATAATTGACTGATAGGATTGACTGTTGCAAAGACCCCATCCTCATATAAACTATTAATAGTGTTGAGCCAATTTTTCTGGCCATTTAAGAAAGGCAGCAAAGGTTTTTTATACCTTTAAACATTAACAAAAACCGTTAATGCCTTTTCTTTAAAATTTACAAGTCTATTTCTGTCTGGTTTTTCGCGATAAGTTGCGTGAACGCCTGAGTTAGTGTGTTTTGGGGGCTTGGATACACATCGAGGTCCTGACAGAAATAATTATGTCTGCTTTCACAGACCTAAAGTTAAACTCTAAAGCCCCTGACCACCGGTGCATGTGTGTTTGTGCACATGAGCATGAACAAACATTTACTGAAAAAAGTGTGTTTATTAAAATAACTAAGTCTTTATTCTGTCAAAGATTTTTTAAAAACTAAGGACCAGCGGTTAAATGGGGCGCTATAGTCACTCTCTAGTCTTGCTGCATAGTGGATTACCGCTGGCACTGTTGAATGTGGACTAAGTTTCATTAACTATCAAGCAGGCTGCATCTCAGCTACCATTGTCAACTTAACATGCTACTCCAGCATGCATCTCAAATCAAGCTTGTAGATGATATAAGCTGGGGGCCGTGGGGTCACCTTGTAGGATGTCTGACATTTACTGAAGAATGTCTTTATTAAAATAACTAAGGTGTTATTCTTTAAAGTTTTTAATGTGTATTTGATGCATGATGCTAAATGCAGCTTACTAGTTCCTATTAAATGTAATTAAATAACCATGTCCACTTTCTTTAAAATAACAAAAATATATCATAAATTCTTACACACTTGCCTGATTCCGCCGTTCCTATACCCCCTACCCTTCCATAGCTTGTGAGATAAGTAAGCCCCCCTTCTGTCTGCCTGGTTGATCATTTCTAGGCGCTATTTAGGTGCTTCCTCAAATCTTGTTGCCTAAATGACTTATATCACACTCATACTAATTAAAATTTTGCTATAACAAAACGATCCTTATACATTTTAAGAAAAAACGCAAACTATATATGTCTGGTGTTTTTTGATACAGTTTGATTATCAAACTCTAAAGGCCAACCCTTGGGTGCACGCTTGTGCACATGAGCGTGAACAAACATTTACTGAAAAAAACTTGTTTATTAAAATAACTAAGGCTTTACTGTCACGCCCAGCTCTGTACGATCCTCGTGTGCCACACCCACCTCGTTACCTCGTGTTAATCCCTGATTGTCATCACCTGTTTCCTGTTCCTTTTGACTTGTCCTGTGTATTTAGTCCGCGTCTGAGTTAGTCTTCCCAGATCTGTCATTGTATTGTCCTGATGTTCGTGAATGTTTATCCTCGAATAAACCACGTTTGCTCGCACTGACGGCTTCGCTCGCCTGTTTCCCCGCTCGCCTGCCTACCGAACTCTGACAGAATTACAGATCTCCCCAAAGGCACAAAGCAGCAGACCGAGCACCACCGGCTCAGTCTGCTGCAAGAGATTGTGTATTGGCGGTCCCAGCCCGAGGTGCAGGAGGACCCCGTAGCCATGGCTCTGGCCAACTGGGGTGCGGACCTCCTCGCGGGGGAGCGCCCGCTCGGCCAGGACTATCCCCTCCAGAAGGCACGGAAATGCCTGCGACGCTTAAGGCAACGGCTCACGGAGCGACGAGAGGAGCGCGTCGCCTGGAGCCTAGGCGACGTGTTCGCGGCGGCTCCGCCTTCCGTCGCGAGCAGCAGTAAGAAAAAGCGGAGGAAGAACAGAGGACAGCAGGGAGAAGCCCCGACGCTCTTCCTGGGAGCCTGCTCTCTGGTCCCCGCCTGGGAGTCAGCCAGTGGGCGAGGGAGCTCCCCGCTCTACTGGGAGGACACCGCTGCTGCCCGCCTTACCAGCCTGGATGATATGCCGCCTCCCCTAGGGGTTTACCACTACCGGCTGGCGCGCCTGGTGAGTAAGGGGATCAGCACCGTAAGGGACGCTATTCCCCGGATCCCTAAAGCCCTTAAAGGGGCAGTTCCGGTCCTGCCTGCTCCGGTCCTGCCGGCGGCACCGCCCGCTGCTGCTGCCGCCTCTCTGCCCGCAGCACCGCCCGCTGCTGCTGCAGCCGCTCTGCCCGCGGCACCGTTTGAGGCGCCCCCTGCTGGCCACGTGTCTGTGGCGCCCGCTGCATGCTGGCCACGTGTCGGTGGCGCCCGCTGCAGTGCCC
>JAOYFF010000038.1:18714559-18733147 GCA_025773925.1 Cryptomyrus ogoouensis
CTGGGGTGTGGCATGAGTAAATGGTGTCCTGTAGTTGTGTTCTGGGCATACAGTAACTCTGGATATAACGGACTTTGCATATAACGGACTGTTTTGCCAGGTCCCTTGAAGTCCATTATAGCTGGATTTTACTGTATTAAATAGTAATTAATCTGACACAAAGGAAATGAAATGCTGCATTCAATGGACAATGGACACTACTCCCATGTTTAATTTGTCGGCCAGTTTTTGCCAGCTGTCTTTTCTGGTTTGGGCTGCTTTTGTCGTGTTACCCCTTCTGCATATTAAATCTTGAAATTCTTCGTATCCCTCAAGCAAAAGGTCCTGCTCCACTGTTGTGAAAAAATGCGCCCATTCTTTTGTCATTTTCTACCAGCTTATGAAAGACTTGCTGATCATGTTTTCTAGACTCTCTATATATGGGCTTTTCAAGCAGTGCGGGCACGCGCAATAATCTCGGATGACTGGATCCAGCTAGACTAATCTACTACACAGCTGCATTTTAAAAACTGACTTATCCCGGATGAGTATCACTGGCATTAACTCATCCAAGATGAGGCATCTGATCTGATTTAAGCAACGTACGGAAAATACCCCCCTGGAGAAAACCGCACAACAACACGGGGAGAGCATGCAAACTCCACACACAAGGAGCTATGGCAGAGACTTGAATCCTGGTCCCAGAGGTGTGAGCTAACAGTGCTAATCACTGCACTACAATGCCCCCCTTGATATCAATAAACCTTTTATTGTGTGTTAAAATTATGGTAAAAACCAATAGTTTTCCTTCCTGATTGTAAACAACACAAAAGATTTGGTCATGATGTTGCACAAACCACAGCTAAAATCAAACCATTCAGCGTCTTATGGGGTAGTTGATGGAGATAAAGAATAGTTGGTACTTCATTTAATTTTAAAACACCGCCAAACAGCAGCATTAATGTGGGCTCATTACACATTAAAAAGAGAAACTTTATGCACTGATTATTTTATGCATTGTGTCATGACCTGCTCGTCCGATCCTCCTGTGTGCCACGCCCCCCTCATTTCCTCGTGTTAATTCCCGATTGTGATCACCTGTTGCCTGTTATTTTCTGCTTGTCTTGTGTATTTAGTCCGCATTCAAGTTTGTTTCCCCAGATCAGTCATTGATGTTTTGTTGCTGTGTGTGCCCCTGTCAGCGTGTTGTCCTAAATCAGGGGTGTCAAACTGCAGTCCTGGGGGGCCGGAGCCCTGTGTAGCTTAGTTCTTTCCCTGTTCCACCACAAATGATTCAGCTCAACAGCTATGTGGTAATTTGCACAAGAAGTTGAATCAGGTGTGTTAAATGAGGGGAAACCCAAAAATGTGCAGGGTTCCAGCCCTCCAGGACTGGAGTCTGACACCTGTGTCCTAAATAAACCCCATTTCTGCCCCTATTTACGGCTCTCTCGCCTGCTTCCCCGCTCACCCGCAAGCCGTTCTCAACACATTGATTACTATTTTTAAAAAGTGCCCCCAAAATTTTGTAAATGCCCCCATTTCCAGAAAGAGGGGCAAAAACAGCCCCCCAGATATTTTTCAAAATTCTTACACTGGTATTTTATATACAGCAATAATCAATAAAACATGTTGCTAAGGAGCTAAATATACATTACTAATCTCATAAAACAATTCTTATCAAAGTGTATAGATGGTTATAATACATAAAACATTGCATTCAAGATAAATATATGTTAATAATGTAACAAAACATGTTTTCTCATGGCAGCTCCATCTGATATGATAAATGTTTGCATGCTGAGTGTAAATACATGGCACATGTAACTAGAATGATTTTTCTTATTCATTGTGTATCAGGCAGTGTTTTGCAATATGTTTATTGAGCATGTTCATATTTCAGTAACAATGAAAATACAAATTATCAGTCAGCACAAATAGTGATGTAGTAGATATTGGCCCTATTTCATTAATATGCATTGTGACCCAATGTGTCACCAGCGTCACCAACTGTCTGCCTTGTTGATTAAACTGTCCAGTGGATGTGACACAGTGTAACTTAGTGTAAATAACTCTTTTGTAATAAAAAAACAAATGCTTTCATCCCATCACAAAGAATAGGTGATGAATATATTTAGCGTGCAACTCCTAATCCAACATTACTAAACCAGAACACTGTTTGAGCTTGTCCGTTAGCTCCTACCGGGCTAATGTACTTTCCTACTTTAATATACTTTCCTATCACCTTTGATTCGCTTACATGAGGCTTCTTCACTCAGGGTATCCCTGCTATTTTTTATACCACAATCTTAGGAAAAAAACAAGGCTGCAGACTTCTCAATTCCAGTAGCATCTAAAATTAGCAACAATGACTGTAGAATAGACACTTTTATTCTAGCTTACACCAGTCCATTATAGTCTATTTTTTCTTATAATACTGCTGGAGTGCTGTTTGTGCTGTCATACTCAGTATCACTGATGTCTCTCTTCCATCTTTGAATGCAACCTATGTCCAGAGCAAAACAGATTCTTGGTATGCTATGCTTTTTTCAGTATATAACACATTGTTTTCTTTCATGATGATAAATCATTATCTTTAAAAACTGTTGAAAAAAACTACATGACAACACATAAAAATCCATGGAAGAAATTATCTTCTTCCATAGATATAGCATGTCCACTGAAAGCATTGCTTAAATTGCAGTAAATGTTTAAAAAATACCTAACAGAAGGTTTAACTGATTTAAGTAATTTAAATTTTATTCAAATAATCGATACAAAGATGGCCATTTCATTCATGTTCTTAAAGCAGACAGTGGGTGGTAAATCAGTATATGGGTACTAGTTGTATAGATGGTGTCTCCCCTGCAGTTATAGACATACAGTTAGGTTACCTGCTATTTCTAAATTTCCCAATTTATGGGCCCTGTCCTGAATATTCCCCTGCTTTATGCCCTGTGTTGCCTCAGGAAGACCTCTAGTATTTCCACAATCCTGTACTGGATAAATGTTTATTTATTTATTTTTATGTATTATTTCAAGACAAACAAAAGAGACAACCAACAAGAAAGACAAAAAATCCCCAAATATACAAATATAAAAAAGAGCAATGTAGACCGATGATGGACATTAAGTTCATCTTGAAGAGGGCATAGTATTCATTAGCCAGTTTCTATATACAGCACTTGAATATGCACTCTTTTCCTAAACAAGCAATAAATAAAAAAACAAATTTAAATTAACAGGCAGTCAACTTGCTGAAAGGCTGTGCGCTACAAGAATGGGTTCCCAGGTATCATTAAATTATTGGGTCTGTTTTATTTTTAGATTAGTTCCATTGAGAGATAATCTATTAGAAGATTAGAAGAAGGACAGTGGAATGCTAATAATGCTTAATAATTTTCCACCAAGCCTCAAGAGTTGTTTAATCTTACAACAATTATGTTTTTTGATTGATCGAGATATGAATGGTAATCTTTAATGGACAATTCTTCACAAACTGATTGTTCAATTTCAAGCCAAGGATTTTGTTGCATGTCTGAATATATCAATTTCATAATATACTGTAGCCAATCAGCTAGGAAGCAATGGAAAAGTTTGGGATGTTTAAGCCACCAAACAGCTAACTTTCCTGAAATATTAAAAGTTTATTTCTTGGTTGTTTATTTTTCCAGTAAATTTTTCTAATTATTGAGTTCAGAGTAGAAAACCAATGTGATGTTGGAAAAATGGGAGTCACTGAAAAAAGATACTTAATTTTGGTAACATTGACATTTTCGCTGCAGCTATGCGGCCAGCAAGTGAGAGTGGCAAGGTATTCCAATGGTTTAAATCATTTTCAGTTTTCTTAAGAATTGGCATGAAGTTCAATTCAAACAATTGTGAAAGGTTGGAAGAAATATCAATGCCAGGATATCAAATGTTACCTGTAAGGATTTTAACTGAGAGATTGGGGGATCACAGCATTCCACTGGTTATGCTTAACTGGGAGAATAATGAATTTGGACCAATTGGCTGAATATTCTGAAATGATGGAAAATGTCTCAGTTAGACTGGAAATTGTTGGAAGTGATGTTAGAGGATTTTGTATATATAGTAATAGGTCATCTGCATATAGACTGATTTTGTAAGTTGTGTTTAGGGTGGCCATACCAGTGATAATAATAATCGACACTTTATTGATCCTCGTGGGGAAGTTGTCTTTACGCCTCCCTCAACTTGTTCTTTGTAGAGTAAGTTGTCCATGAAGGGCTGCCACCTGTAGTGGCACCCAGGGAGCTGGGGGTCAAGGGCCTTGCTCAAGGACTTGTAGATATGTGGAGGATGGGTTTGAACTAGTGCCCTTGTGATTGCAGACACACAGACTTAGCCCACAGAGCCACACGCTAATTTTGGTGTCTTGATGGATGGCAGCTACTAGGGGTTCAATAAACAGTGTAAATAGTAATGGTGAGAGTGAGCATGGAGAAGGGTGGGGAGATGAACGTTACTTAATGTAAAACCTGTTTGCATAACTTGGGAGATTAGATTGGGAGTGGCATTGTGGCACAGTGTTTAGCACTTATAGGCCAGGGTTCAGGTCTCTGGTATGACTCCATGTGTGTGGAATTTTTATTTTCTTCCCGTGTCATTGTGGGGTTTGCTCCAGATACTCCCCCCATAGTTCAAAAACCTGTCAAGGTCAGTTGGAGTTGCTAAATTGCCCAAAGGTGTGCTCGGTGTGTGAGTGGGTCCTGCAATGGGTTGGCACCCCATCCTGGGATGTTCTCTGCCTTGTTCCTGTTGTATCCAAAATAGGCTTTGGACAAGTGGTTACAGAAAAAAGATGAATTGATGGAGGTCAGATTGGGTTGTCTACAGCCTATATGTTCACCTAATGTCATGCAGACTTCTTCTTGCTATTCCAGTTTCTTTCCACCATCTAAAGATATGCAGTTAGTCTAAATGGCCATCCAGTGTGTGTAAGTGTATGTGTGTTTCTGTTCAGTGACGTCTTGGTTAGACTCTGGGGTAAGCAGATAAGAAGATGGATGGAATATGGCATTTTCTCAAATTCTTAAGGGATTTATGAAGTTACTCCCCTTTTTTATGGAGTCATTGATTAATTTTCCCCTGTACTAATTTTTCAAAAACATGAACCTGTCCATACAATATTGTCTGATTATTGAAAGCAATCAAAAATAATCTATTAACTTTCATCAAGGAACACATAGCAAACAAATATTATGTGTATATGTGTGGACGATCATGCTGGTTGTACTTATCCACCTGTACAGAAAATCAAGTGCTGAGGTGTAAACAGATATTAATGAAGGGAGTCATAATGTCCCCAGAGACATGTGAGGAGTTAGGATCAGAGCTGGTGATATTAAATGTCCCCATCTGGGGTATTTATACTCTTGTGCTGAATATTTCATACAGTTGTTACTGAGTGAGAGGGGTGGACTTAAAAATACGAAGAACTTTATATTCCTCATAACATACACGACTGAGACGGCCTCAGTTGAGCTCCCTAAGAAATAAACAAGTTCAAGCTACTGAACATTCCACACACAAATAAAACCCTTTATCCGGCCCCTGATAATTTTTACACTATCAGTGCTATCATTTACTATCACAATCCACATCTCATTATGTGATTTTCATTAAGATGTTGTAATTTTGAGGTTGTGAACATAATTATGTACTTTTGTTGAAATGTGGATTTTGCCTATAAATGTATACTTCTATTTTTTTGGGAAAAAAAAATCTTGCACCATTAGCATTGTCAACAATTTCTAAACAAAGACCATTCAATCAGTTATCTATGACATTCTGCCAGTTACTATATAAATATAGTTTACATGAAGTTGCTAATTCAAAATTAGACCTTAACAGACAAGTAACAATTATTTTTGTGTACACATATATAAAACCTACACCTCACTTTAAGTATTCAACATGTTGTTTTTAAATTGTTTCATAGGAAGTGCATATAAGCCATCCTAAAAATCAATCTTTTTTTATAATATGTAATATGTGTAGTATTCCACTATAGCTGTGTATAAAATAGTCATAGGTCATTCTGTAGCAGAAGAGATGCATAATAATGTATAACAGGAAAAGAAAGGGCAGAGTAAATAAGAAACCCACAGAGACAGACTCACCCTCAGTTTCTTCAGGCTTGAGAGTAGCTTCCTCTGTTTCAGTTTCCTTAGTTTCAGTTTCTTTAGATAACAGATTGCGAAAAAAACTGCAGATCTGACTCATGGTGTGATTAAAGTCACCACTTCTACTTAGCTTCTGCACAGGTTCCGCTGTTTTCAACGCATCTCCTCCTCATACACTCAAGGGGAGTATTTTAACACTGTAATAAGACACCACTAAAAACTTATTAAATGAAACAACTAGTAGCTGTCAAATACATCCAGAAACAGATATTTGATTAGGATATATGATACCTTATTTTTTCAGTGCAATGGAAATAGTATCTATTTTGCTCAGTATAAACTGGCAAGACTGGTATGGTTCTAAAACTGTGTTTATGTGCTAAAGTAGTTTGAGAAGGAAATTCTCAGCAATAAGTAATATAAACGCACAAAGAGCATACAGTAAAAACTGGCTAATACTAAGCGTGGATGAATGAAGGACTGAGTTTCCATTGAATTTCCATCAAATATATAAGCTGAGTAAATAAATGAAATTTTGAATAGTAATTTAGAGAGTGACTAATGTGTGTACATGAAGTAAAAATGAAACTACTTATGGTCAGTTATGTATAAAATTATAAAAGTATTCAACTTCTGTATAAAGACTGCCTCACCTCACTTTTTGTAAGACTATAAAAATCAGTCTAAAATGAATCTAAAACAAGTAACAGGTATTTGTCCAGCCAACTTCCAACCACTTATCCAGCACAAGGTTGCAAGAATTAATAAGCATTTAGGCAGAACGATGAGACTGAACCTCTCCTGGAGCCGACACCTTATCGTGGTGGAGAGGTTTGCGTGTTCCAATGATCCCAGGAGCTAAGTTGCCCAGGGCTTTATTCCCCTGGTAGGCAAACAGGTCCTGGGTGAGGAAACAGACGAAGTGCGGCTCAAAAGACTCCTTATGAAGAGAAACATAATGGATCCAAGATTTCCCTCACCCGGACACGGGTCACCGGGGCCCCCCCCTCAAGCCAGACCTTCGGGGTGGGGCTTGATGGCGAGCGCCTGTTTGATGATTGACTTGTCATCGGACCTGTGGCCATATGTATTGGACACTTGAGTGAAAAGAGGGGTGGAGCTGTCAACTGATCACCACCTCGTGGTGGGTTGGCTCCGCTGGTGGGGGAGAAAGCCGGTCAGGCCTGGCAGGCCCAAGCGAGGGTCTGCTGGGAACATCTGGTAGAATCCCCTGTCAGGAGGAGCTTCAACTCTCACCTCCGGCAGAGCTTCCCCCATGTACTGGGGGAGGCAGGGAACATTGAGTCCGAATAGGCCATGTTCCGCACCTCCATTGTGGAGGCGGCTGACCGGAGCTGTGGCCGTAAGGTGGTCGGTGCCTGTCGCGGCAGCAATCCCCGAACCCGGTGGTGGACACCAGCAGTGAGGGATGCCGCCAAGCTGAAGAAGGAGTCCTATCGGGCCTTTTTAGCCAGTGGGACTCCAGAGGCAGCTGACAAGTACCAGCAGGCCAAGCGGAATGCGGCTTCGGCGGTCACTGAGGCAAAAACTCGGGTGTGGGAGAAGTTTGGCGAGGCCATGGAGAACAACTTCCGGGCGGCTTTGAAGAGATTCTGGTCCACCATCCGGCGGTTCAGGGCGGGAAAGAAGTGCAGCATCAACACTGTTTATGGTGGGGATGGGGCGCTGCTGACCTAGGGTGACCACCTAATCCATGTCAGGAGGGACACTATGAGCTACAACAGGATTTGTAAACTACCATTTCATACATTTCAATTAAAAGGACCAGGATTTCACTTAAGCACATATGCTGATTGGTCAGTCTCCTACAATCATGCATATGTGTCAGTAATGTTAATGCGAAACAGCTGGATGAGTCTTTCAATCTAGGAACTAACCAAATATTTTAGCAGAGCACAGAACCCTTTCAACTTTAAAGTAGTTTGTAAAAGCTGAAGTAGCTCATAGTGTCCCTCCTGACATGGATTAGGTGGTAACCCTATGCTGACCTCAACTCGGGACGTTTTGGGTCGGTGGAGGGAGTACTTCGAAGACCTCCTCAATCCCACCGAGAGTCTGGGGACTTGGGGGTGGACTCCCCTATGTCTGGGGCAGAGGTGGCTTAGGCAGTTAAAAAGCTCCTCGGTGGCCGGGCCCCGGGGGTGGATGAAATCCGCCCGGAGTTCCTCAAGGCTCTGGATCCTGGGGGGCTGTCCTGGTTGACACGCATCTGCAGCATCGCGTGGACATCGGAGGCAGTCCCTCTGGACTGGCAGACCGGGGTGGTGGACCCCCTCTTTAAGAAGGGGGACTGGAGGGTGTGCTCCAACTATAGGGGGATCACACTCCTCAGCCTCCCTGGTAAGGTCTATTCGGAGGTCCTGGAGAAGAGGGTGCGTCGGATTGTCGAATCTCGGATTCAGGGGGAGCAGTGCGGTTTCCGCCCTGGCCGTGGAACAGTGGACCAGCTCTATACTCTCAGCAGGGTCCTGGAGGGTGTGTGGGAGTTTGCCCAACCAGTCTACATGTGCTTTGTGGACTTGGAGAAGGCATTCGACCGCGTCCTGTGGGGAGTGCTCTGGGAGTATGGGGTGCCGGGCTTCCTTATAAGGGCTGTTCGTTCCCTGTACGACCAGTGTCAGAGCTTGGTCTGCATTGTCAGCAGTAAGTTTCCAGTGAGGGTTGGACTCCGCCAGGGCTGCCCTTTGTCACTGATTCTGTTCATAACTTTTACGGACATAATTTCTAGGCGCAGCCAGGGCGTTGAGGGTGTCCAGTTTGGTGACCTCAGGATTAGGTCTCTGCTTTTTGCAGATGATGTGATTCTATTAGCTTCATCAGACTGGGACCTTCAGCTCTCACTGGAGCAGTTCACAGCCGAGTGTGAAGCGGCTGGGATGAGAATCAGCACCTCCAAATCCGAGACTATGGTCCTCAGCTGGAAAAGGGTGGAATGCTCTATCCGGGTCGAGGAGGGGGAGTGGAGGAGTTTAAGTATCTCGGGGTCTTGTTCACAGGTGAGGGAAGGATGGAACGGGAGATCGACAGGCAGATCGCTGTGGCGTCAGCAGTGATGCGGGCACTGCATTGGTCTGTCATGGTGAAGAAGGAGCTGAGCCAAAAGGCAAAGCTCTCGATTTACCAGTCGATCTATGTTCCTACCCTCACCTATGGTCACGAGCTGTGGGTAGTGACCAAAAGAACGAGATCGCGAGTGCAAGCTTCCTCCGCAGGGTGGCTGGGCTCTCCCTTAGATATAGGGTAAGAAGCTCGGTCATTCGGGAGAGATTCAGAGTAGAGCCGCTGCTCCTCCACATCGAGAGGAGCCAGATGAGCTGGCTCAGTCATCTGCTCAGGATGCTTCCTGGACGCCTACCTGGTGAGGTGCTCCGGGCATGTCCCACCGGGAGGAGGCCCCGGGGAAGACCCACGACACGCTGGAGAAACTATGTCTCTCGGCCGGCCTGGGAACGCCTCGAGATTCCCCCGGAGGAGCTGGATGAAGTGGCTGGAGAGAGGGAAGTCTGGGTTTCCCTGCTTAGACTGCTGCCCCTGCGACCCGACCCGGACAAGCGGTAGAGGATGGATGGATGGAGACTGAATTGGATGTATATTTAATCATTAGAAGTTAAATTGAAACAAATGCCCAATGATATAGTCACACATAATGCTTGTTTGTGACATTCAGTAAGAAAGATATTTTAAAAACAGAAGTGTTCTATATTACTTCAAACCATAAATATGCAGTTTGTTTTCATTTTATCTTGTGTTTTATCTTAACTCACTCCCCACAGTGAATGAGAACCCACATGCAGGCAGACTTCCATTACAGAAAGAAAAAAGAAATAGTTTTTCTGAGAATAGGCAGATGCACAGCCAAGGGATCCTAAGGTGGGGAGTCATGAGTAACAGGCCTGTACACCAAACCTGACAACCACAACAATGCAACAAAGCAAAAGCACAATCCTACAAAAGGTTTATCTACAAAAACAGAGTGAGACAAAACATTAATGTATAGGGAGTCTGTGACCTCTATCTTATCATTCCTTAAAAAGAAACAAAAAACTACATTCTGATTTGCAGGGACCTCATACTCAGTACGTTTACATGTACAGCTAAGTCAAGCTATGGTTTTAGCCCGACTATGCAATTTAATCGGACGAATGTCCTTGTCTCAGTATACATGCATGAAGGGGAATCGATTTATTGACCAAGGTAGGTCCAACTCCGCTACAATATGTGCCGATATGACTCCTTTCAGCTTATTAATATTTGGCTTTTTCCGGGTTGACCTATTACATCAGACGTAAAAACTAATAAAATAAATAATTAATAATCGATGCGTGGACAAACGAAGTGACACAAGCTTTAATTGCGATCTAGTCAGAAGAACAAATACAAGAAGATTAGGATAGCATAACAAGAATTAAAGTTTTATATAATATACTATGGTAGCACAGTATGAGAAATTTTTCAAATATTGCAATGTGATTTTGTAATAATAAATATTGCAGTATTTATGAAACAAAAAAAGGAGTTCAACATAAATTTCTCACATACCCATTTAGGAGTGATTTAAACAGCAAGGATGTAAATGATTATGATTGTCTCGGAGAATGCATGAAGCACTCAAGCAAAAGCAGCAGAGATAAACTGATTTTTTAACATATACTAGATAATATTGAGGAAGGAATAATCATTAAAATTACACAACTTGCTAAGTTTTCTTTCCTATGATGGAGTAAAAATGTTTTAGCGAGACTTAAACTCCCTGCGCCATACCAAATTGAAGGTAAGAAAAAACCTGATCTTAATGTAGCTAACTAGCAATGTAAGAATTGGATGTGCATAACATGTGATATTGGTATTGATATGACACGTTGTCCAGTCCTACTACAGCCATTTCTCGAATTCAATACAAAATACCCAGCCTATACGGTTTCTGGTGCAATGAAAAAGCACCCTTTAGTGGACCGGTGAACTGGACAGCTTTCCAGTACTGTATGTTTCATAAGTGCTGTATCTTGTTTGTTTTTTCTTTTTACAAACAAAATGCACACTGTTCCTTGTGGCTATGGTGTTATCGGAAAGCAGACGACACCAGCGTATGGTGCTGGAGTGCGCTAACAGTTCCACCTCTGCTATACTCCATGCTTCTTCTGTGTACCGGCCTCTTCTGTTACTTTTGAGGCAAAGCCTGAGGAGTGGGGGGGGAGAGAACTGTGGAGCATGTGCAGAAAACCTAAGTCAGTTTGAGTCTGACTGAACGTATACACGTAGGAGTAAATTGACTCCCATACTCCGAGGAACCCTCCAATATCCTTGTGAGGGTGAAAAGCTGGTCCAGTGTTACGCACTGGCAGCAAACTGGGGGTCTATAAGCAGACCAACCCCTGCCTAGTGCCCCTCCCCATGGGCAATTGGAATAGAGTTGTCTAGAGTTCAGCCCCTCTCCAGCAGTTTGGTCCAAGAGTCGAGTGCGTTGAGGTAAGCCCAACTATATCTAGTCAGTATCTCTCTACCTCCCACCCCAGCTCAGGCTCCTTTCCTACTAGAGAGGTTACGCTCCATGTGCTGAGAGCCAATTTTGGTTGCCATCGATTGGTCCGTCAAGGCCCCTGCCTTCGACTGCCACCACTGCACCCAATCACCATGGTTCTCTCTGCAGGTGGTGCGCCCACAGCGGAGTGAACCCATGTTACCCCTTTGGGCTTTGCCTGGCTGGGCTCATCTTCTAGCTCCTGCCCCAGGCCTGGCTCCAGGGCAAGGGCCCAGTCCCCCCAATCCGGGCAGGGTAACATACACCTTCTTTTTATTTAGAGTTAATATGAACCACACTTGGCCATAGTCTGGCCACTCACCTAGAACCAGTTTGCCTTGGGAGACCCTACCAGGGGCAAACGCCATGACAACATAACTCCTAGCATCATAGAGGCATGCAAACATCTCATGAAATGTATTTATTTAAAGAGTTATAGATCCTTTGTATTTAATTGTAATCAGTGTATTTTAGAAAAAGTGTTTTCGTGAAAAATACAGAAACATTTATTAAATTATTTTTAAAAGTTCTATATTAAATACAAATATTAGTAAACAATTTTACATCATATTACTTTCTAGAGTAAAATAAACAATTGCAAAAGTAGAAACCTCGTATTGTAATGTAATGTAATATACGGTTCTATTTTATAACAATATGTTATAAACTTGCAAAAAACTTATTATTACAACATTCAGTTTTTTAACTAAAATTTGAAAAATATTCCTTGGGAAAAAAAAAATCTGTACTTTGCAAAATAATTAATCTTAAATATAAAATCAGACAAATTCTCAAATATCTGACCAAAGCAGTGAACAGAAAAATATATACAGTATTCTATTTCCTGTTCTCTTTGTTCAAGCCAGTGCCATCTTGACCTACATCTGGTTAAAAAGTCTGGTTTATAATATTAGCACAAAAGGTAATATAGCAATTTTCATACACTTGATATTGTTGCCTAGTGATGATGGAATAATGCATACTACAGAATACTGTTCTATGACTAACAACATGTAAAGTTTTCCATAGAAATACAGAACTAAAACAATTTTTGACACCAAGTGAAAAAATAAGTAATTGACAAGATTGTTTGCAAGGTTGTTGGCATTATTTAGGATTCTAGAGGAAAAACTAGAACTATTACCCAAAATAATAAAATAAACAAAGGCAACCCTACTCAGAAAAAAAATGTGGTTATTGGTTTTCTATTCAAAATGTTCTTCTTTATCTTGTATGCTTTGTATTGTTTGTAAGTTCTATGAATCAATACAAATTAAAATTATTCACTAAACATTTGCATGGAAAAGCATAGCTCAAAATATTATAATCTCAGAATAATATAACAATTTATCAGGAATTCCCTTTTACATCAGTCAGAGAGTATTTTCCACATCCTCCTTATGATAACATTGCATACCCTTAACTATCATCATTACTGCTTCTTCTGACAGCCCATCTCTTACATCCCCATATACCACTTAAAACCATATTCCTCAATATATCTAGTTCCATACATTCTTAAATTGCTGATTCCACATATCCTTCTTACATTAACTTCACTCAGTCCAGTTAACAGACTCGCAGTGGGTATTTGTGTGAATATTCTGTTTGTGACAATTAGGTAGACCTATTAGCCATTGAAGCATTACACACTTATTATAGCACTAACTATGTCAGTACATACATCAACTCTACTCCAGGCACCCACATAAGTGTTAATTACTGTAAGCTTTGTGTGAGCACATTATTAGTTCTGTATAAGTATATTAACAGATATATACATTAGCACATTACTCTGCATTTCTAGTACAATAGTACGCTTGCAGACCTTTGTTAGTTCAGATGTTACTTTATACTTAAAGTGACATAATACTCAAAATAAACAGCATGCATGCACGTATGTCCCATACACTAAATGTTTCTTAGCATTCGAATGCAGTGGGGTGGGTATAACACAGCACAACATGCCCTGCATGTTGATGCAGCCTTTTTAAAACCAGCATAACGTTAAGAGTAACGTATGCGAGAAATTACGTAGACTACCATCATGGTCTACAACCATGTATAAATACATTAAACAGTTACTATTTTAGATTTTATTTATGCTCAGCAGCCATACGTATTCGTTTTTAAAATCCCAACGTTATAATGATATTTAAAAAAAAATGGGTTTAATGTGTGGTATAGAATATTATTTCATTTAACAGTGCAGACTACAAACATAACACGCACATCTGCCTATGCCCCAAGGCAGGAAAAGACGCCCTACAGTCGCGAATGTGTTATTTTTCCACATCAAGAATTTATTTGTTTTTTGTTGACAATGAAGTCATGTCCGATCGGAAGTATATGCGGCATCCAGTGCTATTCACATAAATTGTGAAACTCCATGCCTTTAAAAATACTTTAAGCTTCATGCCTGCAGCGAAGTAGCCGTCCTGCGTACGATCTCCCAGTACCGCAGTATACTCACATAAGCGCGTCATTGAGCATCCCGCAGCACCAGACACGCGCGTCCACGCTACGGGCAAACCACACCTGTATTTCGAAAACACATAAAGTTGCTTACCCACACTTTTGTTCTCCATCCCAGTCGCGATGGTATTTGGTTAGGTCACGTTAAGACGATGTGGTTGAAAAAAACGTGTCTGGCTGTTTGAGATGTGGATCTTCTCTTCAGACAGCGATGCCGACGCAGTGCCTATCTGAAATCAATAAGTGGCTCATGAGAACAGCTGCATACACAGCGAATTTTGTATCTTCTTCTAGTTGGCCGTTTTTACATTAGGAGTATGGCTGTAAAGGAGAAATTCGTTACTCAATTTGACGAGGCAGCTGAAGCGCGTTACCTGCGTCCACGCGCCTAGATATGTAGCTGTCCCCGTGCTGCGGTGCAGCAGCTCCACTCCTATCAACTAGAGGAGTGACGTCACGACTGAGAGAATAGTTTTAAGGTGACATCTATAAGTCATGGATTCAATAATGTGGCTTTCATGTCTAATTATATATTGTGTAACAAATATAATTGCATAACATGTATACACACACATACATACATATAGGTCTCTGTGTGTGTACCCCACAATGTGATAAATACCTGTTATTTAGAAGTTCTGGGGACCATTTTTCAGGTCCCCACAGAAATCTGTGAATGTATATCAAAACATTGAAAATGCCAAAAGTCTCAAATTTTGTTTGGATACTTATAGTAAAGGTTAGGGCTGGGTAGAGGTTAAGGTTGTCATTGCAGGGATTAGGGTTTTGCCCTTAGAAATGAATGGAAGGTCCCCACAAAGATATGAGTACAGGTCTGTTCTCTCTCTCTGTCTGTGTGTGTGTGTGTGTGTGTGTGTGTGTGTGTGGGTGCGTGTTAGTGAGCCTCTGTGTGCGTGTGTGTGTCTGTATGTGATTCTAGGGACATTGGGGGACCTCCAACAGTCTTCCACTGACTTGGTAAAATTTATGACCTTCATTTTACCATAAAGTCTAAATTAATACACATTTTACTAAACACAATTCCTTTATTTTCAGTTTTGTTAAAAGCAGAATACACAAATAAAGCAGATTTATAATTGTAATATACTATGTAATCGGCCCAGCTCGTGGGCCCCTTGCCTGTCCTGTCCCTACACCTCTGTGTGTGTGGAGGTGATATATTGTATACATTACATTGTGGGGACCAAATGCTGGTGCAGTTTTGCTGTACTTGTAAAACCTGTCAGACTGCAGAAAAACCAAATCAGGTAGTCCCTCTTTCTCCGCTCTATCCCATCCCAGCACTTGACAAACCTTTTCAGTATGTGATTGTGGACTGTGTAGGTCTATTACCAAAGACAAAAACTGGTAATCAGCTCCTTTTAATAATAATATGTACTGCAACATGCTATCCAAAGGCAATCCCTTGCAAAGGAATCACTGCTCCTCTGATTATTAAGACTTTAACAAAGTTTTTTACCACCTTCGGCCTTCTCAGAGTAGTTCAGACAGACCTAATTTTCCATCCAACCTTTTCAAACAGATTTTGCAAACTCTAGGGTTTAACCATGTTGTCTTTAGTGCCTATCATCCTGAGTCCCAAGGAGCTCTGGAAAAACAGGATCAGACTCTTAAATCTATGCTGCGAAAGTACTGTTTGGAAACTAGTAAAGATTGGGATAAAAGAGTGCCATTGGTGGTATTTGCCATACGGGAAGCTAAAATGGATCACTGGGTCCTTTAAAGTTGCTTAAAGAACAGTATATGTCACTTGTCAGAACTATTGCCTTGGACTATGTTTCATAGTTTTGTGAGCACCTGCACCAAACTTTTTCAGTATCATTGAATCTGCCCAGATCATAATGAAGCAGCAGTATGATAAGAAAGTCCCTCAATTCTTCAAACCAGGTGATGAAGTTTTCCTAAGCAGTGGCCCCCCACACTAGTCTGTGTAACCCAAAATAGTCATTAGTCTGGAGTAGTAACTGCCAGTATATCTTTGAATGTGCCAAAGCTCTTCTGTCCAGTTCACCTATACTTGCTGCTCCGCATTTTTCCAAGTCCTTTAAGGTGGAGATGGATGCTAGTGATGCAGGGGGCAGGGCTGTCCTTCACCAAGATGATGCCAAGGGATTGAGCCAGCCAGTATGCTACTTTTCCCATAAGTTTAACAAGCATCACATGAGATATTCAACAATTGAGAAGGAAACCTTGTCCATGCTTCTTGCCCTTCAGCAGTTCAAAGTCTATGTGGGATCAGCTCCACACCCTGTGGAGGTTTATACTGATCACAACCCCTTTGCGTTACTGTCACGCATGTAGAAAAAAAACCCGATGCTGATGAGGTGGGCATTAGTCTATCAAAATTATAATTTTCTAATTAAGCACAAACATGATACGACAATGTGGTGGCAGATGCTCTCTGTAGGGCATAACTGTTTAGCATGTGCTAAAGTTAATAAATATATGTTTGTTCTTATGGGGGGGGGGGTATTACATTCCCCTAAAAAAATGTAAAGACTCTTTTGTGCTGCTTTCAAGTCCTGGTCTCTGGGTTCCTTCTTGTTCCTTATTAGCTTTTTGTGTTCCTGTCCTTTGTGTCCCTGTCCTTTGTGTCACTGGCTGAGGTCTGAGCCTCTGCAACCAATGAGTGCCCTCCAGGTGCTATATAAACAGTTTGAAGCTGCACTTCAGGGCCTTTGGCCATTCTGGGTTTTATCAAAGTCCCATGTGTTTCAGAGAACTCTCTGTCAGGCTATGCCTTATGGTATGCTACTGGTTAGGCCAGGTTTTATTCGTTTCCTGCAGCTGGTTGTCACTCCTGAACTGATTCACCCTTTGTTTAATTGTTTTTCTGTTACCTCTGCCAGAGAAAGCTTGTATGGGAGAGCTGCCATTTTAGTTTGACTAACACCTCTTTTCCTCAGTTTTTCCTTGAGTGCTAGAGAGTTGAGTTGTAGGTGTGTACCATTTCTTTTGTAAGCTAGTCAGTTGATGGTCATTTTCGTTCCAGCTTAGGGCTGTTTTGTTTGTTGTGTTGGCCTTGGCTCTACCTGGGGTCAACTTGTGCTTTCTTTGAAACACCCTGGCAATAATAAACATTTTCAGCTGACCCAGATGGTCTCCTCATGTTTCTCCATCTAGTGCAATGTTGCTCCCCTTACCTCTAAGCCAGCTTGGGGATATAACACCCCACCTTGTGATTAAAGCTTGTCATTATGATGATGTGGGGGCCACTTTTTTGTCATCACACGGGGAAACTCAGTTTTATGAGAATCTGTACTGCAATCAAAAAACTAAAAATGATAGAAGTATTTTGCTTGGTTACTTATGGTTGAGGGTATGGCTGGGTAGGGGTTGTCATTGATGCAATGCTGCTATTTTGATTGTACCACTTAATCTTCACTCTACAGTACCGGTAGACTTTCTTTTAACATACAGACGCTCCTCTACTTACAAACTTTCAACTTACGAACTTTCAGACATAAGAACAAAGAGGACTGTAAGTCCAAATTGTATTTGTTAGGCTCTCGATTCCTGTCCGCAACATAATTTTTTTTTCTGCACGCCAGTTCCGCCTAGTATGACTTCTGGCCGCTGCTCCCGCCTCAGCAGCAGCATAACGTGCGTACTCCCAGCATCCTATTTCTTTGTACTTGCGTATACGCTTAAAATGATCGATGTTGAATAACGACTTATGAACATTTCAAGTTATGAACGGCCATTCGGAACGTAACTCGTTTGTAAGTGTCTATTTTATTTTATTTATTTTCAGATGCAGCCACCTGGAATTCTTCTTCAACAGACTTGAAGGAGTTTCCACAAGTTCTGGGCACAAGTTGGATACCTTGCCCTTGTTGGCTACCTTGATCAACTCCACAGCATCCAGAGCCTTAAGGAACTCCGGGCGGATCTCATCCACCCCTGCGGCCCGGCCACTGAGGAGCTTTTTAACCACCTCAGCGACCTCCGCCCCAGACATAGGGGAGTCCACACCCAAGTCCCCATACTCCACATTGGAAGGCGTGTTGGTGGGATTGAGGAGGTCTTCGAAGTACTCCCTCCACTGATCCAAAACGTCCCGAGTTGAGGTCAGCAGCACCTCATCCCCACCATAAACAGTGCTGATGTTGCATTGCTTTCCTTGTTCACAAAATAATACAATACTTACAAAACCTCAATGGGTGTGTAGGGTCATTATATTGTTGTTGTTAATGTTGGTGTATTCAGACATTTGACTGGTACTGTACTTCACCACATATTCAATGTACAACATACAGTGGGTACGGAAAGTATTCAGACCCCCTTCAATTTTTCACTCTTTGTTATATTGCAGCCATTTGCCAAAATCATTTGAAATTATTTTTTTCCCTCATTAATGTACACACAGCACCCCATATTGACAGACAAAAAAAGATTTTTTGAAATTGTTGCAGATTTATTAAA
>JAOYFF010000038.1:18878367-18889259 GCA_025773925.1 Cryptomyrus ogoouensis
CCCTCAGCAGTGACGGCTGTATTGTGTTGAAAGCACTGGAGAAGTCAAAGAACATGATTCTCACAGTGCCCCCAGTGTTCTCCAGGTGAGAAAGGAACCGATGGAGCAGGAAGATGATATTATTTTGAGATGGAGCTTATATGAGAGAAATAACCACGTGATATCTTGGTTGATATTGGAACAGTCCGACAACGGTTTCGAGGTATTTTTTATTATGTTTATCGTGACATATCTAATGTCTAATATATATATATATATATATATATACACAGTATATATATAAATACTGTCAAACGATTAAAATTTTTAATCAGATTAATCACAGGGTAACCACTCAATCCTGTTATAGCAAACTCTTAGTCATTTACAGATAACAACTGGAAAAACCACTTAGTTATTGAAACTATATATAGTTATTATATATTAATCCAATTTCAAGTCACTTATCCAGTACAGGGTCATAGTGGGGGCTTGCAGCCTATCCCATAAGGTACTAGGCTGGGGAACACCCTTTTTGTGATGCCAGTCCAATCCAGAGTACATGCACACACGTGAAATTTTGAACCGGCAAATTGCAGCTTGAAAATATCTCAGATAAACCACTTGTTTAAAAGTGAATTTAAATGGACAGTTATGTTATATTCATAAAATAATGTGTGGTCATACCCAAGCAATTAAATTAAATATAAACATTTATTAGTTTCTTTAAAATGTATACACAGTAGCTTAGCATATTTATTTAGAAAATCCTAAAGTGGTCAGCTTTAGATTTCAATTAAATCTATATTGCTTCAATCCAGAAACTTGCCCAGAAGCAGCTTGGGGAAATTGTGTCCCTAAATTGCCTATATTGGGAGGTTTTGCATTTGAGTCTGTGTCCTGTGATGGACTGGTATCTCCTGCCTTGTGCTCTGTGCTTCTTGGCATAAGCCATGCACTAGATAAGCGGTTAAGGGAAGAGGAAGCATGAACTGAAATTGTATGTTGGGAAACATTTCTGGTGTGAAATGTATTTTATATACTCGGTAACAAAAAAAGTTAAGCACCCAAATGAAGCTCTGGAAATGAAATTAATCTGCACGTGGTGAAAGGTCCTGTGACCGTATTGCAATGTTTATAATATCAGATCAGACAGACAACAGATTTGGCAGTAAGGGCACACTGCTGGTCCCATGTCAGTAGGTTGGGGTACCCCCCAGGCCTGAATACATGGTGGCGATATGGTGCGGAAGGGAGTTGTGCAGCTGTTGCATCGTCTTCTGTGGCAAGTGAGCCACAGCTGTTGTAACTGGCCCTCAAGATCCTGCAGACTGGCAATGGGTCTGAGTTGACATCCGAGCTGATCCCACACATTTCATTGGGGAAAAAATCAGGGGTCCTGGCTGGCCATGGGAGGACCTCAACATGATGCAAGCAGTCCATCGACACACATGCTGTGTGTGGACAACATTGAGAGACTGTACCAGGGTGCTGTCTCAGGACGGGTAAGACATGAGGACGCAAGATGTCACTGACGTAGCGCTGTGCCATCAGGGTCACTCGAATCACTGCCACATATTCCCTGAAGTCATATCCCATGGCTCCTCACACCATGATGCAAGGAATAACATTGGTGTGTCTCTCTACAACATTTGGCAGGATTGGTCCTCTCCCCTCAGCACTGCAATATGCACACACAATGGTCATCGTGGTAACGCAGAACTGAGACTGATCACTGAACATGTTACGACACCAGTCCAAACGCAGCCATCTCTGCGCTGGTGTTAACAGCAGCCTACACATGGGACGGTGAATCCAGAGTTCGGCTGATGCCAGTCGCGGGATGACATGGGGTGTTGTAGAGAGTCCAATACCTAGGTCTGGATGGCAGGCTTGGTGCATAATACAACGATCCTTCCTTCATGTGGGCTGTCTTGGCCAACTGGAACCTTCACGATGTGTGGATACCCTCACATGCCCATTGGTTCCAACATCGGGTGACTGCGACATCTGCATGCCCCATAAAATGCAGGTAATGCTGTCTAATGCATCTACGAGGCATCCTCAGTGCCTGGTGACTAGATGTGCCAGCTCCATGCAAATCAAATCATTTACATACCCATAGCTGGTCTGTACGTGTGCCAAATTATATATCTAAATTGGACCATTACTTCTGGGTGCTTAACTTTTTTTGTACTGAGTATATTTACTGTTACATTTTTTTAAAGTATGTATATTAGCTGCCAAGACTTTTTTCTACAATTTCTTTAAACTGAATATGAAAAATATCACAAATCGCCAAAGCATTAGGAACCATGTTAAATAAAGAACTTTGTTTGCTAAAAATTAAAAACTGTACTTGTCAATATTTCCATGGTGATAAGGCCTCAGTATTGCACATCAGTGTTCCTCTAAATTTTCCATAGCCTTTTCAAATTTGGTATTTATCTGTTACCACATACAAAGATAGAGATTAATGCATAAAACTACACAATGTTAGAAGTGCTTCATCAGGGTTGACCCAGGGGAATGATCACTTGAGTATGAAACATTTAAATATGAAATAGGGACCAGGTCTGATTTCAAGATTCTGTATATTATTTTCAACCATTGTTGATATTTCTCTTGATTAATCTTGGTATCTGTGTACAGTGAAAGTTTGTGACACCTGGCAAAGGTTAATTATTTAGAGAGTTGTATATATCATAAAATTTGGTGTAAGATCTTTACATTATTGGCAGACATTTATTATATTTCTATATATTTAGAGTTGTCTCGGAATATTGGCCCAGCTGCCATACTGTCATGTCTACTGTTACATCTCTCAGGTCTGAGGCCTGGGATGACTGGGTCCCTCTCAAATAGTTCAGTTATCAGCCGACTGCTAGTGAATGCAGATTCCTTCAGCTGTGACCCAGAAAACTTGTAAGTAGTCAAATCCTCTTTTTTCCTCGCTTTTCCAACTCATTCTATTACCAGCCCTGCATTTGGGATTGGAATATTGAAGCTGCTTTGTGTAACTGGTATATGCATTGTTTCAGCCAATGCTACACAGAGAAATGTGTGATGAACAATTACTTTGGAATCGGACTAGATGCAAAAATTTCTCTAGATTTCAACAATAAGCGGGATGAACATCCAGAGAAATGCAGGTAAATTCTCATACGCTACATTATATGTACACGATCTCCATGATAATATTAACTTCCTAGAAAGTACGCTGTTACTGTCTACACATTATCACATGACAATATCATCACATGCTATGTAGTCACACACCATCCATATCTTTGAGTTGTCTCAATTGTTTAGGAGCCGGACAAAGAACATGATGTGGTACGGAGTCCTGGGCACCAAGGAGCTCCTGCATCGTACATACAAGAATCTGGAGCAGAAGGTGCTGTTAGAGGTAAGTTGAGTGTGCAGTTATCCTGTGCTTATTGATGTGAGAAGTTCATTTATACCAGGGCACTGTTGAATTCTCCAGTTGTAATTGTGTTAAATAATTTTCTAATTCTACACATAATGCCAACCCGGCAAATCACACAGTAACTCAGTTACTAATAAAAGCAAACAAATAGCTACAAATCACTTAGACATTGCTGTTTTAGGCTGGAGACTGAGATCTCTGGTAAGTGATTGCCATATTTTCGTGTATATAGCTTGCACACAAACATATTCCCTACCCATAGACCGGAAAAATCCAAATTTTTTTAAGCAACTACAGCATTATTTTTAAGCTTCTTACTAAAGGTTGAGCACTCAGTTGAATATGGCCTGCATTTTTAAATAATTATCTATATCATTTTACTTATTTTACACATTTACGCTAATTTAACACATTCATATATGTACCAGAAATTGAAAAAACACTACGGCATATAAAAGATGTTAAACTGACCGTAGAGAAGTTAATTTAGCTGATGTAGTTATAACTTTGCCATCGAAACTGAAGCATTTACTGCTTAATATTTCACTAGCTCAGATGACAATACAGACTTTGAAGGCTTTGCTTCTGAGAATAAACAAGGCAATGTTTGAAACATACATCGATCAGCCATAAAATGAAAACCATCTACAGCTGAAGGAAATAACATTGATTTGATCTGAGTGACTTTGACAACATGTAGATTGTGATGGCTAGATGACTGGAACAGAGCATCTCCAAAATGGTAGGTCTTGTGGGGTGTTACCAATATGCAGTGGTCAGTACCTACCAAAAGTGGTCCAAGGAAAGCCAACCGGTGAACTGGCAGTGGAGTCATGGGCACCCACGGCTCATTGATGTGCATGGGGAGTAAAGGCGAGCCTGTCTGGTCCAATCCACAAAGGAGAGATACTCTAGCACAAATCGCTAAGAAGTTAATGCAGGCTACAATAGAAAGGCATCAGAACACATTGCAGCTTGTAGCCACAGACCAGTCATAGTGGCCATGCTGACCCCATCTACCACCAAAAATGCCTACAATGGAGAGATGGGGGGACTTCCGGCACTGTGGAGCAACTGCTGATCTAAGAGCTCCCTCGTGCCAACTTTAAATCTCAGTTAAAACTCGAGTAAACTACGCTGAGTAACCTAAGAAACTCACTCTGAGTGGAGGAACAACTAGGGTGATGACTAGAAAACAGCTGAATAATTCAGGTAAAGGAACAAACCGTGAAGACAAAAAGATGCTAACACCAGAAGCTAATGAAGAAATGGCGTCCCAGACTAACCTAGCTAGCATTAGCAGTCAGATTCAAGCAATGCAGTCTGTGTTGAAAGCTGACCTAAGATCAGTCAAGGAAGAAATTACATCCAGAATGAGAGATGAACTGACTGAGCTTAAGTAGGACATCGACTGCAAATTTGTAAAAATAACTGCAGAAATGGGAGAACAAAAGGAGAAAGTGGATGCGGCTCTAACACGAATAAGGGAGATGGAACAGTGGAACTCTGACGCTAACTGTATGCTGCAGAATTTACTGAAAGAATGTGGGGAGTTATTGGAAAAGCTGGATGACTTGGAGGCTAGATCCAGGAGAAATAACCTGCGGATTTATGGTGTGAAGGAAGACGCGGAGTCATGGGACAGCACGGTGGCAAAGTTGATGGAGGAGTGGCTCCGGAAGGAGTTTAAGATAGACTCTGACCTGCAGATTCAGCATGCTCACAGAGCTCTGGCACCAAAACCGAAAACAGGTCAGCCACTGCGTTCTATCTTCATTAACTTCCAGCAGTACACCATGAAAGAGCTGATATTGAAAAAGGCATGGGAGAAGAAAACAGTGATGTTTGGAACAGACAGAATTAATTTCGACCACGACTACACGGCAAAGACACTAAAGAAGCGGAAAGCTTATACAACTATCAAGAAAATACTGAAAGAAGAGAAGATTCGGTTGCAAACTCTTCTTCACAGGCTACAAGTGTACTGGGAAAACGGAGTGAAGACCTACGGCAGCACGCGGGAGGCGGTCAGCGACATGAGGAAGCGGGGATACAGTACAAGGCGGAGAACATCCAGGGAGACGCTAAGGAGCTCCCCACCACCGAAAGAGCAAGAGGGGCCAGCGCGGTGACGTGGAATCAGGTCGGGTGTGTCCGATCACAGGGGTTGGGAGAGAGAGCCAGAAACAGACTTCAAGAATTCCAGCACAAAGGAGGCTGAAAGGACCGCAGACTTGGGTGAGAGAAAAAAATGACCTACATCAGGGGAAATATGGAAGAAAAAAAACAGGTGGTCATGGGGAGGGGAAAAAAAAACCTGACCTGAATATCATGTGAGAATGGTATTGATAGTAAATTGATATGCTGCCACAAGAGGGACAAAAGGGGGTATTGTGGGGTAGCTAGTGTGAGTGGAGGAATTTGTGTAATGTCAAAACTCACAACTACTTGGGGGCCCTTCCCTTCAGGAAGGTTTACCTCTAAAAGACTGAGGAGAGCGTTAATGTTTGTTGACATCTCCTACTGGAAGTTACCTAGGTTTGTTATTGTTATGCATTTTGAGTTTGTTTCTATTAAGCCATTGGCTGTGGAATGTGTTATTGTTGGCCTGCAGGAGAATTATAGAACGAACACTCATAACTATAAATTGACAGTAATCAACAGGGAATAAAGGTTATGTCTTTAAATGTTAACGGTCTTGGTCACCCAGTCAAGAGCAAAAATAATGACCGATTAAAAAAGAGAAGATTCAAATTAGCTTTGTACAAGAAACGCACCTTTCGCGAGCAGAACATGAAAAGTTAAAGAAATTTGAATTGAGAAATACTTATTATAGCTCACATACCAGTAGTCGTAAAAGAGGGGTAGCCATTCTTATGTCTAATTCCATAAAATTTGAATGGCAAAAAGAAATGTTATTATAAAGGGATCGATAGAACAGGAAGCTGTCACTTTGGTAAATGTATATGCCCCCCCCCCCAGAAAGTGATCAACAATTTTTTAAATCACTCTTGGACCTCATAGCTGTGGAAACAGAGGGTGTGTGTATATGTGGAGGGGACTTTAATTTCATCATGGATCATGATCTGGACATAACAAGTACAAAGAAACACAAAAAAAAAAAATCACTGACAAAATTAGTAAAAAACATTATGCAAGAAACAGGTCTAAGATACATGGCGGGAATTGAATCCTCTGCAGAGAGACTATAGTCATTACTCAGCAACTTATAAAGTCTACTCAAGTATTGATTATTTTTATATACAGGAGGAACATAGAGATAAAATTCAAAGCTGCCAAATTGGGGTGTCTGATGTATCTGACCATAGTGCAGTTTATTTAAAAATAAAACTGAATAATGAACGGAAAGATACGTGGAGACTGAATATAGGGATATTGAATAATAAAAATATTGTACACCAAATTAAGAAGGAAATACAAAATTACTTAAAGGAAAATAACAATGGGGAGGTGGACCCAGCTATAGTTTGGGATGCATTAAAAGCAGTCAGAGGAAAATTGATATCAATTACAAGTAATCCTAAGAAGGAAAAGGTGAAAGAATACAAAACATATAAATGAACTGAGACAATTGGAGTAAAGGGAAAAAAAGAAAAATGGACCAAAGAACACAAAAACAAATGATTACAATTTAAAAGAAAATGAATTACTTACTCCAGCAAGAAAATGAACTAAAAGCAAGATATGACCCTACATCAGCCAGATTGCTAGCAAGGCGTATTAGAAAGTAGCAAGTTCAATCCAGTATTACTAAAATGAGGGATCCAAAAATGAATCAAATGAAATACAAAATCAAAAGAAATAGAAAACGTCTTTAAAGATTACTATAAAGACCTTTATACTCAAATATCAGCCACTAATCAGGATGTAAAACTAATCTTGAAACCTTGGATCTACCCTCAATAAGCACTGAACAAAACAAGTGTATAACAAACGAAATAACTTAGGAGATCCAAACAGCAATAGGGAAATTAAAAACATAAAACACCGGGAAGTGATGGATTCATCAGAATGGTAATAAAAAGTTTGCAAACGATTTTTTGCCGTTATTTCATACTACTTTCAATTGGATTCTTGCAAATAACATAACTCCCCCCTCCTGGCAGGAGGCAATAATTACAGTAATAGCTAAACCATCAAAAGAGAAATAATTTTGCCAAAATTATAGACCGATATCAATTTTAAATACAGACTACAAACTATATACTTGCATTATATCAAATTGAATTAAATCATTTATACCCGATCTGATAGATGAGGATCAATCTGGCTTTGAAGTGGGAAGACAAACGCATGACAACATTAGAAGAACATTGCATATAATACACAGAATACATAAAAATAAAATACCTTCAGCATTGATAAGCCTTGATGCAGAAAAGGCATTTGATAGGGTCAGTTGGGACTTCCTATTTTTAACTTTTAAAGTTGGTTTTAATACTAAATCAGTTAATTGTTTTTAATCAATTTATAAATCGCCTACGGCTCGTGTCAAAGTGAATGGATCTTTATCAGAAAGATTTGAATTGGAGAGAGGAACAAGACAAGGCTGTTGCCTTCACTCTGGTTATAAACGGAATTTGCAAAAGACTCAGGCTTTTATGTTTAATTGCTCTTCAACCCCGAAACTTAAAGAATTTAAAATAAAATGGGAAACTAAGACACTTACCTACCTGGGAATAAAAATACCTAAAAACTTAATAAATCTATACAAATTTAATTATGAAGACTTAGTTACTACTCATAAGAAAAGACATTGACAGATGGTCCACGTATCCACTGGGGTTGTATGACAGGATCAATGTGATAAAAATGAATATTCTACTACGTCTTTTATTTTTGTTTCAGTCCCTTCCAATTAACATACCAAATTCACAATTCATCAGATGGGATAAACTTATCTCTAGATTTATATGGAAAGATAAAAGACCGAGGATACGCTACTCGACTCTCTAGTTACCTAAAGAAAAAGGGGGAAGAACCCTTCCGAACTTAAAGGAATACTATAACGCAGTGCAGGTGTGTCCACTAATTCAATGGTGCAGCCCGGGGTATGTAAATCATTGGAAAAATATTGAATTATCAGGTAATAAATATCCCATTCAAACACTGATAGGGGAAAAAAGATTCTGCACTGTGTAGAAAAAGAAAAACTAAAATTACACATTTAAGCAGTGGGCAGGAAGAGGTATGACAGCTATGTGCAAAATAATAAAGAATGGGGAAATGATTAGTTTTCAAGAAATGAAAGACACATACCATTTACGGAATCAGGATCTATTTAGATATCTACAGATGAGAGACTATTATAATAAAGAAATCAAGAAGGGAGAGGAGGAAATTAATCTAATTAATAAAGTGTTTATGCGTGTTTAGGGTTTTACCTAGAATAATGTCAACTTTGTATAAAAGTCTGTTACAATCAAGAAATCACTCCACTCTCTATGTGAAGACCAAATGGGAGAAGGAGCTGGGTGAAGAAATCCCAGAGGACATGTGGGATCACATATGGAAAGACCATCTTAATACAACACATTCACAAGAATGGAGGCAGTTTATCTGGAAGAACCAAATTAGATTCTTTACTGCACCTAAAATTAAAAGTAAACAAACAAAGATAGTTCAGTCATGCTGGAGACTATGTGGTCACACAAACCCAGATTACACACATATCTTTTGGAATTGTAAAAACATTCAACCCTTCTGGGATGGAATCCATTCAGCTCATTGCAAGGTCTTAGGATACCAGATTCCATCAACATGTAAAGTGTTGTATTTAGGTTGTATTCATGGAGCGGTGGTTAAAGGGGATCAATATTTGACTAGAATCCTGCTTGCTGCTGGGAAGAAAGCCATCACTAGGAAGTAGCTTAGGGTAGACACTCCTACACAGGAACAATGGAAGAGGATAGTAGATGAAATAAAAGACATGGAAAGACTGACTTACAGGTTAAGAATGAAGGAAGAAAAGTTTGAGGCTGACTGGGACAAGTGGTTGAAGAGAGGGATGAATGGTTTTGGAAAGATTAATGTTTTTTTGTCTTTTTTAACTGCAGGCCTTGTTCTTGTTCTTGTTTTTGTTGTATATTGTTTTTGATGTTTGTTTAATGAAGATGAAAATAAAAATAAAAAGTTATTTAAAAAAGTGCCTACAATGGACATGTGAGCATCCGAACTGGCCCATGGGGCAATGAAAGAAGGTAGTGTGGTCTGAGGAGTCATGTTTTCTGTTGCATCATGTGGACAGATGGGTCCGTGTGCCTGAATTACCTGAGGAAGGGATAGCACCAGGATGCATTATGGAAAGAAGGCAGCAGAGGCAGTGTGATGCTCCAGGCAATGTTCTACTGGGAAATCTGGGTCTTGGAATTAGTGTGGATGTTACTTTGACATGTACCACCTTCCTAAACATTGTTGCAGGCCAAGTATACCCCTTCATGGCAATAGTATTCCCTGGTGACTTCTTTCAGCAAGATAATGCACCCTGCCACACTGCAAAAAATGGTCAGGAATGGTTTGAGAGAGAGGTAAGGGGAGTTCACTAATTATTTACAGTGCATTGCCACACCCACTACATGACAAACTAACTCAGGGATGAGAACCTGAGTGCAGCCATGCAGTGGTTGATACCTCAGCACCAAACTAGTCGGAATGGACCATTGTGAATTTTTTCCGGTGGCTGGAGTGCCAATCCTGCCATCAACCCCCAAATTTCCTTGTAAGTTGGAGGACCTCCTTGCATGGCTGGATGTAGATTAATGTCATACCCAGGACGAAGCAATTGAAGGTTAAGGGCCCTGCTCAAGGGCCCAACGAAGTAAGATCATTGCTGGCACACTGCTGGAATGGTTTGAGCAACATGAAAAATAGTTCAAGGTGTTGACTTGGCCTGAAAATTCCCCAGATCTCAGTCCGATTGAGTATCGGACCTTAAAAGGTCCTGCGGAGTCCATGCTTCAACAGGTCAGAGCTATTTTGTCCACACAAAGTGGACCTACAGAATATTAGGCGGGTGGTGTTCAGTTTTTGGCTGATTGGTATATATTGAAAGTTCTTTATAGAACCTGAATCAAAGAATTAACAAAAAACAGAAAAGTTTGAACTCTGATATGAATTTCATATTACCTTTCAGTGTGCCTGTTAAGGAAATGCAAAATGTCTAGTGTTTGAAATATAGAAATACAAAATACGTATTGTTATATTCAGATTTTGTTGCCTCCACCAGCTTGTGTTTAAAATGGAATAAATAAATGCGTAATGCATGGCTTGGCATGCATTAATTCACATATACCACAGTTACTACACATTTGTCCGTAAAGACTGGTCTTTGGGCTTAGAAGAAGTTATAAGAATTTAGAATTAGGGGATCTGTGAGAGAGGTTAGGTGGCAGTTTGGGCGGGGCCTATTTTTGTGGGCGGAGCTTAAAGCTCTCCCCCATCTATGACGTCATAAGCGGGAGGT
>JAOYFF010000038.1:18990427-19001886 GCA_025773925.1 Cryptomyrus ogoouensis
GAATTATTTTCTCCTTATTATGAAGTTTGGCATCTTAAACACGCGTCGGGAAATAGCTTGCAGCCTGTAGGCTACTCTGCAGCCGTCAATGTTTATGCGAACTGCCGAAACCATGTTTATTTTTATTTTTAGGAAGAATAATTAAATCGTAATTAAACAAAAGAAATACAGCCTTTCCAGCCCCCCTTTATGTAGATCCTTTGGATCTACATAAATCTCATTATTAACCTTTAGTGCACTCAGTTGATGGAAATCCGTCATAGCTTTAATCCATGTGTCCCAGACTTTAGAGTGTTTAATACGCGATGATGCCTAATTTGTGGCCGCCATTCTTCTACCTGTTGCTGAATGCTATTGCGCAAGACCGAATATCATCAGTGTGGTGTATTGGTGCAGTCTATTGGAAAGCGGCAGTATTGTACAGGTAGAAAGGAAGGAAAACGTCTCACTCTGTTTGTGACCATACAACAACTATCAGTAGACACAGATAGTTAAGTGCAATGCATACACCAGTGATATTCCACCAGACCATGAGAGAACAGACATATTGCAAGAAACATTGAACATTGAAAAGCAGGCAAGAAACACTGAACACTGAAAAGCAATGTTGTGAAATAGGTAAACAGGTAAAACATTTTTAAACCGTTTTAAAGTTGATAGTCTGGGCTTGGGCAGTATAAAAGTAATACGGCACATCATGGCATTTTCAAATCCTTAACCTTAATTATCAATATTAACCAGGACCCATTCCCAGCAAATGTTATCACCAAGATTTCAAAACCACAGAATAGTCCTGCTTTTGAAAATACCACAGACCACAGTATAATGTATGTACAGTACATTAAAAATTAGAAATGTGGATATCTCCGCACCTCCTACAACAATTATTCTTGTTCTACTCTTTTTTCGTTGACCTCTGCTCTGTTTAAGTCACTGCTGCTACCTACAGCAAACACCTAGTCAACTTTCTTGTAATCAACATGCATGATCTCTGCCGGACAAAAAAAAAAAAAACCTAGGCTACACTAGCACTGTCCACAGTTGTCTGGCACAAACCCCTGATCACAAAAATCACCTTTTTCTGTGTGCACCCAAAAGCACATGCAGAAACTTAAGTATGAATTGGCCTTTTCCGCAAGTCTTTAAAATCAAAAGTGCAAGATTAAAAGTCAAAAATCAAAAATTTCTAATTTTATTGTAATCGTACATGCCAGTACCATGAGATTGGGAAGAAGTGAAGTGTGAAAAGCATAAGTTTTTGGTGTTCTGGAACACTCAGGGTTATCTTTAGATCATGCCATGGTTAATTGACATGACCTCAGAAGTAACTGTTGCTACTTTTCAATCCACAGTGAAGACTGTTAATACAGTACTCAAAATCTCACCAAGAAGCACCCTGCCTATGTGTAGAGAACTGAAAAGAATGGAAAAACAAATCATCTCCTATACTTTCAAACACTGTCAACTTACACTTCCTGGGGAATTGAAGACAGAGAGGTGCTGAAATCAGGCAAGACAACGTGTGCATCCTGCATCTCTTCTCTCTCACCTCGGCGGGCAGCAACATGCGCTCTGAGCCTGGCCCAACCTCCAGAACAAACACATAGTCAATACAGATCATGAACATATTTTGCAGACAGGCATCGATTATCCACAATTTTTATGAAATTTCTGAAAACCTTTACAAAATTTCTTTTTCTCCACTTCCACAGATTCAACATCTCGGCAGACCTCATGTTTCCTTTTGTCAGACCTGTCATCCATTTCTTGGAAAGGTCGCCCAGTAACGTCCCCTACACACACACATACACAAACACAAACACAGACATATGCATTAGTATAATTCCTCAACAATTAGAATAGACAATTGGCGTAGTAAGTTTCTTTGAGCATTCTTACTTGTCTTAGAACTTCACGCCAAATCGATGTTTAACCATGGGCCTACTATATATACATGGATAACCCTGCGAATAAATACACCCAACAAATACGGCCACAAATGCAAATATAATTTACGACAACAACGTCAGTGATTCGCCTACAATGGTACGTAACGGTACCATTCATTAGGGGATTTACACTGGCCTTGTAGCGTTTTAATTATCGATTGCTATCGTTGTTGGAGACTAGATACACATATAAGTACGAAACATTACAAGTCGAAATATTTAGAATGTTAAAATGTTAACAGGTTTATATTACCAGTTTGAGAGGGTTCAGGAAGATCGCCAAATAAATCCATCTTTTCAAGCAACAATAGTTTCTTGGTGCCTTTGTACTTAAATTCGTTTAATCTACGAAGAAGCAAAAGTGGCTAGTAAGCTTCCGCAAAATATTTCAACGGGATTTTAAGAGTGAAATACATTTCCCGGATAGTTCTGTTCTTGATTCACAACTGTAAACTTATTACGCACAATAAACAGAACTATTTAAGTTGTATATTAAAAATGTATATATTGATAAGGAGCTCGTATGTCTATATGGAGCTAGGTAATCAAACTAACCAATCCGCGGTTGCGTTATTCCAGGAGGCGTCGTCAACACTACGAACTTCCCTTTTTAAAATAAAAGTCCTACTAACACTATTCCCTAAATAAGTTTAAGGGCTTTAATTATTGCTATTTATCCATCTAGGTTGTTCTACTGGGAGTTGCCTAGTTTTGGAGATATCGGTCGTAGAAATGTCACTCGAATATAATGGGAGTGAATGATAAACTTTTTGTGGCAATTAAAGCACCAAAATACATTTGAAAAATTCAACAACAATGTCTCTTACAGGAGGTCATGACCCGGTTACTCAAGATAATCTACAGACTTTGTAGTGAACAGTTTTATATAGGAACTATTTTCTTTGACACGCTAATCATATCACTCCGCAAAAGATACGGGCACGAGCTGCGCCCCCCAGCCTCCCCTGACGTCATCGCTCTTTTTAAAGGCAAAATTGCTTCTACGCCGCAGCAGAAGTGAACGCTCGCTTATTTTAACCTCACACACCAAAAATAATCAAAAGCCACCAAATTCTCACCACTCACTCTAAACCTCGTTTACACACTAAGTCGTCCGGCTATAACATTATTTCTACAGCTGATATTATTTTGAGCTGGGCTGTAAGGAAAAAAAATCTAGGCAAGGGGAGCCGTTTTCCACGCCGATTGGAAAGTACTCCGAGATATATTATCCATTATCTCAAAAATAGAAAAAATACAGAATTTCAATAACTTTCTTAACTTTTTTAATCCAAAACAATAAAATTAAGGGTAACAACACTGCAATCGATAAAAAGTATGTGCAGTAATCAACATTTCAAAAACATTTTGTCATTGAACAGTTAAGGCAACCACTAAATAAATTTCAACATAGTTAAAAATTCTGAGCAACTTTGTTTTTAATCAATAACAATAAAAATAACAGCAACAATACTGTAATAAATAAACATTATGCGCAGCAAATAGTCTAAATCAATGTTTCAAAATTTGTACCGTCATTGAACAATTAATGCAACAACCAAAAAAATCAGTGTGTTTGACTTCTAGGAAGCAGTTGCGTTCATACAATGTTACACTGTTTACAAGTTGTTGCTGTTTTCATATGGGGGGAGGGCAATTTTCACTGGAAATACTGGGCCCTTTCTTCGGTCGGGGGCAAGGGGGGTGTTGGAAGAAGAAGGCATGTGTACTTAATAACAACAGCTTCATGAATGGGGGGCATTGCACAGTAATGTCTAGCTGCAGGCCAAGATAATAATTACATGCATGCCCCCTACCAAGAATTTTTTCCTTATGACCCAGCTCAAAATAATTTGTGTGGAATACATAAGACACAAATATCAGTAACTGGTGCAAGTTTGGTACCTGTAGGATTTTCCCAACCAGAGTTATGCAGGGGGCATTCTGTGGCAGAGTGGTCTGCTATAAAATGTCCCCTGTCCAGATTATTTTTCCTTACAGCCCAGTTCAAAATAATGTCTGCTGTAGAAATACGGAGCACTTGTTAGTCCTCACGGTGCATGGTTGGTTTCTGTATTTTAGATGGTTGACAAGGGCGGGGCAGCATCATGGCTGGACGACTTGCAGTGCAGCTTATTAGCTGTACTGTACGAGTATAAACAGGGTTTAGAGTTAGTGGTGAGAATTTGGTGGCTTTTGTCTGTGGTTCGATGTCATATAATTTCCAGTTATGACAGTGCCGAGTATGAAGTTAATCACCGTATTATATTAAAACATGACAGAATAGCAGCAATATTTCAGCAGAATGAATTCAACAGAATGTCAAAAATATTATTCAAGTAAACCATTCACTTCTTAGAACTGAAGGTGACTGTATTTGCACAGAGGAGCATTGTCAAAAAGCATTACCGTAGTGTTTGAATGAACAAGTTGTTACTGTCACATTTCTGACAATTTACAAGAGGTTGTCAATGATAACTTAAGGTTTGTATTCTGCCCCCGTTGGTGTGTGTGAGGCGTGGCCTAGCCTGTTACAACCGCTTGGCAGATAGACAACAGTTTACCAAGAAGAATCTGAAGCTTAAATGTTTTTTCCAGATTTTACTCAGGATTTACTGTAAAACTAACAAACACGTAATAAACACATTAATTACATTTGTGTTCAATCATTCATCTAAACTTAATAAAACAAGCATTAATCTCACACAGGTTATATGGAGAATATGCAGGCACTATAGCGGTTAGCGTATACTAACCAACTCAATATTCAGATACGGTTTTGTACATTAGCAATGATTTACCTCCAACATTTTCTTTTGCTTACAGCTGTTAAACAATAGAACTTAAAAACACTTACAGACAAACGTTCTCTGGCCTGGCTATGTAGTGAACAGCATAAACACACAAACATGCCGGGATTCACAATGCTGACTGACTAACTATGGAAACTCTCAAACAAGGACAAAGGACAAACAAAAAACATTTTAACACCGAATTTGGCCACTAGAGGGCCCCCCATACTAATATTGACAACAAGGCATCACACTCCCCACCTGTTTCAATACAATATAACACTATTTCCTTTTCATAAGTAGAACAACTTCTGAGACAGGCCGGGAGTACATCTTCCAAGTACCCTCCCTAATCACCCTCACATCAACTTTATGAACTCTATAGTCCTCGCTAAGGAATGGCTTTCAGCACTACTCCCACAGGCCATTCATTTCTCTTGACTTGTGCATCTTTGAGAAGCACAAGATCTCCTTCACTTAAGTTCAGTTTGTCCATGTGCCACTTTCTCCTTTTTTGGAGTGACACCAAATATTCTTGACATCAGCGTTCCCAGAATTTGTCAGCCAGAGCCTGGACCTATTTTTAATTCTTGCTGTAGAGGTCTTTAATGTCATACTCTCCTGATGGTGACAACACTGGTTTAATTTTCTGTGTTAGCAACATAGCAGGTGTCAGGAAAGTGGGCATGTCTGAATCGGACAACACAGTTCACGTTCATAATGGCCATGACTTTAGACATAAGTGTGACCAGAACTTTATGAGACAGTTGGGAGGTGTTTGTCTTTAACAGCAATGAATCCAACATCCTGCGAGCAACACCTATCATCTGCTCCCACACCCCACGCATGTGTGTGGAGTGGGGAGAATTGCACTTCCAAGTGCTTCCCTGTTCTTGAAGATAAGTAGTCAGCTCCGGGTCTTCAGATTTGATTGTGAGTTCCTTGCACACCCCGATAAAGTTTGTTCCCCGGTAAGAACAGAAGAGGAGGGCAGGGCTGTGAATCTTCTTAATGCATTTACAAAGCTTGAAGCTGACAGAGACTCGAGCACTTCAATATGCACAGCTCTTGTAACCATACAAGTGAAGATGCCCAGTGTTTATTCTCTGCTAAGCCACCTCAGGTTTGTCTTTAGTTTATGGTCCACGGGCCAAATACATCAACACCTACATTTGTGAACGTAGGACCTAGGTTGAGTTGTTCAGCAGGTAAGTCTGACATTTTTTGTTCTTCCATTCTTCCTCTCAGTTTGTTACAGATCACACAGTTATGTATGACACTTGACACCTGCCCCTTGCCTCCAATCAACCACAGTCCAGCAGAGCAGACAGAACCTTATATGAGATGTCTGCCCTGATGTGTGACCCGCTCATGGTAGTGCCTCACTAGTAATGTAGCTATGTGTTGCTTTTTAGGAACAATGATCGAGTGTCTTTCTTCCTTGGGTACAGCAGCCAAGGAAAAGTGACCTCCAACTCTTAGCAGGCCATCTGCATCAAAAATAGGTTGTAAATTCCTCATAGGACTTGACTTTGGGACACCATCACCTCTAGAAAGGAGCTTCATCTCTTCAGCCAAAGCATCATACTGAGCGGCTCTTATAATTGCTAATTTTGCCTGTGTCAGTTCATCTGTCTTGCCATTTGAGCTTTTTGTGCAAGACCTGACCTTGTGTATGAGTCTGGCTATGGCCCAACTGAGTGTTTTCCAGCTGGAGAAGCGTTTCAGTCGGTGTGGCCCCAGCTTGAGAGACTTTGATCGTGAAGGCTGTGACCTGTGGGTGTATTTCTACATCTGCATCGGGGTGTATAAGTTCAAATGTCTCTGCAAACAAGTGTCTTTAGACAAGAACATTGGACCTTTAAGCTATTTGGTGTCTTTCAACACGGTTGCTGGCACAGGATGGGTCCCATGGTTAGTAGGGTTGTATTCTGCAGCAACAAATTGCCACTGTGCAGGGCTTGTGGACTTCTTGATGCGAGCAACTCTGTTAGCCACATATACATGAAATCTTCTGGTTGTGTTGTGAATATAGCCCAATACACTCTGGCTATCTGTGTAGAATGTGACTTTCTGGATATCTGTATCTAGTTCATCTGTGACTGTCTGCTATTTCAACAGCCAGTAGAGCAGCACAAAGCTCCAACCATGTAACAGTATAAGGAGGATGTGGCGCCAGTTTTGACTTACCTCTGATGAATCCAACTTGAGTGTGTCCCTCTTTATCTGTTGTTTTGAGGTAGGCCACTGCTGATATGGCCATGGTGGAAGCATCAGAAAAGACATAGAATTCTTTGTATTTTGCAGAGTGCAGGGAAACAGGCACATAGGGTCTTTTGATCTATAGCTCTTCAAGCTCACAGACCAAGTCTGTCCACAATCTCCACCATTCCTCCTCTTGTGCTGGCAGAAGACCATCCCATGCAGGTTGTTTTAAAGGCAGCTCCCTGACTAAGGCCTTTCCTTGGATGATTATAGGTGCCAAGCATCCAAAGGGTTTGTAAAGGCCATTAACTGTGGGCAGGATCCTCCTTCTAGTGAATGGCTTTCTTTCTCTGGATATACAGGAGGTGAATACACCAGACTGCAGATTCCCGATGAGTCCTAAACTATGCTGTGGTTGCAAAGGGTCTACAGTCAGCTTCAGGTCAACTAGGCCCGTTCCTCAAGTGAAAAGGCATCCACATTTATTTTGTTTCCTTCAAGGTGGAGATGGCTTCATTGTCCGTGGGAAATGAAGCGATACCATCATTGACATAAAAGTTTCTCATGACAAACTGTCTTGCTTCAGCGCCATGTTCCTTTTTTCCATGCAGAGCCACTGTTCTCTACTGCAGGGGACAGAGTGTTCCCAAAAACATGTACTTTCATGAAGCATTCAGTGATCTGTTTGTTTGGGTCATTATCTTTGAACTACAAAAATCTGAGAAAATCACTATGATCTTCCTGAACAATGAAGAAACAGAACATCTGCTGGATGTCTGCAGTCACTGCCACAGGCCCCTTGCAGAAGCACATGAGGATTCCCAACACAGTGTTGCTCATGTCAGGCACCTTTAGAAGAAAGTCATTGAGAGAGATGCCTTCATGCATTGCACTGAAATCGAACATCACACGTACCTGATCCCTTTTCTGTGGGTGATATATGAACTAACATAAACAAGCACACTGCAAGAACTAACAAGCTCTTCCGACACACATCGTTCTCGCAGCATTTTTAAAGGTCCATGCACAGTGTGTCCAAAAACAAAATCGACCGGACTAAACCCAAGCAATTCCTGCGTAGTCTCAGGCACAGCAAATAAAAGCAGTGGAACCCCTTCATCCCACTCTTTTTCGGAATCCAGGCAATACATACGAAGCACTGATTGGTGGAACCGCTCAAGAGCACCCTGTGACTCTGGGTGATACACGCTGCATAACTCATTCTTAATTACCAACTGACCAAAATACCTGTGTAAACAAACGGAATAAAAAATAAGATCCTCGATCCGTTTCCACTACCTTAGGTAGACCAAATGTATAAAAAAACTGAAGTAACGCTTTGATGATGACTTTTGATTTCAGAGAACGTAATGGTATTGCCTCTGGATAACGAGATGTTGCACCCATAACCAGAATGGGTCTAAGCGAAGCCAGGGGAATGGATTTATTTGGCTTACCCACTATTTGACAATGATGGCAGAATGAAAATACTTGGCCACGTCAGCTTTTAAACCAGGCCAAAAGAAAAAATGGAGAACCCAGTTATAAGTCTTCGTGACTCCTAAATGACCAGACAAGTCATGGTCGTGTGCCAAATGAAGTATCTGCAAATGCAGTTTTTACGGTACCACCAGCTGATAAACTGAATTCCACACAAAATCATCGGAATCGGTCGGAGTCTATTTCTGCATTAACACACCACCATCCCAGTAATACATGACGGGTTTAGAGAAAATGTCATTTTTAGATACAACTGACGCCTGGCATTTGGCTAAACAAGTATCCTTTTCCTGTTCGAATGATATCAAAGGTTTATCAAAAGGTGTCGTGATGTAGCTGGGTGCACAGAACGGGGAAGCTGGAGAAGAACATGACAGATTGGGGAAAAAGGGATTTAATGGAAAAAAAGGAGCAGGGACATGGAACAGGCAAAACAGGCAGCACTACACAATTAGACTTCGCAAGAGTTCAATGACAGACCTAGGGAAACGTACTCGAATGCGGACTGAAATACACAGGACTAATCGGAAATAACACGAAACAACTGGCAAACACAGGGATTTCACACAAGGCACACATGAGGATCGGACAAGCAGGGCTTGACAAAAGGTAGTGCCAAATCTGGTTCAGCACCAGGGACCGGGCGACAGTAAATTAAACAACTGTTTTTCTTGTGGGGAATCAGACAAGCCATCCTTAGACATAAAAGTGCCCAACAAATCAATACTGCTACCCATTTTATGCGACTGTGCCCATGTAACTGCACAAGCAGGAAAAATAGAAGCAACTTCAGGGGCGAAGTTTGACATTTGCTCAGAAGGGGGATTAATCACCACAGGAGAAGGACAAACCTTCCCCCCAGCCAAATAATTGCCCAAAAAACAAGTTATTCCTTTCACAGGTAGATGAGGATGAATCGCCACTCTTACCAAACCGAAACCAACCTACACTGAATGTGAACCATGTGTAATGGGGCTTTAACAATGCCCAATCCAATTCCTTGAACGAGCACATCTGCACCACAAAAACTTTCATCCGAAAACGATAAAGCCGACTTTAACACAAATGACTGGCCTGCTCTCGTGTCTCTTAAAATAGTAATCAGAACACCATCCTTCTCTAAGCCAGGTAGAGAAAGGGTTCCCTGTAAGACAAAAGGACCACAAAGCGCATCAACCCAATTTCCTCTGCACCAGACCGCAACCTTGTTGCAGCAACAAAACCAACCCCTTTCGGTGCTGACCTTTTTGACTGATTTTTCCATTTCAACACAGGGCAAACTTTAATCAGGTGACCAACCTCAATAAAAACATTCCCGTGATGCACTCAAAGAGTCGGACTTACCAGATCTTGAGTTTTTCCAAACTTTAGAACTCAACGAAGGCATATCATGACACGGAGGCGGTGTAAACACAGTTTTGTGCATCAACACAAACTCATCTGTACAAACAGCAGCCTGCATAAGAGTTGACACTTTCTGATTGTTTAAATTCTGAAACACAATTTTTAAACTCCTCTATGAGAATCAACTCCCACAATTTGCATAATTTGCATTATCTGTGAAACACACCACCGATCAAACATGTTTTCACGAGCGAACTCTACATAAGTTTCCTTGTCTCCCTTCCTATAAGTTCTAAAGCGTTGTTGATACGCTTCCGGCACCAACTCATATGCATGCAAGATGGCATTTTTAACAGTATTGTAGTATGAGCCCTGCTCCACAGTGAGATACCTCCTCAGCTTTCCCTGTTAGTACACACTGCAGCAACAGCGTCCAGACCTCCCTAGGCCATTTCAGTGTAAGAGCAACACGCTCAAAGTGCAAAAAATACATTTCCATTTCTTCTATACTTTTCACTTTCTCAGAAAAAGGTGGCACCATACAAATATTTTAACCAACATCAAAAACAGGTTCTACCAACGCAAGGTTTTCAGGGACATAGGACACTTGAGCAAGATTCTGAGTGAATTGGGTTGCCCTAGCATCTTCCAACTCCAGGGGCCTCATGCATAACAACGTGCATAGAATTCACACTAAAACATCATGTACAGACAAAACTAGGAATGTGCACACGCAAGAAAAAATCTGTGCCTAAACTAAAAAACTAAACTAAAAAACTGTGCCTAAGCACAGATCTATGCACATTCCCTTTATAAATCCCAATGAGCGTGAAATTTTACGCACGTGAACGAGCTCACAGCCACCCCCCCAACCCACCCATAATTATGTATATTTGCATATGTAAATCTGTATAAATACCTGCCTTGTTCTATGTTTTTCTTAAACAACAATGGATAAACCATGTGGGAAAAAGAAATATTTCAGCGAGTGTGAAGTGGAGGTCATGTTATGTGATATTATTTGGTGGTTTAAGTAGTGGCATCAGCAATAAACGAAAGTTGACAGAGTGGCACAGCGTGGCGGAGTCAGTTAAAAGTGAGGGTTCCAAAATTCGTATGGTGGCCGAAATTAAAAAGAAGTGGTCGGACATTAAAGTTGATATGAAAAAATGGCCACTCACGAGTTTTAACACCACAGGTGGAGGTAGCAGAATTTCCGGTCTCACACCCTTTAAGCAATGATTGGGGACACACTTTTATCAGGAATTCCCATACAGAAATGTAATATACGTCAATATATGTGAATTACATATATAATGTCAGTGCTCATGTATGTCTTCTGCCTATATATTCATATATGTAAAATACATACACATATATGAAATATATATTTTAAAATATAGCAAAAATGGCCGTTTTCATGTAAGTGCCATATATTTTCCCATATATGCACATAATTGTCAAATATATGTGAGACACATATATGTGTACACATATATGTACTTATTTCCATAGTACATACTTTACCTTATATTAGGGATGCAAATATGCTTCTAATATGATGACACCATGTACTTTACCTTATATTAGGAATGCATATATGCTTCTAATATGCAGACACCATGTACTTCCACTTATATTAGGGATGCATATATGCCTCTAATATGCA
>JAOYFF010000038.1:19061406-19087283 GCA_025773925.1 Cryptomyrus ogoouensis
CCCCTTTTTCGGGGTTCCCTCGCCTTTGTGGGGGGGGGTGGTGGGCTGAGTGTTTTGGCGTCCTTCCTCTGATTCTGTCCCTGTTGGTGCTTGGGGGGGGGGGGGCGTCTGTCGCAGTCTGTCCGTGCCGCCCCTGCTGTTTTGTGAGCTTTGTACCACAGCTCATGGTGTCTTTTCTCTCCCTCCCCCGAAGGAGCCTGCTTCCTGTGACAGAGCCACGAGCCTGGGCTAGAGGGCAGCCCCCCCCCCCCCCCGATGAGGTAACGGCGACCGCCTCAGAGCTCGTGGGCCTTGCCGTGCCAGCCGCGGCACCATGGGCCAGAAGATCTCTGGCAGCATCAAGGCCGTGGACGCGCGGGGCGAGCCTGCCTTGCGGCCCGCCAGGAGGGAGCTGAGCGGGCCTGACTTCTGCCGTCCGGCGCGGCTGGATCTGCTGCTGGACATGCCGCCGGCGCCGGCCGCGGTGCAGCTCCAGCACGCCTGGAACCCGGACGACCGCTCCCTCAACATCTTCGTCAAGGAGGACGACCGGCTCACCTTCCACCGCCACCCGGTGGCCCAGAGCACGGACTGCATCAGGGGCCGCGTGGGCCATGTGCGTGGCCTGCACGCCTGGCACATTCAGTGGCCCGCCCGGCAGCGCGGCACGCATGCCGTGGTGGGCGTGGCCACTGTGGCAGCCCCGCTGCACTCGGTGGGCTACACTGCACTGGTGGGGAGTGATGCAGAATCCTGGGGGTGGGACTTGGGTCGGAACAAGCTGTACCACGACAGCAAGAACCACGGGCCGGCGGCCACAGCCAGCTACCCCGCCTTCCTGCAGCCGGAGGAAACCTTTGTGCTGCCCGAGTCGCTGCTGGTGGTGCTGGACATGGACGAGGGCACACTTAGCTTCATGGTGGACGGCCAGTACCTGGGTGTGGCCTTCAGGGGGCTCAAGGGCAAGAAGCTGTACCCCATCGTCAGCGCAGTGTGGGGGCACTGCGAGATCACCATGCGCTACATCAATGGCCTGGACCGTAAGTGCAACCCCCCCAGCATAGTGCCACACAAACTGTGTACTGTGCAGTTAGTATGGAGTGGGTGGGGGTGGGGTTTCCATCAACTTGAGGTGAAAAGAGCGGAAATGAGTGCAGTGTTTTTACTTCTCGAAATCGCTGTATCCTACTGAATTTCCTCCCCTGAAGGACTCTGCTGATTCGTTACCCCGAGCGCGGATCGATATTCCCGCATGTCCATTCAGTCGGGGGGTGGGGGTGCTCTCCTTTTAAGGCTCTGTTTTTACTAGTGAAACTGCCGTGATTGTCCAGCGGGGTCGTTAACACCGGGGTTGTGGGTTGTCCACGCACATGTGGATGCAAATCTCAACCTCATTGGTGCTGAAACCCCCTGGACATGGGGCCAAGAATCCCCTGGGTGTTAGTGGTATGCTGCCCCTCCCCAATCCTCTGTGAGCCTGCCCCTTGGTTCTCCGGGGTGGAGCCAGGCCCCTCTGCAGACAGAGTGTGCCGGCGCTTTTATGACTGTGATGTCATGCTGTGATAATGATGTCTCCCTCTGGCCCTACCGCTATTGAGTCGCGTGTTTCTCGAGCCTCTTATGCAAGGTGCCGCCCCGACCGGGTCAGTCAGGCATGAACACGATGTTCGCAGTGGCCTGCCAGGGCTCAGGACCCGGTACAGAGGTGGGTGGGCCACAGGTAGGGGGGTGGGGTCACAGTGGACCCCCCTCACACATGCACACTGGCATGGTAAACGTTCCAGTAGCTTTAGGAAAAACTCCTGCCATTCTCGGCTCCCAGATGATCCAGGTTTGGGCCGAGGGGTCCCAGGCAGCTTCTGCAGAGCCTGTTATCCACCCTGCCGATGGCTCTGTGACTCCAGTGTGGTCTCCCATTGCTGTCTGGGTCCGGATAATGAGTTCAGAACTGGGTTAAGCGCCTGGAGAGTGAGTATGTCTGTGAGCAGCTGAGTGCAGGAACTCTCGTCAGATGCAGGAGGGGAACGTGGGTTGTGAAGTCCTATTAAGCTTGTAATATGGCTGATCTTCTGTTTCAGCCAGGGAGCCCCAAACGAAGGCAGAGAGGAGGTATAATGGTGTGTTCCATTTACCCTCGGAACTCTGATTCCGAGTAGGATTCCGAGTTTTGAAGCCAGAATTGACGACATGCGCGCTCCCGTTTCTCGGAGATCCGAGAAATATGTCGGACAGGACAGAGGATCCCGAGTTCAGAATCCAAGATGGCTGCACCCTTTATCAACAGAAGGGAAAGTTGTAGTTTTATACTGTTTAACCACTACTTCTCATTTGTGGCTCATTAATTCGGTCGCACACACTGTACCGTCCAACTTATCTGTGGATGTGTTGCTACGGAGTTTTATATGTAAAGCGCTACTCGTAATGTGTTATCAAGTGATATTGCTAACAATGGCTACCAATTAACTGGGCTAGAATTGGATTTTTTGATTTGTCGGATTATTTGTCGGATTTAAGGTAGTTTGGGCTAATTGTAAGTGAACGAAGATAAAGGCAGTTTAAACTGAGGTACCTTAAATCCGACAAGTTGTCCGGCTAAGCAAAATATCTTGCTTTTACATATGGGTCCATGATATTGCTACTCCTGTGGCAAATGGAACGGGTTTTCCCCGAGTTTTTAGCGGATGTGACGTAATCTCGGAATCTGAAAATCGGATCCCAAGGCAAATGGAACGCAGGATAAATCCCTTGCACTGAATGGCACACGCTCCCCTAGGAATTGCATGACTCCCCCTCCCCTCCCAGCGCGCACAAACACAAACATGCGTTTGCTCCACCTTGTGATGCTGGACTCTGACTCCGCCCCCTGCTGGCAAAGCCTGTGATCTCTCCCATCTGGGAAACACTCTGAGCAGGTCGTGCCAGATGTCTATCCCTGTATAAACAGCTGTGCGGGTCAGTAGGTTTATGTGAGTCTGGAACGCTGGTCCCTGCCGCTGGTGCTTATTATGGGCTGTGTGTGCTTGTGAGAGTGCCTGGGCCCTGGGCCCTGCCGCTGGGTCTCTGGTTTGTGTTTGATGCTGGATCCGGTGGATTTTGAAGTGCTCCGTTTTCATTAATTTGACCTCTGCGCTTATGGACATTAACCTTTTATTGCCCCGGCACGATTCCACTCCGTTTTTTAGAAAGGCTGGCAGGCCGTCACATGGCTTCTGGAATGTTCCCTCCCACGGCCTGGCCGCTCTCCTGTCCCCACTGCCGGCAGCATTAGAGCGTACCGCTGCTTCACCTGGTGTCCAGTCTCCCACCCGCCGCCGTGTTTGGTCTAGGTTCCCCTCAGTTGCATAATCATGTTCCCTTAGCAGGGCTCTGAGAATTCCCAAACGGTCAGATGCCAGACTCTTTACAATTCCAGATCTCTGTTCTTTGTTTTTCTGAAACGGGGCACCCTGAAACAGCCCACTTCTGTGTTTAAATGACACCCCCATCCATTTTGGGGCTATTTTCTTTCTCCTGGTCCCATAAGCGAACGCTGGCAGCTCTGAACCCCCTTGTTGCTGTCTAAAGGAGGCTTTGATTTCTGAGGTAATATTTGGCCTGAGTGGTATTGACAGACTGGGCATTATGGAGCTATTCTCCCCCACCGCACTGACCCCTCCCCTCCCGCGTTTCCCGTGTTGTATACGTATCATGTGGTCTTCATTACTACAAGTCACCAACTGCCTGAATATAAACCATCTTCACTTAAGTTCCGCTCACATCTATTGACCTTCTTTTTAGCAGGGTGTGGGAGGTCCAGTAGGGAGGATGGAGTTCCGAAAGCGTGGCTTTGGAGGGCCACGGGAATGGCTGCTTCATGGAATGGAAAAGGCCTTGTTGTTTTTAAAAGAATCTTACTCTGCCCCATCCTGCTCCCCCCCCACCAGGGCCTGTTTGTGCCGATGGGGTGCACTGTTCACTGTTCACTCTTCTTTTGGGTCCCATTACAGTTCTTTGCAGATCTTTCCAGAAGCGGCAGCATTAAATGCAGCCTAGGCAGAGTGTGACCGCATCTCCGATTCTTCATGGGGAGATGTTCATGACGTTTGGAACTTTTGTTTCTTGGGCAATTTTACGCCCCCCCCCCCTCCCGCTCCCCCCCCCAGCTAAGCCTCTGTAATATTTGGCGGCACAATTACTGTACAGAGTCACTGTGGAAACTACTGTGGGAGGGGGGGCTGCTTACAATGAGCCTGATGAAACAACCGGATGAATCTCAGCCTCGGATGGCTGAGCGTCCCACCCCCGTAACTGGGGGGGGGGTTAGTGTCTGAGTGCCGTCTGTCAGCTAATCTTAGCGTGTGTGTCTCCCAGCCTGCTAATGTTAGTTTTGTCCCCCCAATGGGTGTTAAGTTTCAGATTTACGTTGGGGCTCCCAGGTCGGGCTGCTGGTCCGTGGGAGGCAGTGTTTGGTGTCTGTGAGTTAGAAGGCCTGTCACCCTCTGCCATCCCTCCCCATGAGTTCCCCACTCCTCTCATTTCCCAGCATGCATTTCACCCTGCCAGGGCAGAGCGGAGAAACCAGTATCCAGTAACTCCACACTGACCACCTTCGGCACTTTTGTGATCCATCAGCCTCGTGGGATGTCAGAGGGTCTCAACTAAAAGACAAACTCAGCAGAAATCCCGTTTTGTTGCCTGGGAAATGGGAGGTGGCAGGCATGCGTTTGGTTAAACGGCCCTGGAGGATGATTACACATCACTTCCCTGCGGGGGACAGTCCTCGGGGCCTAAAATCGGCTAGTGCCAGTGCTGGGTCAGCATTTCTGCCGCAGAGCGTGATCTGAGTCAGCTGGTCGCCCCTGCAACAATCCAGCCTTATCAGCGCTGTGCTGCTGCATGGTACCCTTATTTCTCTAAAGCGTTGCGGCTTCTAATGGTCACCTATCCCTCCCCCCCCCCCCAATGCGCCATTTCTGGCCTGCTGAACTCTGTCATAGTCTGGTCAAAAGGAAACGCTGGCAACGGACACAGCGGTTCTGTGATCTCCGGAAATGGAACCAGCCGCCACGGAACGCAGCTGGATACCCTCCCCCCCCCGGCAGGATTTAAGGAGTTGTTTGTTGTTCTCAAGGTCATGTACAGTTCACAGGCACAGTGGGGGGTCATGGGAAAAGCAGCCCCCGATAAAGATGGCTGATCTGAGAGCCTGGCTGCGGCTTGCGGCTGGCAGGCCTTCCTGGAAAAAGTTGTTTTATTTAACCACGTTACTCGCTGGAGGTGAGACCAGCGTGGGCTCAGGGGAAGCATGACGCCTCGATCCTGGCGCATTTTATTTTAAGGACCACAAAAGTGGGAGACGATGCCGTTTAATCAAAAACGTTTCCTAAGGGCCAGGGAGATGGGAAGCAGGACCTACTGAGTTTTATCCTAGATTACTCTATAATTTTCTGGGACCTGAGGGTCTCACACCGGGGGCTTCTTTCCTTCCTGGGTACAGCAATGGGTAATGTGCTGCCCAGGTGCAGAGGTAGCCTGAGTGTCCTAGGGTCAGCCCCAAACCCAGGGGCAGACAGGCAGTAAATAGCTGACCGGGAATTTGCTCTCAAAGGCCCCAAATGGATATTTTGCCATTGACTGGGGGGGGGGTCCCATTGGTATATTTAGCCACAGACTGGCTCTCGTTAGACTGGCCCAGTGGGAAACTTCCAGAATTTCCTGATGGCACCTGCCCAGAGTGGCTGATGGGCAGCCGAAAGGATCGGCCTGGACCCCTGAGCGTCTGCCAGTGTCTGAGGATCAGACTCCACAAGGTCCAGCCTCCCTCATTTAGTTTGTACATGGTACTGATGTTGTGTACTGGGAGATATTATGTCCATAGGGCTGGGGGGGGCATTCTATCCCCTCCTATCAGTCCAACAGAGCATCCAGTCTGAGAGGCATGTTACCCGGGCAGTGTGGCTAACACGGAGATCTGGCCGACGTGTTCGCCCCCAGCATGACTACTCTATATCCACTAAATGAAATGCTGCCCCCAGAGTCTGAATTAAGGAACTGCTTTACATAACACTGACAACAGCCTGGACCGGACATGGGCCAGGGGTCTCCTCTCCCCCCATTATCCCATTTTTCCTTGTGTTGTAGTGTTTTAGGGGGTGCGCCAGTTTGTATGATGAATGTATTTTTATAGTGGCTTGTATCTGTGGTGACAGGGAATCCACTGTCCCACTCCACTGCTCCCAGGATAAAGCCTCGGAAACAGACCCACTCTGCCCCCTTCTGGTGCTGAGGGGCGATCTGTAATACACGCTTGGTGTGGGTGAGAGTGCAGCGGGGGGGGGCAAGTATATTGTCACAGCTCAAGAGACTAAGTTACAGTCTGGGCTGTAATGGGTTTGCAACCCCCCCAGCAGGAGATTAGATGAGCTGCCCCTGAGATTCAGGACGTGGCGGAAAAGCTCTTTGGCGTGAAGCAGGCAGAGCTGAATATAGAAACTCCCAGAATGCATCAGGACTGGAAGCACTGAGCTGCTGTTAGGAGGAGAAACAAACGTAGTCAGGACATATTTTCCAGCCGTCCCTCCCGATGATGGCGTTCTGCGTCTGGCCTTGCCCGGCCTGCGAGACCACAGTCGTATCTGACACGTCTGGTACAATCGAACCCTTCACTGTGATGGCCCGTGTTGTGTGGCCCCAATCTGGGTAACCGCTGTTATTCCCTTCTGTGTTGTCATTACCCATAATTCCACCTTTGAGAAGGCTGGGAAAGCCAGAGCCTCACTATTCACAGTACTTTCCTGAGTTACTTGGGTTCCACCAACCCCCCTCCCCCTCAGGGCCCTAGCGCCCCCTGGGTTCATTTTCTTGGTCTGTCAGTGCACACAGGATTGAAACTTTGGAAACCTTCTGGATCTCCCCATGGGCCTCCAGCTCATCTGATTTGGCAGTGAGCAACCCAACTTCACAAGACTCATGGGGACCGTGATCATCTGAGGGTTTACTGGTGAGTGACAGGGTGTGACGTCATCTGCCTGAGGCCAGTGAGGGTGTGGGTTTTTTGGGATCAGCCAATAACAATGGGTCATTGAGAACCGCTGCTTTATTGGCTGACTGAGGTCATCCCGAAAAGCCGCAGCCACGCTGGCCCTCCATGGTTCAGGTTCCGGTCCCTAGCTGCTGTACAGTCCAGCCTTTTACCCCTGTGGCTTTCAGAGTCTGTCTCCCTCGTAGTGTCTGCACTCTGCTCTCTCTCTGCTGTGCGAGGGGCGATCGAGGCCCCGGCTCTCTACCAGACATGTTATGAATTACTCGTTTTGAGGGGGGGCCTGGCTGGCTTCTGAATAAGAATGACGAGTCCCCCCCCCCCCAGAAAATGGCAGAGCCGTGACATCTCCCTCCCCACGCCACTGTTTATTTTGTAGCCCCCCCCGCAGCCTTGCCTCTGACCCCTATGAGAGGGCAGAGGTCACCTACTCGCCAGGGTATCGCGTGGCTGCATGCCGGGGGGGGGGGGGGGGGGGGGGCAGTGCCAGTGCCAGATGGCTTGACCCCTGCGTGGCCCGGGGTAGCTGGGAGTTCTGGCATTGCCTGTGTAAACGGTGATGGATGTGAACTAACTAACTGTCTGTATCAGTTATACATTACATTGTGGGGACATTTGAATTTCAATTTTATAAAGATCTGGGAAAAAACTAAAAATTATTTTTTTTGGTCAGTTATGGTTAAGGTTAGGGCTGGATAGGGGTTAAGGTTGGGATTAGGGTTTCGCCCATAGAAATGCACAGACCGTCCCCACAAAGATATGAGTATAACTGTGTGAGAGCGAGAGAGAGCGAGAGAGATAGATATTCTGCTACACCAAAAGCAGATATGATCACCTTCCATAACTGAAACATACTTTTTTTTTTTTTGCATGCAGTTCTGTTGTCCTGGAGCTGTCATTGCAGCTGATGGTTGGCCAGCTGGGGGGGGGGGGCAGTGGCTCCTTCACTGCTTCAGTCCTCAAACTGGAAATATGAGATGCAGGTTTTTTTTTTGTTTTTTTTTTTTTATAAAGTGCAGTTTGTCATTTTGTTGAAGTCCAGCGTGGGGGGTTGTGGCTTGTATGTCGGCTTTCAACTCCGGCCTGGAGGGGGAGGAGTATCACTAACATTTTTTATTTACCTTTTTCCCTGCCGCCTGAATGGAGCTGTATACTCTCCCCCATGTTACACAGGGCTGTTACTTGCCAGCAGCCCTGAGTTTAAGCTGCCACTGTTACACTTATGCCGTCACAAGCTGCCTTTCCAGTACAGAGGGGGATTGTGGGTCGTGGGAGTCCGTGATTGACACAAACACTTGTCTCTCCTCCCACATGCCCCCCCCTTTCTGAGTTTGACCAGATCTTGCAGCTTGTTTTCCATCAGTCCCAGTCTAAGAAATGGCTTGCCCTGCCCTGCCTCCACCTCCACCCTGGCTGGGAGTGCATTAATGCATCCTCTTACCGCTCCTCCTCAGTGAACTGCCCCCTGCCCCCCATATCACCAGAGGAGGGGGTGGGTGAGCTAGCTGGCTAATGGCTTTCAGGTGTGCTGTTCCTACCTGTGTCTGGCATATGACCTCATACCCCTGATGTTCGGGTGACATTAAGGGTCCTGAGGTTACTGGGCCAGTCCTGCCATCTCTGCTCCTGCCTGCTCAGATCAGCATTTTCAGGCCCTCTTGCAGGTCTCTAATGGTGTCACCAGGAGAATGTGGTTCTCCTTACTTCAATCTCCTTACTTCAATTAAAGGCTCTGGGGTTTTAACTACACGTGCGGGTCTCTGTTCGAGCTGTGTTTTCGTTCTTCACCAAGCGGTTTCTTCAGCTCTAGGATCTGTCCTCTGTGACGGAAGAACCGGCGTATCCCAGTCCGCTTGAAGTCCATGCCGGTCACACTGATTGTTGTGAATTGACGCTGATCGCTGTCGGGGTGACACTGATCGCTGTTGGTTGATGCTGATTTACTTAATGGAAGCATTTGGCAGCTCTTTGAGTCTTTAAAAACCACTCGGTGGAAAAGAGATGGGGCATTCTGCAGTCCTCTGCCTGTCATACATACCCTTCAGTTTGGCAAATAAGAGCTGTGTGCAGTACTTGAAAGGGACCCTTGATTTAGCTTTCTTTGTGTTTGGGATGTCAGGACAATTGGGAGTCCATCGCATTCACCCATCAGAACTTTGTGGACCAGCCTGGTGACTGCCTTCAAAACAGCTCCATCAGCTCCTGTTGGGATGCGGTCTACCCCCCCGCCTGGGGTCGGCATCGGATAGTGTGTCAGTGGGAGGTATTTCCACTCTTTCCAGCAGTGGAATGGTGCTGAACATCATGCCTCTATGTCCTCCCCCTGACCAATCCCACCTCATTGGTGTACGCCCATCTCACCCAGAGACCCCAACCCCCCTGCCAAGCCTTAATAAGCATAGCTATGGTAAAGGCCCACAGCCAGAGTGCCAGGGGAAACATGACAGAAAAGACTGAAGCTTGGACCAGGTTGCCGTGGAGCCCTGCTGCAGAAGGGCGGGCCAGGTCAGGCTGGCGCCCGATTGGCTGCTCTGTCGCCTCCTGGGATTGGCTGCTGTGGTTTTCTGTACGGCTAAATCCATTACGCTGTCTCAGTGGAGATGAATGATTAATGATGCTGTGGATCGTGCCGTCCTTTCCGGCCTCCCTCGGTCCTGCTGCTGATCTGTCCAGTGAGGCCTGGCTTAGTCTGTCTCTCCACAATTAAACGGACTCGACCGTCTCTCTCCCATCCTTCCCATTGCCGTTGCATCTAATGAGACCTCGGCTGGCTACAACGTCTAGGATTTCCTAAAAGCCAGGCTGGGACACTTTTATCCTCAGTTCTGTATTAGACTCATGGCCAGTTTGTCCCTTTACAGTCTGTCCCTAGTAATTTTGCTCCCGCTGCTTATAAGGTCGGACTGCCTACGGTTCAGTTTTGATGAGGAACTGGGGGGCAGATTGTACAACTTCACTGTTGCTGTTTTTCCATACTGCGCCGCTCTGCTGTTGGTGCTGAATCCCCCCTTTCAGGATGCTGGTTGCCATGAGGACAGATTTTCATTCCTTTTAATGACCCCCAGAATATGGGAAAATGGATGATGTTTTCGGGAAGGGAATATTTCCTATTCACTCTGGGAATTCTCTATGGTCTTTGTCAGAGTGACTTTGTGTCAGAGCAGCTCGTGTCAGCTGCTGGTGATCCCGCTGGGGGCGGGGGGTGCGGCCCGTGTATCGTGTGGGCGGCCAGCTCCGTCGGCAGGAACACCGAGCAGCAGGACCAGGTACCGAAACCACACGGCGAAGTCTGTTGCCGGAAATGTGCCGGCTTTCATTGCGTTATTTATTCGGAATGTTCTTGCGTGCCGGCCAAGTAGCCGGGGAGCTGGCATATCTATGCAGAGAACTCTCCAGAACCGCAGGCGAAGCCTTAATCACGCGAAGAAAATTAGCTCACGTTAGCCATCGCGTGTGTGGGGTGGGGGGGTCTAGCTGCATGGTCTCAGTTCCAGCTCACACGGACTCCCAGATTGAACTGCCTGCCTGACTGCCGCCTCCCAAAAACACACACAGCCCCAGCTTCACACTTGGTTCTTTATGTGGTTTGAGTCGCGGCTCTGTGTCTCCGTGCTCTGCGCATGGCACCCTGCCTGAGAGCAGCTCTGATGATGATGGTGGAGTCCCATCCATCCCATAACCCTAAGCCTGCTGCGTTATGATTTTTTTTATCCTGACTGTTTCTGCCTGGTCAGGGCTGCTAATCCGCTGCGCCATGCTTCCGCTGCTAACAGATATGCAGCGTCACCTCTTCCGGTATGATCCGGTATGTTCGTGGATCCTGCCGGGCCACTGGTCCCATTTGCCGTCGCATTGACGAATCCCACCCCGTGCCTCTGAATTACCCACTTTAATGACCCGTCCCATTGTGTCCAAATGAAAAACACCAGGGCATTAAACTGGCTGGCGCCGTAGAGCTCATTACAGCCAGTGGGATTGGGTGGTGTGCTTAATGGCGGGGCCACGCCCCAGGGTGTCCGTGGGCACTGCAGCCAGCAACCTCATGGGGTCATGCTATCGATCGCGGCTTGCTCCATTTGAATGGGGTGGTTATGTCGGGCAGGGGGGAGGTGGGGGTCATGGTTGTGTTTGTGACACAGACCCAATACACACACACACACACACACACACACACACACACACACACACACACACACACAGACCCAATACACACACACAGGTGATCATCTCAGCCTCTGTTTCTTTCCCACTGACTGCAATTTTAAACACAGTTCAGTTTGGTCAGTCATGAGCGACCCGGCCAGTTCTGAGTGAGAGCTGAGTTGCATGCAGCCTTGATAGTTTGCAGCCAATGAGTAGCCGTGTTGGGTGAGTAGCTGTGTTGGGTGTGACGCGGCAGTGGTGTTCTGATCCGCCGAGGCTTAGCGCTCTGCTCTGCCATGTCGGCAAACCCTGCATATTTCCAGAGTCTTTTTAAGTTGTCAGAGGGGGCCCATGTTCTTATTTGGAGAGCGGGGACTCTGCTGGGACTCCTGAGCTGGGACTCCTCTGCTGGGACTCTGTTCTCAGTTCCTCTTTGTGAAGGAATGCCACGGTTTTTGGGAGTGACCCCTCCTGAATAAGTATTAATAAGGCTGTGAACAGATATCAGTGTTTATGGAGTTGGTTCCCTCTGGGGGAGCACGCTTTTGGAACTCCATCTCGCGTGTTACTCCTTCACCTCCTCTTCTAGCAGTGTTCATGTGTGGGCATGCTACGGTATTGTATGGTGTAAAACAGCATGATGCTTTAAGGTCAAGAGATAAAGTCCCTAATAGTCGCTCAGTGTGAATCTGCAGGGAGCCGCAGTGTGAATGGGTCAGAACAGGCCCGTTCATTAGTATTCTGGGTGCGTCCCACCTCGTACCACCCCTCCACCTGTCTTCCTCCTCCTCATGAAGACCGGTTATGTCCTTTATCTGTGTCTATCCATTCCTTGAGCCCTGTTGCCGAAGCTTCCAGAGGATGCCACAGAGGTCTGGCAGTAGCTTTTTGGAGCCTGAGTAGGGGGCGGCCATGGGTTGGCTGTTTGAGGATTTGAACCAGGGCTGCCGTCGACAGAACGCACCGACGTGTAAAGTAACGTACGCGATTCTAGGCCATGGGTGTCAAGTGCCCCCTAATGGGGGTTGGGGGGTATCTAACATCCTGCTCGCTCACTTCTTGTTACCCGTAGCCAGTTGTGTCACTTCCTGTTAGCATTGATGATACTCAACTGATCCCAAGGAATTCAACTTTGCCAGAGTGAGTCTGCAAATCTGGGTTTGGTGTTGCTAATGGTTTTCCCTTCCATCTCTCTCTCTCCTGTTCCCTCCTTCCAGCGGAGCCCCTCCCCCTCATGGACCTGTGCCGCCGGGCAGCCCGCCTCGCCCTCGGCCGAGATCGCCTCAACCAGATAGAGACACTTCCTCTGCCCCTGTCCCTGAAGAAATACCTCCAGTACCAGTGACGACCACCAGGGGGAGCGGCGATCAAGGCCCGAGACTGTGGGGAGGGGTAGAGCATGGAAATACTAGGCAGAGGCTCGGTGCAGTGGGGATAGGGCTTGTTTACATTTAGAGACTTGTTTACTTTTTAATATTTTAAATTATTGTTCTGCGGTCGTATCCAAACTCGGGCCCCCCACCCCCGTGTCCGTGAACAGTTTAGGAAGCACACCAGCCCAACACAGAGGGGGGGCCATGGAGCTCGACATGTATATATTTTTTCTTAAAGTATGTCCTGGACTTCAGTGAGGATTTCAGAGCCAGTGCGTGTGTGACAGCGGCCAGAAGCTTCCGGATGGATCCGAGCGGCATGTGTTGACACCATCCAACACCAAGAGCGGCTGCACCCGCCTCTGCAGAGTCTCCCAGAGCTGTGCCACCCTGGACTCATCACGTTTGTTTTTTAACTTTTAAATGCGCTTCATCTGGTCTAAAACCTTTTTAATATGGCTTAGTAACACCCCCTGCCCTGGTCCACTGCGCTCATTGTCAGGGTTTGGGTTGTGTGTCCCACCCTGTACTGTGGGTCGCCATTCGCTTATCTGTCTGCTGCTGTTTCTGTCCCTCATTTAGCGGCTGCACTAGACGACTTTTAACCTGCTGCTCTTCCGTTCCGATCAGCATCAACATGGCTCTCATACTTCCTGCCGGATCTTGCTTTCCGCCCTCCTGTCTGTCCCGCTGAGACCGGGGCCGTCGGTAGACCTTGGCATATTTTAAATGTGAATAAAATTGACTTGAAGAATGGGACTTGGCTCATGGTCTTCATCCCGTATTAGTTGGCCGGGGGCCTGGGGAGCAGACTGGGCCTGTGCAGTAACACCCCCCCTCCCCGACTGGCTGAACTCCGGTCACCTATGAAGTGTTTCCATTGTCGATGGTCAGTAAACTTAACGCCCATCAGTACAGGCTACCGAGAAGCTAAGTTCTGGCCAAGTTGGGAAATCTAGCCCGGTCCATTTGGATCTGAACACGGAGGACTGTAATTCAGGTTGTGCCCTGAGAGAGACGCTACATTCTGACTTTAAGGGACCATCAGCCCTTAACTCTAATCCTCCTTCACCAGTCCTAACCCTTTACTAAAACCCCTAGCCCTCCTTTACTAGCCCTAACCCTGCTAATTCTCTGGCCTGCAGTTCACTGCCAGGTCAGTGGAGGATGATGCACATTAACTGGCCTGCGTTTTTCTCCTCATGGATTATTTATACGGCAGTCTCATAGCTCTGCGTCTGGGCTGTTTCTTCTCTTTTCTCACTGTGCCATATTAAAAATGAGCCCTTTGCCGGAGCGAGTGCAGGCACAGACCCCTTGGTAGCTTGCTGATGATTCTCTGGCCCATAGATTTTCAGTTATATCAGCAGTTTGGAAGCGCAGCCGTTCAGAGACGTCTTATAATTTATAATGAATAGATGGATGGAAAGATGCATACATGCATAATTAATTCCTGGGTGGGAGTTCTTGATAACCGATATCTGTGTAGATGACCGTTTGCTGGTGCTTCAGGGAGGAGAGCCCTATGCTGAAGATGATAACCTCTTGCTGGTTCTGTGCTTTACACTGGAGTGTTTTTAATAGTGTTCTGTGAGATCTCAAGCCCACACGCTTAACGGATGAGAGCACTAAAACCCAAACCAGATGCTCTTTAAGACCCTCAGCTGTTTCTTCACTTGGTTGGGGGTGGTAAACAGATGGAGTTGTTGTTGTTTGTTTCTACTCAGCAGGGTGTTCCACGAGGCAGGATTTCGCCGTCAGCTGGGTTAACTTAAGCTGGAAGTCATAATTATTCAATAGGAATGCTCCTTACCTAAGCTCTCAATGACAATCATTACTTCTAGCTTAATTTAGCTGACTGAGAAATCCTGCTTTGGGGAACACCCTCCTGTGGCCTGTACTACGAAGCGGGGCTTACTGACTTATCGGGGTAACGTCGGATTTAAGGTACTACAGTTGAAATGGACTTCATATTCGTTCACTTACATTTTGCCCAGACTACCTTAAATCCGACAAGTTACCCCGATAAGCCAGTAACCCCGCTTCGTAGTACGGGGCCCAGGTCTTTCTTAGGGTTGTACAAGTTTTGTTTCCATGGTAATGAGTAACCTACATCATTCACCATGGAGCATGATGGGTAAACATGCCAGTGAACCTGAAGTTCATGTCAGTGTCTGTATGGGAGGCTGTTTTCTGCATCTGAACACTGGAAGTGGCTCTTTATTTCCTGTTGGCTCTTTATAACCTGAGCTTGGGGTCTGTATGGCATGTGGAGTAGCACTTGAGGGTGGGGATCCAGAGACGGGTTGCTGCTATGGCACTTAAACATGTCAGTTCACCATGAGACCCCCCAATATAACCATTATTTATGCAATACGTATGCCTGGGTTGTTTCTTTGTTTTTAGTGCATTGAATTTGTGGTGTTTACCGGGTTTGTAAACAGATTTAACCCTCTCCCACTCGATCTAGACGTGAGCGAGTCAGATCCTGTGGCTGGAATATCCACTGTACTACTCAGCAAGTCAGACTTTACTGAAGGGACTAAGTGTGTAGTTTTACTGTGTGTTTGCATACATATAAATGAGATGGCGTCATGCTTACATGGAGCCATAGGATGGCGCTGTTGGGCATAAATGCTCTAGCTGAATGCCTGTGACCTGTGTTGAGTGTGAACAGAGCCATTGACCTGAGTTTGTGGCGCTCTGTTGGACACGAATCCCTCGATTCGGTCATATGCAGGGGTGACGTCAGCACTGGTGTGTGTGTGTGAGTGAGTGAGAGAGAGAGAGAGAGAGATGCTTGCTGCCTTAGGGACATCAGGATTGTCCCTCTCGCGGCTGTGGCCCTGCAGGTCAGCTTTGTACATGATGGCTAGCATTGGAGCGTGTTGTGAGATGACCACCTTATCCTCTGTTCATACCGGCATCAGGCGAAGGTCGCTGACCCTGCACTGGTGCAGAGTGATTCAGAGACCTGAACAACTACCCATCCACTACAGTCACAGACATTCTAATAAAAATGACCTCCCTGACGCAGCAGAATTTTGGTGAGAGTGTCGAGTCACTTTTAGGACTGAGTGTTTCTTTTCCATGTGATATAGATGCCCCGCCTTTGTGCTCAGGGTCAGACATCAAGGCCTTGCTCTCTAATTAGGTGCTAATCCACTGTTGCCTCTGATCCAGTCGCCTGCGAAGCCTTTTCATCGCCGAGTTTGCAAAGTGCAGCTGTCCAGGCTGTTTCCACACTGCCACCTGGTGGTCACCATTGAAAACTACACCCGCATATTCCACATTTTTTTGGGCTCCCGTCCGAATGTAAACATTGATGAATGGTCCTTCTAGACCTGAGGATGAATTATATACATGTTCATTTGCCCCTTATTCCTACAATAATAATTGGGCAATATTTAAAACTCAGCTCTTTCTTACCTCCGTACACGGTGATTTTTAGACTACGTGGAAACACTTTCCTTAAGGAGCTTAAGTGTACATTTTCCATCCATATTTGTGTTTCAGTAGCATGGACTTGAACCTGACCTGTAATGGCACTGAAGGTGCTAATGCTAACAACATAAACAGAACTGAACGTCCTTATTGTCCCTCGCTGAAAGAACACCCCCCCCCTTCAAGCGGTCTGTCTGGACCCAACCATTTGTTCTGTATGCAGCTGTTTGCAGCCTGACGCCGGAGGTACGATGTCATTAATCCGCCAAGAGCGTGCGGTCCGGTCGCCGCTGAGGTCACCGTCCGCGCCCACATGCCTGCCGTTGGGGCTTCGTGTGAGTGTGCGAGTTGGACAGCTTCCCGGTGTTTGCTGCACCTCGGGAGACATTCATTTCATTATGGATTATTTTGTTTAAATGCTGCTATGGAAACCATTCCTGTGGCGTGTAAATGCTTTAAATGGCTGCCTCTCCCTAACCGGGTGCGTACTGACTAAAAGGCCAAAGTGGAAAGTGAGGCAAGGGGAGGGCTAACTTGATCACTATAGCCTAACTGCTACAGTAACACGTCCCATTGAAGTTAACTACAGGCTATGTGCTAACTCTGTGTAGGCTATATGCGTATGAACCAGCCTTATTGCAGTGCACTGCTACACGCTAACTCTGCGCCGGCTATGTGTATATGAACCAGCCTTAATGCTGTGTACTAACACTGTGCAGGCTATGTGCGTCTGAACCAGCCTTAATGCTGTGCACTGCACTGCTACACGCTAACTGTGCAGGTTTCGGCTTATGTAGCCTGCTTGTAGCGGTCCGCGTGTCGATAATGAGCAGTACGGTGAGTGCTCTGCCATGGAGGCAGCGGCGTGCCCCAGGGGGCGTCCTGCTATTCCCACCTCGCTGGCTTGCAGATCCCTCTAATTAAGGCTGATTTGTTTTGTGCCCCAATGTTGAGTTGCCTCTTAAAATTAATTGCATCTCGAATGGTAATTTTAAGCATAAGCGCTGATCGAAGCGCCCTTCATTACCAATTAAAAAAAAAAGACTTCAAAGCAAAACCGGCTGAGAGAGAATCTGTAAAATAAACAGATAAACAGGGGTGTTAATTGTTGATATCACCTCTTTCCTCTGGGGGCTGCGGGGGATAAGCGCACAGTTAGCATTCTGTGCGCAGGCTAACTGGCAGCCTGCCTCAGGGCTGTGCTAGCTGTGGGTAAGAGATGGGAAGCATGGGAATGTAAATCCATTTCAGTCACCACGTGGATCATTTTACCAGGTGGAGTAGAGCATTGATACGACTAGGGTGTTTCACCACCAGGGGGCGATGCTGCTCCATCAGAACCAAGCAAATTGCGGCTCTCAACGATAATCCCTCCACAAGGGGAGCGATAAACTCAAACCTAGTCTAAATCCTTGGGCTGCAGAACACCATCTGCCCTGTCAACGTTTTGTGGAACACACAGATCTCTGGACGCTACTTCACAAAGGCATTTAACCCTGACACCCAGCAAATGCCCAGAAGACTTTTAATTAACCTGTTAACTTAATTTATAGGTGCAGTAATTTACAGCCGCTGCACCTGAGCGTCTAATTAAAATTACACAATATTAATGTTCACGCTACTACCAACCTATTACAATGGGCAGGGTATGGGTAATGAAATGACTTCCCTGTGTTTAATAGGTAGTTACCCATAAATCCTTCTATTAATCACGGTAACTTGCCTTTAATGGAATTTGAACCAGTCTCCTCTTTCCACGTTGTTTGTTTTGAACATGAACCCACAGATTAGTGCCGGCTGGCAGCTCCCATGCCGCTCTGCCTTCTGGACGACCCGCCGGCGCCGCTCAGCCAAGCCCGACACAGCCCAGCCATTCAGCAGGAGCTGCAGCTTGTCCTCCTGCAGTAATTTTGTAGGCGTGAAGCGACACCCTGGATTTAGAGAGGCGCTGGTGATTTTTAGTCGGGATTAATGGTTTAATCATGAGGTTTGACCTTAAATGTGAATGCTTGTTCAAGTGAACCAGGCAATTTAGCAGTCTCTCTCTCTCTCTGTGTGTGTGTTTATAATTATTAAATTATAAAATTGTGGAGACAAGATTTCTCCACAATGTGATAAAAACCTGTAACTTTTTACCTTGTGGGGACCCCCCAATGAAAACCTGAAGTTGATTAAAAAAAATCTGTGACTGCCATCAAAAACTAAAAATGCGGGAAGACTTTTGTTTGCTTACAGATGATTAATGTTAGAGCTGGGTAGTGGTTAAGGTTGTTATATTTGGGATTCTAGGATTATGCCCATAGAAATGAATGGAGAGTGCCCATAAAGATATGAATACATAGAGTGTGTGCGTGTGTGTGGCCAATGTATTTCCCATACAGCTGTGGAATCTAATTATTGACTCCAATTACTTTAATTAACAGACAATAATTAAAGTATATGTTCTGTGCCTTAGAGCAATTTTATCAATTAACCAAACACTTCATATTTTGTGGGGAATTTATTTAGGTATACAGTTATTACCCAGTTTGTTATCCATCAAACCATTTGAAAGCTTTTGAAACACCGTCAGGAAATTATTCATTCCGACCAACAGCTGCAATGCGGTTTAGTGATGCTAAATTAGCCTCAAGGTTAATTGTGTGTCCAAAGTCAGTGAAATGATATAAATACAATGGCTGAGTTACGTCTCACAGCAAACGGCAGCGTCTCACTATGCTTTATCCCCATTATCCCGTTCGAGTGGCAGCTGATAATCTGTCGAGCTTGACAGAGAAAGCTTACATTTCCCAGCATGCTCCAGTTTCTCCCATAAAGCACCAGTGGGCAGCATCTATGGCAGTGGACACAGGTCTGAGCGTCCTTGTAAAGGGCTGCCTATGGCTCATGGCTGGACATACCGAACCTCTCCCTTGGGACTCGTCCAACAGGGGGTGCAGTTTCTACGTATGGTAATTTCTTCGGAAGCAAAGCAGAATCTGGTAGCCCTGCCCCATCTTGGGAGCCACTCCCTGATCACTGCAGAGCTTGCCCTGCCTTCACCTTTCCTTCATACTTGTGTCCCCATCTGGTCTGACGGTATCTGTTGGTCTCAGAACTGGGAAGAGAGACCAGACGTGGCCAGAACCACGACAAGGTTAGATTAAGTATGAACTAATTTTATATTTAAGTGGAAAGAGTATTTCACAAATGAGTTAGTCTTTTATTCTCCTTAATAATAATCTTTAATACTGTGTATATATGATATTGCGCCGTGAAAGCAGTGGAGTGAGTCGAATGTGACCGCAGCGCATGAGCGTACTAAGTCATTGTTATTCGGTGCTATTACCGAGTTGTGGCCTCTTGTGGGCGCCAAAGCGTAACTCATCTTGCAGTGCTACAGCCCTGCGGGGCCCATCTGCTAGCAGGTTTGCTTTTTGGGGAGAACCTTTGCCTTTTAGTGTAATGGAAGGTATTGCTGTACAGGGAAGCTCACTACAGTGCTGTTATCTAGCTAATTTACAACAATGATGAAGTGTGGCCACACTAATATTTTGTCAGTCGTACAAGAAAAACAGGCTGTTTTATTTATGTACACCGGACGGCAATTTCATAGCAGTTATGCTGCCTAATGTGTTAGTGGTGAATTATTGACCTTCTCGAAGCAGCACTAATAGGTTTGTGATGGGAAATGAGGTCCCGGTGGTGAGATCTAGTTATGCGCGCTGTCCGCCCCGGATCGGCCCGGTTCGGTCTGGCTCGGCTCGGCAGCGGTGTGCCAGCCCGCATGTCGCACTCACTTCCCGTCTGCCATAAGCATGACCGTGATCTCTCAGGTCCCGCCAGTCACACACACGCACACACACACAATAAGAGAGAAACAGGTGGATTGTAAAACAGATCTTTATTGGCCGATGTACAGTGCTGTAGTGACCACTGGAACGGAAGGAAACCCATAACAAAGTCGGAGAGAAACTGCAATTAAAAAACGTTTTACACATTTTACAGGCTTGGGATACTGCACTTCGCCCCTCTCCTTTTCTTGTCTAACAGACAGCTGGCAATCATGGAGTCAACATAAATCTCCCTGTATCCGATGGACGGTATGGAAAAAGCCGGAGATTGAGGATCCGAGTCTGAAAGGGAGGAGGGGGGAGTCACGGTCACGGATGGCAAAGAGGTACCACTGACACAGACTTTACACGTACCTACACCTGTCCCGATCCGGGTGGAGAGACCACAGAGAGTAATGGGTGTTTCTCCGGCAGTATTGCTGACGATAAGGGCTTCGGCCTCATCGTGATGATATTTCAGCCTCTCCGAATCCGGCCAGGTGACACCGCGGCGCGATCGTAAGGGGTCCGCCCTGGGTGGGGGAGGGGGGGGGGCACGGGAACCACGCCGGCTCCGCTTGGTTCGTCTGAACCCGTACGGGACAGCACACGGCATCATGGGTACACAGAAAGGGGGCTGGGACGAGGGGATGCACACGAACAGGGGGGAGGCTTGTGAGACGGGAATGGGGTACGCTACTCTAAACGCTATGTACAGACCGGTATATAAAAGTGTACAGCCGCACTCCTCCCTCACTGTCAGCGGAAAGGGAGGCTTCCGCAGAAGTCTGATTCTCAAACCATATATAAATCCAGTGTGAATAAACTGAGTTTGTGTCTTGCATCTCTAAAGATTTAGAATTACCATTAAAATAAACATTTGAAAGAGTTTAGATTGACATAAGTAAAATATATTCAACTGCAAGAAAAAAACAGCTTTAATATATTAAAATACTGCAAATAAATTAATCATATTTATTAAAGGTACATTACTTTAAAATTCCTGTGGTACGTCACATAAGGACACAGCTTACATGAGGGGCGGACTGGGAAAAAAGTTGGCCAGGAATTTGCCGTAACTTTGATAATTTTGCTTCTGACGGGGGGGGGGTTCTCCCCCTTGGTATATTTTGCCGAGCGGCCCGCCGGTAAATTTCCCGAACTCCCCGATGGCCAGTCCGCACCTGGGTTACATTGCTTCCATGTATCCATTTTCTGACACAGCTTAATCCCAACTGGGGTCACTGGGGGGGGGGGGTTACATTGCAAGATGTTTTAATCATTGCTGAATCGCGCATTCCCCCGCCATGGACGCTCTGACCAACTGAGTATTTTTTGGGGAAACTAGAATTAACAAATACAAATATTTGTTGTGTGACTTTAGACCCAGAAAATTGCTGAGGGGATTTCTAACAAGCAAATTACTGTGTTTTGGGCAAAGACTACGGGTTTTCAACAACAAGACGATGCACCCTCACTTTCTTCTGTAAGTAGTGATCCGAAGTGAAGGCGTGAAATGCAGCCACCCAGCTGTCTAACTGGAGTCTGAAATTACAAGTACAAGCTTAGGGTGTGACTGTGCGCCTATTAACTGTGGTCTTTTTATAATTTACGTGCGACAGTGATTGACAGCTATCATCATTTACTGTTTGAATAGCTAAAGGACAGAAGGGGGGGGGATTGCCTATAGTCACACTGCAGTCTCTATGGGAGCAAATTTGTTGTGCAGTACACATTTCAGACCAGCAGAGTACATTTTGTAAAAGGGCTTGGAAAAACAGACCTTTTGGAAGATGGTAGTCTTGCCAATGAATCAGTAGCCTTAGAATCAGGCACAGGTTTCCTGAACATGGCTGTGTGTGTTTAGTAAGGTAATGTAGAGTTGTCCCACTCCAACTGGGCCCTCCTGTCGCCCTCATGGGGCCCCTGCGCACCCCGAGTCTCCTCCTCATCACTTTCTTCAGACTCTGCGCTCGTGACTTCTTCCTCCAATTCATCTTCTTCTTCATCATCGTCTTCCTCCTCCTCCTCTTCCTCACTGACCTCTTCATCTGCAGCCTGTGTCCCCTCCAAGTTCTGGCCCATGAAGAAACCCAGGTTAGAACATGAAGAAGCAGTGCACATCCTCATTCTGCTCCACCTGTCTGGCACCTCCTGCCTCTGCCTCTGCCTCTCCTTCACTGTATTGCTTCTTCTCACATCTGCCTCTATTTCCCCTCTCTCCCTCTTTCTCTGTCTCACTTCCTGTCTCTGACTCCCCGCCTCTCCGTTTCGTACCCCTTGGTCCATGAGGCGTCTCACCTCCATGGGGTTCACCGTGATGGTGAGGGCTGTGTCGTCCCACTCCATCTCTCCATCATCTTTGTTGTCGTGTTCACCTTTGGCATCCTGCTGGTGGGCCACATGGATGCGGTATATGCCCAGAACCACGATGACCACCAGGGCGGCGATGCAGATCACGATCACCACGGTGGCAAAGCTTGGGATGGCTGCGCATTAAAGGGTTTGGGTGGGGGGAGGACAGAGTGGAGCAGGCAAAGTGGAATTACAATGTGGCCCCGATGACATGATTCCAGGACCTCTATCGATGCTTTTCTGGGGTTGTTCTTTACTGACACCACAAAATCCGGGACAACATGCACTCACACAAGTGGGCACATTCACGTCAGGTGGTGGACGATATCTCAGTCATACAGGCATATTGATTAATTATACAGTACTTTATTATTTAATATATTAGTACTCTGTTAATGAAACTGGCCTGCAGGCAGCGACTAAGACCTCTCCCTAACTGCCCTGTGCTAGCTGCTGCCCTGAAAGATCATCTGTGTCCCTGAGGAGCCTCCAGAGGGCAGTGCTGAGGTGTTACGGGCAAACTGGAGATCAGCAAACAGGGGCAGAGATCCCTGCACCTCTGAAGGGCATTAAACATTGTTTTTTCCTTCGGAACATAATTTCTGTTTGATTCCATGAGACAGCCTATTCTTTACAGCTAATTATGTACTTGACAGTAACAGTGAAGACATCAAATAGCAGAAGGTCCCTGGTTCATCTGTCACCCACTGCTCTGTGTCATCTCCTCCAGTAGGGGGCAGTAGAGATTGATGTCTATCTGACTTAAATCTGTGTTAACCATCAAATTTCCAGGCCATCTTAAGAGTATCATTGTATGATCTTGAGCAAACACAAATCCCCCCCCCCCTCCTGTGGAAGTCCTAATCAGTTAAATCTCCCCTGGTTAGGTGCTGAGAGGAAAGCTCTTCCGTCTCTCCCCCTCCCCCGATCCTGGCTGATCTCCAGCACCACAGACCTTACGCAAGACAGTGAAACCACCTGATTGCTCAGGTGGAGAATTATCATCAGGGGAAGAGCTGTTTTTAGCCTCACGTCGACGCAGAAGCGTGATGAACAGCATCGCTGCACTGGGCGAATGTGTCTCACTGTCCCGCAATGTGTGAAATCATCATGCACTGAGGAGTTTAAGCCACTCTGCTGGCTCGTGTCATGTTAAGTCATGCTGTCGTCCAGTGATGTACCAAACCACTCTCCTGAAAACCCACAATGCACTTGTCCCTGCAGATGGTGACGTCCTTACCGGAGTTGTGGGCGTGGCCGGGGATGTGGGCGGCAACCGGCTGCTGGACGGCATGCAGGTACTGGGGCTGCGCTGCCATGTGGTTTATGTGCTGCGGGGGGGCCGCGCTGTGCAGCACGCTGACCTGGGGGGGCAGTAATGTAGAATGAGCATCATGAGGGCTGTAGGGGGCAGAAGGGGGAGGCACAGGGCTTTTGTGATTCTAATGAACAAGTATGAAGGTTCAATTCCTCCAATTAGGGAAGTAATTAATTTAATTAAGTGCTTTAAGTGCTCTGCTATAGCAGGGACCTTCAGGTACATTGTCACTTTGAACAGAAGTGCCAACCAATTTACCATCATAGAGAAACAGTTTAATAGCATTAATTAAGATGTGTGTTCTGCTTTTCACGCTTCCCACAGACAGGTGGCGCTGACCTCCAGATTGAACTCGTTGCTGGTGTAGCGGCCGTTGAGCTCTGAGCAGGTGAGTCTGAACCTGCGGCCCCCCAGGTCTGCTGCGTGCTGGTTGTGGTACCTCAGCTGCTTGATCACCCGCTCATAGTTGGACATGGAGTCCACGCCTGGGGGGGGGGGGGTGGGACTGGTCACATGGTCACGATCTCACATGTTGTTGTGGTGGGGCAGGGTGAGGCATCGCTTACCGTAGATGGAGATACCAGATGTGGAGTTTGTGGCGTCGAGGTGTTTCCCCAGCAGGGCGGCATGCGGGAGCTGCAAGGACTCCACCTCCGTCTGCAGCTCCTCCCCGATCACCAGGAGGTCACAGTAGTCCAGGTTGTGGATGATCTCCTCCAGGACCCCGGATCCGTGGGCTGTGGTGGGTGTCGTGAGACGATGAGCAGCTATTCTGACCTGAAATGTTTTTCACCTTTTGCTTTTCTGCCCCCCCCGAAGCAGTCCTGTAGACTCCTGGGACCAGGGGTCCCTGTGGCACAGTGACCACTGGGGGGGTGCCCTCACCAGCCTAATTAACAAACAGGTCAACCCGATGCTGGAATTAATGGGCTATCTGACACAGCGAGGGGCGTCCATCAGTGCGGGGTGTCATTTCTGTGTGGTAGGCGGAGCCATTACTCTCGGTGACGGCACGTGAGGTATCATACTCGCACGGTAGGCGGAGCCATCGCCCCCGGTGACGGCACGTGAGGTGTCATACTCGCACGGTAGGCGGAGCCATCGCCCCCGGTGACGGCACGTGAGGTGTCATACCCGCACGGTAGGCGGAGCCATTGCCCCCGGTGATGGTACGTGAGGTGTCATACCCGCATGGTAGGCGGAGCCGTTGCCCCCGGTGATGGTACGTGAGGTGTCATACCTGTGTGGTAGGCAGAACCATCTCCCCGGCTGATGGTGCTGACGATATGCAGGTCCCGGAAGAGTAGCAGCCCAGCAGGGTCCTGGAGGTCAGAGGCCGGCCGGCTCAGGTGCTCTGATCCGGTGATGGTGATCTGCGGTTCACTGGGCTGCAGGACCATCACCACAGCCTCGATGTCTGGGATGGAGATGCATGTGTCCTCGCCGAAGCACCTGTGAGAGAGACGCGGTGTAGCTTTTCCATTCCTCACAGGCAGGGTGCAGAGATTATTTCTGCTTTTTCACTGCAAACTCATTCATTTAGCCCCTCATCACGGTTACGCTCGTAACACCAGTGAACCTGAGCATGAAAACACACGCGTGCGTCGCGGCGATGCTGTGCGAATCACTACTGAAGCAGCTGTGCTGCTCTGCCCACATGAATAAAACAGCAGGGCTGAGGAACGGGAAGATGTAGCACATTTTTTATTTAAGACACCTGACGCCCTCCACAGACGCTGCAGCTGCGAAGAGAATCGTGCTGATCCAGTACGTATGACTGCGGCGTGGAGGAATGCAGCCCCCCTCTGCCCGCGTGGGGGCAGTGACTCTGATACGGCGCTCTGCCAAAGGTGCCTGCTTCATCTTTCATCCACATCTGCGGTAATAAACGTTAAAGGGCTCCTGCCCCCCCCCCTGTCTCAGCTTTATGGCGACCCTTAGCACAGCTGTACTCCAGCCTACAAACCTCGTGACAGACAGAACGTCACCGGGGTGAGGCCCATGGGGCACAGTCGAAACCCAACAGTTTTCAGGATAGATAAAGTTGCCCCTGTCCCGGCTGTAATGGGCTATTCCACTTTGACACTTCACCCTCCCAACTGTCTGTTACCACTTCACTCTGTAGGTTGTTCATTGCCAAGCGAACTGGCACAAAGTTACAAGACTAACATCACATCTCCCTTGTCTGATCACATCTCCCTTGTCTGATACCAACTCACCAGACTGGTAGATAACTTGATAACTTGTGAACAGATGTGGAGAGAACACAATTAAATGAAAGTATGCAAGGATTCATGATTAACCTTAAAAGACGGAATGATTAAACTTCTTAAATTTCACAAATCGATCCTGCAGCGCAATATCGCGCCTCGTGGGCGTCCCGCAACTTTTACAAGGAGTGCACACCGCCTCGCTGGTAGGATGTGCCCAACCCC
>JAOYFF010000038.1:19096704-19108574 GCA_025773925.1 Cryptomyrus ogoouensis
AGGACAGGGTTAGGGATCATGGTGTGTAATGTAGGACAGGGTTAGGGATCAGAGTGTATAATGTAGGATAGGGTTAGCGATCAGAGTGTGTAATGTAGGATAGGGTTAGGGATCTGGGGTATGTAATGTAGAATAGGGTTAGGGATCAGAGTGTGTAATGTAGGACAGGGTTAGGGATCAGAGTGTGTAATGTAGGACAGGGTTAGGGATCAGAGTGTGTAATGTAGGACAGGGTTAGGGACTGTGTAACTCAGCATAGGGTTAGGGTTTGCGTTAGGGGGTGTGTAACTCAAGGTTAGGGGCTTGCTTTAGCTGCATATGCAGGTAGCTCTGGTGGTTCAGTTTAAAGTTCCGGAAGGTCATTGTAAATTACAGACAGGCACGATGATTAATTACATGATCGATTTCACAAAAGTTCACAGCACCCCACTGGCGCCCCCTTATGGTGAGTTCCCAGGGACATAAACATAACGAAGTAAGAAATGGCCTAAATACTCCAGCAGAGGCTGGCAGCAGTGAGGCTGATCAGTTACAGAAGGAGTGATCAGCATAATCATGCTACTACTCATCAAGTCTCGCTACTGTTTGAGGCCGATGATTCACTTGATCTTCACCCCCCCGTAACCAGCAAAGCCAGGCACCTAATGAGCCAGAGTGTTGTCCTATAAGATACTCCTCACCTGGTAGCAGTGGGGGAGAGGAGTAACAGAGGAAGCAATGTGGATGCCCCCCCTTAGCAGGGCTTGGATAAATATTTTCAATTATCGAGAGCAGGCCATTTGAAACCCTGGGGTATTAATCTCATTTAGGGCTGGTGCGCGTCCTTCAAGGGGGTGGGAGGCAGATGCTGTGTGGATTGGAGCACTATCTCATGTTGGCTGTGTAAGAAAAACAAGCCCACCGGCCCTCCATGCCTGCTCTTTGAGGAATCGATATTCACCCCCCCCCAGAGTGAGTCACAGAGAGTCAGTTCTGTGCATCAAGCCCTCCTCTATAACCCACAGTAACTGCACTACATTATTGATAGAGAACCATTATTCACCTACAGCAGACTGAACTGAAGCCTCTCACAGCTGATAACTGAATCCCAAGCCCCCCCGGGACCAGCTGGCCAATGTCTCCCAGTGGAGGGAGGATACACTACAGTCAAATCCTCATTTCACAGTAAGAAGGGCGCACCCTGCAGGTGGAGACCAGCTACAACAACACACCAGCTCTCCTAATTTTCCATAATGCCTCCAGCCTCTCACTGTTTTTCCCAATGGTGCTGATACAGATTAATCTCTGGGGTTTGATGGCAATTACTTCATTGTAATTAGTCCCTAGGATGGGAAACTTCCAGGGCTCTGAACAGCGTGCCTAGTACCCACGTCACCGTCATCTGACCCGAGGCCCAGGACTGGGCTGTGGACTTCAGGGATGACCCTCAATATGCGTACCTGACTGTGCTTGTGTTCTCGTGTATTCGCTTTACCTCATCTTCCATTGCCAAAGACCAGGTCCAATACTCAAGAGCAGAAGTACAGAGGACGGTAAAAATCCCCAGATTTCATTCTTGCCCCGCCCCAAATATCAAGGATGCATAACTTGCATCCTCACCAAACAAAACCAATCACATGATTCACTGCGTCCCACGTACGTTCTTGGGAGGCAAGTTAGCAAGACCGGTCTTGCAAAGATCACAAGTACGGTCTTTGCGTTCTTGGTATTGAGATTCACCCCAGATGTTTAGCAGGCTCCTTATGGTTAGGATGGGGAGTTTAGATGGTGGACCTGGTCCAGGTGGTATGATAATCCAGAGGGAGTACCATGACAGGTCAGGAGTCGCGTCTCATTTCCATACCATGATGCTACCAGACACGAATGCAGAGGGCAGCTGCTTTTCAGTATTATCTCGCAGTTGCACTATAGTCAGATCTTTACTGGGAAGCGCACCACTGTCTCCTGCCTCCAATCGTTTCCATAGAACTGCCCAGAACTCTTTATCGAAGACTTTTGCACATTGTGAACATTTGTCTTAATCTAATGAATGGCTGTACAGATTGGATTTTGGTGCTTCAATATTGCGAAATAGCTTCTTAACTCTATATGACAGCTGAACAATTTATAACAATTTGAATTACAATTGTGCAGATTTGGATGGTTAAATTTTTTTTTCTGACTGGTATAATACGAGTGTCTGTGTCTTTATTGTAATTACTGCGCTGAATAAGTCAATAGCAGTAGAACTGAGACCAAGTGGGTTATTCAGCAGAGTGAAGCCTTTGATCTATTCGAATACTGTCTCCTTTGTAGAGCAGCAAATCTGTGTGTGTTATGGGAGAAGCTTCCCAAACCCTGTTATGGATCCTGCTGAGACATGAACTTACATATCTGAGGCTGGTTATTGCATCTGTTCTGTCACCCAGAGAATTTTGCATACTTTGGCACCCATCCACTGAAGGGCTCCCCCTGCTGGTAGCCACTTTTTTGCGTGAAGTCACATGACCTTTGGTTTGATTCAAGTTCAGCTACTCTTTGTTTTCTAGAACAGTCTTGGAAGAAGAGTTGGGGCATTAAGGATTTGGAAGCCTCTCTAATGGATGGATATGGGAAGATGAACAAGATAAATAGCGAGTGACTGATGTGGAGAATGAGAGCAAACACATTTCAGTCTCTGTCATGGTAACTGGTTGGGTAATGATGTAATGACTGCATGCTCCATGACCAGTAATGGGATTAGTGATGACGTAATGCCTGTATGGTCAATGATAAATAGCAAGATAAGTGATGTGATGCTGGCCCGTGGAATGCAATGATGGTTGTATGCTTCATAACCATAGCAGCAGAACCCGTGATGCAGATGCATTGCAGGTCTACAGGTAAATGCCCTCTTCCAGGCACCGAGACACACAAATTAACCCCTCCTCTTAGTGCTCTTGCTTTCTCTCTCTCTTCCTCACAGCTAATATTGATTTTTGCATCAGTTATACTCCAAATATGCAAATATGTTGGGATGCAAATCGATATCAGACTCCTCTATTCAGGATGCCAGTTAACACGTTCGATTAAAAAGTCATTCAAAAAATGTTATAGAATTAGCTGCTTGGCTACATGTCAATTCTCAATTGTTCTGCAAGAAGAGTAACACTGATCGATGAGTCACAAACGGAGCAGACAGGCTTTTTTTTTTGAGATGCATTATCCACTCCAAACAACGTTACTAGGACAAAACAGCTTGAGTGGAGGAAAATCTCAAGGATCCTGCATTTCAGAAAAACCTAAATTAGGGAGTAACCCCACCTCCACCACACACAAAGTGCTTGGTGATGCTCAATCTGTGGCTTTAAGTGGCGCCTCTGTGGCGGCCATGCAGTAAACTTCAGAGCAGGAATCGAGTTTTTGAAAATATCATCTGGCAGGTAGGATTCTCCTTTCGTCTGTGATCGTCTTTCAAGTCTGGAGCTCTTCAGGTTTTAGAAGATCCAAAGCTCGAGATGAGATGGCTACCTGGGCAAGCAGTCACTTCTTTTAAAAAAGAACCAAAACACAGCACCTCCTCCAGGCCTGGAGGACCTCAATCCAATGTCACATCCCTCTCAGTTATTTGATTGGCATCAATACTGTTTGGCTAAAATAATATCCACTTATTCACTTGTAAAAATATTACTACCAACTACCAAAATAAATTCCAAACCATTGACTCCAAACTCATCTGGGTAACTACAGCCGTGGAAAAAAGGGCCAGAAACCAGCCAGGTAAAGGGCGGAAGTGACCTTCTAATGGCAGAGATGATTGTTAACTTATCTGACAGTATCTCATGAATCAGAGGATGACATCAAGTGACCTTCAAAGGAATGGGAAACATTAAGTGCAGGTGTGAAGTGCACTGCTAGGACAGATCATATCAGGCTCCTAGAAGCAGGATTGAGGTCCCATAAAGCAAGGAAGAATCCCTTCATTAATGAGAAACAGGGAAGAACTAGGCTACAGTTTGGAAAAAAATATGAAAATTATTCAGACGTTTACCCATAAATTGAGAAATGAGGAAAACAAAAAATTGTGCTGTGGTCTCTTAATTTTTTCTGCAGCTGTAGTACATGACAGAGCAGCATTAAAAGTCAAAATGTCATCTTGATTCCTTTAAAAGTTAGTCACTGGTTAGCTTAGCTTATCCATCTGTCACATGATATCTACTGTAGGACTGTGGCACATTTGGTTACCTAAATCTAAAAAAGATAGCCTTTGAATTTGGCCAGTGAAAACCTCCCATAAAATCATCAGCATTGAGATGCAGTCCTGTAGCTGTGGCAGTGCCAGTGTAGCTGTGAAGGACACCGATCCTGCAGAAGCCCTTTGTCACCCAGGCCACCATCATTAACGGCCAAGCATCACACCGACTTTTCCCCAGTCACTGTTGAAGGGACAGGGTCTTGTCACCAGGTCTTGTCAATGTCCTCTATCCATGCAGGCCACACCCCCTCAGCCCCACCCATGCGCATTCTCCATGCAGGCCACGCCCCCTTCAGCCCTGCCCATCCTCTTGCTCCATGCAAGCCACACCCCTCAGTCCAAACCCATGTTCTCTCTCTGTGCAGGCCACACCCCCTCAGCCCCACCCACATCCTTTCTCCGTCTATTAATCTACTCCCTAGACTGTCAGTGACAGGTGGGTCCCGTTAATCTGCATCCTGCTCCATGGAGGCGACGCAATCAGACACGGTGTACACAGAGCTGGAGCCTGTTTATCAGGTGAAGCTGCCATGCTGATTTACCGCGGCTGCAACCGGCAGTGAGAGACAGCGAGTCCAATAGGCAAATAAAGAATCACTCGAAAGATTAAAGCCTCATAATTAATTTGGTATCCCTTTAAATCATGTCATATTGTCCTTTCTGCCTGGATAAAGATAACAGCAGATTCCTTAGAGTAAAAAAGCTTCTTTCTCAAAGTAATCCATCTGACAGCACAGCTTCATACTGACGGAGCTACTCAGCGTGAAGAAAAAGCAGCTTTAAACTAGCCGCGTCCTAAAGGTGCCGCGAGTTCTCCTGCCAGCTCGGGCATGCCGAGCTCCAAGGCCAGGCTTGCGTTTCCTGCTGGCCTGTAAGAGGTCACATGCTGGCGATCCAAGTGGGGTCTGGCGGATCAGCCCTGTACAGAGACAGGATAACTGACATTTCAGTGTGTCGCTGTCATTGCAGGATCCCCAAAATTCTTCACAACGTTACAGGGGAACCGAAAGCCAAGCTTACCTGTGAATATGCCGGTCATGTTCTCCCTAGTCAGCATCACCACAAAGCCATGACAGGTTCTTTCAATAAGTAATGACAAAGGCCATCCTAGAATTCACTTTTGGATTCGTAGGTCTTCAGAGCAGCAAGCTCTGGGTTCAAGACCATGGCGGTGTCCATATTTGGGGGCTGCATCCCTTGAAGGACGTAGTCTATGTAGCCTTTATAGGCTGCATCCTTTGAATGTTCACGCAATGAATCTTGGGATCTCGGTAAGAGTTGTCTAGGCTGCATTTGAAGGAGCCTTTGAAATGGGACAGCCTTGTTGCACGCTGTCACACATTCGTTCTTCGAGTGCAGTCTTAGAAGGGTGCAGCACCTGCATTCAGACACAGCTCATGAAAAGGATGAAGGTCACATGACTTCTCACAGACCAGTGGCTGCCAGTAGGGGGAGGTCTTCTGCTGCTGGGTGCCAAAGTATGGGAAGGTCTGTAGGTGGCAGAACATGCCAGTAACCAACCTCAGAACTGTAAGTATAGCAGGATCTATAACAGGGTATGAGAAGCTTCCCCCATAACACACACATTCGCTGCTCTACAAAGGAGACAATATTCAAACAGATCAAATAGTCTTTTTCATGTAAACATTGTCCATGGCCCAGTGGCAGGATCTAGAGATCCATTGTGCACTTCCCATGGGATTCTGGTCCAAATTCCCTGAAATGAAATGTCCCGCTTTTTTTTTGGGGGGGGGAGAGGTGGCTCACATTCAGGATGTACAGTGGCCTCATGCATGGAGCCGGGAGTCGATCAGCGCCCCCAACAGGTGTCAGACCTCCAGCTGCTTTTATTAAGGCCCTTTTTTGCCATCGCCTGCCGATTACGCTCCATTTGAGTGCAGGCAGGGTCAGGGAGGGCTGTCGGCAATCAGGCAGGCAGAGGGAGCGGCGTGAGGCACGAGGAGCTCTCCCCGCCAACAAAGAGGCTTGCTAGGTGCTTTATTGACCACAAACAAAACACGGCAGCTACCTAAAGCAGGACAAGAAAACAAATCATAGGAGACAGTGCAAGGAGCACGGCAAAGCAGACTTGATGGGTAACGAAAGATAAACAAACAAACCGCAGCACAGCACATAAATTTGTTCCACCCCCCGCCCCCCCAAAACAATGGTGAGATTTAAGATGCAGAGGAGAGTGGAGGAGAAGCGGCACACCGGGAAGCGATTGAATTCCGGACTCTTCCTGACTTTAATGTCTGTCCGGGCATAGGGCCTGTTAGCCGCACTGTTAAATTCACGCCCTGTGTTGTATCTCTGCGATTCGTTTCCCTGTCTTCACGCGTTCGTTTTCGCACTGCAAACTTGTTTACTTGAGGGTGTTAATCAGCCGTTACCCATCTGCCCCAGACAGACAGACGACCCAAAAGAATAAAGACTTCACCTGCCATTCAATTGCCATAAAATGCAGTCTGTCAGCAGTGGAATAACACAGCTCTGGCGCTGATTTTTGGACAGGCAGTATTTTGGCCACTCTTGAACCTGCACAGCCGCAGGACTCGAGTTCAGGGTGGCGGTGCATGTCGGACAGGGGCTTAAGGCGCTTAATCTGGGCATCTTGGGAAACGTGTAAAAGCTGAAGCAGCAGTGAATGAGAAATGCCGGCCTGGCGTGGGGACATGCTTTTTAACAGGCGATAGCATCCTGCCGCGTGACCCGCGTTGACCAAAACACTGTGAAGCGGATAATTTCTGTGAAGGCTAACGAGGATGCAGCATCCCACGCCCAGGCGAACATCTGGAAAATTCTCTGTGTAGCTTGCTTTCCCCAGACCCGCCTCCCCTGAAGCTCCCGCGCTGCTCGCACGTGCCGGACGGACACCCCCCGTCAGTTCCTGCCATTCACCCCGCCCCCCTTCACTTTCGGGTCGCCACAACGCACCGCTGGCAGCTGGCAGAGTGCTTCCAAGTAGACACACTCGCTGACAGCTCGTTAATTCAAGCCCGGGCCGGTACCCGGGAGGACTACCCAGAAAAACCCACTGCTCCTGATTGGTTTTAGCAGGAAGTAATTAAAAAGTTCCGATAAGCAAGAGATTAAAATGAGGCTGCTGTTTTCGGTGGGCTGGCTGGGTTTGCTGGTATTAAAACTTCATTTTGTTTGAAGAGACAGATTGAGAAGGAGGCAAACACAATATAAAAGTTAATTAAACTGGCACATCCACAGGCTTTGTTTTCCCCTCAAGCCCATGCTCTCTAGCACCCCCTTCTTGTAGTTGCGGGGAGAGTGGTCCTCACTGCCCTCAGTCGTGACAGACATTGTAAACCTGCCATTGAGCACAACCCCCCTTGCCTCTACTCAGCCCAGTTTGCTTCCTGTCAATTGACTTTCCTATTTTCACACTGGTGTTAATCACCTCCCCCCCCAACCAGTGCCCAGCTGTCCGTGGCTCTCCGCCTATAGGGGGATTTGACAGCTGGTCTGACCCCTGAGCCCTTAGACGATGATGGGTCCTCATGCACCACCCTCCCAGCTGCCACAGGCTGACACAGTAACCTCCCCCCCCCCCCCACACACACACGCTAGGGTGTCATCTCTCAAAGATCCCTGCATTTCTCCTGATGGGTATGGATTTAAAGGTAGGCACCAATTCATGGCCATGCAGGTCATGGGCAGTAAAGGTCACACGCAGTACAGGTCACAGGTGGTAAAGGTCACAGGCAGTACAGGTCATGGGCCGTATAGGTCATGGGATGTAGAGGTCATAAGCAGTACAGGTCATACAGTTCAGTGACCATATAGGTCATAGGCCATACAGGAAACAGACCATACAGCTCACGGGCGATACAGTTTAGGGGTCATACAGGACACAGGCCGTACAGGTCACAGGTAGTACAGATCATGGGCCAAACAAGTCACAGCCGTACAGGTCATGGGCCATACAGTTCAGAGATCATACAGGTCACGGGTGTACAGATCACGGGCCGTACAGTTTAGGGGTCAAACAAGTCACAGGACGTACAGGTCACAGGCAGTACATATCAGTACAGGTCATCGGCATTCAGGGGCCATACAGTTCATGGGGACGCAGGCTACGAGCGTGCATACCATGGGTCATACAGGTCACATAGGTCATGGCCAAACAGGTCACAGGCTGAACAAGTCATGGACCATACAGGTAACGGGTCATACAGTTTACAGCCTCACAGATTATGGGCCATACAGGTCATGGGCCAAATATGTCTGTGGTCATACTGGTGACAGCTGTACAGGTCATGGATCATACAGGTTACCAGCTGTACAGGTCATAGGCTTTACAGGTCACGGGCTGTACAGGTCATAGGCTTTACAGGTCACAGGCGTACAGGTCATAGGCTTTACAGGTCACGGGTTGTACAGGTCATAGGCTTTACAGGTCACAGGCGTACAGGTCATAGGCTTTATGGATCACAGGCCTTAGAGTTCACAGGGCACACTGTTTAAACACATACTTTTAGTTCCCTGAGATTGATAAAATTAAAATATTTAATATGCTCGAGGCCAGGAAGTCAAACCCCCAGCCCTATAGGTGTGAGGCTGTGGTTCCACCTTCTGGTGCCCCTTTAACATACATTAAAACATGCAGCCTTGAGATACACCGGAAGCTGCAGAGCATCACGGTTTATTCTGGCTACTAGTCTTTCTGATGCTCTGTAAAGGAGTAGGCAATTCATCAGAGTATGACGCCCATACCAGATGCTCACCTTGGGAATGGTGCCCACCCCGAGCCAAAGTGCATGCTCACCTGCTCCAGTTTCCAGTGGAACTCGGCGGGTCGGAAGGTGCCTGCCTGGGTAAAGTCCCTCCGCAGCAGGAAGACCAGTCGGCAGTTGTGGACATAGAGGGCGTAGTGGTGTCTGTTCATTTCTGTATGTCAGACAGGGGGAAAAAACACTTAAAAGTTGGCATCTAGACAAAGTGCCCCCTAGTGGTGTCAGGAGGGGTATAACTGCAAACCCAAATGATGTTATGTGCCCATAATTGTAGTGCCACAGGGAGAGTATCGTGAACAGGGTGGTTTTTCTCAAGATGTGGAGGAATAGATGCATCTCTACACTCATGCTCTTTCTACAGAGCTCCATGTACCGACAAGGAGCCTGCAGCATTTGTATTGTGACGATGGACTGTTCAAGGATTCTTGAAGTGTAACCCTAACCCTCATACTGGGGCTGGAATCAGACACATACTGGTGCCTGAAGAGTTAGACTCAAGTGCCCTGAGTGGTTCTCCCATAAAGAAGTATTAGCCTGTCCTTGGCCCTGGTCCATCTTCCCATGTGGGCTCCTGGGCCATCAACCTGTGGCTCCACCCCCTCAGTGTCCTCCTGGCCTATCGCCTCACAGCCCTGCTGCCCTATGGTCTCATCATTCCCGCCTCCCCATCTTCCTCAGCCCCCCCACCCCAAAAATCCATTGTCCCATTATCCTCCTCACCCATCACCCCACCATCCGTCATCCGCCTGGGCCATCGCTCTGATGCCCCACGGTTCCTGCCGCCTCATTGCCCCGTCACCACCCCGCTCACCGGTTTTATCTGAGTTGCACAGCAGGGTCTCCTTTTCCGCCCGCAGGCCCGGACTCGGCCCGTGCTTCATCCAGGTGGCGATGGTGAATTGGTCCGTCAGGTTCTGGGGCACCACCCAGTCTGGGATCTTGGCCGCCTGCCGTCCGTCGAAGCGGAAGATAAGGTCGCTGTCCCGCCCGCTGTCCGTCAGCAGCGAGGCCGTCCAATTGGTGGAGGTGCTGGGGGCGGGGAGCAGGTCCGTGCTGCCCGACGAGGCTCCTGAAGGGTTACCATGACAACCAGAGGGTGGACAGCACTTTATCTAAAAAAATTCATGCCGACCAGTGTCCTAGATTTACGACGGCTTATGAGTTAATAACCCTCATCATTGTGTCGGCCTGTCAGACATGAAAGCATCGACATGCACAGATATTAATCGGCAGGATAAATTGTGGACCGGCCCCGACATCGATCCCGAGGATGTCGTCACATATTACTGCCATGGCAACAAAGGCGGCGGGGAGCTGACCAGGTGATGTGTAGCCTTGTTTTGAAAGCAGCTTATGGATTTTACCCCAATGACATGCCGGTGCTGAGAACCGGCCGTGCAGCGCTGTGACATCTCAAGCTGCTGGTCTTCGTGGAGAGAAACATGTTCGCTTGACTTAAATGAAACCACTTCAGCCCCCTCCTCTGCCTGATCCTGGTGGGCATTGCTTTAAAGAGCTTTTTTTCTTGATGGTGGCCATTCTCCAACAAGGAGCATGGGTAAGCGCCTCTCTGGCTTCTCGCTGTTAAACAGGTCCCGCATGCCTGCCCGCCCCTTCCCATTTTCCCAAACTGCTCCCTGGGAAGGGAAATCTGGGAATCTGCATGCAGATCCGCACTTGGACAGTATGGAATATAAACTGAAGAGTGCTTCTGGGGGAAAAATTCACAACTATCATTCTGGGACTCCCTTATCCCGCTTTTCCTGATTTTCCCGCCCTGTAAAATGCAATCATCGTCTCCCCGAGTGTGCTGGCAGAGGCGTGTTTACGCGGAAATCCGCTGGTCTGCCTCTGTGCGATCCTTGCATCCTCACTATTGCTCTCTGCATTATCTTAAAGTGATTTTGCTTTAAAAAAGCAATTATAATTTACTCTATTTGATAACGACTGCGAGGCTGTGAAGGGGCTCTTTTGCGATAAAACACACATGGAAAATGCCGGCAGGGTGGTACACAAGCAGATGAGGCTGCTTGGAGCGGTCAGGGCTGTTACTGATGGAGTGAGATTCGCTGCTGTTCGGCGATCCATGGTGGCAAAGGCCCCCTTGTCTCATGTAAACACCCCTCCCCTTCAGGAAGATTTGGGGAGGAAATCCATCTTTTGGGTGGAGGAACGCGATAGGTCTCACCACAGGGGATGGGGCGGGATTTGGAGTCGGCCGGTGCTTAAGTTGCACACAAGGCTTGAACAGATGTGCAGAGAGAGAGAGAGCACATCTGGACTTGTTTTATGATTTTGGACTGCGAGTGGAGAAGGCGGGGAGCCAATCCAGCACCACTAGCCTCCTTGGACGCAAGACCGATTCTCAGTCCCTGGGACACCACAAATTCTTGTCCGACAACTTCTACAGCTACGATCTTCGGCGCAAGTAAATAATAAATAAACCAGCTGGCCAATATATCACACCAGCAGCCCGACACGTAAAATGCACACGTTTCCCTGCTGTAATTTTCACTCTAAATTCCCGGTTTAGTTCCAGTTTCCAGCTTCCCGACTCCCAATGGCGGTGGACGGGACCGCGGTGAACCAAGCGGCTAATTTGCATGAATGTCCCCCCCCCAGCAGTCGCCTTTGCTCGGCGAACGCACCGCAAAGCTTCTGCATGGATTTCTCCGAGTAGGTCTCCCGGTCGCAGCCTTTCCCAATGTGGCTGGTCTGCAGCTCCACAGTGGTCCGCACCGAGGACAGCGGCTCCTCACATGTCTCCAGGTGCATCTTGGGAAACAGCTGCTTGCTGCCAGTTCCTGGCTCATAATCCACCCGCTTGCTCCAACCTGGGGGGGGGGGGGGGGGGGGGGGGGGGGGAGAGAAAAAAAATAAACTGTGGGTCATCCCCCCCTTCTTCACAC
>JAOYFF010000038.1:19131583-19143159 GCA_025773925.1 Cryptomyrus ogoouensis
ACAGATACACCCTGCGGGGCACCGACTGCCGGGAGTTTTTCCCCCCGCCGCCCGGCCCCCCGGGGGCCGTGCGTAACCCCCCCAGATAGCCCCCCCCCCCCCCCCCAACACACATATACTTGTGTTCTGACTTCATTTATAACCTCTCTCCTTTATCCCTCTATCACAGGGGATAATGAAGCCTTTGTGAGACATTAACTGCTAAAAATGAGGTTATTGAGAGGGTGTTAAAAACTAATACATTACTACGGTATGTGCAGGGAAGGCAAAACATCACACCCGACATCACGCCCAGCTACCGCAATGTGCACAGCTGCTCTCTTTACACCTCACGTTGCACTTAAACATAGGTTGAAGAATAGTGCTTGCAAGGGGTCATTTGTAAAGAACTCATGAGCTCGGTGGGTCCCGCTAACAGCTAACTGTGTGTGTGTGGGTTATGTATATATTACATTGTTGGAATTAAGGTTTTTCCCATGGAAATGAAAGGACAGTCCCCACAAAGATATGAATACAAACATATGTATGCGTGTGTGTGTGTGTGTGTGTGTGAGAGAGAGAGAGAGAGAGAGAGAGACCCTCTCTTTCTGTGCGACATGCTAACTAGGTGGAGCTACTATTCTGCATCAGTGTGCGTGTGTGTGTGTCTTTGTTTGATGGTGTCTCTGTCTGCAAATGTGTGATGTTTGCTTGCCATCAAAAACGAACAGAGTAAAGCCCAGAGAGACTGGCCAGCGCATGCCATGTGACGCGCCGCTCGTTCTCACGCAGCCCCCCCTTGAAACCCCAGCAGAAGCAGTTTAATTATAACATCGCAGACGTACACAGATTTTTTCCATGACGAATGGGGCCGATCATCCACAAAATTAAAAAAAATCTACTTAATGTCGTTATTTCTGAGAGGATTCATCTCGTATGGTATACAGTTGCTGATTTTTCCAATCTTCATTAAAAGCACGATCATTTGTAATATGAATTTTTAAATACAAAATTAAAAGCCAGAAAAACCTCATTAAATGCCTTTTATGTTGCATTATATTAGTGGCTCATTTTGAAGGTAATGAATATTGCTCTTTCTCAACAATGAGTCTCTTCAATGACAGGGAGAAATCGCCACAATTCCCTGGCAAAGGCCCCTGTACGTATAATTATTTGATGCAGTTGGTTACTCCAAAATATGACAGATTGCAGCAGAAACAACACTTCAGAGATCTGGAACATAATGAGAGTTAAAAAAAAAGCAACAGCAACAACTTAGGCAAATAAAAACACTGGAAAAGTGTAAGGATGAATATTTGCATTTCAGGAGCAATTCCAGCCAATGACACGAGACCGGCGTGTTTAAACTCTGACTCACTGCATCCTGCAGGTCTGGCCCACGATGCCTGTGGCGGGAAACACGCCCTTGCCAAACTGGGTGGAGTAATTAGCACAACGGAAGGCGACGGGGGACCAAAGGTAATTTGTAAATCAGCGTGATTTCAGACCATGGTGGTGGTGGGAGGGGTGACCATCCATCGCTGTTGCTATTGGCAATGATTTACAGAGATGATTAATGGTCGTGACTGGCCAGAGAAAGTTTCTATGAAAGTTTTTTTGTGAAGTCCAGTTCTGTAATCAATAAGAATTTGATCAAAAACTGAAATGCTGGCAGTGATTAATCAGTAATTATTTGTGTAATAACTACAGTTTGCCAGCCGTCAGTAACTGGGATCGAGTCAATTTTAAGATACTTGGAGAAGTAGGAGTAGGGAATGCTTCATCTCTGCCTGACTGGCTAATTATTTTGCCAGGCTAAGATTAATCCCAAGGATGCATGTTAATATCAGTCCAATTATACTGTTATAATAGGTGATGCTTACGGCAGACGGGACAGGTTTCACGGCTTAGTGCACACATGTGCAGGCAGACACAGCCACACGCAGGCGGGCACGCACACACATGCGCGCAGACAGGCACACACAGGGCACCACACGCAGGCGGGCACGCACACACATGCGCGCAGACGGGCAGACACAGCCACACGCAGGCGGGCACGCACACACATGCGCGCAGACAGGCAGACACAGCCACACGCAGGCGGGCACGCACACACATGCGCGCAGACAGGCACACACAGGGCACCAGACGCAGGCGGGCACGCACACACATGCGCGCAGACGGGCACACACACACATGTGCGCAGATGGGCACACAGAGGGTACCAGACGCAGGTGGGCACACACACACATGCGTGCAGACGGGCACATACAGGGCACCACACACAGGTGGGCACACACAGGGCACCAGACGCAGGCGGGCATGCACACACATACGCGCAGACGGGCACATACAGGGCACCACACGCAGGTCCCCACCTGAGCTGGCTTGGCATACCCACTGAAGCTAAAACCTCCCTTGTATTTTTGCCTTTCCCAGAATCCCCCGGCATATCACGGCGCTGCCCCACAGCGAGGAGGTTTTTGGGGCAGTCGGCTCAATGGAGTCCGTCTTCATCCCATGATGGATCACGCCGCACTTTGGCAAATACGGCCAGCCGGCTCACTGTGTACTTATCAGCCACAGAGCTCAGATAATCTTTTTTTATTTCCTCCTACACCATTCTCTCCCTCCTACTTTATAACCCCTAACTTATTGAACATGGTGATTAATGTCTGCCTTTTTCTTTTCTTCTGTTCTGGCCTTTTCTTGTCCTTTGTTTCCTATCCCAGACAGTACATTTATTTCAGTACGCTTTACGCTGCTTCTAAGGAATCTAAACATGAGGGAAGTCGATGTGGCCAGCAGGGGGCACGGCGGTTAATGGAGCAGCGCGATCACTGGATGCTGTTGGTCCGTATCCCAGGAGAGGCCACTGTGTCTCCTATGGCACAATGAGCACCAGCTGAATTTCTCCAGAAAATTATCCAGCCCTATTAATGTGCACAGTTAAAGGACAATTTGAATGAAAATTTTGTATGAAAAAAAATAAGCTAAATTGCTGAAGGTGAAGTAAACCGGGAACGAATGACACACCAGGGAGGGTGAGAGAAAAATGAGGACCAAACAGAACCAGGGGGCGTAAACAGAGCTGAACCACAGGGGCCTAAACAAAGGCACTAGATGTTCCTCGCTGAATTCTCGACAAAGTAAGGATATCATGGCTAAACTGAGCCTGAACCCCCAGAGAGGCAGGAAGGCATTACTTAAAGGGACAGATGGCCTCCCCTCTCTGAGGCGAAGATCAGAAATCGTGCACCGTGCCTTTAAGGCACCTTTAAGGCAGCTGCCTCCATGATTACTCTTCCCTAACAGCAGAACAGACCGGTCTGAACGGCGCGGCGTGTGAAATTACCAGCCAGGTAGCGATTTTAAACTCCTGACTTTGATTAAGCATGCCGTATAAGGCTGGAGACAGTTGGTAATTACTCGGGGATGTGGCTTTAAATTATTCTGACTTATCAGGGAAACTTGAGGGCCGTGCCTGAGGGGAGGGGGCTCCTTTTCGAGGGGAAGGGAGGCCCTGTCAGGATGCATTTGTACTCATTTGCTAATACATGTCAGTCTGTCACTTCCACGGACTTGGGTGCCAGTTCCTAGCCCAGGCTGTCAGAAATTGCACCAAGGGGCATCATGCGCCCCCCCCAAGCCAGCTCCATTTTCTCCATGGCAGCATCACAACAATGTCCCAGCTGCAGCTGGAAGGGCCTGAGAGGTACCTTGGCTACTAACTGCTAATAGGCCTGGTAAATGTTGTCTAAACTGATGCCTGATAAAATTAAATAAAATTTCACCATAACAACTACAGAAGTAAAATATTCATCCAAATAAACAGTATCACAATAACAATGACTCTTAAACATGTTTGCTGTTCCCCACTGACTCACACACCCCAGGCCCCGATGTGCCCCCCCCATGGCAGACATTCGTTTTTAGTCCCTTTGAACCTCAAATTTCCCTTCATCCGAGCATCCCACTGAGACCAGGATAACTACGTGGGATATGGAATTAAAGACTCAGTCCTGCTGCCAGCATTTTGTGCCGGAGAGGATGGACACGAGGCAAGAAAAGTCTGTGGGAAAAAATTGCTGAAATACCTCATGAAATGCACATGAAACATTAAGGCAGAGTCTGTCCACCACAGGATCCAGAAGTTCATCATAATCAGGGAGCAAATGGGATGGAGGTGGGACTTAGTACTAGCAGTAAATAAGACCATATGCCCCCCCCCCTTATGGAGGAACTTCATGGACCAGAGAGATGAAAGCGAGGATCACAGGCAGGGCAGTTGAGCACATAGTCGGTGTCCCCTCTGCCGCTACAAAGAGACCGGGGCAACGTAAGGGCATCGTCACGGCAACCGTCGCCATCTCAACACAGCCAGGAGGTGCCTGGTGTCACTGGGAGGTTTTCTGTCACATCCAGGGGGGCAAGAAGAACCACAGGGTGGGTCCCCAGACTAGGCTGATGAAGGGGGGGGGATGCTTTCAGGGACAGGGGTGCTGCTAGGGATTTTGGCTACCAAAAAAGCATATCATATTGGCCCTCCAACCGAAACCAATCCAATTATGTCCCAAATTTCTTTAGGGCCCCCTGCCACTCAGGGACCGTCGGAATTGTCTGAATTTCTCTCCCTTTTCACCCCCCTGTCAGGAATGTCTCTGTCCAGTAGGAGGCAGAAATTACACACTGGATTTGGTTTTAATACCATATTTTTCCATTCTGAAATCTTTACTTTGGATGTACTTAAAGCACTCAGCATTTCATAACGAGCTTCTCAAATGACATCCTTCCTCTCTTGAGTCCCTGTCCCTCCTTGATTTTATAGCGCTCAGTCACGCAGTCAGTGGGGCAGCAGCATCGACAAACAGAACAGGCGAGCGGACGTGAATCTGTAAGTCATCCGCAAGCGGGAGACTTAAATCCATCTTCTGAAAGCAGGCCCTAAGCTGGCAGGCCGGCGCTGAGCGGAGAGAGTGCCCACCTCCGCGGAAAAAGCCGTCGCATTTTATGGGATTAGCGACCTGCTGGGAACAGGCTGAGGATTAATCCATAGGTGGCCTTCTGGGAAAATCAAATGGTGTGTTCTGGCATGTTCTGCCTCGCTGTATGGATCTGGGTGGCCCAGGAATTAGACTGGATGAAGGGTAGAAGGAGAACAGGGGGAATGGGGTCTGGGGGCATCCCTGAGGGGCCTGAAAATGCCCCCTTCCAGTCCAAACATTACCCATGGGGTATTAGTGACAGAGAGATGGGGGGGGACGTTCATGAGCAATTTACTAGTGTTTCAACCCACTGAAATGACCCGAGTAATTTAGAATAAGCCTTTATCTGAAGGCATAAGAGCAGGGCATGTTTCTCCTGCTCTCTCCTGTTCACTCCTGCTCTCTCCTGCTCTCTCCTGTTCACTCCTGCTCTCTCCTGCTCTCTCCTGTTCACTCCTGCTCTCTCCCACTCTCTCTCTTGTTCATTCCTGGTATCTCCAGGTCCTTCCTCCTATTTCCTGTTCACTCCTGCTCTCTCCCACTCCCTTTCCTGTTCACTCCTGCTCTTTCCTTCTCATCCCCCTATACTGTAGGGATATTAATTAGCTCCACCTGATGTGTGAAGGTGGCATCAGCTTTTCATGCAGTGAATGAGGAGACTGTGTTAGACACACGGTCAGGGGAACTGCTCCCTCCATCAGTGCCCTTGGGGGTGCGTGTGAGCTGTAGGGAGGGGGGTGGCCACTATACTTTCTCTGTTATTAATCGGCAGTCACACAACTGAATAACCATTTACCAGAATCTTTTGTTAGACAGAAAGCAGGAAGAAAGTGACTCTTTCCTCACTGTCTACAAGCAATTAATGGGCAGGACAGTCCTTCTCCACTAACTGGCACAGACTCCTTATTATGACCAGGAATGAATGGGGGGGTTCTCATTATTTCAGGAGTGCCCCCCCCCCCCCACACCCACCAGGTCGCCTGAGTGTCGCTGCTCGGGTAGGAGCTCATTTAGACTTTGATTTACATTCCACAGAACATGGGGAAATTACATTAACGATAATTACATGGAGACATTACAGAAAAGATAGCTAGCTTAACCAATTAGCCCTGCATGTGACCGCGATCGTGACTCTGATATGATCCCAGGGGTGACTCTAGGGCTGAAAATGAGCTCCTCTGGTGTGTAGATAAGGCTGCACGGTGGATGAGCTGACAGGGAAATCCAGGATGTATCTGAACTCTACAAAGGATCCGCTGTAATGCACGTCTGAGTCAGCGGGGGGCGTCTTTCAGCCCCGAGCTCTGACCGGCATTGTTTTGCGTTAATCCTGGCCTTGGAATAGACACCAAAAGGCAGCCTGTAAACACACAGAAAACTCACCTCTAATCCTTTCTTGCATTCCACTTTGATTTCCAAGGCTAACATTTTGGAGGAAAACAACCTCCCTGTAGGTTTCCAGCCCTGACATCCCGGCCGCTGCCGAGTGTTCGTATTTTCATATCCTACGTGTATGTATGTATGTATGTATGTTTGTATGTATGTATGTATGTATGCGGCTGAGCCCGAGGCATGAATGAATAAAACATATAGCTGCTTAATCCCACACAAATGGCCCTGTGTGTGTATATGTGTGGGGTGTGGAGGGGGGGGGGTGCCCCAGACGAAGCTGGCTGCCCACAGCGCCCCCTGCTGATGGGTCTAAAACTCCACTTGCAGGAAGTCCCCCTTTCGCTTTCTCTTTGCACCATACCCCTGATACCCAGTGGGTGGGGCTTGCAGTGTCTGGGGGGAGGGGCTGCTGCTGTGTGGAGGTCACTGATGGCTGGATTTTTAGATGAGCATAAGGTGCAACCGGTCGTCACCTTCCTGTGCCGTCTGCTCCTGTATAGTCCTCCCACCCCCAACACTGCCAAACACAGCAGGGTGAACATCCTCCTCCTGTCCAAATTTCTGCCTGTCCAAATTTCTGTCAGTTTCACTTTGCAGCTCTCAACTGGACCTCTATCGCCATGTGCACAAATTTATATGAGGAAATATACATATATATATATATATATATATATATATACACACACACACACACACACACACACCATCCATCTGGGTATGCAGTCACACATGCATACATACAGTACTGTGCAAAAGTCAAAGAAGACAGTCAAAGTAAATGTTTTTCATGGAGTAAAACTATGATTTTATGTCTAAGTGAGTTAGCTTAGTGTAGGTAGGTCAGGGTTCAGTCTTACAGTACCGGCACCTAGACGAATCCCACAGAGGTCCAATCAATGACCCTCTCCCAAGCTGAGGCCTCGTACCGCAACCTGGGCTAATGAAACCAGGCCCACCAAGCCATCTTTAGCACTTTAATTAAAGCCTAAAGTACTCAAAACACATTTCAAAGTTTGACTCTAATGTTTGCTAAAAATATCTATTAATTATGCTGCCGACATTTCAGAGCCAAATTGCTAAAATATGAATGGCCTGAATAATCGGGAGAGTGTTAAGTGGTGCTTAGTGTAAGCACACGTTCGGGGGCTCAGTGCTGGCCGTGACCCCCCCACCCCGTCCGTGCCTCTCTCTGGCTGGATACTCGCTGTGAATCGTTATTCTTGGATCTCAGTACTATCCTCTGAATCAGCTTAAAAGCCCCTGACTGTAATTGGCGAGTTTTTGAACATCCCAGTGAATCTGGCGGGAAAAAGTGTGACACTGAAATGCCCAAGAGTCTCATTTCAGTCCCCCGCGATCCCAAAGAACCTTCCGGCAGCACTGCCGCGCCCAGGCTGTGCTGCCCATCCGCATGCTGTGTGACGGCGAGCTTGTTATTCCGCGGTTTGAAGCGAGGCTGCTACTCCCATGTGCCTTAATGTCCCGTAGCCTAAAATTAATTTATGTAAATGCTAAAATAAACAGCAGAACAAAACAAAAAGATGAATAATAATATTAATAGCTGAGGGGAACGTTCAAGACACAAACTGCGCTGTAAAAATACTATTATACTATAAACCATTAAGCATTCATAAGGATTTAGAACTGAAGGTTTCCACAAAAAAGACACAAAGGAAACACTGATATTGACGGCTCCCTGGGGCCGGAGAAAACAAATACGGAGATCGGAGAGCAGAGCTGCCCAAGGAGCGACTCCCGGGGGTGTCTAGCTGAACGGACCATTAAACATGCACGCATCCACCCAGTGCCTCGTCAGCTGACGACTATGCCTCTCATCTACATTAGGAGACATGTCAGTATTACTAATTCTCTTTGCTCTTTAAAGTGTGGAGTCCTCAGGTTGATTACAAATGGGTACTTTGTACACTAATATCAAACAGTTTCCTTCAGGAAGTTCAAAGGAAAGTAGACTTGTAATGTGTCCTGTCATGTGACCTGGGATGTGTCCTGTCATGTGACCTGGGATGTGTGCTGCCGAGATTCAGTCTTGTGTCTGTGATATTCTGCACCTGGTGCCCCTTCCACCTTGCTGACAGGATGGGGTTAGACCTTCTGCAGAAAATTAATCTCAGGTTGTGCGTGATAAAACGAGAAAACTATATCACACACGTGTAATGTGGAGTAACCAACATTCACCGTGTGAATCTTTAAAAGTTAATGGACAAGAAAGAATTTAAAATGTTTAAAAGCAAACAGAAGGTATAGATGGTGTGATGAGAAGAGGGGGCAGGGAGATGGGGGGGTAAATAGCACACAGTGACACATCCTGCACACAGCAGCTGGACGCGCAGTGGGGGGAGAGTATCAGATTTCTTCGCAAAAGTTACCCCCCCCCCCAACCCCTAAGAATTAATTTAATCTTCTCCCTTCTAAATTGCTTTTTAGAGGAACTGCTTTGAACTGGCAGCTTCTGAGAAAATGTGGATATCGCTGTACCTGTTTTAAATCTGTTAGCTTATTAAAACGACCCCTCAAGTCCTTCGTATCTTTTGAACTCATTAAATTATTTTCAAAGGCACGTTGGGTCTGTAAGGCGCCTTGGATTGAATTTTTTTCATTTTAATATTTAATCGTGTCAAGGCTGGATTAACGTGCCGCAGGAGTCCTGTTCATCAGCGGCGACATCAGATAAGTTCATTTCATCCAGGTGTATCTTGCTTATTTAAAGGTCTGCGCGGTGACTCCAAAGCGCGCCGCTGCCGGTGAAGGCGTCACGCGGCGGCGATAGCGGTGACACATCTCAGCAGGGTTACCGCAGCACTGCCAGTCACCGCCCACTTTCAGCCAATGGGGAGCCACTGACAGCAAGTGGGTTAAACCCTCCTCATTGATTGACAGCATATGAAAATGCCACCCTCTGTGGCTTTTGAAGCCTCGTTTCTCTTGTCGATAACAAATGCTTCAGGCGACTTCCGTGTAGGAGCGGTTGAGGGGAAGCAAGCATTTAGCCGATGTTCATTTATCCGTGTCAGCCTCAAATGAGAGGGTTAGGGAGCGTCTCTGTACTGTTGTGAGATGAACGGGTTAGGGACTGTCTCCAAAGGGCTGTACCACTGTGAGATATATGGGTTAGGGACCGTCTCTGAAGGGCCATACCGCTGTGAGATGAACGGGTTAGGGACCATTTCCCAAAGACTGTACCACTGTGAGACAACTCACGACTGCAAAACACCAGTTTTTACCACAGTACTGGAATTGATACAGCATTCCGTAAGACAAAAAGCTGTGTTTGCTCCAGAACAAAGATAAACAGGCCTGGATTTTTACGTGGAGACACCATTACATGATATTTACACCAAGATGCACCTCCCCTCACTGCTTCTCTCTGCTGTTATATCTCATCTTCCTTCTTGCCCATCCCAATCTTCCCGGCATATTCAGGGTCTCTGGCTTTGTGCTACTGGTCCAGCCTTCCTGCGCTTTCGAGGGCACTAATGTCCTCAACTTATGATACTCGATGACTTAAGGAGCAAACGGGTGGGAAAATTGCTGCTCGCCGGCGCAGCAAATGGGCAGCAGGCAGAGAGGCCAGAGAGGGCTGTTCAGCCCCTCTTCCTGTTACAGAGAAGGCTGCATGTGGAGTGTGATTTTTAGCCATCTGAAGGTGGGAGAGCGGACAGCCATACCTGTGGAGCAGCTCACCCCCAGCCCCCGCAGAGATGAAAGGCCCCCCCAGCCAACACACCCGCTCCTCCCCACAGAGGCGCTAAGTGACGGGAAAATGGCTGCTCGCTTTCCTCTGTCCAAATAAACCATTACACTTTGAGGGGCCCACCTCTCCCACCTCTCATCTCTGCTCTGCTATCTTTTCTGAGGTTCCCATGCTTCCTCTGTCCGTGGGTGGGGGGCAGGAGCTGGCGTGAAGGCGGGGGGGATCTATCTGTACACCGTGCCTGGAAGGAAGATTCCTTTTTTAATCTTTGGAACCAGTGCTTTCCAGAAACGGCACAGATCTCAGCAATTGGATAGCGAGGGGATGGGCGGGGGGGGGGGGGGCGCAGGGATACCCCCCTGGTTGATGTTTTTCTCCGCCTGGGGGCTGAAATTGCAATCTTTTCTTTCGGTGCAGAAACACCCGTCTGGGGTGTGATATGAAGGACGAGAGGCTGAGTGACTGCAGACCTGAGTAAAATGGCCACATGCCCCAGTGCATCATGGGAGAAGATAAAGTGCCATGGAAAAGCGTATCGCAGCTCCACAAGGAGGGCCAGGTGCTGGCCTCCAGCTGTCCGATCGGGTTTCTATTAGCCAGACGGAATAAATCACGCTTTATAACACTTTGCTTTAGCATATAAATAAAGCTTTGCTGTGCAAATATACAGTAACAGCCACAGAGAAAGGAGATGACTGTGCCTGAGTGCAGTTATCTGCCTGTAAATCATGGCTCACTGCCGTCTGCTGGTAATCAGCATGCATTACTTACAGCATGGACTGCACATGCTTGGTTGAGAATCAGGGTGTGTGTGGCTCAATGGGTTAGAATTCCCAGCTTGTGATCAGAAGGTTATTGGTTCAAATTCCTGGGCTACAGAAGTGATTTGACTGTGGGGCGTTTAAACAAGGCCCTTAACCCCAATTACTCCAGTTGCTGTCCTGACCCTGCTTTCTCAAAACATGTATTTAAAAATAGCCCTGCTCATTTCTGCCACCAATGCCTGACAGTGCAGCCTGGTATCAGTCTGAGCTGTATTATTCTCCCTGGACACAGGTGGGCACAAGTGAGCCTCTTGCCCTGAGGTGCAGAGGGCAATGGTGCCAATTAGAGGTTCATATGTGTTGCTGTGCCATCACAATGCTCTGAGCCACCTGATGCAGCAGGTGGCCAATCCAATCTCTCACCTTATAGGAAACAGGTAAACTGAAAGCCGTGGGGATTGCCTGTGCGGCAGCTGAAGTGTGCCTGAGGGGGGCACTAGTGAGTAAATCCTCTGATGGTTTCCCTCTGCTTTACTTTTTTCATAATTTCCCCAGCGCTGGGACACGTCACTCACTCTGAGGAGGGCCGCAACTCCCACATGTCGGTTTCCCACTTGCCAAGACTCTGAGAGGCAGCCCTGGGGGGGTGGGGGGCAGGCTGTTGGCTTCATCATGGCCTGTCTTACCTCGGGGGGGGGGGGGGGGGGGACAAAGAATTCTTTCCGGCGGCGGGGGGGGAAAATG
>JAOYFF010000038.1:19145121-19181457 GCA_025773925.1 Cryptomyrus ogoouensis
CAGCATCTACATCAATCCCAGCATGCAGCTACAGCATCTACATCAATCCCAGCATGCAGCTACAGCATCTACATCAATCCCAGCATGCAGCTGCAGCATCTACATCAATCCCAGCATGCAGCTCTACATCAATCCCAGCATGCAGCTGCAGCATCTACATCAATCCCAGCATGCAGCTCTACATCAATCCCAGCATGCAGCTACAGCATCTACATCAATCCCAGCATGCAGCTGCAGCTGCAAACATTGTGCAGTTCTTAGGATTAGCAGGCAGGCGGATTTCGGCTTGCTAGCAAGGATTTTCGGGCTTCAGTTAAAAGGCTCTAGAAAGGCCACAGTTCCTCTCCATTTGTTTTCTTCTGCCCAGGTATTTTACTTGTTTAACTAAAATCATTGTTCAGTTGACCGACAAGTAAGGCCTGGGCATGCCCCCCCCCCCTGTCTCCCAGCCCGTCTGGCATGAAGAGCGGCCTGCAAACACCGCCTTCCGGGCCACAAGGAGAAAGCCGTATATTTTCTTCCCGCCAGAAGGGCATCCAGTCATCAGGCTTGGCTATTTCTGCTACACAGAGATCTGCTCCCTTTGGACAAATGGGCTTCTTTTCAGTACTTTTTCAGCATTTGAGGAAATCAGCCAGAGAGTAACAGACGGCCAGAATGAGTTCCTCTCATGTGAGGCCCAAAAGCGTGTCGCCATGGTGACATGGGTCTGGTCTGCCAGTCTGTTCTGCATGACCCTGCGCCGCAGGCAGGGGTGCATTAATGCACAAGTGGTCCTAGGCTAAAGCTCAGGGCCACCCTGCCCCGTCACAGGAAAAATGGCACGCTTAGTTAGATCGACCACACCTGAGCGTCCATGCTGATGTCAGCCTAAGGCCCTCAGATAAATTAATCCGCCCCCAGCTGCAGGACCGCTGACGACCATCTCCTGCCGTAAAGTTTGTCCTGCCTGCTGGACTGATACCCCATCTCTTTTGCCCTGACCCCAGAGATTATAAATTTCACTATAATTAAACGGCATTAAGTACCTGTCAGTGCTCTATGAACCTTGAAGGTGTCTGAACAAGGCTGAACATTGACGTCAGTAACGGATGGTTCCTGGGGCAGCCCCAACCCCGTCCTCCGTCTTCAAAGCCACACTTTTAATGTCGTTAATTACAGATCAGCCCCGGGTCACCGTTCCTAGCAGGCCAGTCCAACCGTCTGTCTTTTCTCTCCACTTCTCGTAAAGCCATTTGGCGCAGCAACATTCTGCAGTTTAAGGGGAATACGTGTGTGTGCGCGTGTCCTCCAGCATGGGGGGGGACGTATGAGGATGTGAGGGTGCCCGTCTTTGATAAACATGCAGAGAGCAACAGCCAAAAAATGGAAACAAATAGATGAGCAGCAGCGTTTGTGTTTCTCCAGATTACAAGGCGCTCTGCCCTCCCCCCTCCCGCCACGTTCCCCCTCACAACCCCCCCACAAAACCCACTTAAGATCCAATCTCGAATTAATCTAGCGCTGCTTTCAGCTTGGCCTCGATTAATCTCCCGACCAAACAAAATCACGAATAGAGCAAACATTCACACAGGCTCCTTGTCCTCCCCCAGAGAGCAGATAACGGGAGCGAGTGCGTAACCTACAGCCGGGAAAAGCCAGTGGTGCGTAATGTCATTAGCGGGAATAGATGCCACTGCTTTGCCGTCTTTAATTTGACCTTCCAGTGAGGAAGCCTGCGCTTCGCGATCAGCTGTGTGTTTTTCTGCCGACCGGCTACAGGAAAAAGAATAAATACAATCAGCCAGAACAATAAAGATGAGGCATGTCCTCTGGGGGCCGGGGCCCCAGGGCCCTTGGCGTACAGCGCTCTGCACTCCAGATAAACAAAAGCATCCAGTGCAGCCATTTGATTAAGGAGGATCAGGGCTCACCGAAGGAAGCAGCCTTCAGCCCTCAGCCCGAGACTTATTGTTATTTTCCGCCAAGGTGGGTATCTCTCACGCGAGCGGCCCATCGTTCCCATAGCGATTAATGGTGTGCCGCGGAGACGCCCAATCTCCAACCTAAACGGCAGCGAAACTCTGGGGAACGAAGGATGGAAAGAGGGGGGAGAGATGACAAGAGGAGCTTAACTGCACGGTGTCAGTGCTCAGCTAGGCGGCTAATGAAAAGGTACCAGGTTAAAGGGACACCAGCTGGCGGGGGGGGGGGGGTAGTCGGCGTCAAACAGGGAGACACAGGCAGTCAAAGGAGACGAAAGGAGACACCCCAAGTCAAAGGAAAGCCCTGCAGTCAAAAGGTGGCACCCCCATTTAAATGAGATACCGCCAGTCAAGAGAGATCTTACAGTCATAAGCGACCTACCCACACCAGAGGAGACGCCCCGCCCCAAATTCTGTGAGACAGTAACCCTAACCCTGCTGCTTCCTGGGAGAACGTAACATCACATGCAACGTGCATCGAATGTAACATTCGTCGCATGTAAGGCAGCGATTGGTGGGGAGCAGGACAGCAGGATCGCTATCAACTGCTTTTTTAGACAAGCCGTCTCAGTGTCTGTGGATCACTCTTTGCATGCATTTTTAAAGTATATTTTATTGTTCCGGTGTACTTTCAGCCATAGCAGCCGGGCAGATGCTAGAGAATTCCATCAGGAGAAGATTAAACCTCCAGATGGCAAATGCAGAAAGAGGAGACGGAGAGAGCAAGGACGACCAGAGAAGGACGAGGCAGCGCAGGGCCACAGGAAAGCCCCCTCATCATGGCTGACAGGCTCCGGAGCTGCCGGATTCCTCCCTGCACCGCTTCAATATTGGTTTGACATTCGGACTTTAGAAGCCTTACAAGGCTGATCTCTGTCTAACTGCCAGATTTATTTCCTGCTGCGTGTAATTTATGGCTCCATCCGTGACCACCGCTCACCCGAGGAGGGGGCGCCATTTGCAGCCATGTCCACTGCTCCCCTTAGGAGGAGGCTCGGTTCATGCCCGTGACCCCCACTTCCCCCAGGAGGAGGTGCCGTCCGGTGCCATGTCCACTGCTTACCCCAGCAGGAGTCTCCTCACGTTGCCCTCAGTAACTAATGGCCCCTCAGTGTTGACACTTCAGCTCCTGAATTCACTTACAAACTGCCCTCACTGAGGGACAAACCAAGACCAAAGCTGTGTTTCACATAGCGGCTCCCACAGGCCCCACTTATATGCTTTGTACTGCTTCTTGGTGCTTAATTTTTTGGGGGGGGGGCATACGGTTTTCCAGCTATGTTCTGTGGTGATGGGAGAGTGGTGATATCGTGGGGATAGCTTACGGTGGTGTGACACGCTTCCCTCAATGGGCACCGGCGATTCAAGGCCATCAGAGGAAATGAATCCCAGTTGTTAATTAATGAGGTGTGAACGCTGCCTCCACAGATCCTCTCTGTGCAGCTGAAAGGCCTTCGAGGGAAAGTGAATCGCAGCAGGCCTGCCACACACCTGTACCTCCTACCAGGTTAGCTATAAATTAACGTGAGCTTTGGCGCAGGGAAATCACAGGAGTACTGCAACACACCTTTTTACGTCCCACTGGGTTAGCTAGAAGCTAATTGAGTGCAGAAAATTTTCCAATTTATTTAAAAGTTGTAGTGCGAACTTTACAACACTGCCTTGGGTCATTCGCAGTAGGTGAGAGCAAAATAGCCAGCTAGCCAGCACAGGTGATAGGCCCTACAGTACATCATACGGCCTAAAACCTTAAAATGGGCTTTTAGCAATTAACATGCTGTTCATAATTGAAAAAAATTAAAAAAAAGATAGTAGAATTTGCACTATGCACGCACCTCATTCAAAAGCAGACATTGATGCGCAGTGCTTCACATCATAACACTGCTAATGTGGCTCACTAAACAGCCAACTGTATCAGCTCACTGATTATCATTTACAAGTACAGTACATTTTCAATTGATTTAGAAATTGCATAATTGCACATAGTTGGATACTATGGCTGAAAGGGTCCATTACCAGTTTGCTACCAATAGTAATCTTAGAGCTGATTTAGTGTTTTGCCATTTTCTGAATAAATGTTCAGCTTATTTCGGCGTGTCTTTTTGTGTTGGACCTATGGAGGATACCCTCCCCTCCCCCCACGCCAGGGCCGAAAGACCTGTCCTGGTCGCTGAAAGTTTAATCCGAGTCCGTCCCTCATTTGTCCACTCACTGTGCCATGATTATGTCTGTTTTCTCACAATTAGGAGCTTGTTGAAAACAGCGGACAAATTAATCACCAGGAGGATGTATGAGCGAAAAAGTTAATGTGACCCCCATCAGAAGAGCCGAACTTTGTGTAACTTTGCAGAGAGTTTATCTGGGAGGCCAGCTGTCATCCCACGCTGTCTCTGGCTCTCCGGCTCTGCGCATCACCCTTCTGTCACTTGGGCTACATCTTTGGCTTTTCCTCCCCGGGAAACATCACGAATAACGTCGCCCAGACTCCCCCAGGAGGGAAAGCAAATGAGTGCCATGAGACTTTGTTTGAAAGGGGCAGAAATAACCAGTAAGCCGGCACAGGCGGAGGGCTCGGCGCCAGGCCACGGGCGAGGGGTATGAGCCGCCAGATCAGGGGATTTCGCACGGAGGACGAGGGCTTGGACAGGCATCAGTCAGCCTGGTAGACACAGAGGACTGGAGTTGACAAAACAGCCGTGTCATTGGCATGACAGACCCGGGACTGCAGAATGGGGGGAAGCCAAGGCCCTGGACAGTGATTGGGAAGAAGCCATGACCCCAGAGAACAGAGGGGGAAGAACCCAAGACCCCAGAGGACAGAGGGGGAAGAACCCAAGACCCCAGAGAACAGAGTGGGGGAAGCCAAAACCCCAGGCTTCAAAACTGGTAGGAAATTACACCGCAGACTGCAGCATAGAGGTATCCCAAGACCCCATCTTACAGCATAGAGGTAAGCCAAGACTCCAGAGAACAGAGTGGGGAAAGCCAAAACCCCAAGCTTCAGAACTGTTATTAAATTACACCGCTGACTGCAGCATAGAAGTAACCTAAGACCCCATACTGCAGCATAGAGGTAACCTAAGACCCCATACTGCAGCATACAGGTAACCCGAGACCCCATACTGTAGCATAGAGATAAGCCAAGTCCCCAGACTGCAAGGTGGGCAGTAGGCAAACACAAGCTCATTGAAGCAGTTCAATCACCTGTGTCTGTAACCATTACGAGAACCTCCCCGGCTCACCCCATCCCTCGCTCACCCCACCCCTCGCTCACCTGCATAGGGCACAGGGGCGTCCTTATCCAGAGCCACCAGTGGGGGGTCAAGCAGCACGGTGTCTGCATTCTCTGTGATCACCCCGTGGTAAGAAGTCTCAATCCAGGGTTTGTGTTTATTCACTGCAGGGAGAGAGAGAGAGAGAGAGAGAGAGATGCCAGTTAGCCACAGGCTGTTCCGTTAAACACATTTGATTTGTTCCTCACTGAAATAAATAAAGAAATGGAACAGTCGATAGCGATTACTATAATAGGCACACCCCCTCCCCCGTCCTGGGACGCTCTCCATTATTTCCGTCTTTCCCAAATATATTCATCCCACTGATCGTTTTTCCATCCTTTAAATGCGCCTTGGAGGGAGGAAGCAGATCGATTGCCGCAATTGAGGCACCGACAATGCACACTGTCTCTGCGGTGTGAAGAACGTGGTGGAAAGCGGGCGTGGCTGCCCCCCCACCCCACGCTTGCGTAAGGAGAAACACTTGGCCCAAGACGTGCAGTCAGCCTCAACAGAAAGGAACAGAAGGGGAAGCACCACCAAACAGTCCCCTACAGGGGGCACCGGAGAGCAGTGGCTGCACAGTAAGGGAGTGACTGACCTCGAGCTGAGCCACCGGCCTTCCAGCAGAATCAGCATGTGATACTACAGCTGTCCACAATGAGGGACAGTCTCTGGGCTCTTATTTATGCTACAGAACACATATAGTTTGCATGTATTTAATTTTTAAGGATCAATTGCTCCCAAAAGGTACCCCAGAAAGGTACTCCCCTGCATGCACTCTTGAGACACTCTTGTTCACTCCTTAATGCCAGTAAGTGCCCTGGGGGTTTAGCTTTATAGATCATCAAGTCCCTCCTTAATGCCACTCTGACCCAGTTACCATACAGCTGTGCAACGATACACCACCTCCCGCTTGAAATAAAATTTCATAGCTCAGCACCATAAGTGAAGCACACATTTCCTGAAATATTTAAACATGTACTTTAAAAATGTGATTCCAATATAAAAGTTTAAAAGAAAAAGTCATTTCACTCCCAAAGATTTAGTTCCTAAAACAGAATAACTAAAATTTTTATAAGTGCAGGTAAGTGAGGGGTTTTTACGGACAGGAAAAGCTGAATGGACGAGCCAGGGTTAGTGTTTACCCCAGCCAAAGAGACCCATGCTTTCGTTAATCATTCGACCCATGCTTTCGTTAATTAGGTTAATTACAATAACTTTTATGTCATTAAGGCATGGGGGAGGGCTGGGTAAGCTTTGAATCAGTCTTGTCTTTCTTGCGGGGGTGGGGGGGGGGCTGGGGGTGTGTTTGAGGCTGACTGGGCTGCATCGTTACTGCTGACATTGTCAGCACAGCGCCCTCTGTCAGATGGACGGAAGGCCCCGTCCCGCAGAATCCCGCGCCTGTCAGTGACAGCTGCATCTGGCCCAGGTGGCTTTCCTGCGTGAGAAACCTTGCTGCCAATACATACAGTATGCAGTTTTCTTCCCGGTTTTGAATGTGCGTCATGGCGCTAGGCGCATGTTTGTCAGGAAGGCCACATGATCAGCAGGGAGTACAAGGAGAGAAGATGACCTTTGACCTCTGTGAACCTCTAGGCCGCAAATGAAGTACGAATTAGCATATAAAGGTTAAAATGCACGATAATTTCTTGCTATATCGGCACAAATGCACATAAAATACGTACGCATTCATGCTCTTACAACAATCGATTGCCGCACGCATCGCTTTTAAATGTGAATCCGTACTTATGTACCAGTCAGGGGCGCCGTAAGGGGGAGGAAAGCTAGGACAATTCCAAGGGCCCCTGAGTGACAGAGGCCCTAAAAATTAGGAAAATATCTGGATTGGTCTAGACTGGGGGGCCTAATATGATATGCTTTCATGGGGCCCAAAATCTCTAGCAACGCCCCTGGTACCAGTTATGTAAATCCCTGACTATTATCGGATTTGGGTAATTTCCTACATCAACACCCTGCACCTTACAGCAACGGTTTATGCACAGTTACATTCAGCAGCAAGTATAGGTCTAATCTAATGTCACTTTGGATTAAAGCTTCGGCTTGACAAAGGCGAATGAGTAGCTGCGATATACAAAGTACATGTTCGTTTGCATAAAGCGGATCCAGTGCTGAACTGGATTCAGATCTTATCGGGTAGACTGAGCAGAAGTCTCCAAGCTGTGGAGCATGATTTAAATTATCATAACTGAGGGTAACACAAGGTAACACTGGATTCTTAAATGGTGCCACTGAATGAAAAGTTCAATTTTATGACTATGGGGACAGAAATGTCAGCCGAGTGTGTCCATGACATCTCAGGGTCCGTGATGTGGTTCTGGTCCTGAATATCAGACAGTGGCTGTCAGCTTCTCCTGTCAGGAGCAAAGAGGGGATTTGGTTTCCATGGAAATAAGGAGTCACATGTGTACCAGCCGGTCAGTACGCCACCTCACCACAGTGACGTGAATCCACCTTACCAGTGCACCCTCACTTAATCGCACAAGGATGAATACATGCTTAAATGAAGAGGGGCGGATGGATGGATGAATGGGTGAATAGAAACACAAATCAGCTGCTCTGTTACCATTTCAGATGAATCTCAGGTTTATAAAAACAGTTTCACTGATTAGAGTGGCACAATATCCAGCTTAAATACTGAGAACATAATTAAAAAGGCAACAAGAAAAAAAACTGCTTCTTTTATTACTTCAAAAGGCTACGAAAATTCCTCCCTTGCAAGAAATCTCCTTTACCTTAATGAACACACGCTATTTGTGAAGATCACCTTGTTAAATCTTTTCTCACCTGCTGTGTTTTATATCACCATCCCTACGTTACATCTGATGCGTAAGCAGACCTTGGTCACACACACACGCGGCTGCTTTTGGGGAAGTGGAATATAAGGAAACACATCCCATAATGATCAGAGGAAGGCACATGATGTGGGGTAATAACATGCTCAACGTGTGATTGCTGACAGCGGGTGGTGTGTGTCTCAGAATGCTGCGTGTCCTATCAGGTGGTTGTTGGTTCAAATCCCACTTTTGTCAGGGTGATTTCACTGCTGAGCCCTTGAATAAGGCTCCTAACCCCAATTGCTCCTGTGTCTCTCTCTAAAAATATACGTCTCTTCGGATAAAAGCATCGGCTAAACAGAATGTAAATGACAGAGGCTGAATCACAGCTGATTTGTGTTCCTGACTGCTTTATGGAAGAACCAATCAGGTGATATTTAGATGAAGGGAAACTCCAGGCTGGGGCTGCACACTGTTGATTTCTTTTTGTTCCACGTCATGGTCTGCTGCTGCCATAGCTGGGACACTGTGTACTTGGGGTTGGGGTTTGGGGTGGGGGTGTTCGAGATGGGGGTCGGTCCCATTTGAGCGCCACCCAGCACGCTTTGATCCCCTGATTCCTTGCTAACAGTTCATTCATTTGATGTAGCTGGTCTTTTTTATTAATATTTACTGGGAATATTTTAATGTGCTCTTGATAAACGGGCTCCATAAAGTCATGCTTGATGTCTTTATATAAATACATAAACATTAAAAAACAACAGCAGCTGCGAATTCCTGCCTGATACTGTTATTCTCTGTGCAGGGCGCTATAAAATAGGCTCACAGCTCATGCATCATGCATCATTTTTTAATAAAGCCCTTATGTGGCCCCTCCGTCTGAAATACGGTCATTGAGACGTAGCTTTTACAGAATTACTAATCAGCCGCCTGGGGTGATGAAGGTGCAGAGATAGGCCAAAGTGTGTGCAAAGTGCATTTTAAAAAAGCTTTAAAATGGCTGACAGTTTGTCTCAGATTGTTTGGGGACTAAACAATGATGTGTGTGATGAGCTGGCAGGGGGCTCAGCAACAGTGCAGTGGCAAAGCTCTCGGTTAATGGGAAGCAGCCGGCTCCCGTTGGACTAATCAAGCTGTTACACTTTAAATGCGATGGGGGTGAGATGCGAGCTGAGCAAAGGCGGAGCTTTGCCACTGCGCCTGAAGGTAGGTGGGTTTGAGCATTTAATTTTTACGGCATTTGGAGTTTGGCTGTTAAAGGTTCAACTTCACTGCTGTCTTGAGTTTTTAGTCCTTTTTGTTTTGTTAAATCCTTTTCCTAGAAACCTCTGCAGCAGAACCTGCGACGCTCTGGGATTCGCTGCATCAAACCCGTTTTAGTTACCCAGCCATAGCTGCTAAACCTGCAGAACCGGGACTGAATGCGCTCCAGGGCACCCCGGCTGCTGGGTGGTGCTTAAACGCTTTAGGTACCTGTGGGGTTCTGGCATGCGAGTCCAGGCCAAAGCACATGGGCGTGAGCTCTACTCATGTGGGGGGGTATTATAGACCTCAGGAGCCTCAAGGACGAATAGGAAGATCGGCTTTCAGCTCCCCCCAGGAGGCAAGAGGCTTCCATAGTGGGTCCAAAACACCCCCCACCCCCCCACACGGGGTGGACCTGCTATGGAAGCCCACTGCATGCAGTGCCAAATGCAGTGAAATGCTATTTGATCACGAAATGCTGTCGGTCACTATTTCATACATTGTTCAGGGCATTATCCAACAAAGGTGCTATATTTCTAGTGAAGGATATTCTGGAATCGATTGCTTTTCTTTTCTAGCCTGACTGCCTGATTTGACCTATGATAATTTAACTTATCGTGGTTTTTTTTTTGGGAAGGTGACCTTTCTGGGAAGGTTATGGGGTGTGATAAGAGCCAGGCTGGGCTGCCGTCCTCAAACAAAGAGTTGATTGTCTGTGGCAACAAGACAGGGATGGTGGCCCTTAAGGGGGGGGGGCTGCCCTGGGGCAGGAAAAGTGCCTGGGGAGGCGAACCTGAGCCTGATGCCTTTGGGGCAAATGCTGATGCCACCAGAGTACAAAAGAGACACATTTATAAATGTTTCTTTTCTGCCTGAGTTAAAAAAAGCATGTATTTTTTTTTTATGTCGTCGATGTTCAGCTGCCTTGTCCTGACAGCAGAGTGCTTCTAAACGATTATGGCAAGAAAGCACAGATCTTCACACGTCCAAAAATAAAAGCCATTGAAGGGACAGTCTGCCTTCTCTTAGTTTGGTGGGAGGGGTCTCACTTTCTTGCTCCACACTGGATGCCCCAGTTGATGTGGCTGGTTTCTTGGGGGGGGGGGTGATTACAGGTGGGGTTCGTTCCAAAGACCAAGTGGTCAGGGGGTGGGCTGATACCAGTGGGGACCTGCTTCAAATGCTGGGAGAGGGGGGGTGTTTTTATATTGTTGTGACGGAGATCTCAGTAGCACCACGGTGAAGGGGGGGGGCGCCCCTGACCTCAGCACCAGTGACTGCCTCCCACGTCTTGGCGGTAATTAAAGCAGGAAGCTGCCGGTTTAACATAAAAGGTCATTTTGTATCCCCACGAGGGACCAGAGCATCGCGCAGTCGCATCAGCCGTAGTCCGTGGGCATACCTGCTGCTTTCATGGATGCTTCATTAATGGAAAAATCTGGATGAAATTAAGCTTTGATAGATACGGTCAGCTCAGAAGCCGTGATGAACACAGTGTCTCAATGAGCGGGAACGGGGGTGTGGAGCAGACAGTCTCCCTTCACTCGGACTCCCACCTCGCCGGTGAGGGTATGCAAACTGCCCCCCCCCGTCTGCTCTCTCTCTCTCTCTCTCTCTCTCTCTCTCCCTCTCTGCTTTGAACCTTTAACACCTTCTTGCCTCTTATCTCACGCTGATCTGCCGCTTCTCTGCTTCTGAGGCCGAAATGGCAGAAAACACAGACGACGTGTTTCAAGGTGAAGCCGCAGCCCCCCCCCTCCTCGCCAGGCGGTGGGGAGAGGAGTTTGCAAAGCTTCCGGCTTTGACAGAGAATGAGAAACAGTGTCTGCCTGACCCCCCCCCCCCCCCCCACCACACACCACCACCCCGCATCCCTGCCTTCAGCATTCACACCCTCAGCTGCAAACGAGTGTCACACAGCAAGGTGACATCACACATCCCCCACCCATCTGAAATGTACGGCTGTCTTTTCAAAACTCACCGTTCGTGTGTGTGTATGTGGCGGGGGGGGGGGGGCTTAACATTCTCAATTTGCTACTTTCTAAAAGTGACAGCAGGCTGCTTCCCAATGCCTGAATATTTCATATGGGCCTATTAGGATCTGGACCAATCAAAGCTCTTTGAATTAGTAATGAAGGGCAGGAAAGTCCATTTACTTTCATTTGACTGTGGAGGGAAGGCGGGTGACATTAAAGTTTCAGTAAATCTAATTACATTTCCTAACCCTGACCCCCTTTCAGATGCAGCCTGGCAGTTTATGCTTTTTCGGGGAGGGATCCACTTTCCCCACTAAACCTCCATTTCGGAAAGATCCCAGGTTTCAGCGTTCACCCCGACCCCCCACCCACAATGAGCCATGCCCTAAATATTTAATTGTGTGTTTCCGCTGAGCGGGTGACATCGGCAGATGTCCGAGGCCATCCCAAAACCTCGCTGCGACCCTGCACTGCAATGAGACGGGCCCCCTATTGCACTGTGGCCCCCACGTGGAGACCAAGGAGACCCAGGCCCCCAGGCTCGCCCCACTCCCATCAAGTGCACACTAGACCTTGGATTAGTGTGGAAGTCGGAGGCAATGGCACCCGCTATGAAAGAGCAGATTCACAGTCCATGACAAAGCATGTTGTCCATGACAAAACATGTCGATCGTGAAAAAGCACACCATCTGTGAAAAAACTCATTGTCTCTGTGAAAAAAAAAAGCGAGCCGTCCGTGACAAAGTGCATTGTGTACATCGTCCATGAAAAACATATCATCCATTAAAAATATGCTGTCCTTGAAATACCACAAGAAAACATCCTTCCATGAAATCATTTGTGAAAAAGCGCATTGTTCGTGAAAAAACGTGGCATCTGTAACAAAGCATGCTGTCCGTGAAAAAGCCTGTTATATGTGCAGCATGCGCCATCAGTGAAAGAGAATGCTGTCTGTGAAAGAGAGCACCATGTGTGAAACACAACACCATCCATGACGAAGTGTGTCATCTGTGAAAGAGAATGCCTCTGTGAAAAAGCACATCATCCTTGAAAGTGTTGTCTGTGACAAAGCTTGTCAATTGTGAAAAAGTACACAATCCTTGGAAAAAGTGCATCGTCCATGGAAAAGTATGTTATCTGTGAAAAGGAGCATCTTCCGTGAAAAAGCGCATTGTCCGTGACAAAGCATGTTGTCCATAAAAAAACGGCATCTGTGACTAAGCGCATTGTCTGTGAAAAAGCACACATCTGTGACAAAGTGCGTCTTTGGTGACAAAATGCGCCATCTGAGAAAAAGTGCACTGTTCATGAAAAAGCACATTGTCAATAACAAACCGTGCTGTCTGTGAAAACGCACACCATCCACAAAAATGCATACCATCCGAGACAAACCGCGCCATCCATAAAAATGTGCACTGTTCTTGATAAAGCACACTGTCCCTAACAAAGCACACTATCTGTGCCAGGGAGGGAGCAGTGGACTTTCAGGTTTCCTACCAAAAAAACACAGAATCCACATTTGCTGCCATGCAGGTCACGATCTGCAGATCCAGGAGGGGTGATTCTGCAGGAAACAGGAAGGGGGGCCCTATTTGAGCAGCTCAGGGCCCTGAGCGTTGTTCGTCACTCAAGCACAACGTGGGCGTTTAGAGAATACACGCATCGGAAAAAACGAATGGCAAATTGACAGACTAATTTTTCCTTCTTTTGATGAAACTGCCTCCTCATTTTTTGTCAAACTACATCCAGGCTACTATTAACTCCATAACAAGAGTCCGGACGAAAGGCCTGAAGTGTGGAGATGACAGCAGAGGGGTGTCGCAGCACCGTGTTCCCCCATCCATCCTTCCATCCTGCACTCTGGAATCGCAACAATAGCTAATGCCTTTCTGACAGAAACTTAATGAATGCTTCCCTAATATTATTGCTGCATTCGGCTGACGGATTAATTCAATCGCCGTGAAAATGGATGAACATAAAGAAAGAATCGTTAAAATTCTTCAGTGACAGAAGAACACAGAGGCTGCTTCTGCTTTGATAGGACACACGCATGTCAGTAAAACATGGGATGTGAGTTTAAAGGTCTTCTGTGTCATCTAATTCGCCACACATCCCTCCATATATTTCACAGAAAACCCCCTAACAGCCACCTGCCATTGTAGGGAAATTTTTAATGTTGGTCTTATCCCATGACGGCTCTGCTGATACTCAGGGCCATACAGAAGCTGAGCATCCAATGTGTGAGCTAATGAGATGGAGTCCAGTCTCATGGTTCCTCTCTGTCACCACCTGACTGTACCAATCCCCCCCCCACCCCCCCAAAAGTTCAGGGGACAATGGCACTGAATACTAGACCCAAAAACTGAGGGGCGATGCTACACTGCTTGGGATATGGCTATGACCTCAGACAGCTGTACCAGTTTGAGTCGAGGGTGGCTTGGTACCTGCCAAACTGAATTTGGAGCAAGGGGGAGAAACAGCAGTTAATGCAGCCCCCGGGGCCCAGTTCTGCCAGGGTTCAAACCCTGAATATTTATGTGCCCACACTGCAGGGCCTGTCTGCCTACCTGCACCAATCAGGCAAGAAACAGTAGTAAAAATCCTCCAAAGCCAGGTAAATAAGACGCCGGCAGTGGTAATCTGCTTGACTGGCTGCCTTTTGATGTGACATCTATCCCCTAGCCGGAGCTGTTGCTTGTGCTAATCTTGTTAGCCTTGTCGCTGTCACACATAATGACATGTCCCACACGGGGCGCTGACCCGTACTCCTCATCTCTCTGGCTCAGACTTAATGCCGGATAGGGGGGGGTGGGCGATGTGCTCCTGGCAGGATCTGTGCTCTCTGAGAGCTGCTGACTTGGAGCGATGCCCCCCCCCCCCCCCCAGGAGCTAATGCATTCAGGCCCCAGTAATGGACTGTTTCCTGCAGCTGTCTGAAAAGGGAGGTCCTGTCTCTTGGGGGGGGGGGGGGGCAGACACACCTGCCCATGATTCCTGTCACCGTCATTTTCTCCCTTTCATGTGGGTGGCCATTTCTGTCAGTCAGTGCTGGCGGGGCGGTGACCCAAACGATATATAAAACTCAGACGGATCCAGCTGTCCTTCCAGAGAATTCTGAGGAGGCCCTGGACAGGTCCTGTTTAAGAGTCTCTAACACGGATTTGAACCTGGTACAGTGAAAAGCAGCCTGGACCGGTTTGTTGTTTATGGTTTCAGTGGCGGTAAATGCTGGGCTGGACATCATCTTCAAAGTAGAGGGGAAATTTCAAAGTCATGTTAACAGAATGTTCTGTGAAATTAGATATTTTCTTACGGTATTTCATGTGAGATTCCCATTGATGTGGCTACATCACAGCGGCATTCCTTGTATGCCACACTTTTACCAGAATTTAAGGATTATTAATCCTGAGCCAGCTGTGGAAATGGCCCTGCTGAGATTATTCAAGCCCTCCGCAGGCACCTCCTCGATTCATCTCTTGCACCTTTTGTTGACGTTTGCCCAGCACATGCCAACAGTCTGCTTCCGCTGTCCATGCGAAACTCGCAGTGAGCCAGCTAATCCATTTAACTTTTGTCTGTGTGATAATGGTTTTCCGAGGAACATACTTTTGTGTTTGCCATCAATGAGCTCAGAAAACTGGAAAAAAAAGCACTCTAGTGGGAAATAATCCCTGTTATATTTCAGCGAGTGTTACGATCCACCGCGATTCCTAAAGTCAACAGTGGGAAATGTTAATCGATATTTTCCTTTCCCCAGGGTAAGGAGAAAAGCCTCGGGGTTATGACATTCCCATCACGTTTGTTGTGTGACAGGAGGTTATTTCGCTGCCTGTCACATGGATGGACCTTTCCTGAGAGAAGAGTAAACAAACGAATCTCTCAAACATGTCCGCTCCCCCTCGACAGCAGCGAGTTTCTCTGCCTTCCTGTCTCTCACTACGAGCTGTTAGCACGCCCTGTCAACGCCTCGCTAGCGCCCACCGAAGACAGACAGCATAATTAAATACAGAACAAACACACAGCCGGACGCCTCTCGACGTATCTACGACATAATCGCTCACAGCAGCAAGAGGGAGGGTTTTCGCCTACGTGGAGGTGAGCAGAGACCTCGTAGGATGTGTGGCCCGACGCCACCGATTGCATATTGTTGTGGTGTTCCAAATCCGGCTTTTTGCCGTTTAATTGCGGGTGATTACCTTCAAGTTGATTATTCAGATTTCCATTCTCGTAGTACAATTAAAGCCTGACAGCAGAGTAACTCTCATTACCCTCTGGCGAAACTGGCATCGATTCGCCGCCGTGAAAAAAGCACGCGGCCGGGAGATGAAGCGTGTGGGGGGTTACGTGACCCTCCCCGTCGCTGCAGCACGACACGTGGAATCGCTGATGGCGGTAATCTCGCTCACCTTCCCATATTTACCAGCTTTCATCATGTGGCTCCTTGACAACAGACTCCTCTGCTTTCAGAGGAACATACAACACAATTCCATTTGGGGGTCCACAGGCAGGAGGTCTCAAAATCACACACACAATCCCGGGGGCAGCAGGAGCCTCACATCCACAATCATCTCCTGAATAATATGGCAGTGAGGTTGTGGAAGGGGATCCATTTTGAATGAACCATATACTTTTACTCAAATCCACAAAGCCAGAAAATACACAGCAGACCAGCGACGCTCACCAGGGAAATAACCGTCATCCTCTGTGGGCCTTGCCACCCATGCAGAGCGACTCTCTCATCCAATCAGTGGCCGACCTCCGTGACCCACATCAGCCAATCAGCAGTCCCCACAAGGATACTGACCTATGCACCTCAGCTGTGATTTTCACAGCTCCTGGAACGTGTTGTTTCATTTTCAGCGAGCTCGCCCCTCCCAAAAGCACAGGCCGGGCACAAGCTGCAAGTCGAGACTAGGCTCATTCTCCCGAATGTTCTCGGGATGGAAGACAGTGTGTCACCTGGCGGGATGACGGAGGTGATAATGGCGGCTTTCCATCCCTGCAAAGACGCCAGCTTCACAAATCCGTGGCACCAAGGCATCCCATCGACAGCAGAGTCTTTCATACCCTGGTGCATAAGACTCAACAAGGGGCCTGATCCTCAGCTCAAGTCTACTGTCAGACATTCTTGATGGAGGTGCTGGCCCAAAGAAAGTGAGCACAGAAGCCAAAGATTTCCTTCAGCTGAGGCCAAACAAATTGTAGGGAAAAAGGAATAATTGTAAATAAATAATTATACATCATACAGTGCTAATTTGTTTTCAATTAATCAGTGATTACTCCTGATGTTGTTGAATGGCTGACTGATTAATCTCAGTAAATTAAATCAGTGAATATGCTTTGTGCTGTCTCACAAATACAGGGGACGTTTTGTTACAGTAGCTTGGAGATGGCAGTTAACATCATTGAAATGTACAACAGGTTCTCAAGTAACTTGCTCTGTCAGATGATGTGAGAGGTGCAATTAACATCTCAATCGGGCCTGATTAGTTAAGGGCTCCGCCGGTCCAAAAAGTGGCGCACGTGACTTGGCGGAAGATGAAAAAGTCTGGCGTTGAAGGCCCGGGACAGAGCTTTGGGAGGGCAGTGGGGAAGACCCAGGTGCCAATGCAGGCATTCAGATACACACTATATTAGGCTATATTAGGCTGACCCAGCTGGTCCGACCTGCCTTTGCCTTCAGAACCTTTGAGATCCCTTTCTGCCCAACACTGTGCTGTTACTTTTGTACTTCCTGATAGCTTTAACAAGTCTGGCCATTCTCCGCTGGCCTCTCTCATTAACAAGCGATTTTCAGCAACACAACCACCACTCATCGAATTATTATCTGTAAACGCTGGACGCTGCAGACTGAAAGGCTGGATCGTCCACGCAAGGCGCCGACAGTCACCCCACATTGGAAATCGCCACATCCAAATGAGTCGAACGCATGGCTGTGCTCTGTGTGTAAGTGGCAGCTTCCCTACGGACTGACACCCCTTATTCTAGGGCCCTAACCCATTGGGGGCGCTACTGAGACCCATCTGGAGTGACACGAGCTGCATGAAGACTCTCACATTCACTGTTTGGGGGGGTTCATTCTGACCCTCACTCACACTCCAGCCTGACATGTATTTACTGTAGGGGAGGGCAGCCCAACGCGGCCCCACAACCCAGCGCCTATATTCACACCCGGGATCGTCAACATGCTCCAGGCTCCCTGGTCCCTCTCCCTTCCGGCCAACTCTTGCACCTGTTTCTTTTTTCATTACAATGGCCAACAAATAAAAGGGTTAAAGCGCATGGCGGTGCCCATTCATCAAAGGGCTTCATGCGTGTGATTTTGGAGCGGAGCACCTACAGGCCCCGCCCCGCCCAGCCCAGCCCCGCCCACACTCCGGACATGGCGATTAATCTCACGCATGTAGCGCTTATCTAACAGCGCACTCAGGTGTTGGGCTACGTTTCGTGGAGCTGTTCACCGATAGCCTCTGCTGTGGGTGGGTGTGTGTGTGGGGGGGGGGGGGGGGTCTGCACGAGGTCTACTGCAGATGCAGCCGAGCATGCTGCAGCCGACGCCGACATTAATCACCGCGAGCCATGTGTGCGAATGTCAGGTGGATCAAACGAGAGCTGGAGATAAAGCAACACAGAGCCGAGACAGTGAGGAAACAGAGGGAGGAAGGAGGGGAGGAACGCAGGATGAATATGAACGACAACCATAACTATATTAATACTAATAATAAAGAGTGAATATCATGCAGTTCTTCTTTTTCACCTGGTGTTGTTTACATGGTATTTGTCTCCAAATACAATTTTCTAACCAGTAAAATTAATCTTTTCTTTTGGTGTGCACTGCGATGGACAGACGTCCTGTCCTGGGGGGCATGCCAGCTGGGGGTATTGATTTCATGGGACCTTGGGACTTCTAAATAGCATAATTGGAAAAGCAATTACAATTGTCAATTCCAGTTAGATGGTAATGCAGGCGGTTTTTCACAGATAAACCAGCATCCCCGAGATGGTCGAGATGGTGAGGGATGATCCGGGATGGGGGGTGAGTTGCAGGGGGTGGGGATATTATTAGTCTTGGGCCCCTCCAGATGGCTTCTGGGACCTCATGGAGGGCCTGGAGCCGACCCGGTTTGGCAGAGGCACCCCTGACCCCCATGGCCTGGGTACTGCCTGTCCCTTTACGGGACTGTCCCTCACCCGCCTCATTCTTCATGATCGTGGAACCATAAGAGCATAGAGGCCATAGAGGCTGTTTGCATGCTCTCCGGTCCGCGGTGGCAGTGACAGCGATGCTGACGTTGGACACACTGATGATCAATGCCCCCCCCACACCCTCCGTGATGCGTTCTCAGTCGCTAACCCTCACGGGGGCAGGGTGTGTGTGTGAAGGGGGCAGGGACACGCTTATTGTTTTCTGAGTGATTGTAAATTGAGGCAAATTACCCAAAACAGTAACAGATGAGGCTGGCAGGGGGCGTCGTTCCCAGCAGCACCAGGCGAGTACCACTGCGATTTATTTCGCTTATGTGGATGTCTTATTCAATTTGTTTTTATTCCACGGCTGAATCCTGTTTCTGTTTTTAGCCCCCGCCCTGGCACACTCCTAAAGCCCCCACCTCTGGCAGTCCCGAGGTCACAGGCTCGGGCGGGGGGTGGTCTGGTGAGACATGGTGTGAGAAGACTGCCTCTCCTAGAGCTGGAGGGGTGGGGGGCAGATGCACATACCTTGTTAATACCTGTCAGGTGGTATAGTGGGCCCACTACGAATAAGGTGAGGGCCGTGTGTATACAGCTGATGTGTGTGTGTCTGCGTGTCTGTGGGCATGTATATATTACATTGTAGGGGCCAAATGCAATAAAAACCTGTTGTTTTGACCTTGTGGGGATATTTTTCCGGTCCCCATAAGGGAAAACTCAATTTTATATATAAAAAAAAACTGTGTATGCAATACACAGATATGAATGCAAACCTGTGTCTGTCCATTTGTGTGTGTGTATGACTCTGTGTGTGAGTGTGTGTGGATTAGGTTTATATTACATTGTGGGGACCAAATATCCCCCTATAATGTGATAAAAAATTTTGACGTGTTGGGGGACCATTTTTCAGGTCCCCACAAAGATGTGTGAATGCAATCAAGAAACTATAAATGCCAAAAGTCTCGTTTTTTTTTTTGGTTACTTATGGTTAAGGTTAGGGCTGGATAGGGGTTATGGTTGTCATGTTGGTATTAGAGTTTTCCCCATGGAAATGAATGGCGAGTCCCCACAAAGACATAATTACAAACCTGTGTATGTGTGTGTGTGTGTGTGTGTCTATGCACGTCTCTCCTATAACCCCAAGTCAAGGGACCTCGACCAGCAGCTTGTTCCAGCATGAGTTACGCTTCCCAGGGCCACCACAGTGCACAGAGAACCGGTTTCCAACAATCACAGCTAAGCCACACAGCGGGTTGAGGCCTGCAATCGCGAGGAGAGAAGCTCGGTGTAGGGATTGACCGAGAGTCGGGCTCGCGGGGCGATTGCCACGTAAAAATTTGGCTTCTTTCTTCTGTACGCATTGCATCAGGAGGAAACAGGCATAAATCATTAATATTGTCCTTTAATATTTACGTATTCTGGGAATGTCACAGATTTTGCTAAAAATATAAACATTTGCAGATATCGTACAGCAGAATGATTCATAATTCATAGCAGGAGAGTCACCCCATGTGCGCTCCATACAGCCGCTATTTTTAAAAGCCTGACAGGCTACACACAGAGCCAGACTCCCGGCTCCCAGAGACACACAGAGCCATAACCTGCAGCTGGGTAACAGCCATGAAAATGGACGGGATTCTGGGTGAGAGGAGGCGAAGGCTGAAGAAGGAGGGCCGAGGGACTGGGGGGGGGGGTGAGGGGTCACTAGCATAAATAATCACACGCAGGTCAGTCAAGCACGCGTGTCACACAAAAGCCACTATGCTGTTCACACAAGCCGCTATGCCGGTCACATCCCCCCCGCTCTTTAATCGCAGCTCATCGAAATCATCTTTTAATCCATCCGAGAGCTCAAAGAGGCTTTCATTTACAAAAGGACAAAGTCGTCCCCTCTACAGCACAAGCAGAACGGCGGAGGTGGAGCAGGATGCTCCTTCATTGTGATCGCGCACCCGGACCAGGCACTTAAGCGGAATTGCTCCAGGTGAAATGACACGATGTGAACTGTTATTTGTTCTGTACGTGAGCGTCTGCCGACGGGTGCATAAACTTTCCCAGCCTCCCTCTGATGCTTCCCCCAATACCAGAGCCCCCTGGGACCCCCCAGCACCCATCCCCCTCCCCATCCGCCTTGTGGCCCGGCTAACCCCGCTAACCCCGCTAACCCCGCCACTGCCCGAAGCCGCCGAGTCACTCGCTTTGCAGCCCTTTAAAGTTTCCCTCTTCCCCGTCGGCCTGCCGAATCACACAAAGCACTTTCCGGGGCTTGCATCAGGCCTGCCCGAGTCCCCCGGTCGCCCCCAACTTGGGCAGACAGCCCCTTCCCTTTGAAGCTGCCAGGTCTGTTTGCCGCCGTACGGCACTTTGGTCTCCCGGATTATTCTGGATGGTGGCTGAACTGCTTCAGCTGATTCTGTGAGAATGTTGCTCTAACAAGGGGCTTCTGAAGCAGACTTGTGTGTGTGTGTGTATGTGTGTGTGTGTGTGTGTGTGTGCGAGTGGGTTTACCTATCCTTATGGGGACACAATGTCCCCATAACGTGATAAATATCCATTTTTCCAATTTAAATTTTTGTGAATGCAATCAAAAAAGTAAAAATGTTTGGTAACTTATGGTTAAGGTTAGAGCTGGGTAGGGGTTAAGGTTATCATATCATCATAAGGTTATCATATTGGGATTAGGGTTATGCCTATAGGTCCCCGCAAAGACATGAATGCAAATGTGTGTATGTGGGTGTGCTGTGTGCATGTGTGTATGTACACACACGTGACACAGCCTACTTTAACAGCAGGGGGACTTTATTCAGCAGCTACAATATAAAAAAATGAATGCAATGAAAGCATCGCTAATGATAACAGCAGCAAATATGCATCAATAAAACATGAGATTGCTGTCCTGGAGTCTCTGCAGGGAGCAGCCGTGACCCAAAAAAGCAAATGTGAGATGGCATCACCTTGCGGTGCTGACAGGAGCCACGGTTCAAGAGAATGAGAGAGGAGGGGGGACTCAAACCCCACCCCCTGCTGTGTAATGCCTATTCCCCACGCACTCTCACACACTGACACACACTCTCTCACACACTGACACACACTCTCACACACTGACACACACTCTCACACACTCTCTCACACACTGACACACTCTCACACATTGACACATACTCTCTCACACACTCTCTCACACACTGACACACACTCTCTCACACACTAACACACACTCTCTCACACATTGACACACACTCTCTCACACACTGACACACACTCTCACACATTGACACACAATCTCTCACACACTCTCACACACTCTCTCACACACTGACACACACTCTCACACACTCTCTCACACATTGACACACTCTCACACACTGACACACACTCTCTCACACACTGACACACACTCTCACACATTGACACACACTCTCTCACACACTGACACACACTCTCACACATTGACACACACTCTCACACACACTGACACACACTCTCACACACACTCTCTCACACATTGACACACACTCTCTCACACACTGACACACACTCTCACACACTGACGCACACTCTCTCACATACTGACACACACTCTCTCCCTCCCTGTCTCCTCTCCATCTCTGTTATGATGGTGACACAGAAATGAGGGATTCCTCACCTAGCCCAGACTCGGGGGGTCCCCTCAGTGTGTTAGAAAGCCACCTTATCCTGTAAAGTTCTCCACCTCTACCATTAACACTCACACTTGTAAGTTTTCCTTGCCCTTTTCTTCAGTCAGGTTACCATAAATCTGTCGCTCCTCCTCTGTTCCTCCACGTCTTCCCCGCGTTCCTTCCATCCATCATGCCGAACAAAAGGCCCAACGGCGGCGGGCGCCTAAACGCCGGGGGGAGGGGCAATGAGCGACGAGGTGCCAGCATCTGACTCACATAGGCTGCGCTCCTGCCAGAACAGCACCGGGAAGCATGGGTGCGAGGATCCAGCCCTTTGGGGGCCGTGGTGGTGGTGGTGGGGGGGGTAGCTTCTGTGGATGCCATGATAAACGTGGACGGTTTATAAAGTCAGGGCTGTGCAAGGTACATGAAAACAGCGTCTGAGATAAATCGGGGTTAAAAAGACCTCGTCTGCTTGGTATCCATTACCCCCCCACTCCACCCCCTCATGTGACATGTCACCATACCATAAACCCACCACCAAGCGAACCAGTACAGATTCCATGATTACAGTGACCTTCCTCTGAGTTTAGGCAGGGAGCTGCATGGAGACTGCTGATTGGCTGGATGTCAGCTGACCTGCTCTCCTTTCGAGCAGAAGCTGTTCTAACAAAATTGGTAACCTTGAAACCTGTGGAAGGCGTACGGGGGCCGGCTGCTCAGAACCGGTACGCTTGCCGGTGACGGGTCAGCGGTGGTGGCCGGCTACTCACAGCTAATCTCACTTCTTTGTGCACCAGCCTATAATAACAAAATTGGGCATCAATCGAAGACGCTCATTATGTTTAAATGAGCAGAGCGCCACCAGCAGGGGATGGGGACAAAATACGATAAAACCTGTGATTATACGTTTTTAGTACTGCTTGAGGTTGCAGGACCTAGTGCATGCAGAACTGAAATCACAATTAGACCATGGAATAAAACATATTCCATATAAGGTCAGCCAAGTGCAAGCCTATACACTGTAAAAAAAAAAAACGCAGCCACAAAGCGGTGGGGGGGGGGGGCAGGCAAGATGGCTGCCTCCAACATCAGCGACTCTCACACCATCAGCGCTGGTGCTACAAGGAGCTAGAAGGGGAACTTTGAGCGGCTTCCGTGAGGTCGAGGATGTAAAGTGACTGAGAGATAAAGTCGAGGTGAAATATTTTTACTTTATTGGGGCAGGGGCCTTTGTGCAGGCAGGGACCCAGGGGGCATAAATCAGCCTTATTGTGAATAAAACCTCTCGTCGGGGATCCAGGAGACCTACAACACCATGAATATTTAAGGAGTTCAGCGCACAGAGTAAACCGGCACTACCTCCAAGTTCAAAGTGCCGTTAGCATCAAAGGCATCTGGGCTTGAAGAGATGGGGAGGCGGGGAGGGGAGCATTGGAGCAGCCTCCCTGTTTGCGCTGATACTGAGGTCCGGAAGGAGCTGGAGCTGCACTCTCAGGACACAGAGCCGGTGGCTCTTTTCCCATCAGGGGAAGCACTTTCAGAGCGGAGAGGCGGAAACACAGAGGAAGAAAATGTTTCGGCGTAAAACTAAACGTTGGGATGAAAGATTAATGAAGTGCTTAGGCTGGCTTTAATGTGCCGGGCACTCAAATCCAGGCACGTGTTTGCGCATAGTAATAAACCCCAGCCGCGCAGGACGCCGCGCACACCGAACGCTACCCGCCACAGCTCACATGGCCTGCGGCTTGTGATCATGAAATATGCTTTTCCTGAGGATGATTTAAGGCCCCGCTTGTCATTGTGTTTAAATAAACACCATAGGCACTGTTCTTCTTTGCTGTGTCCTTTCAGAAGGATCATGTGGGAGTGCAGGCATTTCCCACAATCCCCTGCTGTCAGCTTGAATTTTTAGCTGCTTGCAGAGGGCCGAGCCAGCTGGCAGCACTTTCGGGCACCAGAGGGGACAGGCCAGGAGAGAACTCCGTGACTCACATCCATCGCCTGTGCTGTTTGACAGGGGGGAGCCCTCCTGTGAGGGCGCCATTCCTGACCGTGTGAGCAGAACTTGCAGCACCCTCCGTCACCACACCAGGCCAAAGTAGAGCTGGACCAGATTAGCCACTACACCAGGGATTTTGGGGGGGGGGATATCCAAAGAGCACAGCACATCAGGCGGACAGGAATTGCCATGGTGACCATGTCAGCAGCGGGCATGTTTTCCATCTTCACTGGGGAATAGGAGAAGGCTCCAGTCACAGGCTTGTTCCCAACCATGCACAATGTGCACTACTGGCTGGGTCTCCAGAGCCTGACTAGTGGGGGCTGACATGTAAGGGACGTCCTACAGTGCCCACTGCACCATCCCTCGAGCCGCTAGATCCCATTGGCCTACACTTATCATCACTCAGCAGTCACTGACAGACATACAACTGAGGCAGGGGAGTGAGCACTGTCTTCTGTCTACTTTTGACAGTTTTTGGCTGTAACAGGTTGCCTTCCACTCACCATGAAGAACAGGGGCTTTGGGGAGAGAGCCAGGGGTAGCATAGGCGAGCGGGACAGATGATGAAGAGGAACGCAGAGGGGAGCGGGACAGATGATGAAGAGGGACGCAGAAGGGAGCAGGACAGATGATGAAGAGGGAAGCAGAAGGGAGCAGGACAGATGATGAAGAGGGACGCAGAAGGGAGCGGGACAGATGATGAAGAGGGATGCAGAGGGGAGAAGGACAGATGATGAAGAGGGATGCAGAGGGAAGCGGGACAGATGATGAAGAGGGACGCAGACGGGAGCAGGACAGATGATGAAGAGGGATGCATAGGCGAGTGGGACAGATGATGAAGTGGGATGCAGAGGGTCAGCAGCGGATGCCAGGGCTGGCTGCAATCCCCCAGGCACCGGAAGAAGCCTGAAAAGTCTCGGCTCGCTGAAGACCAAACACAAACTCACAGAACTTATAATGACATTCAAGATGTTCTGGGCTTCATCAGCATCCCAATATGGGTACTTATTGAACGAGCTGCAGCACACATTTCCTGGGCACACATACGTATCCCTACGCCCCAGGATTGCCATGCAGGGAAAGAAAGATAAAGTCCTTTGGCCTCTTCGAGATGCTCTTTGGTGACAGAGGGGAATCAAACACAGCCTAATGCTGCATCCGACTATGCTGGAGATATAATCCCCTCTGTGACCAAAGCAACATTTTCTTCACCAGGATTTACCACAGTTCCAGAAAGGATTTCACAGCGAGGAGGAAATTTCACACGCAGGGATTTAGCAGAGTTCCAGGCTGAGTCTCTGCTGACAGAGCTGTCCGGACATCCAGGCCTGTAAGCTCTATACAAACTGTACCTCTCCTGGCATTTCACATTTACTCATTTAAGCTCATCTCCATAAACCCAAATAGTGATCTGAGTTCTTCACAACGATGTAATATTTAAGATTTTTTGTATTTTGAAGAAAGATACAGGCTTTTCCTGGGCCCTTCCTTAACAGTCCTAGCTGATACAGCCCAATTGGTGGGCATCAGCACCCCCATCTGAAGCAAAGTGAAATTGGTTGGTACGTCGGTGCCCCCTCCAAAATTGGCACCCTAGGCAGCCGCCTTTGTTGCCTATAGGGTCAGACGACCCTGCTTTCAGCTAAAAGATGGCAGAATGTTATGCCATCATATAGAATTCCTTGCCACCGTTGCTCTTTTTACAGCTTCCGCTGCGCTGTCACAGAGCCTGAGGGTGTGTTGCTTGTAAAAGACAAGCTCACAGACACTGATCACAGTCACTGATGAGGGTTGACCTATACAACAGGCAGGAGAATGAGTCCACAAGGCCTGATCATGACCACACAACAGCATTTCTCGTACCTGTACCGTGGATTCCGTTATATAAGAGTATATAAGCATGACATTCTTGCAGATTAAATCTTGTCCTCAGCTTCAACCCTCTTGTTAATTTAATAGTTATTCTGCCTTAAAGCTGGTGGTTATGGGTGTGATAGTGTTTCACTGAAGCAGCGCACTAGAAAATGATTTAAGTAAAAAAAAAAAAGAGAGAATCCTGACTTAGATTATAAGTTATTCAGCCGTGATTGTGCCAAAACCAGAAGACATGTTGTTTGTCTCACATCTTCCCCAGTTCTCACATCTTCACCTTCTTAACAGGTGATTAGTGTATATATATCTGTAGATGTGGCTTTGATGTACACCTACAGTTAAAGGCAGCTTATTCCCAAGCCGGGCAGATGTTCATATTACACCTACAGCCTGACAGCCAGACCCTGGCACAGATCAGATTACGGCATTCATCGGCATATCGGGGAAAACCGCACGACGGAGCCCAATGCCGCAGACAGCTCCTGTCTGTCGCCCAGGCAGCCGCCCACCCTGCTCTCCAGTGCCATGCGATGGCAGCCCTGCTCGTGTTCCGCTTTTCCTAGCTGATCTTCCCCATTATCTATAGACTGGGAAGGACACATAGAGGTACGGCAGCGGGAGAGTTTATCGATGAAGTGGAAAACCAATCTTTGTAAAAAAGGAACAGCTGTAAGCTGCTAATGGCAATAATAGCAGAAATCAAAAACATATAATAACACTGATGGGGACAATAACACTGACAGGGACAGTAATAATCAGTAATAATTATAATAATTAATATAAGTGGTGAATAGTGTTCAACAGTATTGGCAGGAATGGTAGCAACAAAACAGCAGCAACAGTGCTAGTAGTGATAGTCATACTGTTAGTAGTAATAGCATCAGTAGTAGTGACTAGTGCTAGTAGTAGTTGGATTAGTAGAAATACTAAGTAGTAATACCAATACCAAACAGTAATGCCACGTAATCGTGATCCTGCTGACATCACACAAGGCTGTGAACGTCTGCACAAGGATGCAGTGAACAGTGGGCAGTAGATGGAAAATGGACATTTATCTCTTGCTCATCACATCTGGAAAGCAGGAGGCGAGTTGCCTTGGTGAACAGATGAATGGATGGATCACCTTGACCCTCCTCAGCTGAGGTCCTTTGTTACGCACCTTTCCAAAGTTCCTGTCACCTAGGGGGTGACACATGATTCGACGGCACTGTAGGGTCAGAGTCCCATGGTCGCTGCATCCCATCGCCTGCATATGGCGCCAGCTCATTTCCGGAAGGCATCACAGGATCGTGGTGCCCTTGCCTCCGCTTTCCCAGGAGCCCCCAGGGCGAGACACAGGCTTATTCCTAGTGCAGCGCTTTACCAGTAAATCAAAAGGGTGAATTTAGGTCAAGGCCACCAGAGTTGGGGGAGGGGTGTGTCTGTATGACTACAGCAGACTGTGTAATATGAACTGGTCTGTCTGGAGGCCCACATGAAAGCCAGCACAGCCCCAACCATAACCTGACCGGCTGGAATATCCCTAACCATAACCCGACCAGCTGAATTTACCCTCACCATAACTGGACCGACTGGAATATCCCTAACATCTGTGCTTCTTACAGTGGATCGAGAAAAACACTGAAAAAGTCACATCATTAAAACACGTATCTTCATGGCTTCCATGGTGATGTTTTCTAAGATGCTGTGTGGCTACTTCTGCCAGCGACCTGCTAAGTCAGGAAGCGCCTCTCCAGAAGACGGGTCGGCCCCATGCAGGTCCACTGCCGCAGAAAGAGGGACTGAAGTCCAGTAAAGGAGCCCAAGCCACAGATCTCAATGTCAGCTAAAACACACATGGGCATCTTAGGTTACCGCACCCCCCCCCCCACTCCTACTTGGAGTTAGCTGTACCAGTTACAGACCATCAATTGGGACCACGAGAGAGCCATGCTAGCATCTTAGAAGTTCTAGCACCTTCTCTTAGGCAGTCGATTGTACCAAGCGAATCTACCCCCCTCCCTAAAGTGCCCTCCACCAACACAAACAGAAACATAAACGGGTGCAGGGTCATTCAAAACTGAATATGGAAGCCACTGACTTCCTTTCTAAGGCGGGGCTGGGTGCCATGACAACCAGTAGCATCTGAAAACGGCAAGTCACACCCATGACCCCCCAACCCCCCCCGCCACTACCCCAGATGCTCTCATCAAGTCACAGAGCAAAGCTCATTAAAATGCGGGCCGCGGTGCCGGCCGTACCCCACCATGCCACATGGGGGCGAGAGCGGCGAGTTATGCAGCAGGGGGTTACGTCAACACAGAGCAGTGGAGGAACAGGAGCGGAGGAATGTGCCATGTGACCCTGTCTTGGGGGGGTGGGGGGCAGCGCTTTGTTTTCATCTCAATGCCATGGTTAGGAAAAACCGTGCAGGGCGGCTGGCCCCGTGGGAATGTGCCGCAGTTCCTTGTGTGTGGAGTGAAGAGCAGCCGCGATGAATACGTATATAAAGGAGCGAAGTCGAGCCCCTTATCTGCTGCCTTTGGCGACTGTGGAAGGCGGGGTTAGAGGGCTGGTAATAATAACAGACCACAGCACAGCTGAGGAATGACACAGACCTGTGTGTGTGTGTGTGTGTGTGCGCGCGCACGCCTGCGTATGCCTGACGCAAACCCTTCGAATAGAGAGAGCTGAATATCAAACCTTGGGCAGCCAATCACATCCTGTTAATGGCTTTCCTTTCTGCGCAGTGACATCCCTGAGAAATGGGAACTTACTCCTTGTCATCGGCAGAAGACGCCGTTCAACCGGCACGTTCCGGTAAATAACAGGGCCGCGATCAGAGCGCTAATTAACTTCGTTAGCATTTGACGGGCAGGTGTTTGCTGTGTTTTTCACGTGCTGGTTCATTGTTTGTGTTTCAGTACAGTGACTAGCTGGCTAATGAATATAGAATTGAACCACCAATCTGCGCTGATTCCGCTTGTGAATGGAGGAAAATAATGGCCCAGAGAGAACTGAGATCAGAGTCGGGAACAGATGAAATCCGCAGCTGCTTGCAGGTCTTCATCCCAGACAGCACCGTGAGGCAGCTCCAACAGAGCCATATGTCACACTTTAGTCCAGTTATCAGATTTGAAAGCCACTTGGAGCTAGAATACCTTTATATACTGTAGAGGTGCACTGGGGGGGCACTGTGGTTTTAATCTGTGTGGATATGCTTGGGCTGCACCCCAAGGGTCCCAATCCCAGGCACCAGCTTACCCCCTGGTGATGGTACTGCACGGTCTCACCCACCACCTAACATCTGAGAGCAGACTCCAGGAGTGTGGGAACAACCAACCGGGTTCTTCTCTGCCAACAGAAACATCCTGCTCTGACCATTACCGTACAGCCCTTTGAGGGGGCTGTTGGTTGGATTGGTCCCTCTTGGGTTCCCGGGACTCTGTCTGTCTGTCTCTGGGGGGAATCCATTGACTTGCCCCAACATTTCTCATTGGGTTCTTGTGGCACGCCATGGGCAGTACCTTCATGTCCTCACCCAGGGGGAAGCCGTAAAAATAACCTGTCAGATGTTAATCAGGTCTGTCATACCTGTGCCAGTAAATTATGCGAACATAACATTTGTGCTCCGCTATTGTGCTTAGCCCATCAATGGGTGTGACAAGACGTTGCCTCCCGACTTAATGAACACTGACTGCCATCGATCCCAGGATGCTCCCCCATCCTCAGACTAAAGTGGCGCAGCCCATCTCATAGATAGCCATTGTTTCAGAGGAATTTCATTGGATCATCCTACTTTTACCTTCTTCACATGCTTTTGTTGTGATTTGAAGTATTTTTATTACTGCTACAATAAAGCAGTGCTCTCTACAGAGATATATTTGCTGAAAGCTATATTTAACAGCAATTGCATGATTTATGTAAAAAACAAGACCTACCCATTACCTGACTGTGACGTAAATTCATTCGGGCCATACACAAAGCGGATCCCTTTAATGTCACGGCTCCTGTCTCATGGTGAGAGAGAGTAAGCCCCCCAGCAGTGCCCCACAGAGCACTGCCCCCCCCTCCTCCATCTACCCCCGCGTTGCCAGTAAGCAATGTCATTTCAGCGATGTTATCACGCGCTCGCTGTGCAAGGCACAGCCAATTTGCGGCCAATAAACTCACAGAGCCATTTCCGTCAATTCCCCCGAGAAATCCAGGGCCGCCGGCGGTGGGAGGGGTGAGAAGAGACCCCGCTTTGCTTTGCATGGAAGCCAGTGGGGCCTGACTTTGGATCTCGTTATGAGGAAAGCAGAAGCATAAATGAGGGAACTCTTTGGGAAAAAGACCATGCATATCGTATCGCAAACACAGACCGTCCTGCCCCAGCTAGAAGCTTAGAAGCTAAAGTCTGCAGACTCCACACCTCCACCTCAGTCCTTTGAGAGCCTGAAGACCGTAAATGTGGAAGTGTTTATGGTCTGTTTATGGTCCCTGCACTGTGATTATGGAACATTCTAGAAAGCATGCAGACCTAGCACTGAAAGACATTCTGGACAAGGTGTTATGAATCCCATCAGCATAACCTCCAGCTAGGACTCACTGCATGAGCCCAGGTTGCCTGTAAATACATATGAATGACCTTCTCCGGCTAAGTCTGACAAAAGAAAGGTTTTAAAATGTGAATTTAGGTTAGTTTAGACTGAATTAATTTTTTTCTGTAGCGGGATGTAATATAACATCATTTCCACGTTTCATTTTCTTTTTTTACAAAAATGCCATTTAGACGAATACCAAACCGATCAAGTTTGAATCAGAACTTTTGATGAGAAGCAACCATGTGAAGCAGCAAGATGAAACCAGATCAGATTTTTATATTTCTGAGTCTTTATCCCGTAAGAAGGGAGATTGCAGTGTAAGTATCATGTGGGCTGTCAGGAATTATTATGAATTATACACATCCGATCGCATGTGGGGAAACAGGTCCATCTCAAATTAATATCTAAAGCCTGAATTGAACAGGTTGGGCTGGGATTTGGGTTGGAAAATTAGAAACTTATCCAGAATGCCAGTGGAGAAAAGGCATAGCCAAAATAGCGCCCCCAGCAGGTGGTCTGGAGGGTGGCCCGGCATCATGCGGATCCTGTTTCTTATGCTGACAGGCAGGCAAGGCCACCAACAGGAGACAGACACGATGAGGAGGCGTTTTCTCCCAGAAAAGTCCATCAGGAACCCAGCAAGGATATGAAATGAGTCCCTTTCATCAATCTGAACGCAGGACTGAAGTAAAACTGAGTACAGTGGGGTGAGGGGACACTGAGTACAGAGGGATGATGGGAGACTGAGTGCTGAGTACAGAGGGATGAGGAGAAACTCAGTACTGAGTACGGGGTGGTGGGGAGACTGAGTACAGAGGGATGAGGGGAGAATGAATACAGAGGGATGAGGGGAGACTGAGTACTGAGTACACAGGGATAAGAGGACACTGAGTACAGAGGGATAAGGGGAGAATGCGTACAGATAGTTGCGGGAGACTGATTGCAGAGTACACGGGGATGAGAGGACACTGAGTACAGAGGGATAAGGGGAGAATGAATACAGAGGGATGAGGGGAGACTGAGTACTGAGTACACAGGGATAAGAGGACACTGAGTACAGAGGGATAAGGGGGGAATGCGTACAGATAGTTGTGGGAGACTGATGAGAAGACACTGAGTACAGAAGTTTGAAGGGAGACTGAGGACAGGGAGCCTAAAGAGTGTCACTCACGTCAGGCACTGAAGTGTGAGCGACTGAGGTTCTAAAGACTGATGGATGGTTCTGTAATGATCTCTGAATGTGGGAAGGTGGTGGCACTGACCGCACCAAAACCGTTAATGAAAAAGGCACAGGAAACCCCACTCCCCATTCTGAAATACCCCCCAGTGCCCTGACTGGAATATACCTCCTATTTTTTTAGTTTGTCCAACTCCTTCGTAGGACGGCAGCATTACTGTGGAATTCCCACCATAAGCAGGACAAGCAGCATTTCAAAGATATATTCTTGCTCTCCTACCTGTCACCCTCCAGCCTTCTCCAGCTGCACTTGCTGTCTCCTGGTTGCTGTCTGATGTCACCCACTCCCCCCCCACCAGCCCCCCGCCCTCACTCATCCTCTGATTTAAGCTGTGCACCCGTCCTCTTAATATTTCCACTGCTGTGAGACTAATCCGCCTCATTGGGCTTCATTGCCAAGCGCCTCACAGCCCATAAGCCCACGGCCCAGTGGCGAGTGGATGCAGCCTGTTTATCCACTCGTGCCTCTTGACACTCATGAGTGTCCTCTTGCCCATCCTTCCCCTACCCTCTGCCCTCTTCACCCCATCTTATGCCCTCCCCACCCGGCCCTCCGCCCTCCCTGCCTCTCCAATGCCACACTGGGACTCCCACCTCACTCAAGAACTACTTGTGTGTTGGTATGGTACGTTAATATGTTTTCACGTGTGCGTGTATTCCTGTGGCCGTATACATGTTTGCATGCTTGTACACACTCTCGTGAAAGTGCACACGCGGCCCCAAGGGCATGCATGTGTGTGTGCGATGATGCTGATAAGAAATCCATAAATAATGACCTTGGTAAATGCTTGGGATTCTCTCTCAAAGTCAGACTTACTGATGCTCCATATAGACTGCAGGGCACACGATTAATGCTTAAATGCGCTAATATTCACATTCTCCACGCCTGGATCTTATCTGCCATCCCCCCCTAGGCCCAGCAATGCACAAAGACAGACCCATCTGGCGACACTGTGTTCTTAGAAGTTTGTGCAATGTATTTAAAATGATTAAATTAGCTCATGATCTGCGCAACACGCTCCACAGAGCCGCCGTAAAGGAGCCCCTTAAAAAGGGCAATCGGATAAGAATGACGCATTAAAACGGGATTAAAAATCACATGTAAGTGCAGAGCCGCCAGCGAGGGCCTCCTGCTACTCAAAGCCTCAGTCCTTAGCAGGAATCAGCAGGAATCTCTGCGTATGGCGCTGCAGCCCAAGTGAGAATCTCACAGAGAACGTGAGCGCTAAATGGCAAGGAGTGGCTGCCGGCTCTAAGCAGCAGGGGGGCAGCCCCCCCCCCAGTAGAATCCAGCTCGCTCCTCCTGCGCTCACGTCAGGTTAACCGCCCCAAGCTGGAACCACTCGATCTGCCAGCCCCAGCAATCGTCACCCAGACGGAATCGGAGCCCATGTGTCTCCCCGACATCACAGGGACAAAATGTCTCCCTGAGAATCCGACACCATGGCCACCCAAAATGCTTGGGAGTTTAGGGCTGGCGATTTATAATAGCAGATTTGTACTGAAGCCAGTGGTAACTGTCCACTCAGAGACTGAAGGGGTGGCGGGGGGCAAAGAAGGTTGGGACTGGAACCCTGTACTGATTTCTGAACTTTCTGGTTTATCTCCCCCCCCAGCCCCGGGTTACGGCCCCTTAACACTCAATGTGCGCGATGAGACCTCCAGTGGGGTCAGAGGTCAGAACGGCAAGTTTCAGAGAGCACAGAAAGTTCAGGAAGGCTGCATCCCGGATGGCCAAACGATGCTGTATCCTAGGAGATGTGGCATGATACACCACTACCTCTCTGTCCCCAGTCTCTGGGGGGGGTTGTCACCATCTTCCAGGGAATCCAGACACCTCTTCTGCCACCTCCTTCGCTCAGGTCTTGCCTTGGAGCACCGTTAATTGGCTTATTAATTAAGCAGCTTTAAAGCTAACAGTGAGGCTTTGCTAACAAGAATAGCAGTCCAGGGGGAGCACCTACTTAACGAATTAATGGCATTAAAAATAAAGCCCAATCAGTGCCTATTTGCTGAGCTACTCATGCCCACTCTGGCTAATGGTGGGGTGGGGGACGGGACCTCCTGGCCTGATTAAGCTGAACCTCCTCTCGTAATGAAGCAGGGAGAAGTCCCCCCCCCATCTCCAGTCCTGCGCAATGCAGGATGGATATGAGTCAACAAGCCACATGGCAGCTACCCTCCAGTCCCCCCAGCTGTCAGGTTAAGGAGACAGGGTGGATTTCACAAGCTTTTAAGTGTGGGGATGAGTGTGGGGATGATTGTGAGGATGATTGTGAGGATGATTGTGAGGATGATTGTGAGGATGAGTGTGAAGATGAGTGTGAGGATGAGTGTGGGGATGATTGTGAGGATGATTGTGAGGATGATTGTGAGGATGAGTGTGAGGATGATTGTGAGGATGATTGTGAGGATGATTGTGAGGATGAGTGTGAGGATGAGTGTGAGGATGATTGTGAGGATGAGTGTGAGGATGAGTGAGAGGATGAGTGTGAGGATGAGTGTGAGGATGAGTGTGAGGATGATTGTGAGGATGAGTGTGAGGATGATTGTGAGGATGAGTGTGAGGATGAGTGTGAGGATGATTGTGAGGAAGATTATGAGGATGAGTGTGAGGATGAGTGTGAGGATGATTGTGAGGATGAGTGTGAGGATGATTGTGAGGATGATTGTGAGGATGAGTGTGAGGATGAGTGTGAGGATGAATGTGAGGATGAATGTGGGAAAGCGGCAGACTGGCCCAATCTCATGGCACCTTTCTTAGCCATTATCTTATGGTAAAGATAATAAATAAACAACAATACTGGCAGAGCTGCCACTCTCTGTGTTTAAGTACAGGAGGGGTGTGAGTCCCAGGTAAATGCGAGGCTTGTGAGTGTGCCATCCCCATCCCACTCTGCCCGGGGGCTGTACACGGGGGAATGATGTGAGCAGCACTCGGTCCAAACATGCTTTTATTTCTATAAATGTCACATTGATTTAAAATCCCCCTTTTGCTGTTTTTGAACCCCGGGATGTAGTCTGGCCCAGCAGTAGCGTCTTGACAAAGCAGGCGTGATGAACGGCAGAGTGAAGTGTGGGGGGGGGGGCGCGAGGGCGCACTTTAATCACCATCCATCACCTCCGCGTCACTTATTTGCCTTGTGGAGTTACTTTCTGCCCCTTTTGCCATTTTGGCGGGGCTATAAAAAAATCCCAGTTATTTCAGGGAGGAAACATAAACAAATTGATTTTTCCAACACTTTCTCTGTTCATCCTGCCTCCCCCCCTTCCCCCATATGTGGATTCCGGCGTTCCTGACCCTGCATTAATCAGCGCACGAAGTGCCCTTTCCGGAGCGTATATAGGACCCGCAGTTCTCCGCAGGAGCACTGGAGGACTGCTGGCATGAGGTGGAAAAAATGTCTGCCATCATTCTGGCAAAAATAAACATTTCCATCACAGCTGATTAGCGAAAGATGGTTAAGGCATCAGTAACAGAAATCTGACAGTGAAAAATGCCCGAAAATCAGGAGTGCAGCAAACATGACTGTCATGGACAGTCAAAGATGCACTGTCCAGGTACATCCAGGGGAGGGGGGCATATGTGCGTAATTAGCCCTGCAAACAAAACCCTCCCTTAGGTTCCTGTGAGTGTGCGGGTTGCACAGAAGCACGATACGCAGAGCGAACATTGAATGACGAGCTGCTACTCAGTCATATGCACAGCCTGCACTTCTCTGTACACGCTTTTGTCATATCGCCTCCACGACGGACACACTCACAATGGCCTGTCATCTTCACTCTGATTCCTCCAATTGTCATAAAACACCAAAGCACATCAATTCTTCTCTCGGGAAACCGATTTCTTCCTGCAGCGATGCTGCATTGTTCTGCCTTCCATGCCAGAATCACAGTGAAGCACACGGTGGGGACTTTAAGGCAATGGCGCCACATCACAGAGATGTGGCAACACTGGGAGAGGCTCCCGTCATAGACAGCGTGCGACGAGCATGGCACCCCACTCACTCACACCCAGCATCATCTCTGCAGATTGCAGCTGGACCACAGAGCTTTTTGCAAAGGGCAGAGAGCCACCAATCCACAGACCAACCGGCCCAGCCGCTCACATCTGGGTGAACGAGAGCCCACTGGCGGTGAGGGCCCCAGGGCATCGGTAACCATGAGGTGCGTTTCACGGTACAGACAGGAAAGGCATCAACTGTGCCACCGATTCCGCGTACGGTTCTTGCTTCCTGTTACCACCATGACACCACGGCACTCAAACTCACCCCCGTTAACCGAACGTGGCGTTTACACGCCATTACTCATGTCTTCCCACCTGCGTGAAGTGCATCATGGAGCACATGCAGGACCTACGAGGGCTTTGGAGAGACAAGAGAATGGTGGTTAGTGACAGAAGCAGGTTGGAGATGCTCTTACATGGAGCTTCTGTCAAAGTTAACTAGAGAAGCCACCAAATAAGCATGTTTTTACTTTGACAGATCTAACGTACCCACAATGCCCCCAGGAGTTACATTACACATTCTACCGTCGGCGCTCTCCCTCCCCCCCGCCCGCAACGCAA
>JAOYFF010000038.1:19208386-19223917 GCA_025773925.1 Cryptomyrus ogoouensis
GAGCCTTCTACTCTCCGTTTTTTTAATGGTACGGCGACCCCCCAGATCTACCCTCTTTCCCCCCCCGGCGCTCTTCCGATCTAGAAGGGGCTCTGCTTCCCCTTTCAGAATGCCCCCGTCCATCCCCCCCCCCCCCCATCCTCCTCACATCTCTGACCCTTTGCCAAGAAAGTCTATTTGTGCTTTTCTGGTTAAATCTGACTCTAACTTTTTCATTTGCTCTCGTTTCCTGGGCTCCTGCCATCTGCCCAAGAGAACAACTCACCCTGCGGGCGGCATGACGGTCTGTCAGCTCCAGTTTACTGCATCCGTGGCGTGCCGGGGTACGTACCAGCGTGTGGCCCTGTACCCCAGCACCGTGCCCAACCAAAGTCCCACAAATCTACCTGACATGCCACCCACATGGATCCGCCTCCTTTTCATGGGGCCTGTCATTTTGATTTCGTGCCCCCTTTCCCCTGCCCCCCGCTCAGTGATCCCGCCTTCACCCTGCAGGTAAGATCAGGCTCAGTCACAGCGGCTGGCATTGACCCCGAGAATGTGCCAGGCTGCACGGTGCAAAGAAAAAGAAACCCAGCAGGAGTGGCGGGAAAAAGGCACCAAAGATGCCAACGGATGTCATAAGTTGTGGGCCGTGGCGCCACCCTACAGGCACGGCGTCTCCCTCCATGCCTGACGCGCGCCGTTCACGTGGGGCGCTGCAGCTAAACACACACCCCAGATGCATAAAACCCCAACAAACAGGCTGCAAAACACAGATGCAACCACGGGTAAAACAGGAAATAGCCGATCGGGTAAAAATCCACGGCTTGATCTGGCAGCGCTTCCGAATATTTCTCACCATTCCTTTTGACATAAACAACGCTGTCACCGTGAACGTCGAAGGTCCACATGAGCCGAATGACTCCCGTTATTATTATTCAGAAGCTGGGACATCCTCAGATGCAATTCAGCACTTTCCGTGCATAAAAAGTACAAACCGAATGTCATTAAGAAAACTGCCCTGCACTCATTTTCCTTTCAGTGACCTTACTGTCCCCCCGCCTGCCAGTCCCCTGCCCCAGCCCCCCCCCCATGCTGCACAGATGAGCCACTTCCCTGTTTGTTTTGCTCCTGTAATCACAACTACCCACCCCCCCCCACATTCTCAGGGAGTCTAAGTAGAAATCGATGGAGCTTTCAATGTCCCCCTCCCCATGCCCCACCTTATTCGCGGTGGCCTGGAGTCGATCTGGGGGGATGCCAGAGCTGGCCGCACCACACACCCACCCCCCCAGATTGTAGCACCTCTTCCCACTCTCGGCATTAATGACAGAGTTAATGTGCCATGACGACGCCCACAGGCTGGATGCAGAAAGCGCTGGCGTCCCCTGAAATCGGCGCACCATCCGAGGAGAGTGAAGGGCGTGGGCTCGGACAGGCAGGGGGTGGGCAGGGAATGGGGGGGGCATAGGGACAGTAAATGCGCAAATTGCTTCTCATTTTTCCAATTTTCTCCCATCTGTTCCCTGCACTACGCCAACCAAACAGACAACCTTTGCCTTGCCGCTAAGAACTATTTTTACGCTTCAGCGTGACCAGATCTATCACTTGCAATGTTTATGCAGCGCCGGCAGAAGCCGATCCACCTCACAAGAGCCAGCACAGACACCGGCCGCTTGCCATCCCTCCCCATGATAAGGTCTGTGTCACCCTCCCTCTCCATCCCTCCCCAGGCCACCATGGGAGATTGCGCCCCAGGCAGCAGAAACAGCGGAGTAACACGGCTCCAAACCGCCGCTGCCCTTTGGAGAAACACCAGCGAAGTTCCGCTCCCGACCAAAGTCCACATCCTCCGGTCACTCTCAGAAAGTTTGGCTTAAAACATGGCTCAGTCTCTGCTATGACGGGCTACTTTGGCAGTGTGAGGGATACAGAGTAGGATTTTTACCCCAAGGGTTGTGGATTAGAGCTCTCCGCTAGATAAGATTACAGTCCACTGCAGTAGCTCTGGCAGAGACACTGACATCCCTGGCAGTTTTAAAAGTGTCACAGGCAGCCCACAGTAAGAATACCCACCCATTCAAACCCTAAATACCTGCTCGCTCCATCAATGCTGTCCTACCTCTGTTCAGAAACACATGCACATTGATCAAAGGAAGTTAAATTACTTCCTGGATAAATGGATAGATTAAACGCATTTAATGTATTTAAATCAGGGTTTAATGTAGCTTTGGATTAGAAAATTTACAGTATTTCTGCCATTTCTGCGTGACCAAATAACTTGCAGCGGTGAGGTCTGAGTGATTGCGGATTAATTGCTTGGTCACATTGTTGGCTCCACTGTTTATTGTCTGCCTGGTGGATGTGAGCACTCCCAGCTCTCCGGTAAAGCTGCCCGCGCCCCGCGCCCTCAGGCGCTCCCTTCTCGGCCCTTTCCTCACCCTCAGCCCCGCTGGATACGCAGCCGTTTCCCGGGGGAATTACCGAAAAGGGAAAGTCGTACATATGGCTGAACATGGAGCATGGTGGCCGGGTCTCTCCTGTTATAACGCCATATACTGACAAGTCTCTATTTAAGGTCATCATACAAAGCAGCGCTTTACCTGAACACTGTACTCAGTACCCCGGGGGCTTCATTAGCGGGTGGCTGTTTTTAAGACGCTGATCGGGAGCGCCTGGGACCCGACAGCCCGGTGATTCCGACACCTTCATCCCGGTCCCTTCACTCCACTCCCCCCACGAAGTCACTGTCACGCCGCGTTTATCTGGTCATTATTTCCGTGAGGCGGGATTTGACGACTAAAATTACAGCCGTAAACGGAAAGTGAACAGGGAACAGTGATCCGCGTGAGTGTGACCTTACACAATTACCACAGGGCAATGGTTCAGGTTTCCCTCTGATGTTTATTTAGATAATCATCATAACGCTTAATTGGTCATGATTAACTACAAGCCACGCTGCTTCGTCGTACCTTAAGCTGTTTTGGGAAACAAAATAGTTTATTACTGCTTACTGCGCGCCTGTATCCCAAAACTCAGCTATAAGGAAATTATTTGTTTTCACTCATTTATTTCTTTTTTGATTTGTCCCCGGAATATAAAGTAATACGAATCAAGTCTCTTTACAGGAGTGCTGAGATGCTGAAGTAAGAATAGTAAAACAGAACATACGCCACAAATAAAACTCAAATGTTAAGGTTTTATAAAAGATCACTACAAAGGAAACAGCCGAGCGCAATTAATGAAGCGGTTCGGACGCGGCGGTAGGGATCCAGCCCGCTGGTCGAGGTGCGCTCCTCGTCTTAAGCTGGAAGAGCATCAGCCAGGCGGCAGGGTGCTGAGATCCAGCATCGCTCTTCCTACGTGCAGCCCAGAAATGAGCAGCTCGGACACAGCAAGTTGCGCTTTCACCCACCTTTTCCAGCTCGGACGGCGCACAGCCCCACCGCCAGCAGAAGCGGCAGCAGGGACGATCGCAGCATCTTCCCGGAGACAGATCAAGACAGGGCGCGATGACCTCTCTCCTACTCCTCCTCCCAGCCTCCTTTTCGTTCCTTCTCTTCGGACCTCTTCTTCAAATTGCCACAAGCTGCACTTCTTTCTTTCTTTCTTTTCTTTCTTCCTCTCCGTTCAGTAAAGCTCGGGTGATGCTCGGGTTGCGGGGTGAAGCGGAGCCGGGTGATGGCGCACCGCACAGCCGCTGCTCGCTGGCATCTGGCGGAGCGGCACCGCGAACCGGCGCACCGGGACCGGCTCTACGTCACTGGGAGGGATTTATTCATATTCATGTGGAATGCAATGGCTCTCCGTTAAAACGTCCCTCTCCCTATTTCCCCGATTAGCATCTGCTGTTATTGTCCAGCGGAGCTGCATGACACTCTCACACAGCGGGTGTGGTCTCGGTTGTAGGTAGCCAACTTTTAATATTGTTTACCAAAATGTTTCATGTTTCACTATTATTTTTATTACAATCGTAATCGAAAATAAACCACCAATTGCGTAATTATTTTTCAAAAATTATTCTACATACAGATATTAGTCTATTACTAGGATATTTTTTTACTTAGATGCCAAGGTTTGGTATCTATAAATCCCCTTTTTCTACCGTTTCACATTTTAACGGGGCCCCGTGTGTATTTAGGCTGGATACTTTTTCACACGTCTCTCTCTATGTATGCATTTAGAGCACATCCAGTTAATGTGGATCTCTCGCCTTGTTTTGTTCACAGTGCACAGATATAAGTAAACAAGTATGAAATCTCAGTTTAAACTGCGCTGGAGTGGTACCCAGCCAGAAATCCGCATTGTCTTGTAGACACTCTATATTGTAATGAAGATGGATGGAGTGAGAAGGAAGGTGGTAAATGGAGAGACCAGCTCATTGAGATTGCCTTTAAGAAAAAGGCGAGTGTTTTGTGTATTGGTGACATAATGAGTGTTTTGGCAAATCCTTGAAAAGACGCGTTTTTCACTGCAAACGGCGCATGTGCCTTCTCTCATTCACATGGCATCCTCCTGATGTTGAGAAAAAAATCATTTGTTTCTACTGCTCATTTGGGACAGTAAATGGCAGTGGAATGTGAATGAATGTAGTCAGTCTGGTAAAAGCACCGGGAAATAAACTAATTCAAAAACAGTACATTTTCGGGGCTGGATAGAGAAAATGTAAAATTAATATTTGTAAAGCATGAACATCTATATTTATTCTGCATACGATCAGCAATGAAAAACTAATAGCAAGGATGGTCGGTGGAATTGCAAATTGGGAAACAAAGGCATTTATATTCAAACTGATCATACATCTTCGGTGTCAGGCTCAGTGTCGGGATTGAAGGAAGAGGATGACTGCAGTCTTTCAGGAGGCCGATAGGGGGCGGGATCCATAAAGCAGGAGAAAGCCTGATGAAACGTATTTCTGGGCCGCTGTAATGTTTTATTTTGTTTCCCGATTATCGCTAAGCTCTTTCACTGACGAATATCCACATCTTTCATCCTCGATGGAAAAGCAGCGTTACAATCATAATGATATATTTTGTTGGGCTTATCCTTTTTCATTCTCTTGTTTGTAACAGTCATTTTTCATGTAAGGTTTTGTTTTTCACTTAGACGCTAACTTCACAGGGCTCCTTTATCTGAGGTAGTATGTCCTCTCTTGTAATAAATCTTTCCTTACCTCTCCAGCTTTCAGTTTTTTACAGGACTCTCCTCTGTCCTTGCATGTCCCCCGACCAGCTCCCCCCCCCACCCATGTTAGACACTGAAGTCCACCACACACAATGTCTGGGAATCGCATACCTGCTGTCGATGTCTCCCAGACATCCTGAAAGCCTCAGAGATTCTGCCTTTTCTGCCAGCCCAACCCTTTTCGGGGGCCCTAAGTAGAATGTGATTGCCCTGCTTGTCATCTGTCATCTTCCTTCCGATTCTGACAGGGGGATCAGATGGGGGCGAGTCTAGTGGCCGCTGGGCCCTAAGCAGCCTCATCTTTCGCTTCCGCCCACACTAGCTTAGCCTCTGCTGCTCATAGTCTGTCCCCAGCGAGTGCCGCCCCCCCCCAAAACTAAAACGTGTGGAACATACCCTTATCTCGTTTACAAATCTGAGGGGAGGGAGTAAAGAATATGAGTGGATGATTTTGTCTCACACCTGGTTAAGCTCCCACGTGTAGACCTGTTAAAAAAAAGCACTTTGGATTTGCCCAGATTCGGTCACCATTCGGCATCTGCAGACTCTGACTCGGATGGGACTCCCCGGCACCGTAACATGTGCTGTTCTTGCAGAGCGCAGCAGACTAATGACAGGGCTGCTTTCGGCAGTGTGATCTGGAGATGACCAGCGAGCCAGTGGATGATTATGTGTGTCCTTCCTCCTATTCAGATGGGACGCGTGGTGGTTGGCTGTCCCCTTAGCAAGCGGCTGAGAGCCCCATCCTGTCAGGCCCCGACCTCCTTTCCCTCTCATCCCCCCCTCCCCCATGGGAAGCCAGATTTGAGTAACTGGAGCCCTCTGTGAATCGCGCCCGTGTCGGACAGGCGCTGTGCCACAAACGGCCGAGTGTGTGTTTTCCAGTGACGTGTCATAGCTCACAAAGTACACTTAGCTGATGGCTGCCGTTTAATGTATCACAGTACGACTGCGGGGTGATGTGCAGGTGTGCGAGGGCAGGAAGGAGAAAAGAGGAGGACAAGGAGGAGAGCAGGGATGCCTGGGCTCCTCAGTGATCTCAGAGAACTGACCCACTATATGTAAACGGCATTTGCTCTTTAATACTTAAAGGCATATCTTTTCTTTTTTCGTCACGGCGACAGAATTGATTTCTTCATTTCATTAAGTGCGACGTTTTAAATCCTTTAATATGGGAACACTGCAGACTTCTCTCTGATGTTTGATGAAAAACCGCCCTCAGCGCCCTACTCCTTTCTATAAAGTATCGATTTCTACGAACCTTGGGGAGGGACAATGGTGGCCTCGGCGTGCAGAAGCGGAGGGAGTCTGAAAGGCAGAATTATTTCCAGCTCTTCTGAAAATGAATTTCCTCGCTGCCAGATCTGGGGGAGAGCATGTGCGCCTGTAGCGCAGTCCCTGCTTGGAGAAGCAGCCTGTTAGATCGTTATCAGGAACCTTCCCTGACCTGCTTCGGTGTGCGTAGCTGTCCCTCATCCTCGAGTTTAAAAATTGTAGGTCAAAGCTGCACATGTGTGCATAGCGGAGACTCTGAGCTCAGGCTTGCAGCTCATGGTCACTCAGCCCTGATTAACGATGGGAGGCGACAGAAACATGCCATCAGCCCAGTAACACATTTAAAATTTTACAATCCATGTCGCACTAATTCCCCCCAATTGTCACACCACTGTGGCCACCAATCATGTCCTCAGAAAGGACGGATTGCCCCCACCTCATGGGACAGCGATGCTTGTTAGCTAATATGCATTGCCAGTTATGAGATATTTTAATAATTAATCCCAATTCTATTTAAGAGTGCGTCAAGGACAAATGGACATTCCTGCTGCAATATTCCTCCTTTCAACTCGAAGAAAAGATGTTCCCTTCCACTAATAACAGCCCACAACCCTGTCAACAAATCGCTTACCAATTCATTATATTTTAAATATCTTTTCCCTTTTGCTCTGGTGGAATTATTAAACAAGCAATTTCTCCATTTTACTTCAATGAATGCTGAAAGGTCAGATTACATAGGAGTAGTATGTCAGCACTAATGTTTATTATTTTTTATGTGTAATAGTCTGTCTTATTTCCATCTGACAAGGACCAGCCCTGCTTAATAGCGCGCTTAACGAATGTGGTCAGAGCGGGTTATCGGCAGACCGGCGCTTGCGAAATGGCAAGTTCTGACAACCTTGAAATGAATTTATTTTTGCCGGATGGGGTGTAAAATAAACAATGTTTAGAGGAGTAATGACTCAGCACACAGAACTGGTTCTCTTGCTGAATTAAGGATATATCTGTGTGTGTGTGTGTGTGTGTGTATGGTGTGTGTATGGTGTGTGTCAGTGTGTATGGTGTGTGTGTGTGAGTGTGTATGGTGTGTGAGATGGTGTGTATGGTGTGTTGTTCCCTGCCTTGCACCCATGGCTTCTGGGACAGGCTCTGCACCCCCCCAATGCTAAATAGGATAAGTGGTTACAGGAGATGGATGGATGGATATAAGGCAGCATAACTGCTGGGAGGCCCCTCCCTTTAACTCCAAGGGGAGCGAACATGGCGGCCATCCTCACTCTCACCAGCTACCCTGCCTTCATCAGTGCCGCTGGCCCATGCTCCACCTCGGCCCCTGCAGGCTATGGCCTGAATAAGGAGCCAAAGGCGTTACTCAGAGTGAGTATCCACTGAGAGGCTGTTAAACCTACCAGTGCTTACAGGTATGGTGGTACATTCTTAGGTTCCCTAGATGGGCTGTGCCAGCCGCCGGCCAATAGCATCCCCCCCCCTCCAGGGGGCGCTGTGTATGGGTGACCTGGGAACTGTGAGGTGCATATGTAATTTATGGCAGTTTAAAAAGTATCCAGCTCCTGACTGCAGTACATCCTTAAATACTCCAGTGATTAATTGACACTTCTTTAGAATAATGTACTTCATTTTGATGCCACTTGACCAAAAGTATCAATATGTGTGTGTTTTTTTTACTCTTTTGCATTCCACTCCATTCCTCCAGTCAAACCTTAGCATTTTATCCCCCCCCCCCCCCACACCCTTCTGTCAGTTAAAAGGCCATTAAATTTGTGCAAATACCAGTGCAGAGCTAATTAACCTGTAATGCTCTAACCAGGGTGCAGTAGTTACGGTCTAATGAAAGTTTTCTTTGTTTTTTCGCATTCCCAGATTAGGGTCTTTATCATGGATGAATATTTTGTGTTAATTGTTAGCACACTTTAGCTTGCTGCACTTTAAACGCTCGTCTGCAGAGAGCAATTAGTCTCACATCCATGGCCAACAAATATTAGCCCTGGCTTAAAGGCCACCACAAAGAAGCGAGAGATGCTATCCGTCCTTAGCATTGCTTAGCCAACTAGGTTGTGATTTAATTATGATGAAATTAGTGAGCTGTCGTGCCACTTAATTAGCTCTGTGTTTACGCTTCCCAACCAGGCTATCGGCGGCACCGTTAGCTGCCGATGCTAAACCCAGGCTTTGGCCTGAATCGCTGCACCGCAGAGACTCATTGCGGCCGATAACGTTGCCGGCAAATGGGCCCACTCCTCTAATGTGCCATAATCGGACAGGACCACGAAGAGCGAGAGCAGCCTGTGATGTCCTAAGCAGTATTTTTATGCAGATGAAGGGATTGAAACATCTGGGAGCCATAGCTTGGCCTGTATGTATTTAAGGGTGACTGAGGCGAGCAGATGTTCCACCACAGGTTCACAAACGAAGCCAGACGCCGTTAGGGCCTCGTTTCGACTAATGATGCATTTCTGTCTAACATAATTTCATTTCCCCTGCGTGCTGTTGAAATCCCATTGGTCGGATGTTCCGCATCATCAAAGAGCACCTTTAAGTGCAAAACTGCGCCCCTCATTGACGAGGGATGGCCGGCTCATTTCAATCACCAGATTTCACATATTCGGTGGGGCGTTTGGTAAAACGATTCACCTGTGGGTGATGCTGAGTGGGGACCAGCAGCCGACAGGGTGGAAATCAGCTCGCAGCAAAGGCCCTCTGCCAAATGGCTCTCACGTGTGCTTTGAGTCTGTCACGTCATCTCTCAACAAAAAGCTCAAATGAGCCTTTAATTGCTCTTGGTCTCCCCTGCTGGACAGAGCCTGCAATGCGCCTCAGCCTTCTGCCCTGGCGGACATGCAGTCGAGCAGAAACGAGGCCAGAGAGGCAGTCTGCCAGGCAGCTTTTTATTATTCTTTTTTTTTTAATGACTGTTGTGTGGTTTGGGTGACATTTTCACTCAAAGTCACTTTTAGATTTTTTTCCCTTTTTACAGCCAGATGTGTTATTACATGCTGCTGCTTTCCTTAACAGCTGTATCATCTCCTTGGACCAGAAGTAGAAAAATATGGACAAACGAAGAGTTCTGCATCGCTTTGTATCTCAAATTTTTACTGTAAGCCTCAACTGCATAAACATGGATGGATGGATGGATGGATGAGATGGGCTGCACAGAGAGGGCAAACACACTGCCCACTGACAGGTCCTCCTGCCTTTTTGGAGATCGCTCTCTTTTAACTCCAGAGACAAAGAGAGGAGCAGAGCTAGGGAATCTGAAGTGGCCCCCTGCCCCCTTATCCACCACTCTCGCATTGTCACGGCAACCCTGCAGCCCATCTCAGCACCCAGCGCATCCCATAAGCACTATTAACGGGATTAGAAACCTCACCGGCTCTCACCGAGTCCTCAAGAAAGATAGGATGTGGAAGGAGCGCGACCAGGGAAGAGGATGGAGTGGCACAGTGTCACATGGGGCAACACACACACACACACACACAGCGTCACCAGCAGCAGCAGCAACAGAAAACGGGAGGTCAAAAAAATCCCAGCATGCTCCTTTAATTTCAGCAAATTCAAGGTGGAAGGTGGATAATACAGTGAACAACATATACACAGAACATGTGAGGTGACCCTGTCGCCTGAGACACCATCGACCAGGTTTCAGCTCAGTCACAGAGTTTTATAGATATTAGTACATATCTAGATGGGTACAGATGCTCCAATTTTACAATGCTGTGATAATGATGCATATTTAATAGTCATCAAACTGAATTTCGATCTCTTCCCCGGCTGGCGGCGTCTCCTACGATACTTTCGGCTAATGCAGGGTGATGGCAGCTTCCACACATCCGCGTTTCCAGGCTCTGTAGCAACCACAAGCGTAAACATCTCAGACAGTGTTTAACAATGTGTCGTACAGTGGTTTTTATGTGTGACATCATCTCATATTCATATCTGACTTGCGATATTTTTCAGTTTATGTTGGGTTCATTGGAACGTAACCCCGTCGTAAGCTGAGGAGCGGCTGTATGCGTTTCGTCGCATCTTTTCAGTGACAGGGCAGACTGGCAGGGCAGGGAGCATGTAGGACATGGAGGAGGGGGAACAGCAGTGGCGCGGAGGAGGCGGGGGGGCGGGGGGCAGGCTGCGGGTAAGAGCAGGTGCTGGCTGCTCACAGCCGAATAAATCAAATCCTAAATAAAGTAAGGACGCTGTTAGCCTGGCTGTTTGAAAAATGACCTGAGCATCACGGCTCACAGGCAGGCAGACAGGAAGAGAGCAAGAAAAGCAGGGGATGGAGAGAAAGGGGGATAACACACACAACAAGAAGGATACAAGAAAAGGCTTAATGATTAGAATAATGGGAACATGCGCTTCCGCATCGCCGCACAAAACAGAATGCGAGAAACGGTGGGAATTATGGCCGAGTTCCCTGTGGATTCTCCCTGTTAGCAAGCCTGAAAGAATGCCACATGCCTTTAGGAGCAGGCGGGGATGGGTTTGAGCTCCTCGGGGGGCCGGGAAGGAGAGGCCACTGGAGCATGCTTAGGGGTTAGGGAGAGGCTTATTACGGCGACAACAGGAACTGTGTAGGGGGAGCAGTCACTGCAAAACAGAGTCAGAAAGAAAGCAAAGAGGATGTCGGTCAGGTCGGGGGGACCGGACAGGGCAGCTGGTGGATGGTACGTTGTCGAGGGGTCAATACCCAATCCGCAGGCTCTGCAGAGCCAAGCAGCATTGGGACTGTCTGCAGCTGACCTGGTTCTGGTTCTGGGAATGCAGGGAGCACAGCAGAATGTGGAGAGGGCTGGGGGGAACCAGAGGAACCAGACTGAGATCTGAGCTGAAGCAGGTTCTGCCTGGCTGGGAAATGAACTGAAATATGTCGGAAGGCAGCTTGTAATGCACAAATAACACAGCCCTAAATGGCAGCAGGACAACAAAGTGACAATGACCAAAACAGCTGGAGGAATGCAACCAGCTGCAGTGGGTTCGCTGTGTCATTAAGCTATAATTACGTAAGGAAGCCAGACAAGGGGGAGGCAGACTGTAGAGCAGGGGTGGGGAACCTGATCCATGGAGGGCTGGTGTGGCTGCGGGTTTTTGGGACGACCTCTCAATTAGCCAATAATAAAACAGCAGTTCTCAGCTCCACTGCTGGGGACCCACTGTTATTGGTTGATTATTGGCTCCGTGGTGCTGAACACACTGCTGTCCGTGGTGCTGAACACTCTGCTGTCCGTGGTGCTGAACACTCTGCTGTCCGCGGCGCTGAACACGCTGCTGTCCGTGGCGCTGAACACTCCGCTGCCCGTGGTACTGAACACTCAACTGTCCGTGGTGCTGAACATGCGGTTGTCCGTGACGCTGAACACTCGGCTGTCCGTGGCGCTGAACACGCTGCTATCGTTGGTGTTGAACACTATGCTGTCCATGGTGCTGAACATTCCACTGTCCGTGGCGCTGAACATGCGGTTGTCCGTGACGCTGAACACTCGGCTGTCCGTGGCGCTGAACACGCTGCTGTCCGTGGCGCTGAACACGCTGCTGTCCTTGGTGCTGAACACTCCACTGTCCGTGGTACTGAACACTCCGCTGCCCGTGGTCCTGAACACTCCGCTGCCCGTGGTACTGAACACTCCGCTGTCCGTGGTACTGAACACTCCGCTGTCCGTGGTCCTGAACACGCTGCTGCCCGTGGTGCTGAAGAGACAGCTGCCCATTTACTCCAGGGAGACACAGACCTGAACCAGCCCACATAGTGCCAAAACACAAATCCATATTATTCAGAATAAGACAGGAGACAGTGGCAGTAGGAGATACTTGTGTACATGCTGGCTGTCTATAAAAAAATATATGTTTTCGTACCAAGCATTCAGGTACCATAGCTATTTCTGTGTGTGTGTGTGTGTGTCTGTCTGTCTGTCTGTCTGTATGTATGTATGAATGTATGTATGTCAGTCTGTCTGTCTGTCTGTATATCTGTCTGTCCCTGTGTGTGTACACAGAGTTTAGAGCAGGCATTCACATTTACAAACACATAGAGCTGCATCATTTTCACTCCTGTTCGAACTGAAGGCCGCAGAGCTCATGAATAGCTAACTGTGAACCAGCCATTAACAGGCAGCATGGAGAGTGAGCAGCATGGAGAGTGAGTGATGTGGAGGGCAAACAGCATAGAGAGTACGCAGCATGGAATGTGTGCAGCATGGAGAGTGAGCGACATGGAGAGTGAGCAAAATGGAGAGCAAGCGACATGGAGAGTGAGCGGCATGGAGTGTGAGTGGTAAAAAGTGTGAGTTGCATGGAGTGTGAGTAGCATGGACAGTGAGCGGCATGAAAAGTGAACAGAACTGAGAGTGAGTGGTATGGAAAGTGAATGGTATGGAGAGAGAGCAGCTTAGAGAGTGAGCAGCATGGAAAGTGAGTGGCATGGAGATTGAGCAGGACTTGCCTCTGTCAGCTGTCAAAAATGCCAGGTAAGGGCTCAGCTTATCTTACAAAACAGCACAAAAACACATCCAAAGTCAATCCCGCGCTTAGCACCTAATTATAACTAAACATCCCCTTCATTCGCCTTTTTCTTCTCTGTGCTAATTTCAGTTCCGCACAATTCTCCGTCAGTCAGGAGTTATCATTCCGTTTTCCCATTCCGAGGATCATTTCTGAGAATGCCAAAATGAGGATGATCGATATTACTCACCCAGAGTTATTGTGGGGAGTCTCGTTTTGGCGCTGCTTTGGCTGGGTTGTTCATTCAGGAGGCGGGTCGGCATCCATTCTGGGCCCTCAGGCTGAGTTAGGCAGGCACATATTCATGAGAACGACACGGCCATCATCCTTCGTAAAGAGAGATGGCAGCGCCTCCTTCAGTATTTGTTAAGTTGAACATCTTTAGCTCAGCGAAACACAGCTTCTGAGTGCGTGACTGTCATTTGCACAGTTATTTAGCGTTTTGACAGTAAACATGTTGACTTGAGTAAGCAGCTCACTCTAACAAACTTTGCATCTTAAAAAAGCACACAGCCAACAGCATTTCCCATATGTGAGTACCGGTTATTAATGACAAATGTTGGCTTTATTCTAAAAGAACTGCGTTGGTAGAATGCTGTCTTTTTAACAGATGAAAAGTCACGCTCAGGTTCATGGAGAGACCTCGCTCCCCTTTCAGCATTCCAGGATCTGCCCTGTTTTGCTCAATAACTCTGTCCGCATCTGGGTGTCTCTCCCAGTCTGATGATATTCCTGGGTGTGACAGCTTGAAGAATTGAACCTCAGCAATGTCTTGACTGAAAGTGAAGCTCTCATGCTGCTCTGCGTTTTTTTTCTGTAGTCCGCCTGACACGCATTTGCTGATTTATGCTGTGGGGGAGTGACTCAGGTGGAGGACCTTGCTGAAGGCTGATCCTGCAGGCTGGCTTCCCGGACTAACAGCACATACGCCCTCATCCTTGGCCTCCACGCTGCACACCGCTCCTCATGTCACGTGTCATGTTTATGAAATCCTCATATTTGTCTTTGCTACTGTGAATGTAAACAGTTGGCTGAGAGCATTAGAAGACCCCTGACACCAGACACTCTCGAATCCAGGCTGATAGCGTTCCCGTTTGACCTGGCTTTCAGCTCAGCGCTCTGGTAGCTCTGCTGCATTGCTATCCTGTAATGGCAGCATATTATCTTAATTTATCTGGAATTTGCTTTTTATTTTCATGCTTAATTTCTTGTCATTTTCAGGCAGCATGGTGGCACCGTACTTAACACTGTTGCCTCACACCCCTGGGACCAGGGTTTGAGTGTCTGTCATGGAGTTTGCATGTTCTCCCTGTGTTGTTGTGGGGTTTCCTCTGATTACACCCCACCCCCCATCCAAAAACATGAGGCATGAGTTAATCGGACTTACCAAATTGCCCATAAGTTTTAATGGTATGTAAGTGTGCCCTGCGATGGGTTAAATGGATTGATTTCTTCTCTTTTAAATCATGTTCTAATCATGTTCTAATCATTTCTGTTCTTTTATGTCTTTTTAATTTGAATTTGAATTGTCCCTGTATTCTGTATTTTTCTTATTGGTAAAGTTCTTTGAATGGCCGCAGTGTACACATGCTATATAAAATAAAGAACGTGACTCTACTTGACTTAACGTATCATAGCGAAAAGGTTGTTAGTCATTGTGAGAGCTGGACACAGTGAGAAGAGGGTAGACCCAGGATTTACAGCTTAATGACTTTAAAACCGAACAAATAAACCGTGAAAATGACTTTTTGTAAAGAGCAAATAAACTATGAAAACTGACCCGCTAAGCAATAAAATCAGTGACATAATGATGGTGGAAATGGAAGGAGGAGTGGAAAGGAAAACAAACGCAGGAAGAAAACGCTCTGCTGGCCATCATAGCCCCTGAACGATTACAGCTCTGTGATCTGGATCCTGCTCCTGACTCATAACCTCCTCCTTACATGCACTGCAGTTCATGGAAAACTCCCCCGGGGCCACAAGGGTGCATGTGAGTAATTAAGGATTTTGGATATGAATGCCGCCGTTTCCTTAGTGCTACCTGTGAAGTTTTTCAGATCATCCTCCCCCAGCCTCTCAGATCCTCTCTCAGCCTCTCAGATCCTCCCCCAGCCTCTTAGATCCTCCTTCCTCAGCCTCTCAGATCCTCCCCCAACCTCTCAGATCCTCCTCCCCCAGCCTCTCAGATCCTCCCCCAACCTCTCAGATCCTCCTCCCCCAACCTCTCAGATCCTCCTCCCCCAGCCTCTCATATCCTCCCCTAGCCTCTTAGATCCTCCTTCCTCAGCCTCTCAGATCCTCCCCCAGCCTCTCAGATCCTCCTCCCCCAGCCTCTCAGATCCTCCTCCCCCAACCTCTCAGATCCTCCTCCCCCAGCCTCTCAGATCCTCCCCCAGCCTCTTAGATCCTCCTTCCTCAGCCTCTCATATCCTCCCCCAACCTCTCAGATCATCCTCTCCAGCCTCTCAGATCATCCTCTCCAGCCTCTCAGATCATCCTCCCCCACCCTCTCCAGTCATCTTCCCCCCCCCCCCCCCATCCCCCTCCCCCCCCCCCCCACCTCCTCCTCCCCCCCCC
>JAOYFF010000038.1:19245257-19268957 GCA_025773925.1 Cryptomyrus ogoouensis
GGGGGAAATGAGGGACCCGGTTCCAGAGGAGGATGCCTTGCAGAGCATATTGGGGGAAATGTGCAGAAACTTGACTAAGTCTCTGCTGTACTTTTGCTTTTCAAAATAAAAAATAAACCACATGCAGGGGCAAAATTAATTTGAATAATTTCATCCAAAGTTTCACTTGATCCTGAAAACCTCATGTGTTCAGACCTTAGTCAACAAGCAAGAATTAAACTGGAGAATGTTCTAGACATAGTAGGTGATTGACTTGTTAGCAGAGTGTTAGAAGACGTTTACAGTGTAGAATCTGAGCCCTGCAGACTGCAAAAGGAAGAGACAGCGTTTGATATGTGGACGCTGTTTGATAATGCCAAGATGTTTCTTTGGTAAAGGGAACCCAGAGGAAAGAGCACATGAGAACATGGGGCCAGGATGACAGCCAGAGCAGGAAGCAGGATCAACTACAGCTCCATCAAACCATCTTAAGGCATGGGTGGCTGAGCTGGGAAGGCAGGAAGGGGGCATCATCAGTGGAAGGTTGACTCTAATCTGAGGGAGTACTACTACACTGCTAACACCGTGATCTGCTAGAGTACTACTGTACTGCTAACACTGACTGATCTGCTAGAGTACTTCTGTACTGCTAACACCGTGCTCTGCTAGAGTATACTATACTGCTAACACCATGATCAGCTGGAGTACTACTGTTCTGCTAACACCGTGATCTAACACTAATCAGCTAACACTGACTGATCTGCTAGAGTACTACTGTTCTGCTAACAATGCTAGAGTACCTCTGTACTACTAACACTGACAGTGTTCTGGAAAAGTACTGCTGAACTGCTAGCACTCTAATTCACTATAGTTATACTATGCTACTTACACTGACTGTGACCTGCTAGAGTACTACTATATTGCTAAGCCCTGACTGTGATTGCTACCAACACTAAATTAATCTTCGGGGATAATTCCCTGCAATATTACCAATATACTGCTAATATTCTACTCCTGTATTGCTAACACTGATTACAATCTGCTGGGTTCATTCCCCAAAGAGAAACTGAGATGGATAATCATATGTAAAATTTTGTGCAGAATGCACTGCAGCTTACAGTAGTGTCGGCAAGTCACCTCCCCACCGACACCACCACACTCATAGCCGGTATGCAGACACGTCCCACGGCCCGGCAGCAGATAGCTGGTATGCAGGCACGTGCCACGGGCCAGTGGCGGATCGCCGGTATGCAGAATCACCACGGCTGACCCTGCTCCTCTGACACTGATTCACATGCAAAGCTTCAGCTAGCCTGCACCCCTCCACGCTCCCTGGATGTCCGTAGTGTTTCCCTGACTCTGCTCCTTTGAATACTTGTCTTATTAGGTTCTTGCTCTGTTTCGAAGAGGCTTTGTAGCTCCTGCCCCAGTACTGCTTACACTCATTCCTGAATATTCACCGGAAGCTCAGCTTAGCCGACTTAGGCCTAATGGAATTCTTGACTGCTGTATGTGTGTGATGTGCTGTTTTCCTCACTTGTGCGTTGACTTGAATAAAAGCATCTGTAAAAAAAATTAAGCAAATATAATGCAAGTAAAGTGTCTGGCTTTACTATCACAACTAAGCCATTAAATGTTTATACCTATCTCTTTTATTGCTATTATTGATACTATCCATCCATCCATCTGTTCATCTCCTGCAACCAATTGTCCAATTCAAGGTCGCAGGGGGTCCGGAGCCTATTCTGGAGGCTATGGGCACAAGGCAGGGATCAACCCGGGATGGGCTAGCAGGGCACACCCACACACCAGTCTATAATTGATAATAACATTATTAATATTGTTCTGAATATTGATCATTCTTACCTAAATCTTCTTTTAAAGGGGAAGGCATTTCTGCCTGTAAGCTTCTCTGGCTATATGCTATAATCTCTTTCAACACGGTTTAAAGGCCTTCAACACAAGGTCAAAAACATCTGTGATATTCACACTCCCGGCGGTGGTGTAGTAAGTGCGATTTCCCCGATGGAGCTTACCTCAAACGGCTACACCTCCTATGCCTGTGTTCAGTGAGCACGCAGCAGCGGAGAGACATTAAATGGGGGTCTGAGCCGACCCCTGTGCCATAGACATGTGCTCACTGGCTGTCTCAGCAGCACTACTCCATGTCGTCCTGTCACCCCCGTTTAGCGTCGACGTTACATTATCATACAGACAGGGCTGGATCCTAAAACACGGTGGTCACGGTGGGCTCCATGTGACACTGTCAGCCATGATGGTGACGCGCCTGGGGGGCTGTTTCATGTCTTTAATAGGGAGCTAATGGTACCTTGCCGCAGCCTGAGATTGGCTCTTGATAAACAGTCCCTACCACAGAGAGACTCCTGATTCACTCAGTGTCTGCGTTGTGCATTATTAATGGGCAATCAATCACCCCATTGTGAGACTATTAATAACCGTAAGCCCCCCACCTGCCATGTGCCTGGGCTTCCACACCCAGGCATTACCCCCTACCTGCCCTCTGTCCCTGTTACACTATTCCAGCTCTATATTATCCACGTTGACACGCCACATTCCAGGGTGCTCGCGTGAGTTTTACTTACACAAATTTTCTGAGGGCAAAATGAAAAATGTTTGGTTCAAAGAGAAAACCAATTGTAGAGGAGGTGAGTTCAAGCAACTAGAGGAGGCAGGACCAAGACATCTGATTGGTTGGACCCACCTCCTCTATAATCTAATTGGTTATCTCTCTGAACCAATCATTTTCATTCTGCCCTCAAAAGATGTTTGTGTAAGTAAAACTCCCATGAGCTTCCTTCCTGGGTGCGGGCCTACTTTAAAGGGCCAACAGCCTCCCCCATCTGGGACTGACACTGAAGGTCGAAACCACAACCAGCACATTATATGGGGGGCTACCTGCCTCCTGATGCTCCTCTGTGGAATGTGAAAATTATTTATCATGTGACAACAACCCCCCCCCCCCACCACTGTCATGCATGCTTCAAGCAGGGGTCCTAAAAATTAATGTTTTGCAGGAGGATCATTTTCCAGAGTGCTGTCTCATGTAGATAATACAGGGTACGGCATGCACACAAATAATTCATGTATTTGTTGAGACCGGGGAGGACGGGCGGCAAGACACAGCTTGCAAGTCATTAGCAGTGCAGATAGCAGCAGTGCCCCCCTGTGGCCAAACAGCACAGTGCAGTCTCATCACAGGTCCATGAAAAAGACTGCCGTCATAAAAGCTTTTCTAAACTGCCCTCGCAGCTACACCTTATTAATTTTAATTATTGCCAATATGCTTGTTAACCCTCAGCCCCTGAGTTATAGCGCAACCTGTCTGTGCCGTTCTGACCTGACTTTGCTGGGAGGTATTTCCAGACTCGATTGTAAAACACTGGAAGTAAACAGAAGGCCGTTCCTTAAGACACGCGAAAGCTGCTGCAGAAAGGAACAGCACCATTAAACACACAAAATGCATTTGAGAAACATTCAGGCAGATCACCTCTAATTTCCCTTGAAATTTAAATCCCCCCCGACACAAATCACACCCCTGATTCCACTGCAGTTTCTCCCACTTTGAGCTAAGGGGGTGTCAGTGATTGTATATTTTGCAGTTCATGTCAGAGATTAACTCCTGTAAACTCCTGTGGTGCATGGAGGGGCGGGAGATCTGAGTCAACGTGTGAGGCTGTCGAAGTCAGACTGAGGCCCTGTTCTAGCAGAGCGCAGTCCTACGTTTAGCAGGGAGTGCTTTCAGACAGCCTGCTGGTCCTTGGTGGCAGCACTTTAATAATTCACAGGTGCTTCTGAGTGTTCTGCACAGGGGTGAAATCTGTCATCTGAATGTTGATGTGAGAGAGACGGGTGGATATCGCCATCGGATCAGCTGGCCATCTCACTTGAGCACATGTTCCTGACCCGTTCTATATCGGTCCCCCCCAAATCCATCAAGCCCGTTTCGCACCCCGTACTATTTACTGTACTGCCTGGAATGATCCGTAGGTGCCTGGTTTGCTGACACAACAACGCAGCACATTGCGGGGTGCAATATATTTTGTGTTAAGCGGTGACAGGGCAGACAGCCTGCTTTGGTGCCAGATGCCAGCTGAGTTCGGTTCGAAGGTCAAGCGGGGAGATAAGCGGCGGGTGCAGCCTTCAGAGTCCGCCCCGCTCTCACACTTGCATCAGTGCCATTATCTCGCTGATAGGAAGCAGCTTACAATGTCAGACCTTTGGCTCCTCACACTCAGAAGCGCAAGAGAGATGACCTCTGTGGCCCTTTCCACAGGATTCTTTGCCAACCGTGGCAAAAACGACAAAAGCATAATGTTCCCTGGCATCTTCCCCTTGGGTGGAGAACGGGGTGACTTCTTGGGGCTTTGGAGCATTGCAGTAGAATCATTCTGTCTTAGTGTCTGTCCAAAGTGGCCCTCTGAGGACCGGGACGGGGGCGGAATGGGCTGGCTCTGGGGTGATCTGGAGAGACGTCGCCCCAACGGCCTCAGCAGCCCCTACCCGGCCTGTGCCAAAGCAGGAAGCCCGATCTGTGAAACGTACTGACACTTGGCACATGCATTTTTAACAACTAATGATTCTATGGTGCATCAGAAACACCGCTGACAACACTTCAGCACTCCTCAGCAACTCTGCAGGATGCAGGTCATAATGAGGAATGGGCCAGGGTGCAGCCCTCATGGTCAGGCGACCCGGCCAGGCGGATCCCCAGGGTCAAAGAGACGGCACTGGTGAGCCCTGGGTCCCTTGCCACAGCGGATTCTACAGCCATGGCACACGGGACCCCTGTCGGCGGAGCGCAATTCAAAGTGGCCATTGAAAAGATTTGTCTGTATGCTGCTGACAACCCTAACACCTCTTTAAACTCAGATGCCCCCTGCGGGTCGCTGTGGCGCTGTCTGATTGATAGTGCCAGACTCTTTCTCACTCGGAGTTTAAAGAACAAGGCGAGCCGTCCTGGTTTCCTGAAGCCCCCCTGCTCTCATACCCACCTCCACTCCTCTCCCCCTTCTGACTGCACCGCAATTAATATTTCATCCTGTGCCGTGGCGGTGCTGGCTGACCCCTGCCCCCCCCCGCCCGGCTGCCCTCAGCCATAAACGGCCTTATCGGCTGGCCTCTGCACCCTGGCACTCGCTAATGGAGGAGAGAGCGCATATAAAAGGAACAGCAAGGACTGCAGCTCTCCTCCGCCACTCCTCGCCGTCTCCAAGCCGACCCACAGGACTCCACACCCCCACCATCACACAAACATGCCTGCAGATTACAGCGGAAAATGGGAGATGGTTCGCAACGAGAACTTCGAGGACTACATGAAGGCTCTGGGTGAGAGACGTCCCCGGTTACTGATCTACAGGAGTAGAGCACTCTGTCACTGCTTCGCTTGGTTCTGTCATCACTGCACGACTTTCAGCATACAAATCCATCCCACTCATTACTGCTGTCCCGGGATAATTACGGATTTAGCCTCCACTGCAGTCTTACCCCTCTGTGAAACATCAGGTCTGGCTCACATCGCGCTAATGCAAAGCCAGCCCGTCTGGCGGCTTCGCCCTCGACGCCGATTACAGTCTGAGGCCTTTCATTATTCAGCTGTTTATCTGCAATTCATATTGTCTCTCCCCTGCAGCTGCACCTTAAAGGTTCATTTTGGTACCTTGATTCCCTGGGGGAGACTGTAAATTACACCAATATGGAGGTGGAACAAAACATCATTTGAAAGGCTAAATAAAAAGGTTATGAAAATGTAAAATGTGGAATTGAATTTTTATTTCCGGGAAATGTGGCATGAATATCGCCGCACTTTTGAGTTGATTGTTATTGTGTCATGAAAATATTCATCCTCCAAAACAACTTGAAAACCCGGACACCAAAGCAGTCCTGTAAGATCACAAGAAATTATCAGAGCCTGGCAAGGCTGCGATATGCATTATTTGTGGTGATGAACTGAGGTGCTTCTTCCCACATTTTTCCTGCAGACATCGACTTTGCCACCCGAAAGATTGCCCAACACCTGACTCAAACCAAGGTGTTTGTTCAGGATGGCGATAAGTTTGAGACCAAGACTCTGAGCACCTTCCGCAACTACGAGCTGAACTTCACAGTGGGGGTGGAGTTTGAGGAGCACACCAAGGGCTTGGACAACAGGGTGGTCAAGGTGGGTCATCCGCCCACCCCCCACCCCCGCAAAGCCTCCAGCTGGAATCATTTCCCGGTTCTCACTCTGCTGGACGTTCTTAAGCTTTCTTTACCCTGTTCTCTAGAGATCCCTGTTTTCTCTATCCAGCCTTTATGCAGTAATGCCTTAAGCAATCAGTTACTGAGCCACATGCTCTGCTCACTGCTGGGAACACTGGGAGTGGGCCAGGACACACCTTCAACCAGACGCCTTTCAGACCTCTCCATCCATCGGAGGGAACAGCTTGACTCTCCTCAAGCAATGCCCTTGGTAACCATGCTGCTGTGTTTGTTTCAGACCCTGGTGACCTGGGATGGAGACAAGCTGGTTTGTACTCAGAAGGGCGAGAAGGCCAGCCGGGGATGGAAACACTGGATAGAGGGGGACCTGCTACACTTAGTGAGTATCCTACCGTGGACATAGACCTTATTTAGAAATTAAAGGCAATGCGTTAAGGAATGGGGTCTCTCCCTCTGCTGGAGAGAGTTGGAACTGCAGACAGTTTTCTGTAACTTCTCTCCTGTAGTTTCGGTCACACTGAATTAATTGGCTTCTTTTATATTTCAGGAGCTAACATGTGAAGACAAAGTTTGTCATCAGGTGTTCAAGAAAAAATAAAGCGTGTAATTATTATACTTATTTTATTGTTATGTTTACACATTCATCTATTCATTCATTCACCTTCCGACCGCTGAGGAGGATCACAAGAGGCAGCCCGGAGTCTATCCCAGGCAGCACAGGACGTGAGGCTGGGGTACTCCCTGGACGGAATGTTTACATGTATGTAAAGTGATTAAATGGCATTTTATATTAAAAAATTACACGTTGTATGGTGTGAGTGTGATATTCATTGTGTGAGGGTATGGGTAAGACTTGCTCCAGGCAAAACGAACCACGCGGCCCAAGGATGAAAAAGTGGAATAGGGAGGCGAGTGGAAATAGGTACAGAAAACAATGGAGAGGAATAAAAAGACATATAGGGGAAGTAAAATGGGTACTGGATCAGGGACAGGCTGGGACATCGAAGTGTGGGAGTGGGTGCCAAAAGGAGAGGGCGGTAATAAGAATGACCCGTAATGAGATACAAGTAAACGTGTCACATGACTTTATCCCCACACAAACACACACACACGTCAATGTTATTAATAGACTTTTGCAAACCTGATTATGGGAGGGATTATAATGAACGTCACTAGCTGAGCATGAAACTGAGTGATGTCGGTAGACAGCGATTGTTAACGCAGAAGTTTGCTGAAAGAAAAGGGGTGGGAATAGAAGCGTGCCGCGTCACACGGGGTAAGCACGAGGAATGAGGCTGTCCCCGTAGGGGGCGGATCGTCTGCCCCTCGGCTGTGAGGGTGACTGTGAGTTTCAGGGCGTGCTGTATTCACATTTAATCATATCTATCAAATATATATCCATCCATCTATCTTAGTCTTTTATACTGACCAGGGTCGTGGAGGGGGCCTGAACGTAAGGCCCAGCATATAACACAGGGATGACAACTCATAGGCTACATCTGGCGTGACACTCACGCTTTCAGACTCTCATTCTCATATAATAAGTCTTACGATAAATCTGCATTATTCCATTATAAATCTAAAATTAACCACATGAAAAGAGGACTACAAGGTAATAAAACTGTTACATAGATGTAATTAAATATTTGTGCATGCGTATGCAGGCTTGTGACGAATTGAAAATCTCACGCCAGCCATCTGACCTAAGCTGACAACCCTTATAACAATAAAAATTAAAATCTTTATGACTTAATAAACGATTGGATTATTGATACGGAAATGCACTACAATAATTCACCGGTGATGCAAATGAGAAAATGATTACCACAGAGACCTTGCTTAATTACACTTTCCAGAGGAAGAATCACACCGAAGCTTAAATAAAGGAAAGTGCAATTGCATAGTTCGGAGTCCTTGAAGAAACTAATGATCTGTTAGTATGAATTGCTTTAGTCAGCTCTAGCACTTAAAAAAAAATTCTTCTGTGAATTACTTCTGATTCGAATGTCGAACCAAAAATTCCGTACATGTACTGTGGTGAAAACAATATGTTTTAATCTACTTTCTATCAGTCCTTTATGCCCATGTAATAAATATTATGATTTGGTTTTCGTAGTTATTTCAGTCAGTTGTGGATATTCTACTCGGAAGAGTACGGTACAAACTCGTCGATCGCTTTTTGACGCAACACGTTCAGTGCGACATCTCTTTGGGTTATTACGGTAACCAGAAATCTCGTCAGAACTCGTACCCCAACCGTAAATCTCGCGATAAACAGGAAGCTCCACGTCTACCGTAGCGACGCAGGCTTAACAGCGGACTGAGAGACTGAGGGACCCGGATACAGTGAAGTCGACGGCCGGTGCCTGAAACCATGGTAAGTCGGTGTAAATGTGTGTTTCGTGCGCCGTGGGCTTGTGGACCTGCTATCGGGTCGCTTTAATTGTGGAAGTTTGTGGTGTTCGGTCAGGGCGACCGTGACACAGAGCCGGGCAGCTTGTGATTCCGCCCAGGCCCGGCGGTCCTTCCGTGCATCGCCAGCGTTTTGACTTATGATCTCTACGTACATTATATCTGTATGTAATAAGTTATATGTATGTCCGTTGCTTTTTATACTGTTTTCAAAACTATGGCCGTTAACTATTAGTGAACGTGATGTTATTTTCAGCCTCAGTTTGGTGTATTTGCCTTACAGCTGCGTGGCATAGCTAATCAGAAAAATTACAGTTAAAGTACAATTACATGAAGGTAATGTTTCAGATCTAACTTTGCCTGTTTTTCCTCCGTACGTAACATCTGCTACTACCGAACAAGACCCGTTACTTATTTTGTGACATGTTTGAATATTTCTCCGGTATTATGTAGTTTAAATAGTTCAGTTGTACTGTATAATGTGTAAAATCCAATTATACAGTATTGTGCAAAAGTCTGTCAAAGAAAATAATCTTTAGATGATCTTTATATTGGTGTAAAACTATGCTATTACGCCTGTCAGTGTGTTAGCTGAGCCATTACAAAACCTTTGCTAAAATCACCCCATTATTTGCAGCAACCATGCAATACATCAGGGCTGGGGAACCTGTCCCATGGAGGGCCGGTGTGGGTGCGGGTTTTTGGGATGACCTCTCAATCAGCCAGTAATAAGAGTGGTTCTCATCTCCAGTCCTGGGGACCCGCTGTTATTGGCTGATTGAAAGGTCGTCCCAAAAACCTGCCCCCACACCGACCCTCCATGGGAAAGGTTCCTCACCTCTGCAATACATCCATGATTTTTTTTTAACTCGGCCACTAACACACCTCCTATATCTAATCAATATGTCATCGACTTTTTTAACTAATTAAATTAAGTAAGCTGGTGGTGAAATGTAACGCATGCATGGAATGGCTGGGGTGCCCCGAGGAGAGGTTTGGAAACTGAAGCGGTCGGTGTTCATCTAGCCATCCAACTATATATCAGTGACAGAAGAAATTTTTACTAGTTTTTATTGTGTTACTTCTAATGTTCTAATGTTTAATTGTGCTGAGCAAATGTGCACTTAATACCCAAATAAACAGCTTTAACCTTTTTTTTTTTTTTTTTGACTGCTTAAGACTTTTGCATAATACTGTACGTGAATGTTGTCATCTGGATTTGATTTATTTGTAATAACCTTTCTCCTGTCTGATACCTGTTCATACCTATGTTACTGGTGGGGAGTACCCTCAGAATCCAGAACCAGACCCCTGTTTAATGCAAGCAGGGTGCCAGGTACCTGTTAAGAACGGGTATGGAGAGGGTCACTCTTGTCTCCTGTCACTGCCGCCCTTCAGCCTCTCAGACTAGACATCAAGCGGAAGCTGACCGCCCGCTCGGACCGTGTGAAGAGCGTGGACCTCCACCCCACCGAGCCATGGATGCTGGCCAGCCTGTACAACGGCAGCGTCTGCGTCTGGAACCATGAGACGCAGGTAAGGGCCCCCACTGCTGGTCACTAGTGACTCCCTGGGAGGGGCATCTGACCTGGAGCTGCCATTATTTAATCACTTCTCTCTCCAATCCCTAGACCCTTGTGAAGACCTTCGAGGTGTGTGACTTGCCGGTCAGGGCCGCCAAGTTCGTCGCGAGGAAGAACTGGGTCATCACGGGGGCGGTGAGTGCCATTGCGGTGCTGTCTGGGTGCCTGGTGCAGCTGTGGGCCCTGCTCATTCCCCACCCCACACTCTCTCGCCCCCTGCAGGACGACATGCAGATCCGCGTGTTCAACTACAACACCCTGGAGCGCGTGCACATGTTCGAGGCACACTCGGACTACATCCGCTGCATCGCTGTGCATCCCACGCAGCCCTTCATCCTGACCAGCAGCGGTGCGGACAGCCGGCGCTCTCCTGCTCACATCACATGCATATTCCAGTTATCGCTAATCTAAGCAGCTTGTATATCTTGTATAAGAAAGGTATTCTGCCAGTAACAGGGTCTGTGTGTGTGTCTCTGTGTCTGGATACAGACGACATGCTCATCAAGCTGTGGGACTGGGATAAGAAGTGGTGCTGCAGTCAGGTGTTTGAGGGCCACACCCACTACGTGATGCAGATCGTCATCAACCCCAAGGACAACAACCAGTTTGCCAGCGCCTCTCTCGACAGGACCATCAAGGTAAGATCCTTGGGGGGCTGGCGAGGTGGGGGGACGCATTGCACACGGCAGACTCCCTTTTGGCGTGTTTCTAGAGACCGGCCCCACATTAGAGAGCTTGCCTCTATATCCAGAACACGCAAAGGAGCATCTCGAAGAACAGGAACACGCGCGCGCATCATTGTAAAGAAGTGTGTAGCTCTGCATTAGATGTGGAGTCAGGCCACCTGAGGGGCGTCCTGCAGTTTTGACCCTTGAGTACGTTTCAGGTCTGGCAGCTTGGCTCCTCCTCCCCCAACTTCACCCTGGAGGGGCACGAGAAGGGGGTGAACTGCATCGACTACTACAGCGGGGGCGACAAACCCTACCTCATCTCCGGGGCCGACGATCGGCTCGTCAAGATCTGGGACTACCAGGTATCAGCGTGCTGCCACTAGGGGGTGCTGTGCTCTTAGTTATTTTATCCACGGTGTGCTTTGCCCTGTGCCCCGAGACACTGACAGGCCCTCTCTCCAATCAGAATAAGACGTGTGTCCAGACTCTGGAGGGACACGCCCAGAACGTGTCCTGCGTGAGCTTCCACCCCGAGCTGCCCATCATCATCACGGGCTCTGAGGATGGTGGGTGTCACCCTGGGACCGCCGGCCGTGTCCCACCCATGTTTATCTGCTCTTGTGACCAGTTCCCCTCCCCCTGTCCTGCCCCCCTCACAGGCACAGTGCGCATCTGGCACTCGAGCACCTATAGGCTGGAGAGCACGCTTAACTATGGCATGGAGCGCGTGTGGTGCGTGTCAGGTCTGCGCGGCTCCAACAGCGTGGCCCTGGGTTATGACGAGGGCAGCATCATCATTAAGGTGCGTCCGTGTCGCGTCGGCCTGCTGCAGACGGGGACCCGCCGCCCATCAGTGTCCAAGCAGCCTGGTCCCTCCTTCTGATTCTGTTTATTCCCAGGATTAGCTGGCTTTTGTTACCTGTGAGACACCCAACTGAACCGCCCCCCTCTGCCTACTGTCCTGTCCTCACAGCTTGGGCGCGAGGAGCCCGCCATGTCCATGGACGCCAACGGCAAGATCATCTGGGCCAAGCACTCAGAGGTGCAGCAGGCCAACCTGAAGGCCATGGGCGAGGCGGAGATCAAGGACGGCGAGCGGCTGCCCCTGGCCGTCAAGGACATGGGCAGCTGTGAGATCTACCCCCAGACGATCCAGCACAACCCCAATGGCAGGTGGGGCTGTCAGGCCGCCCCCTGCTCCCACGCAGCTTCGGCCGCTGGCTGTGTCCAGAGTAGCGACAAATTGACCCCATGATCTAAATCAGGGATGGACAACTTTATTCTTCAGTCGGACCATATAGATTATGAACAGTTATGATGGGACTAGCCACTCCAGTATTGGCCCAGCACATGAAAGCAATATAAAATTGTACTGCAGCTATTTTTGTATTTATTTTGTAATGTGATATATTTAGAACTGAATTCTCCAGCATTCTGTACTTAGTCTGCAGGACATCCTAAATCAGCATGAAATAACGTAAATGCACACAGACCTGTACATTAACAAGAAAGAAGAAATCTACATATTGTTTGAAAATACTGCCAAAATACCACAGTATTATGTAAGATGCACACAATGGAGAAAGAGCAAGTGCAACATGAACTATACAAAGTACATGAGCCATCTAAATTTGGCTTTTAAAACGCGTAATACAACACGACTATACGGACAGAAGATCTGAAGACGGGCATGGAAATTTATCAGTAATTATCAGATGGCAGTCAGCTTTGGAAAGAATGCATTATTCATTCTGAATTCTTGTGTCAACCGGACATTCGACTCAGCCCAGTAGTTATTCTTCTGGTAACCGTCTCCAGCTCCTCCTAGTGGTCAGGCAGCATGATGTGCTAGTATTTATTTCATAGTGTTTCTGTTTTGTTCATTTATGAAACATACATTTAATATTTGCGCCCAGCAGGCGGGCCGGAAAGACCGCCAGTTGCCCATCAATGATCTACATCTATGTCTTTTTTTGTGGTGTTCATTCTGCTGGAGTAACGGTTTTCATCCAGAGAACCCCAAGTGAAAATAGGCCAGTGCTAACTTCCCACCTCCTCCCCATGTGTAAAATAATATTGCTTTAATTTTTCTTTCTCTGAGGGGTTCCTCTTGAACATGTTTCACTTTCCCCCGCGGTGGGGGGGGGGGTCCCGTATAGTATGTGTCTGTGGAGCCCAGGTTGATAACTCTGGTTAAGGTTCTAATCTTCTGGCTGTGTGGCCTTTCCGGTGTGAGATGCCTCTGTATTTTGCTGCAGGTTTGTGGTGGTGTGTGGAGATGGAGAGTACATCATCTACACGGCCATGGCACTGAGGAACAAGAGCTTCGGCTCGGCACAGGAGTTTGTGTGGGCCCACGACTCCTCCGAGTAAGGCAGCCTGTCCCCACCGGCTATGCTCCTGCTGCTTTTGGCCCTGTTTCTGGCCATCAGACTGAACGTGTTGGATGTGTTGCAGGTATGCGATCCGGGAGAGCAACAGCGTGGTGAAGATTTTTAAGAACTTCAAGGAGAAGAAGTCCTTCAAACCAGATTTTGGGGCAGAAGGTAGGTTTTGTAAACGAGTTTGATTTGAGCGGCCGTGTGCATCTCTGCGATGCCGGATCTGTCTCTGAGGAGTTGTTTCCTGAAGGTATCTACGGAGGGTTCCTGCTGGGAGTGAGGTCCGTAAACGGCCTGGCATTTTATGACTGGGAGAACACAGAGCTGATTCGCCGAATTGAGATCCAGCCCAAACACGTGAGTCCACCTTCCGTGTCACACGGCCCCCTTGAGGTGACATTCTGCCCAGCAGATCATTGGACCGTGACTCGTTTCTGGGCCCCTAGATCTTCTGGTCAGACTCGGGGGAGCTGGTGTGCATCGCCACCGAGGAATCCTTTTTCATCCTCAAGTACCTATCTGAGAAGGTATCAGCGGCACAGGAGTCTAACGAGGGAGTCACAGAGGATGGCATCGAGGACGCTTTTGAGGTATGTCCGGTTACACGCCAAAGAAATGGTCTAAAAGGCCTCATCTGCTGCTACGGACCGTCACTCTGAAATCTGTAGGCATCTCACCGCTTCACAAGGGGGTGTCCGGCCTCTGTCTGCGCTCTAGGTCCAAGGGGAGATCCAGGAGATCGTGAAAACCGGCCTGTGGGTGGGCGACTGCTTCATATACACCAGCTCCGTCAACAGACTCAACTACTTTGTAGGCGGGGAGATCGTCACCATCGCTCACCTGGACAGGTAGGCCGGATCCGTAGCGACCTGCACAGCCAGCCGCTCGGTGCCGGTGCACTGGGCTGACGCTGATGGGCCTACGCTTTGCCTCAGGACCATGTACCTGCTGGGTTACATCCCCAAGGATGACCGGCTCTACCTGGGCGACAAGGAGCTGAACATCGTGAGCTACTCGCTGCTGGTGTCCGTGCTGGAGTACCAGACGGCCGTCATGCGCCGGGACTTCGGCATGGCCGACAAAGTGCTGCCTACTATCCCTAAGGAGCAGAGGACACGCGTGGCACACTTCCTGGAGAAGCAGGTGGGGCGACCACGGTCACCTCTGACGATATCACGTCATGTGACTAGCCTGGAGGCCACGTCATGTGACCAGCCTGTGTTCTGTCTCCCACTCGCAGGGCTTCAAACAGCAGGCCCTGGCCGTGTCCACGGACCCCGAGCACCGGTTTGAGCTGGCGCTGCAACTGGGGGAGCTGAAGATCGCTTATCAGCTGGCAATGGAGGCAGAGGTGGGTCCCGCATCCCATGTGGCAAAGCACCGTTTGCGGCACGATGATGTGTTTATACTGATGAATGAATCCCCGCCCTCCCCAGTCGGAGCAGAAGTGGAAGCAGCTTGCTGAGCTGGCCATTGGCCGTTGCCAGTTCAGCCTGGCCCAGGAGTGCCTGCACTACGCGCAGGACTATGGCGGCCTGCTGCTGCTGGCCACCGCCTCCGGCAACGCCACCATGGTGAGCCGGCTGGCCGAACATGCCGAGCGCGATGGCAAGAACAATGTGGCCTTCATGACCTACTTCCTGCAGGGAAAGTACGTACCCCGAGCTGGGCGGTGTGCAGAATAGCGGGAGTCTTTGTGGGGGAGGTCTTTGTCATGGGGAATGGGGGATGCATGAGATGTACCAATAGGAATGGCTGTACGGCGGGAGCTGTGCGGCCCTGAGCTTCCCCATTGGCTACAAGGAGAGAGATGCACAGATGCATGCAGACTGTATGGTCACTGTCAGCAGCCCTTGATAGGTTCTGCCCACTCTGTAGCAGAACAAACTCTCTGCCTTGCTCTTTGAACTCAGTAGCATGGCACTGAAACCTGTTTGTTCTGCCTGATGTTTTTAAAGATGGGCTGTTGATGTTACCTTAAGAGATGCCCCCCTCCCGCCATTCTAATTTAAGGGGTGTCATTTGCCTTGCCCATTTTTAAGTAATGCAAAAGTTAACGTTTATTTTTAAACATGTATGCAGTATTTGTGTCTGTCATTCTCTCTCTTTCTGTCTCTGTCCTCCTCATGTCTCTCATTCTCTCTCTGTCCTTTCTCTCTCTCTCTTTCCCTCTGTGCGTGTGTGTGCACCTTCTTCGCAGCCAATACTGACCCCTGAGTCTCTCTCCCTGTTCTCAGGCTCGATCAGTGCTTGGAGCTCCTGATCCGCACCAATCGCTTGCCGGAAGCTGCCTTCCTGGCCCGAACGTACCTGCCCAGCCAGGTGTCCAGGTATCACTCCTGTCCTCCATGCCAAGGCCCGCCGGGCTGTGTCTATAAGAGGAGCGTCCCCTCCTCCCCCAGTGACCCTCCCCTCTCCTCCTCCCCTCTCCCGCAGGGTGGTGAAGCTGTGGAGGGAGAGTCTCTCCAAGGTTAACCAGAAGGCAGGCGAGGCACTGGCTGACCCCACAGAGTACGAGAACCTCTTCCCCGGCCTGCGGGAGGCCTTCGTGGCTGAGCAGTACCTGAAGGAGACCTCCAGGAAAATGAGGCCGGCCAAAGACTACCCGCTGGTGACGGTGAGCCGCGCAGCCGTGCGTCTCACTGCTGCCCCCTCCTGGGAGAATGGGGCTCCTTCCTCGTACAGCTCTGCTTCAGGGTTTATTTTAAATTGGTAATTAAGGGATTGTGTGTTTTCCTGAGAGATAATGGTGAATGTGAAAAGTAACCGAGCGTGAGTGAACATAAAGGGCAGGTGGGGGTGGGGGGCAGGATGGTTCGTTAGGCTTTGTTGCCAGCCCCCTGGAAACCCCCCCCCCCCCCTCCGCTTTAACTTATTTCTCTCTCTCCCTCTGTCTCACTCAGCCCAATGAGGAGAGGAACGTCCTTGAAGAGGCCAGAGGCTTTGTGCCAACAGCGGCTCCTGCCCCAGCTGAGGTAGGGGGGAGAGGGTCGCTCATTATGCTCCGGCCCCCCAACCCCCATGGACTACTGTACCCTTTAAATCCCAAGCATCATGTCCGCGTCTTGTTAATCCGCTGCGTCCCAACTCTCTTGCATATGGTGTGTGTACAGGAAGTGACAGAGCTCAAAATGGGTGCTCCCGTGACCCCAGATGTCGCCGTAGCAACACGCATGGCTCCACCTACCCAGCTGGCAGAACCTCTGGGCAGCGGAGAAATGAAGGGGAAGGAGCCGCAAGCGGGCCGTCCCACGGTCCAACAGCCGGTTCGCAAAGCCAAACAGGAAGAGGAGGTAAGCAGCAGTGTCTCGGCCTGGGACCCCAGTTGGGGGTGTGGGTTCAGGTCTTCGATCAGTCATGCTGGCAGGTACCCCTGTGATAACGTGTTGTCCTGTGGGCCTTCAGAGGAGTGTTGTAGTGTTTAGTGGCAGTATGAACAGCTGCTGTGGACATCAGTGTGACATCTGGGGTCCTGACAGCCCGCACCCTGTCCTTCCACTGTGTCTCCAGGACCTCGATGATCTGGACGCAGACCTGGACAACCTCGATCTGGAGGACATCGACACGGCAGATGTTAACCTGGACGATGACTTCTTAGACGATTAAAACACCTGCGGAAGATCTGCTCCGAGAGACCAAACGACTCTATTTCATACCTTCTAGATTCTGCCATGGGAGTGGTGGGGGGGGGGCCGGGTAGGGGTGGGTGGGGGGGGGGGCCTGCACAGTGCTGACTCAGCTGTCTGGGCACCGTTTTGTACTATATTGGGAAAATCTGGCTTTAACAATCTGCTGCCGTGTGTCAAGCTAAATGTTGTGCCTGTTAGCGTGTAATGGCTTAATAAACCAGTCCTGAAACGTGGATTCTAACGTGCTTTTCTTCACCCGCACATGTCAGATTGTAGGGTTACTGTGATTCCAGTAGTGTTTAATGCAACCTCAACAGATGCACTCTGTCGTAAGAGCTTCCGGCATGGATTTGGAGCTCAAACGGGTCACGGTAAGGTGTGATCGGTGTTGTGACTGTTAAACAGCATGCTTAAACGAGGCAGACATTTGATGGGCGCACAGTTTTGAATTTTAGGAAATGACATCACTCAGGAAATGATTCCCAGACTTTTATTCATAATATTTCAGTGGTTAGCAATGAAAACTAGACAGTTCATCCAATAGATACTATTATGCACACAGTTTCAATAGTGTCTTGAATGTAGTATGAAAATGGGACTTATGGGGTGAGAAAACACTTTGTTGTCGGAGAAAAAAACTGTCTGCCCTCTTTTATTATTATTAACAGCTCCCATTTGAATAATAAACGTAATATTCTCCAAGCGATAGTTAGATCGTTCATTTTATGTACTGGTGTGACGACCTGGTCCTGCCGCTAGATGGCGCCAGAGTACCATCTTTAATGGCACGTTCGGCCTAAATGGTTGCAATTCGCCCTGCTAAATGCCAGATTAGATATGCCGTTGTATCTTGTTACTTCAAACATTATTTGAGTACGATGATAGCCCAGAATGTTAAAGTGTTTTATAATTTCTGTTAATATGCGTTAGGTTACAGGGCACAGCATAATGTTCATTTGCTGTTTCCAATAAGTCCTGCGGAGCGAGTCCGACACCCCGAGGGAAGGACGTTTTCGTGGCGCGGCGGCATCTTATCGCGGCGGCGTAATCAGGCCTTGAGACACGGCGTGAGTCACCGCGCACGGGCCGCCCTGCATCACACGGCGTTCCCGCGCCGGCTGATATGGGGATCCTGTCTGGGGGAAAGGGGAGGCCCCTGTCGGCTCGTCGTAGCTGAACCTGGGGATTAGGACACGTTTGGAATGCGACGATGAAGGACGAGGGGTACCCGGAATCAAACGCATGTTGTTATCTATTTAGCTGCAGCAATGACAGTTAGTGAAGAAAACAGTATCTGTATGAAAGCTGATTTACTGCCAGTGCTCTATCCAGTTTTATCCCGATTTATACGACGCCGGACACCAGCCGTGTTTAGGAAAGCCTGTTAAATCCTGCCGTTGCCTGGCAACACGTGGTCCGCGCGCCTTCTGTATCCCGACCTCAGAGGAGGGGAATTATGGGAGATTAGGCCGGCAGGTGGCTGTCTGTCAGTGTTGGGCAGAGCCGCTCGGCCTTGAGGGGGGAGCGACCGGCCCTCTGCCCCTCCATCCGTGCTTCTGAAGACAGGCAACGGTGTGTCACATGCGGTGCTGTGAGGCCCGATTGGGCCGACGCCCTGTTTTCGTGCGGCTCTCTGTGTTCTAGTTCCTTACAATCACGGGTGTCGCTTGTTTCAGGAATCTCTGTAAACAGGCCGGCCGGCGCCGGAACCGCAATCTGGGCTGATGGGGCGGGGGACCGTGGGGCGAACGGGAGAGAGATGGGCGTGAGGTCACTGCTCCTCACGCGAGGGCTGATCCGGTTCGTGAGTTCTGTTCTGCTGTCAGCATTCTTCCACTGTCCCTCCCTACACTGTATCCTGATGCGCACCTTCCCAGAAATGTAACTACAGGCTTCAGACTACGGCCTAAGTTGCGTGGCTACATGGCCACCAATGGCGTAGATTCTACTCAAAAGTGTAAGTCAGTCTTAGCACTCTATAGGCACGTAAACAGCCCTGCCTGTGCCATTCCTCTTACCTGCCTCTCCCTCTCTCTCTGGGAAAACAAGCTGTTTGCTTAGTGGTCTCAGGATTAGGTTTTTCACCTCCTAACAGCTGTGTGCATCTGGAGCTGCGGCCGCTGCCGGCACTCCATCCTCACCTCATTAGCCGTGATGAGCACCTCACCAAATTCCACACCTGATTGGTCTGATGCCGCTGCGATGTGAGGGTGGAGCCACTGTGTGCATGTTGGCAGGGGCGGGGGGGATTCCGCCTTGTTTTCCAAACCGCTTTCGTTTGTGTCCTGAAACCTCCCACTATTTATAAACAAGTACGCTGGCCTGCTCCCTCCATTCCTGAACACTTCGCACTTCACGTGCCTGTAACTCAAACAGGACGACTCTCCTGAGTGAGGAGAGTGTTTCTGTCTATGAATGTGGCATCCTGGGAAATGCATGTTCAGCCCACTAATGAGATGATCAGATCCTCACACATCTATCATATTCTGTCAAAATCATTTACTGTTTAAAATCAAGCTGGCAAAACTATGTGCAGCCTCCACCCCCCCCGAGTTGGGCCGGTACCGGGGGCATGGAAATCCGAGCCCAGCACGCACACGCTAAGGCCACGCGGTGCCATGCCAGTGCTTATTTACTTAGGTGCGTGTGCATGGTGAACATGAGAGAGTGGGTTCAAGGAGAGGTGAGGACGGGGGGGCACTGCCTCAAGGACTGCGCTTTTCTCTTCCCCCCCGTTCCTTTCTTCCTCCTCTCGGAGTAGTGTGGACTGGGAGGGGCCGGCAGGGCACGGTGACATAGCAGCAGAGTCCCCCCGCCAGCTGGGGGGGGGGGGGGGCAGATACAGCCTTGTCTCCCACCAGCGGTGAGATTAAAGAGTGAAAGAAGTGCCACCGGCCGGTAAAGTTGGGGGGGGGGACGGAGATGGAGGAGGAGGTGGAGGTTGAGGTGCTCTGCCTGGGTCAAGGCGTTCACCGCTGCCCCCCCCCCCCCCACCCCCCTGTAACCCGAGCCTCCTGCTTCACCTTTTCTTCCTGCACCAAACACAGCCACATCTGTTCATGTTCACCGGATTCCAAGCCCAGGTCCTCACGCACACGCTCCGCTGCGAGCGATAACGACATCACCTTCGAACTTGGCCCTGCAGCGAGGCCGCCATGGCCGCTCACCCCATAACGCCACCGGGGGGGGGGGGCTGGCCCCTGAAGGAAAGGTCATGCCGTATTGCGCCGTAACCACGGATCGCCCTTTGGGGGATCGGGACTCGCATTTGCGGAGGGATGTGCAGCTCGCGTGCTTCTTCATGGATCCTGTAGGCGGAAGAAGGAAAAAAGACGGAGAATGATATGTGAGGCCCCCCCACCCCCCTGGTGGTGACAGTAATTAGGATAGAATCTCCCACAGGAACACTTTGGGCAGGAAATCCCGAGGGCTGGTCCTCCGATAGCTTGCACTAGCCCCCCTACCCCCCCCCCACTCCGCACCACCAAATTGCCCCGTTGATTGAACTGACTGCTAATTTTAGTGCCGCTCGTTCCCTGAGCCGCCTGCCTGCCTGCCTGCGCGCTCATTGCCGCATTCCCAGCTGCGAATCGCAATCAGCGGGATGGTAATGAATCGGCATCCCATCCTTGCATGCCGAGAGGCGCCGGGGTTGGACACGCCCCGCGAGATCGCGGCCTGGCAACTCCGCCGCCTCAGGATGTCGTTTTGGGAATGACGTGTGCGGCCAGGGGAGTGGCTGCATCTGTTTGCCGGGGCAAGAGCTCTTCATGGATCTTCTCCTTCCGGATATTCGGAAGCAGCACGACATAAAATGCCACGGGACCGGATGGGAGAGGCCCCAGGAGTCACCGTGGAAAGCATAGCCGTCAGAGGCCAAGGAGAGCTGGGACAGGCTCATGTGACCCACGATAAGCGGGAACACGGCGTCCGCAGCCACGTTGGGCTTTATCAACAGCGTCTGAGCGGAGAGTCATCAGGTCGGGCAGACGAGATGCCGGGCGGTCTCCCCACCTTCCCCGGACACCCACTCACTGGTCAGGGAAAATGATTGTGTTTTGGATAAACAGTTTTTTAAGAAAACTGGTAAGAAAGACTCGGGTCAGAGTCTACCGTTAACTGCTATCTGAGCCACCTTATAAATGCAGGTGTCTCTGTCCTGCTCCCTGACAGGCAACAGGGGGACAAGTGGGTAAGGAAAGGAGGGATCTAGTTTTATGTAAAATGTGTTCCTTGCATCTGCTTTCAGACACTGCTGACAGGTGCATCATGGGAAATGTGCAATCTCCATATCGCAGCCTCAGCTGAGACCTTGAAGCCTGTGAGTCACCATGTACTTTTTCCCATCAGCCCGCGCTGGGGAGGCTGGCTACATGAAGTGGGGTACAGACTCGGGGGGCTCAATGCTCACGTGGGCGGGGCTACCGCATATTGTCGACGGCCCATTAACCCATTTCCTGCTGGCTTCTCTGTTCCCATTGGGTTAAACTGGGAAGTGATTGGAAGCTCACAGTAATCCCTTCCAGTCACTGACAGTTTGGAGGCCTTATTTCTCCCATTACTACCAGTATGCATTTAAAGTCCCTGAATACATGGGCACAATGGCCACTTACCTACACTGCCCACAAAAGTTTTTGCACAGTAGATGGAATCGCCTTCCGTGGGTGTCTTTACACAAGTCAGACACTAGAGGGGTCATGTCTTTTGTCAGGTGCCTCAAGGTGAATCTCCACTATGCAGCCAGAATACATGGAGAGGGGCATATGCAGGCTGGCCGCTGAGCAGCACCCCCCCCCCCCCCGGCCCGGGGCCCCTGCGTGCCGAGCGGCCAGCTGCAGCAGTAAGATGAGCCCAGCCCCTGCTGCATTGTCCTTCAGGCTCTCTCTCCCCCTCTCGCTGGCCAGCGGATCCAGTTTCCGCCGCTGCTCCTGGGATCCATGGCCTGTGCTGTACTTTCATTTTAATTTAGCAGATAAGCTGAACGTTATCAAACACATCTGTCCCTGGAGTCTGGACACATTTGCTGCCCAGTTATAATTAGCCTAATTACCTGACTTTCAGTGATCTTTAATATGCATGTGGATTCTCCGTGTGTCATTCATGTTACAGTCAGGCTCACGGTGCATGTAAGGGCTGCTCCTGAACTTGAAGACGAGAGCCTTGATAAAAGTGTTATTTGAAAAGAAACAAAAGCATTTGCTTTAAACCTGCCGAACCTGAAGGCTGTGAACTGGAGATGGTGTGTGTGCATGTATGTGTGTGTCAGTCTGTCTGTGCGTGTTTGCACGCATGAGTGCGCGTGCCCGGTACCCTCACGCCTCCACAACGCAACATCTGCACGACGCGGCTTGGTTCCATGAGCAAACGTCGGTGCCGGGGCGCAATCATGTGACCAGGTCATGTGACCAGGCCAGGGCAGCCGCTCGTGGCCTTTCATGTGGAGGAATAACATTCTAGCAGCTGGCTGAGAACATCTGTGCCGTCCGCACTGGTGAGAAAATATAGAGCTTCAGCTTCAGACCGAACCCTAAAACAACAACAAATTCATATCTGAAGACCATATTGCTCTCCTTCCTTTTTACTGTGAAATATGCCTGAGATGCAGTTTACCACCCCTGCCTTTTCCACAGCTCACAGAGATGATCACCAGACTCTTTGCTCACACATGCTCCATGACACATCTCTTATTTTAGAATTTGTTGTCTATACAAGTAGCAGTATGTGACTCATGCAGGATCTGATGATTCCCCCCCCCCACCCATAGCACGCTTATCTCTCTTCCTTCATATCTCACTCTCTCTCTCTCCCCCTCCTCTCTGCCCTGTCCGTCTCTCTCTATCTGGCCCATCAAGGCGTAAACATCCCCCCCCCCCACCAGCGTTGGTTAGGGCTCAAACTAGGTTTTCCCGTAGTCTGTAAGATAGCCAGCCCCTACATGATGGTGGCCCCAATGTGATTTTGGCCCTAATGCAGTATTGGCACCTACGTAATGGTGGCCCTGAAGGGTTTTGGCCCCTACATGGTGGTGGCCCCTACATGATTTTGGCCTGTACCTTGTGTTGGCCCCAGTGTGGTGGTGGGCCTTTGCAGTGATGGCCCCTGCATGGTGTTGGCCCCTATGTGGTATTGGCCCCTATGCAGTGTTGGCCCGTACATGAAGTCGGCTGCTTTGGTGTTTTGGCCCCTAGGAGATAATGGCCTTCATGCTAACAGGCCAGCGCACACATTTGCAGGACCCCAGTCCATCCACGGCAGCTGGTAAAACAGCCATTGCGGAGACGGCCGGTCACCATAGCCCTGCATCCTGCTCATGTGGAATGTTGTTTTATCCCAATAAAATATTCCATCTTGGAGCATTTTCCTCTCTCCGGAGGCAGGCCGCACAGCACGTGTCCCGAAGGGGTCTCTGTTGGGGGTCGCTTACTGCGATTCCCCGCCCCCCGCCACCACCATCTTGCCCGGGGGTCGCGGCCCGATGGTGTTTCTCTCAGGCGGGAGAGCGGTGCTGTCAGGGTGCCAGGCTAAGCCCTTTATCGGGGGGGGGGAGGCTCGCCCTCCCTCGCTGCCTCCCCCTGCAGGCCGCCCCTTGACTTATTGTTAATTTGAGGAATGTTTGAAGTATGATGCAACATCAGCTGCATTTACTTAGCGCGTTGCTGCTTTCCTCCCAAACGGCTCCTTTGTTCTCGCATTACCATAGCGGGATGGACTGCGCTCTTCTTGCGGTGCTGCCACACGTGCACGTGTGTGTGTGTGTGTGTGTGTGTGTGTGTGCGTGCGCGTCCCTGCATGCAAGTATCAGCACATATGAACTGCAAACACATGT
>JAOYFF010000038.1:19284024-19325369 GCA_025773925.1 Cryptomyrus ogoouensis
AGGGGGGAATGGTGGGGGGGGGGGGGATCAGGACAGGGGCAACCCAGCAGCTGCAGAGAGCCGGGTGGGAGAATTCCTCTCATGCCGCCAGCAGCACTCCGGATAAGCTCCGTGACACACCTGGGATCCAAGGACAGCAGATCTGGGCGAATCAGAGTTCCTTAACCTAAGAACACGGATTGAGACGGGAAACAACGAGGCTCCGAAAGAGGCACCTCTTCACCTTACGAAAGAGGCACCTCATTCCCTCCTACACATGTAAAAATAATTCAGAACTATCTGAAAAAGTTGTAATGTTCCAATAATTGTGTGTGTGTGTGTGCGCATGTGTATACACATTATATGGACAAATGTAGTAGGACACACCTCCTAATCATTGAATTCAGCTGTTTCATTCAGACCCATTGCAACAGCTGTATACAACCAAGCACCAAGCCATGCAGTCAGGTTTACAGACATTTGTGAGAGAATGGGTCATTCTGAAGAGCTCAGTGTATTCAAGTGCGGTTCTGTCACAGGATGTTACCTTTGGAATAAGTCAGTTTTCTTGTCAGGTATTCTTGCAAGGTGGAAGCATTTAGGAACAACTCAGCCATGATGTGTCAGACCATGTAAAGTAACAGAGCAGGGTCACTGAGTACTGAGGCACATAGTGTGTAAAAGTCACCAACGCTCTGTTGACTCAATAACTGAGTTCAAAATTTCCTCTGGCACTAACTCCAGCACAAAAACTGTGCGCAGTGAGCTTCATGAAATTGGCTTCCATGGCCAAGCAGCTGCATGCAAGACTGACATCACCAAGCGCAATGGCAAGCGTCTGATGGAGTGGTGTACTGCACGCCGCCACTGGACTCTGGAGCAGTGGAAACGTGTTCTGTGGAGTGAAGAATCACGCTTCTCTGTCTGGTAGTTGGATGGAGTCTGGGTTTGGCAGATGCCTGGAGAATGTTACCTGCCTGACTGCACTGTGCTAACTGTAAAGTTTGGTGGAGGATGGATAATGGTGTGGGGTTGTTTTTCAGGGTTTGGGCTAGGCCCCTTGGTTCTAGTGAAGGGAACTCCTAATGAACCCCATCGAAACCCAGCTAGAATGGAGATTGCGAGCCAGGCCTTCAGGTCCAACATCACAAAGTCCTAATACATCCAGCCATGTATCTTCATGGATCATTTTTGCCGTCATAATTTTTGTTATCCTATAGATTTAAAGATCTTTACTTCAAGCAACCTCCTAACTTTTAGTTAACAGAGTTGTTTTTCCAAACTCTTTAACTGACTGCAAATACAGCCTCTTTCAGGATTCGTTAGGGAGTTATGTGTTCAGAAACAACCACACGGGCTTCAGTAGGACATTGATGTTCAATAGCAAGTTCCTTGGCTTCATTAGGGCATCGGTGTTCAGTGGCAACCTCCCTGGCTCCATTAGGGCATCGGTGTTCAGTGGCAACCTCCCTGGCTTCATTAGGGCATCGGTGTTCAGTGGCAACCTCCCTGGATTCTTTAGGGGGACGGTGTTCAGGAGCAGACTCACGGGCTTCGCTGAGCAAGCTCTCTGCCAGGGCTTGCATGCTGCATGCCTTTTCAGGTGCTTCACTGATGTGTGACAGGCACTTGCTGAGTTGTTCTCTCTCTGCCACGTCGGCCGTGACCCTGCCTGACCTCCGGTAAGCAGGTACCGTAACTCCAAAGTTTCTTCTTCACTCCAACCCATTAAATCCAAGTCTGTCAGTGTCCCAAGCATCTAGAAACAATTTTCAGGTGTCTCAGAGTATGATCAGCTGCAGAAGAGGATGATGGGACTGCAATGGGTTACCTGAAGGGTGTGGAGACAGAGAGGGAGAGAACGAGGGAGAAAGAAAGGGATTGGTGAGTTATTCTAGGCTCAAAGTGGAAATGCGAGGTTGTGTTTCCTCTGGGTTCAGATTGATCTCTTTGCTCAGTGGCTAAACCACAACTACAAGGCGGTCTGTCATCGCCGGGGTAGGCCGACATCGCCGGGCTTGAGAAAATAACCGAACACACAGCAAAACAAACAACCGCTTTGTGACGGACATCTTTAAACACAGAGAGTCAGGGAGAGGGACCCAGGGAGAAAAAGGGAAGGAGAGAGAGAGAGAGAGAGACCCAGGGAGCAGGAAAGAGAGAGAGACACTTGGTGAGCGGAAGCGAGAGAGAGAGACTCAGTGAGCAGCAGGGCTCAGCTGAGTCACTTATGGAAGTGTAAGGGCCTGGGGGATGGAGAGAGAGAGTTCACCAGAGTTAATCGTTAGCACAGCCCTGATTTGGATCTCGTTCAGGCATCTATCTGACGCCTCCTCCATCTCCGCCGGGATCCAGCCGGAGGTGTTGATGTGCAGTGACAGCTCTCCACCTCCCAAAGCTGGCTCTGTCTTTAACCTTCAAATCCCTCATTCTTCATACCTCACAAAGCTTTGCCTCAGCTTAATGACGCCCCCCCTTCCTCCTCCAACTCCTGAGGAGATATTGTAGCAGAGGTGAAATCACAGAAAAGAGCCTCTAGTTTTAAAAGTCATAAGGGAATGAGATGTGTTGTTTGTTAAAGATTCATGGGGATGGAAGCTACTTGTAAATTGTTCTGGAGGTATCACTTGTTGTCATTTGGCTCACACACAGATACACAGACACGCTTAAGTGATCTTTAACCTGGTCCACAGTATTAACAGGGAATAAAATTAAATTAAAAGCAGATCAGCCCTGATTGCAGATGGGTCTTCACTAGTTCTCAGTTATAATTTGCAGGCCTGTGCTGGCTCTCGAGTAACATTAGAAGGCCTCTGCACGCTTTTGATTGATTTAGCTTGGCTCTGCTGGCTCTCTATTTGCTTTAGTGAGTTTGTACTGGCTCTCTCCTAGAATTAGCAGGCCTCCACTGGGTCTCAATTAGCATTAGCATGGCTGTGTTTTAGCACTAGCAACCTTGTACTGGCTCTCTACTAGAACTAGCAAGCCTTCACTGGCTCTTGGTTAGCATTAGCATGGCTCCGCTGGCTCTTGATTAGCATTAGCAAACCACCTTTCACTCTGAACCATTTTACACTGTGCAAAAGAGCTACCAGTATGGTTTTGGTTACCACCGTAATGTGGGCCCCCGCCTCCTGGCTTCTGGCCTGAAGGCCTCAGCTGGGTTTTCTGTCACTGGCGTGTCACAGCCTGGTAATTCGTCACGGTGTTTCTTGAGGACGCTGGAGCTATTTTAATTCGCAGCAGAGAGGGGTAAAGCCTGTGGGAGGGGTGTGTACATGCTCACTGCATATCACAGAGGAGACGCTGTAGTCCTGTGTAAGCAAAGTGCCAGGTCCAGTCAGCAAGGCCTCCCGGTGGTACACGCTGGGCGAGGGCTCACTATCAGTGCCACTGTGTGTCAGCAGAGCACAGACTTCTATTTCTCTCCATTTAACATGCGTGTGCTGTCACATGCGTGGTTTGCCAGGGTGAGCCGTGTGTAGGAGCGGCTGTCACGGTTACAGTAGGTGATCCCGTGTTTTCAGTTCTTTGCTTCTGAACTTCCTTCCTGTGTTTTTTTTTAAAACACCCCTGAACAGCAGGAATGTCGAGCCACAATGGAAGCCGTTAAAGACACAGTGACATCAAAGGGCCAGGTAGATGACATGGCGGGGAGGGGGGGGTCCCTTAACACCCCTCCCTGCACAATAGCGGCTCGCACCTGTGCTGTGGAAAGTCAGTGACGTGTAGAAGCTCATCTCCCACACCCACCGAGAGATGCAGATAGCCCCTGCCCAAGATGGAAGACGGGACAGGCTTGGCCTCATGACCCCTGACCTCCGACTTGCAGGTGTCGAGCCCCATTGTCTGCGGCATGTGAGCAGAGCTGCTGTTGTGATGCCTGAGGTGTCTGTTTCAGGTGGGGGTCCCGCACATACACAGTAACGCTCACGCACACACATTTAGACAGCGGTTTAGTCACCGGTGCCATATTTTGATTGGTTGAACTGTTTGAACCAATCCAGTCACTGTTGGTGGCATTTTGAATGACAGACTGAGCAACCACCTTGCCAGCCATGAAATTAATTAACAACACACATCTCACTGGATGTGAGACGAACAGCGTGTTTGTTTAGCCTTTGGGGTGGGGGGGTATGAGGGTGTGGCTGGGTTCCCTCCCTTTCCGGGGCTTGGGCTGGGGGTGTGGGGAGATCAGGTAAAGCAAGGGGGAGGCTAGACCCCTGACACACACAGGGTCAGTGAACATGGAGCCGGATTCGTAGGTGTCACGCTGGTCCAAGTTCACGCCCTGGAGCTACTGAGGTTCACTTACCTTCCAGCTGTGAGCCACTGAAAAATGTTGAGGTATTTTGGTTCTTCTTAAATGGAGATTCTTGAAACTAAAGAACAGAAGCAGGCAGCCTGCCCCTGTTGTAGTGCGACAGATGTGTTGTGAGACCCAAACCCATGAGAGAAATTCCAGAATAGTTTGAGGCACGCTGTGGGAGATGAAGCCAGAAGCTCGACCTTCCGGTTACATGGCCACCTTCCTTCATACGCAAGGCCGTGTACGATGGGGGGGTGGGGGGGGGGGGTATGGAGACAGGGCTTCAGATTCTGATTTGCACTCCTCGGAAAAGGGCTGTGGTGTTTCTCATGGATGCTAAGAGGTTCTAAGCCTCAGATTTACCATCACTTCCTGTCATCGTCACCCCCCCCCCCTCGCCCCGCCCCGCAAAGCACAGGGGCACAGAGATGGATGTTCAATTAATGCTAAGTGGGAATTACCACATTTCCCATAACTAGGGGGTTTGCTGGGATGCTGGATGGTGTCCAACTACAAACCAGTCCATTACACCTCATTGAGAGGCCCCTGATGGTCACCAGTGGCCTGATTTGGGAGGAGGGGGTGGCAGGGGGTCCATGACTCTTCCCCCCCGCCCCGCCTTTCCTCTTCTGATCTTTGGGGACAAAATTTTTGATTCTGCACCTGTCAGCCCCCCCCCTTGAGTAAAAGGCGTTCACACAGAAGCTGTTTACCTCGGCGTGGTGTAAATAGGATCCCGCTTAGACGGCGGAAGGTGCAGAGGCTCTGCAGGAATGTCAATATTTCCCTTGCAAGGGTATCGGCGTATCAGCCCCGCGATAGCGAGGCTGCGCTGGGCCGCGTTCCCACAAGGCCTGCCGGCCCCTGCCTCTGCACCCGGTCCCGCTCACCCTCAGCCCGCCCACTGTCCCCAGATACCAGAACACGCTGAGCCTCAACAGTTCTGGCCACGAGATAGCGAGCCGCCCATTGCTTAGCGACGAGGTCCCCTTAGACACAATTGCGGGGGCCGGACCCTCGCTCATGTGACCAATGCTGTCTCAGTGTTTTGCCATCCAATGGGAAGCCAAGATTCCCTGGCCCAAGTATGGATGTGTTTGAGGAGTTATAATTGATATAATATAATTTTTGATATAATTTTTTTACCCTGAATGTGTCATCGGTTGGCAGGTGGGAGGGTCACGGTGAGTAATGACTGGGGGCACAATAGTCCTGCTGACACACTGAACTTTTGGGCCCAAAGTAGATTCCCAGCAGCTAGTCTGCCCATCGCTTACAGGTTCCTTCCATACCCAGGAAGAACTGAACTCTACCTTCACCATTTGGGTCACATGTTTCATGTCTCCACAATGCAAAGAGCCTTCAGATGCATGCAGTAGCTGACCACTCTGAGCTAGAGAGAATCCAGTAAGGGTAAACGGGACACTAGGTTACCATGGTGATTTAACACAAATTCAGCCAATCGGTCATTTCATGTTCATTCGTAAGCACTGTTAGGCAATGAATGCTGTCAGTTGCGTGGAGACTTCACTCCGAGGTGGGACTAAACAGCTCTTCCTCTATCTTGAACTGGATAGTCCACATGCAGAGTGTTAGAGTTCCTCCCTTATTTCCAGCAAGGAGAGCAACCATTATCCTGAAATTTGTATTGGGAGATAATAGACCAAGGTTTCAACCTTGAACTGACTAGGAACATCTAGGAACACGAGGTTCTGAGATCAGGCATCTCAGGCTAATTCCACACACAGCCACTGACTTCAGACAGACTTTCTCTGCAGCAAGTGATTTAAGCTCCAAGTTAAACACATGCAAATAGAAAAATAGTAATATGTCTAAGAAGTTCTTCTCAGTGTCTTCAAGGTGATGTTTTTTTCCCAAGCTGTGGGCACAGGACCTGTGGCCCTTCACCTGTGTAAGGTCACCTATCTCTGGATCCCATTCTCTCAGAGGATCCGTCCAACCAGATGTCAGACGTTTGTTTTAATGATCTCAGACGTTGGACTCTGGCTTCAAAGCAGAGAAGTTTAGCTGCCTTTTCCTTTTTTATTTAGAAAAAAAGAATGATCTAATCTAAAGACCTAAACATAAAAAGGAAGGTACCAATTTCCTTTTATTAAAACCTGAATGAAAAGAATCTTTACCATACCAAACGTAGCTTTAGATGGGTAACAATGTTCTGAGACATGTGCGCATTTTAAAAGATTTAAGTCTTTCTGTATGAGCGTTTTGAAGTGCATGGCCATGTTCTCCAATTCCCAGACCCCTCCACCCCCCCCGCTGGCCCAATGGACTGGCCCCGTCTGACCCCACCCCCCCCCAGCTGCGCACTTGTGCTGGGGTCCGGATTCCGGGACTGCCAGCGACCCTGGGAAGATGCTCCCTCGGGGGGCATTCCTCTGCCCGGGGTGGGGGGCGGGGGGGTCAGGGTTAGAGAAGAGAATACGTGAATCCCACTCTGGATCTCCTTAATGACAACCTTTTAGTGCTGCAGTGAGGACTGCTGGGATGGGGGGGGGGGGGCTTTGATGTTGCGGGCCACGTTTGTGGTGGCAGAGACGTCACCAACCCGTGGGGGAGGTCCCCGCCATGTCCTCTCGGTCCGGAAGACGGGGGGGGGGTTGTGAACTTTTAATCAAGCATGCTTTCGTGCCACTGGGGCCAACGGACACCCTGGGCCGCTGAGCAAGTTTCCTGTCCGGGCGGCTTGCCGAGTGATGGTCCCGGCTCTTCAAAGGCCCATTTGCGCGTCCCTCTATATATAACCGGGCCGGCTGATGGCGAGCGGGCATGTCGCCGGGCTGATCGTGGTCGGGGATGGTGGAACAAAGGGCCCTGTTTGTTGTCCCAGGCCCCTCATTTCCAGCACGTTTATCTGGGTGCGTGTGCACGCTTTGATGTGTGCGCATAAACACACGTTTCCAGGCTGCGGCGCCCGTGATTGCAGCGTGACTAAGTGTGTCGCATGTTTCTCTGCCGCACTGCTTCCCCTCACCATGTCCGTGTCCCGTCTGGGCCAGCCCAAAAAAACCCATGCGATATCCCATAAGGGAGGTAAGCCATTCTCTGCATTCATCACAGACGAGGTGTGCGGAAAGGTCCGGAAAGATGAGCAAGAATGTCAAACAAAATAGTTATGGCTGGTGTGAAATGTATCAGCGCAGGAGATAAATGGATGCGAGACTTCCGCGATGTGGCTTTCGGTTCGGATGGCTGGGTTTGGGGCGGGGCGGGACAATAGACAGAACATCTTCAGGGTTCTGATCTGCCGTGTGTTTATTCAGAGAGCAGAGACCTTTAACAGAAACCTGAACTTCCACCAGCCTTGGAAGTCTTGAAATTTTGGGCCAGATGTACAGCATCTTAGATACTATTCTGTTTTAAACTAGAGGGCCCAGGGTTGTAGTTAGGGCAAGTGATGAGATATTCTGAAGGATTGCAGCGGAGAGCCTAAATCAGTGTGGGCTTGAATGCGCCTTGCTCTCTGTGTCTACAGACTGCATCTTTCGGTTTCCCCAATGTTCAGAATGTTCCACGGCCCTGTGCTTTCTGGGATGTGCTGCAGGCCGCCCTACAACCCTGTGCTGGATCAGAGGTTCTGGATGATCTGAAGCAGTAACCTGTAGGACTCTGACCCGGCATCGGAGCTGGTTTCTGAGAAGATTTGGCATCTCAGAGTCAAATGGGGGGGTGATAGAGTGACTGGGAGGTGATGGGGGGGGGGGCCTTTAGACCCGCCTGCCGCTCTTATCTGCTGCCCTGACAAAGAGCCTGTTTTCCTCTCCGCCTCCTACTCCCAATTAGAGAGCAGGATGGAAAGCGGCTTCATCAAAGGCAGCTGCGAGCTGAGGCCCCCAGACAGCAAAGGAAAGTGAAACAAAATTACTGCCATCATTACCGTCCATCCATCCATCCTTCCATCCATCCACTGCTCATCTTGGTCAGGGTCATGGGATGATGATGATGATGATGATGATTATTATTTCTTCTTGTTGCTGGGTGCTCTCCTGCCCACCTCACCATCTGCTGGGCCATCATCGCCATGACCGGCAGGCACGTCGTGTGAGCATCAGGGAGTAATATCTCACAGGGATGCGGTGCCATGTTGCCCAGAGCCACCTGATAAAAATGTCAGTGAGGTGCCCACTCACCAGGAGGAAAGGCCCCCATGGGCTTCCCAGCCAGCCTGCGCGGCCCCCTGGGGGGCTGGCGAGACGGTGCTGGTGGTCTCCCCCGCACTGCAGTACCCGCTTGCTTTGAGGGTCCTGCTCAACAGATGGTAATTTGATCCAAGATGGAGGCTTCCGTCGCTCTCAGCCTGGGGTCTGCCTCAGGAAGAGCCCACTGCCCTAATCCGTCTAAATCCCCGCTTTAAGCTCTCGTTCTCTCTGCTCCTGAAAACTGCCACATTAAGGTGGAAACACAGTCCTGCAGAAGGAAATAGCAAAAGGCTCTCCCTGACTTCTGGGCCCAGTCTGTCACCTGGTATGAAAATCCCCTCCTTTACACACTGTGGATATACATTCAGAAGTGTGTAGGTTTACTCCTAAATAACCAACCATTCATTCATCTTCTATTTTCATTAATTGCATAAACGTTGTCCTTTGGTACAATTGGACAGGCTTCAAAAAAGCAACAAGATACGGTTTAATCGTTGCACAAGTTTGTCTCGGTACCACTAGGTGGCACTGCGGACAAAATATAGGCTATCTGTGCATTCTGACCTCGGTGGTTCTGCTACAGACTGATTCTGAATCTTGTGGCACTAAATGCCACTGAAATTTAGCACGCTCAGTCAAGGTATTTCACTAAAAACAGACAGGAAGCTTGTGCAAATGACAGACATTTATCTAGGCATGTAACTCACCAAGGAAATTTTGGGCCCAAAATGCTTTTTAAATGCATCTGTTGCGTAATTTTCTATCAACCACACATACAGCAGTAGTATTCGGTATTGTGTTGTCAGGGCTGTGGGGGGGGTCTTCTTAAAACTCCTGCCATGGAAAAAAATGTTTTTGTTTACGATAGACCTCATCTTTAAGCAAGTATAAGTATTAATACTTTACAAGGCTGATAAAGATTCATAATTGCTTGTTCAAATAAACACTCCAAATCCGATTTGACTTTCAAAGGTGCTGTTTCAGTCTGAGGGCAGCCGACAGAGGGGCTGAGGACACATCTGAGGTGTCTGCACCATTACTGCCGTCCACGTGCACCCCCGCCTTCCTGCCCCCCATTACTGCTCCTAATCCCACTGTTTGTTTAGGTTGCAGGAGAGAGATGTGTGAGCCAGAAACGGACGGGGGGGTGTTTTGGTTTGGCGGAGAGGAGCAAGACAGGAGACAATCTGGTAAAATGGATGGATATAGTTTTATTGGAGAGTGTGAAACCATGTAGATGTGGCCTGTGCAGAGGAATTGGCCTGGAGAGACGTCTCTGTCACTGTCTCAGTCACAGTCTCGGTCACTGTCACCATCACAGAGAGGTAAATGGCCGCTGACAAACAGCACAGACTGACTTGTGTCCCTCTGTCAGTGTCCAGAGGTTTTTATTGTTCTCTGTTCTACATTCCTTCATCTCCTGCACTCCTTCGCTCCCTCAGGGGGGTTCCCAGGGACCCCGATGGGTGCTGCGATGTGTGTGAGATCTGTGCCCCCCTCAGCCTCCTCGCCTTAATAAAGGCCATGTTTGTGTTTCCTCTGATTGGGAACACATTGGCCGGTGCAGCCCGGGGGTCTGCTCTCGGGCTCCACTCTCAGGGCTCTTCCCCTGCCTCTTCCTCTGCTCTCCTCAGAAGTCCTGGCCGGCAGGGGCTCGGGGTCACGCCCGAGGAGGGTCCCGCCGCGCCTTGACCCGCCGCTGCCTCTGCCGGCGTAACCTTAGGTCCCGCTGTCGGTGCCCTGCCTCTCTGCCACCACACGATAAGGGGCCACACCACTGCCCCTCATCCCCGGGGGTCACCTGGCTAAGGAGGGTTCAGCTGCACTCAGTTCTGCCTGTGTGGCTGCCCACTGACACCACAGCGGCCCCCCTGGTGGCAGATCCCGTGCCTGATATTGTAAACGTAATTATGTTAAGCGCAGACCCCTGCGGGGACAAGGGGAGCGACCGACGGTCAGAAAGTCCCGCGAGCGCGTGGGTTTAGGGACGTGACGGTGATGGGATAGAGGGGCGCGACAGCAAGCGTGAGCGTGCAGGGAGGCAGGGCCCCGAACGAAAAGAAGAAACTGAAAAGGGATGGAGGTGGAGCAAAGGCGGGCAGGTACCAGAGATGGCGGGAGACATTGGTGTGGGGATTGCAGGTCTTTGTGGCTGTAGCTTTGTATTAACCTCATTGTGGGGACCAGTTGTCTCCACAATGTGGCAAAACCTGTTATTTTTCAGCTTGTGGGGACAGTTTTGAGGTCCCCACAATATAAACCTCAATTTTATACAAATATGTGACTTCAATCAAAAACTAAAAATACCAAAAGTCTTGTATTTAGTTTGATTACTTATGGTTAACGGCTAGGGCTGGGTAAGGGTTAAGGTCGTCATAGTTAGGATTAGGGTAATGTCCATAGAAATGAATGGAGAGTCCCCACAAATACAGGTTTATATGAATTGTGTGTGTGTGTGTGTGTTTGTGCGCGGGGTGGGCGGGGGTGAGGTTGCCGGGGACCGAGCAAAGCGCCTTGACCAGGACTGTGCTTCTTCACAGCGTGACACAGCTTCCTCCAGGAAGCTGGACTCGGGTGCGCTGTAAACAGGACGCTGACCGCCCTGCTGGCCTGGGCCTTAATCCCCATCTCCCTCCCAGGGGGTGCGACACAGGAATCTCTCTCCCCCCACGTTCCTCTTCTCCTTTCCTCTCCCTTCGCCCTCCTCCTTGAAGCTGCTCGCTCGCACGCGGTCCCCGGGGCTGTGGTTGCTGGGGAGGATGCCAGGTAGCTTATCTTGGGTTTGTGAATGAAATATTCATTCCATGGTTGAACACACCCATCTGTGGTCCGTTCATTTTGGTGGCAGGCTTGTTTCTTTGTTCTAGAAGTTTTCCAGCATGCCCCCCCCCCACACACAGAGACCCTGACAGGAAGCCTGGTCCCTTGTACAACACTAATTAGGTGATGATAATTGGGTCCGGACCCGTTTGCAGCAGCTGTCTGGGCCGTAACCCGAAACCCATCCCCATCCCCGGCCGCGCTCTCCGGATCTGCGTCCAGTCCACCACTGAGCCTAGCGACTCTCTACAATCTTTGTCGTTGGTGGGAGGGGGGAGCCAGGAAGATGATGCCCCTGCAGGTCGGGGACAGAATGGCCGCCTGGGGTCTCCCCACCTCAAGGCTGGGTCTGTGCCTGGGGTAGTATCTCTGCTGGCCATTTTCCTGGGGCCCCTGGGTGGGGGGTCGGTGTGGCCACACCTGTTTCCCTGTCCCTCTGGGGGCAGCAGCGTGTCACTCTCATGGGTGGATCTATCAGCACCTCATCCATCCTGTGCCTGCCGTCCCCGGCCCGTCCTGCGCACGGCTGTGTGTGGGGTCTCCTCACCCCCTTCCGGCAGCGTGGCACTGCGCACAGTCATCTGTGGCATATTGAAGCTGAACCCCCAAGCAGCTCTCCCCCTCTAACTCTAACCACCCAATCAGTACTCTTCTTCTCACCCAAACCACCCAATAGTAGACAAGGCTGTGCTTCAGGTCGGGGTGGTTACAGCTGCCTTTCAAGTACCCAGCATGCTCTGGCGAGCAACAAGAGCAGGAGGAGCGCAGCCATTAGCACGTAGCGCTAACGCTACCAAGTCACAGGTGTTTGAGGTGCATAAAAGGCTCTAATGAGCTGAGTGTCACTCGCATGTCCGAGCTGTAAATTATAAACGAAAGAAAACAAGCAGATCAATGTGGGGCTGTGGGTGGGGTGTGCAGGAGGAGTGGGGGGGGGGGCGGGGTTACAGAGGAACAGCTGTGCAGGCGGGGGCCGCACATCGACGCTGCCTGCACGACTATCTTTTCAGCCCCCGGTCTGATAACATCTCCTCTGTCTTCGATTTTCGATTCACAGGCACCCGTATGCAGTCTGCTCCATTGTGCGATGGCAGGATGGTGTGCTGGGAGCCCCTTCAGTCACCCAGCAGTGTGTGTGTGTGTGTGTGTGTGTGTGTGTGTGTGTGTATGCGGCAGTGTGACCCGAACAGGAAGAGCTGCCCCGCAGCATTACTGCTCTAAGATCAGCGGAAGGTCACTCTGCAGTCTTTTTGTCCATGGAAATGAGCATAGACCTATCAGAAAGTCATACAGATCACTGATACGATCCCAGATCTCCTCTGTAGCTGATGAAGAGTGATCATTCAGATTCACCTATTTAAACGTATAATGGTTGGTTATTGACTGACCAGTTCATCTATCCATCCTGCTGTCCAACTATTTATGTGGGGGGGGGGACCTATCCCAGGTTTCACAGAGCACTAGGCAGGATACACCCTGGATGGGATGCCAGTCCGTCACAGGGCACAGGGCTGATACACCCTGGATGGGATACCAGTCCGTCACAGGGGACACTTGCCCTCAGTTAGGCACCCTAGATATGCCAGTCAGTCTATGTGCATGGCTTTGGACCTCCTCACCAGTGGAGGTGCCGTCCATTTCATCCATAAGCAAATTCAACTTTGATTTCAGTAAAGCTTACGTTATTTACATGGAAAACATCTTCTGAACATTTATAAATGTTTGCTCAAATGTCCAATAATATCCATCTGCAGTCCACAAGACTACAAGATAAACCCAGAACGACTTAGACCTACCACAAGACAAGCTAACTCGATAGTACTCTATAGGTCACCCTGCCACACCTGCTATGGTGATTTGATAAGTCTACATGATATGAAATAGTGAAGTTTAACACTGACTGAACACTCAATAAATAAATGAACTGAGGACAAACATATTGATAAATATACTAGGCTTTAACCAATAGATTTTATCCAATGAAATCGAACTGAACAGGAATAAATTATTTAGGTTAGATAATAGGTTAATGAATAAGCTGCATAAATAACCAATCTGAGCTGAGCATAGTTATCACCATGTTTACTGAAGGCTAAGGCTTGGAAGAGATGTGTGATATTTTATCACCATGTGATTCAGAAGTACCAGACATGTCTCCTGTTACAAGTCACACCCCTCCACGTTCTACCCTTTGCTCACAACCCGGAGACAGACCCTTCTCCAAATTTCAGGACATCATCTGCTTCTTGGGAAATTACAGGTGAGAATATATTGAGGTTACAGGTAGTATTATCTGTATCATTAACACCCGCCATGTATCCTGTTATGGCAAAATCCAGTGGAAGAAACCTGTGATAATTTGAGGTTCTGGGACAAGCTGGTTCTCGCCCTGAAGCACAGCATCGCTGAACAACCTTCACAAAAGCACTCCCTAATCAGCCAGTCATGGGGTACCGAATGTGAGCTTCCAGGGGAGACGGAGATGTGAGCTTCCGGGGGAGATGGAGATGTGAGCTTCCGGGGGAGACGGAGATGTGAGCTTCCGGGGGAGCTGGAGATGTGAGCTTCCGGGGGAGACGGAGATGTGAGCTTCCGGGGGAGATGGAGATGTGAGCTTCCAGGGGGAGACGGAGATGTGAGCTTTCAGGGGGAGACGGAGATGTGAGCTTTCAGGGGGAGACGGAGATGTGAGCTTCCGGGGGAGCTGGAGATGTGAGCTTCCAGGGGAGATGGAGATTTGAGACTCAGAGAGCATATAGGGATACTTCACTGAGCTTTCCCCTCCTCTCCTCTTTCTCTCCCTTTCTCTGTGCCCCGTCTCCAATTCTTCCTTCCTCTCCCTTTCTCTCCTTCTTCTCTTCTGTGCTTTTGCTGTACCCCAATTCCCCCCTCCCTGCCTCATTCTCTCCCTTGCTTTTGCTGTACCCCTGCCCCCCTTCCCCCCCACTTTTTCTGTACCCCCGTCCCCAGACTTTCCTCTCTTCTCCTTTTCTCTTCCTTCTATCCCTTACTTTCTCTGTACCCCCCTTCCCTCCTCTCCTGTGTCTCTCCCTCACTTTCTCTGTACTGCTGTCCCCCAACTCATCCTTCCTCTCCACGCCTCCTTCTCTTCTGCACTTTCTCTATACCCTTGTCCCTGTACTCCCTCCATCCAGCTTGCTGGATGGAGAGAGCGAGAGACAACTTCATAGTCTCTCGCTGACTATGAAGTTGTTCTTTTCAGGTACCCAGTTAAATGGTCTGGGTCTGTCATTCATTTCCCAGTAATACGAGCGCGCTGCCTGCATCCTTCCAGCCCTAGGTTAGGGTGGTTCAACCCCACTTCCTCGGACCGTTGTGGTCACGCCTCTGGCTGCCACACCTTGTGGCCTTGATTTGATTGATTGATTGATTGATGGGGGGGGCATGCCACTAATGCCAAATTATGAACTGCTAGTTCCCCAGAGCCCACAGTCCTGACGAGTGAGGTGTTCATACCAAGTACTCATTCCCTATACAGAACCTGGTGGCATTTTAATTAGTCAAACACAGTTAGCTTGGATACTTAACGTATAGACGCACCTCCCGTTAGACCATTCAGCGGGAAGTAGGGTAAGCCGCGTGGCGGGTCTTTCTGTTATACCGCCCCGCGAGGTGCCTGTCCGCGTGCGGTGGGATCTTCAGCTGTGTAAATGGCTCCAGCGCAGAGCTCATATCACCGAGAGTCGCTGGATGAAAGTCTTTGCTAAGTGACTCTGTTTACATTCTCCGCCGCTTAGCTCCGCTGGGCTGTAATGTTTCTCATGTGGATTGAGGTTTTTTTTTCTTTTAACAGAGGATGGCTTACTGAAATCCTACAAGGCGTAATGGCATTCCAATTTGCCATCAATTACAATTAGAAATTGTATGACGTGATTTTTAAAGTATAGGGATGGAACGCACGCGAGTCTGAAAAAACATGCGATGTTTTACTGCCGCAATGTTTTTTTTTTCTTAAAAAATGCAGAATGACCAGTTTTGCACGCAACACAAAGACCTGCAAATGAAGCGTTTTACTCTGTGTTAGCATGAAGCGCTATAGAAACCCACCCCAGTACGGGTTCATAGTAAACAGGTACAAACAAAGGGGTTGCGCGTGTGCAAGTGTTTATGTACATTTAAGTGTTGCACAAAATCACTGTCAGAGCCCGTCTTTGATCCGTTGGCAGACTGTCTTTTGACAAAGATGTTTGTTTGGGCGGGTAAGTAGGCAGGCTGAGTAATAACTTTTAACAAATTGACTTGTTTTGATTTCGCTGGAAATGTAATCCTTTTCCGAACGCTGAGGGCAGAGAAAAAGCCGGGAAGCATTTCTACAAGTGTTCTAGGGAGCGTTTAGAGTTATTAAATATTTCTTCATGACATGTGTCTTGTCTAAGCAGAGCTGGGATCTCCACTGAAGTATGGCGCGACACTGCTTCTTCCCATACAGTTGCTGTGAAGCATTTAAGACTTGGCCGGGAATCAAACCACAGCAAGTCCTTTTTGGCAGGACGCTCCCATAATTCACCATCCAGCAGAGGTTACCGGGAACATTCTTTCTTTCTTATTTTCCGCACCAAACAGCTAGATCATGTATTGTTTCGCGCCGAGAAACGGAGGCAGAGCTGATGAACTCGGTCTGTGAAGGCCAGCACTGCTCCATAACGAGCCATTGTTATCTCGTTATGCCGCCCGCCCTGTCCAGGACCCTCGTGGGTTGCTGTGATGTATTTTAATTATGTGACAGGGAGCAGTACATGGAATGGCTACAGCTTCCCATAGGTTTCCTCTGTGCGATAAGCTAGCTGTGGACGGGATGAAAATGCGCGCTCAGGCTTTCCGGAGGGGGGTGCAATACAGAAGGAACACCTCCCCCACTCCGTTTTTAATTTTAGACAATGTTCAACTCCGAGGAGGGACTGGGGGGGGGGCTGCGCAGTGAGGGAAGGTCAGGTGCGCTGGGGCACTTCCTGCGATGGGGTGGCAGAAAAGTTTGGAGGGGGGGGCTTCAGCGAGGAGCCTACTGATGTTCGCGGGGCCTTATCTGTGTGGGTTAGGGGTTAGCCTGGTTTATTTTCACAGTCTTTCTCTCTTCTTTTCTGGTGGAACGAGAGCATTTGTGGAGCGGCGGCATGAGGGCTGAGGGTACATCCTCTCTGTAACCTCGCTTTGGACATAAAGGGCCATTCAGCGGGGGCTGTATTTTGACAGATCGCTCTGTGCCACATCCATACCGCACTGCTGACATGCAGATGAACCTGAAAATTCAATGAGATCAAGGAGAAACTGGCTCTGCGTTTCTCAAGCTGCTCATACAGCAGTCGCCTTAAACCCGAGTATCGGGAAAGCACCGTCTCCGCCTCTAAAACTGTACCTGTGTGTATTTTTTTCTAAACACTTATTCTTACATTTTTCATCTTAAACTCATATTATTACGTGACTTTTAGCAGTTAGGGGTTTGAAACAACGTTCCTCCATGTCAGAGCAGTTGTGTGTCTTTCGATCGCCGCTTATTTGTGATATAGGTTAACAGCGATACGCCACATTCGTCTCCGATTCATTTCACCACGACACCCCCCAGGCTCCTGGTGCCCCCATCTCGAAATACTCCACTTTGATTAGCGATTTGTTATAATCACGATCTAGACCTTCTGAATCTAATTAGAAATATTAAAATGTTAAACAATGTAAATACTGCTTTGCCCTGGCTGGCCGCTTATGTCATCATTAAACTGCACAATATTTAGCATTTTATTTAAATTCAGACTGTATATAATCTTCTGAGAATTTCAATTAATGCTTGAACTAAGGCTACGACTTTTCCGATTTGGGGTCGCCAGTTAATTAAATTTGTATGAATTTCTGGAGAAATTATAACTAATTCAGTATAGTGCATTTATTGGGCCTACTTATAACTAATGTTTCTTGATCGATATATATATATATATATATATATATATACAGGATCGTATAAGCGCTGTGTTTAAATGTAGGAAATAATACACTAAATCAATGTGACAGTGATTAAGGTATTATTATTGATGCTGTTTGTCAGAAAGTTTCGTTAATTCATTTCAAATAGTTTTTTTTATCATCCAGCCGTCACTTAGTGAAGCATTACCTCGATTGCTAAAGTAGACCTAGTGCCGCTTTGCCACTCGCCGGTTTCAGTTCCTTGCCCTGACCTGACGGGTTTATTCCTCCGCATTCCTGCCGTACTCCAAACGATAAACATCCTCGTTTCAAACTGAGGCCAGGAAGTCTGTAAAGACAGGAATTTAAATCTTTCAAAATCCATTAGAGCTGAGGTCCAGTTAGAGAGCCATGTTCGCTTTATTATTTACATGCGGGCTACGTTATGCCACGGGCGCGCGCGCTTGCGCGCGCGCACACACATTTCACCTAATTACTGCTGTTATTATCATCATTTATATAATTTAGTCGTTAATACCAAGAAATGTCACTGCCCGTGTGCTGGATCGTTATTTGTGATATTATTTGGACTTCCACACTTACTGAAATAGTGACATTTGAATCGCATTTCATAGTGACATTTGAATTATTATACACCATACCATAGTCGAATTGAGGGCAATGAATATCAAATGTAGTTTTGGTAGTTGCTAATATTTTATGTGCAAAACCACATATATATTCTTGCTACTGGGGCGATTTTACTGTTAGCCTATGCATTATTCATTTTCTAAATACTTAAGGCTTAACTTTTAATCAGCAGCACACGTTAAAAATAAATATTTTTCATATAGGCCTGTATTTGAAATACCTTTCATCAGAACGTTTATTCAGTATCGCAAAACCTTCCATATTTCAGCACATCGCACATCGTCTGTCTAGTATAAGCATTCTGTAATGTAAGAAATGGCCTTTTAGTACTATCTTTTTTGTCAAAATCTAAAATAAACTCTTGCGGGAAGTGGATGTTTATTGCGGTTTTGCGGCGTCAATTTGCAATTTGAATCATGGAAAAAAAAATTAACGATGAATCCATATAAAGTTTTTCTCCGCTGTGTTCTGTCACCTCAGTGAAATGCTCTGAATTACATTTTCTTTTACAGTTACGGCCCATTGATCACTTAGATTTTTATTGTAAATTATGGCAAACTTTCAGTGAAATTTAACAATAATCTAAAGGTTCTAAATGTGAGCATAACAGTCTAAATGCGTTTTGAATAATGCGCAATCTAATAATATGTAATACTACGAAAACTGTAATATTTTATCCAAATTAATGAAACTTTCTGTCTTTCATTTTGACTGGTTTAGTTGCGTAAATAGACCTACATAAAATTATAGTTTGTTTTATTGCGTGTGAATGGAGAGAGTTAAGACCAAAAGTATCCACTGATTTTTGTGCTGTTTTGTTGTTTTTGTTCAGCCCAGAGTCTGTTCCTGTAAACACACAATGTCATGACATTTTTATACAGTCGGTTGCTTCTCTTCTGACAAACTGTTAATACGCGAGTATTGGCTAGTGATGCGAGACCTGTACAATATTCAGCATATTCTTTGCCAAATTAAACTAGTATTAAAAATGGCATGTTATAATTGAGACAAGCATTTACATTGTCAGGTGTTTATGTATGTTGTCTATGTCATAATTGTTGAAATAATAAGTCTATTTGTAAAACTGACATATAGCTATCTGTAATGTATTCTTGCTTGTAGAAATGCATTTTTCCAGGTATTAATTAATTTCGGGGCGCAGTTTTTAAGAAAGCAATTACAGATAAACGCCAACCATTGAATATTCTTATATCCATTTAAATTCTCCTTGCAAGCTTTTCATTTCGGAGCTTTGCAGGGTCTTTATCCGTTTATATCCCATTTAAAAGGCGTTTGTTTTCGTCGCAAAGAAAGCAAACGACAAGCAATTAACATTCCTTGAAGGCACTAATGCAAGATGAGTTCGGGTTTCACGCTCGCGTCCCGCTCGCTTTGACATGCTTAACGTGTTTATTTACTGCTTGTCGTGACGTTACGAAGTCAATCTGGCCCAGATTCCGCGGCCAGGTGAGCGAAGTCACCTCCCGTTTCATGCATCCTCTTATTAGCCAGTGGGCTTTAAAGTCAATGGAAATCATTAATGGTCAGAAGGAAACAAACAAATGCTATGAAACAGTAGTTGAAGTGGTTCAGAAAAAAAGTAATATTTGTTACGTTTTTGCAAGGAAATCCGCTGGGATAATTAGGCGTATTTGATGATATTATAGAAATTGTGTATTTGATAAAGAGGTTATCATCTTGATTTAAAAATACAAATGTCATCATATTGAAATCGAGTCTCTTGCATGTAGTTAAACGGCAAAATTACGTGGAGTGAAAAATGTGCATGATAATTGCGGCGTTCTGAGCGCGGACTGTAAACACGCCCTTAAATAAACCAGCTATAGTGCAAATAATAAATGTATCCTTTGTATTATTATTATTATTATTATTATTATTATTATTATTATTTATTAATATGACTACAACAGTGTACAAATGTATTATTTATTAAGTTAATGTTGGCGCAGCCCTGCAATTATATCAGAGGGTCCAATTAAAAATCAGTTAAACCGCAAAAAAAGAAATCAGTATGTATCCTTAATATATGTCGTGTATATCGTGTACTGCGATTGATCGATGGGCAACAATTGATGGTGGTTTCACTGTTCATACAAACTGGTGACCGCTGATTGTACTCTGTTTGTCTTCTGCGGCATTGTGTCTTCGGTCCCCAACGCAAGAGAGCCGAAAACTCTCAAAAGGACACAGGGGAAGACTAAACATGTATTACAAACACGAGATGCCGTTAAAGAAAGCAGCAATATCAGTCAAACTTGACAAAGCTTTTGTTATGTCTACCATTCACTTGTAAACTTCGACTTCTTCAATTCGTACCCAACGCACGGCGCATAGAAAAAAAACTGTTGCATAAAGTTAATTTTTAGTGTTATAGATGTCAAAACGTATATCAGAATGGATTTTAAAATATAATTTGTAAAAATATTCTTAACGAAAATGAAGAGTTTCACTATTAATGCGGTCTTGGAAATGTGTAGCCTGGCTACAATATTTCACTGATTTTTCGCAAGTTAAAAATTGCTAACAGTTATAAATGCATGCTACATTTTCTAGAATTTGTATCGATATTTAGTTTTTCCTTGCGATTTCTTATCCGTTTATGTAATTATAACTAACTCAAAATAGAAAGTACAACGTACCACGCATATAGAAGCGATCCTAATTTATTAAGTCGTGGAGTCTCCGAGCGAAGGTGCAGTATACCGCTCGCCTGCGTTATGAGCGACAGGCTTTGCGTTTAGGGGACACGCACAGCTTGTTTCTCCTTCGTCGGGCTGGCTGATCTGAGAATAAGCCTTTTCGGAATCCCGCTTCTGGGCGGCTGCTGAGCGCTGGTGAACGGAGGCCAGGACTGCGAGCCTTCGGGGAAGCGATGACAAACGGGACAATGGTGCTACACCTGCGCTGGCTCACGGCACGCAAAACTGTTTCTACAGAAGGGCTGTCCAGACCCGCATGGGTGGTCAGTGAAATGTATAGTCTTTCTATCCACCTCCCCCATAACGTGAAGCATGAACTGTTCCCAATAAATGGCAAAGGAGGTTCAGAGAAAGGTCTTTAAAAGAAACAATACTTAAATTTATTTAAATACTTAAAATTAGTTAAAAGTTTAAGTGCAATCATTGTGTAACAATAACACAATGCGGAAGCCGACTCTTTAGAGACTTGTGTTAAAAAAATAACACACTTCAATTAACAGCAGATAGAATGTCACGCATTTCATTATAATTTTAATCAATAAGTTACAACAGGGCTTATCAATTATCATGTCTTGACGGGAAGTCATACAGATATAAATTTTCAAATATTTTTTTCCTAAAGTTAGGTGTGTAATTTCAGCAAACCTACGACGTTATCATTTACTTGCTCTCACTATAAACAGTATCCTTGTCGAGTTTCTAATCAAAAATAAATAATTTTATCTGACATTAGCCTCCTCCCCCAAAAGCCTCGTATGTTATTTCACGGCTCATGCATAATAACGGTAATAATCTTGCTAATTTCGATCATCTGAAGTGCGGGGTAGACTGGCTGCCCCGGAGTAAAAAATGACGGAAGCGGAACAAGCTGCGCCATGCAAATCAGAAAGCAATACATCATCAGTGGATACATGAGAAAGCGCGGTGGAGGGGCATTCGGCTCCCGAAAGGGAGAAAAGGCAGGACTTGCAGAGGGACATAACCACAACCTGGGCTGTGGTTGTAACAGAAACAAACTCTTCGGAAAGAAAACGAACTCACTGCTTTATGGCATAAAGGTTTTGGTGCTAAATACCGCAGACGTCGTGAATGAGCCATAAGGAGCTGTAATAGAAATATCCAAGAAGACATTCAAGACGAAGTGCGAAAGGACATATTGCTTTTATTGTTGATTTTTTTTTTTTCAATCGATTATTATCACCTCTTATTTTTTCTTTCTTAAGTATTGTTTTTATTTCGTGTGCGTAATGATGGCCACTTACCAAAACCCCGAAGATGACGCAATGGCTCTAATGGTCCACGATACCAACACAGCCAAGGAGAAGGATCGACCCAAAGACGAGTCGATCCAGGAGAAGAATTCGGAGAAGACAGACCCGTCTCAGAAACCCCCTTACTCCTATGTTGCGCTTATTGCCATGGCCATCCGCGAGAGCTCGGAGAAAAGGCTCACGCTGTCCGGCATATATCAGTACATAATTTCTAAGTTCCCTTTTTACGAGAAAAACAAGAAAGGCTGGCAGAACAGCATCCGCCACAATCTGAGCCTCAACGAGTGCTTCATCAAGGTGCCGCGGGAAGGCGGGGGCGAACGGAAGGGAAATTACTGGACACTGGATCCAGCGTGCGAGGACATGTTTGAGAAAGGGAACTACAGGAGAAGGCGGAGGATGAAGCGGCCTTTCAGACCCCCGCCGACCCACTTCCAGCCGGGGAAATCGCTCTTCGGCGGGGACGGATACGGCTACCTTTCACCACCGAAGTATCTGCAGTCCAGCTTCATGAATAACTCCTGGTCGCTTGGCCAGCCCCCGGCACCAATGCCCTACACGTCTTGTCAGATGGCAAGTGGCAACGTGAGTCCCGTCAATGTAAAAGGATTGTCAGCTCCCACATCCTACAATCCATACTCCCGGGTGCAAACCATGGCCCTTCCCAGCATGGTAAACTCCTACAACGGTATGAGCCATCACCACCATCCGCACGCCCACCATCCTCAGCAACTAAGCCCGGCCACGGCGGCTCCTCCTCCGGTGTCTTCTAGCAACGGAGCGGGCCTTCAGTTTGCCTGCTCCCGTCAACCCGCCGAGCTGTCAATGATGCACTGTTCATACTGGGATCACGACAGCAAACACTCCGCACTACATACACGGATTGACATTTAAAATTGTCTGAGGGGAGCCGTTCGAGCTCACGGGACTTTCGAAGGGGGAAAGGCGGACTTCGAGAGTGTATTTTGAAGTTTCTTTTATGGATTCGTGTATGTCCGCTAAAGCCACCATGTTATGGTTCTAGAGTTTTAAAAAAGGAGTAACGCCCGAAACATTGCAGTTCATAGAGAACTTTGAGGAACTGGAAAAAGAGGAGCGTAAGGGGGACATTTTAAGGTCATCGTGCGCCTCCATGTTTCGCTGGGACAGAGGACCGTGTGTTTGTATGGTACTCTTGTGCAATTCGACCACTTCCCTTAGCGAGGGAATCAAGATTATAAATTGCTATTTAATTACATCGTACATGTGTAAACTTCGGATGCAAGTTCTGTATGTGTTCACTCTGTGCAGAAATAGATTTGCACAGATCTAATTACCTACTGGCATAGATAAGTCTGGCCCTTTCTGAAGTAATTTAAACCGTCACCTGTAAGCGAGTAGTATTTCAGTAAGTACTCCTATGCAAGTGAACTAACAAATCTGATTGGACGGACATATTCTAAGATGCCAGGTCATATTGTCAGATCTTAGTCTTGATATCAAGTTTGTCTTATTAGTGTTGTAATTTGGCGTGACTGAACCTTAGGCTGCAGCAGACATGAATATGAGATGGGTTTTTAGCAGAACCGAGGAGTCAAACAAACGATGTGTACTTTGTTAGACCAAAGATGTACTGTTCATTCGGGGGTCGTTTATTTGTAGGTGTTGTGACCTCTATTAGAAGTCGCTAGTTTTCAGTAACATCATCCAGTGCCAGTTTTAACCTTTTTATTTTATAAACTTACTATTTTGTCTCATTCATGTTGGGACCATGTTAAACTAGCACTTTTGCTTTTTTAGTACTGTTAATTTCTTAATAAACTTATTCCTTTCAAAGTATTACTTTGTAGTAATTATTGGTTTTGCAATTCAGTGGTGCTTTCGAATTTTTTCCCGGTCGATTTATTTCAATTTGCAGTAAACCAAAGCTAACTTCAAAAAATCCTCTTTAAAGTGTATTATTATTGTATCGAGTTTCATATTATTTTAATGCAATTACTATCACGCAAACTTAATAAATAGTGAAATTTAAAAAAATGTAAAATTACGCTAAATTTTGTTCTCATGTCGTCGAAATAGCTTCTCTATTGTGCATTCACGTTGTGCATTTGAAGGCAGTTATAGCAAGTTATAGCAAGCTGTTTCAGTGTTTTAATATTTTGCACAAATACGGCAAAGTGACGTTTTTGGACAGCTAGAGTAAAAATTACTAAGCTGGAAACGTTTACGACTCCTGTAGTTTAAGTCAGCCGTAAAATTTTTGTTTACTCCTGTCTGTTTAGGTGTTCTTGCGTCCATATATTCATCTCAAGTGAATTATGGAATTGTACATACCGATTAGTCTACAACTAATTTGCACTGCGTTCCACAAATAATAAATCATAAATGCAAAGCTGCAAATTAAATTGGACTCTAGGTTGAAAGTGTTAGGAAACGTGATTATTTTGTAGGCCTTTTGAGATATTTGAATTAAGAAAGTGTACAGTAAAATTGAAATTTCATAATATGCGATGCTATTATATCAGGAACGTATTATTATTATTATTATTATTATTATTATTATTATTATTATTATTATTATTATTATGCCTTCATATTTAATTGGGCTAATCGTTTAGTAATGATCACTACTATTTTTCATCAGGTTTAAAGACTTCGTTATCGCGTGGTGTTATCGCGTGCTATGTGCACGTAAGCATATGCAGTCAATTCGTATTCATTCGTATTCATCATACTGTCATACAGAGGGGTCTCTTTTGTAACCCCTGTTAAACAAATAACGGGGTGATATAAGGACAATATAATACAGCAATCTCTGGAGACGTCAGTGAAATGTAAAAATTACGACAATAAGCATTAACTTGATTCAATGCTCCTGTTAATATACAGAAGGATAATTTAACTATAGCGCTTACCGATAAATGTTATGCGAATCAGCAAGCTGCATATTTTCGTCAGAAACCATTGCATGGGAGTAGAACAAACTCGTAGCGGGAACCTGATCTTTAGCCTTGTCCCCGCAGGCTCCATGTACTTGAAAAAGAACATTTTGAAAGAGAATAGAGAGTCGTACTAACAACTGCCAAATTGTAGCCATTGTCCCTGTTTTACGTGAAATACCCTGCAGTCACATTTATGACAGCCCTATGTCACATAAAACAACGATACTGTGATAATGACGATAATAATAATAACATTAATAACGAAAATAAGTATTGTAACAATTCTAGTAATTCTAAAATAATTCACACAAGCGACAAACATTATTTGTATTTTTGTTAGGTTAAACCAAAATGATTTATAATGGAATGCGCGGTAAAACCAAACCAAAACACGAAGAGTTAAATTATCACAATCCTGTCACTGTTTGAAGTAGATGTTATTGACGGTATATTATAATCTGTTGGTGGGTAGGGGGTGGAGATGGTTAAAATCAACCATTACCAATTACTATGGGGTTTTGCCCCTTTCTCGTGTTGTTATTTTGTTTTCCAGAATACTCACGTTATAGAGTTGTCTTCCTTACCTATAGCAAAAACAAACGTATTTTACACGTTACTCCCTCACCTCAATCATTCTTTACTGACATTCACGGGGAACGGTGACGTAAATTACAGGACGAAGCAATTTAACTGTTTCAGTATTCGGCCTGAATATATGACAGCGGAACCGTTTGCCATGAAACATTTTGGAATAAGGCAAACAAATGAACTCTTTATCAAATAACTGATATGTGCTACAAATACAAGAGGTCGTGTTTTATTGATTGGGATAGTTTAATGACGAGTTTATAAGACTATAGCGGTTTTTCATTGGAAAGCAGGAAAGACTGACAATATCGTCATAGATAAGAAGTAGTCAAACAGACTACAGAACTAAAGGTAATTATGTGCCAGTTAGCAGACATGTTGCTAATAAGATAATAACAACGGAGAATCGTTAAGATCATGATATAAACATTACTTCTGAATACAAATATTTTTAAAAACATTTATTATTAGAAATTAACACCTAGGTTCGCTGATGACTGTCACTTTTATTATTTGTGTAGCTCCGGATGTGTGAAAGGTTTAAACTCTTTTATTATAATAATATTCGAAAAAAAAAATTAGTAGACATTATCACTGTGTCAGCAACAATGTCGATAATAATAACATCTCTATTAATGATGACATATTATTTATTGAACTTTTTATAACAATTACACGAATGCGGTATTATGATTACGTTATATTATCCTCAGTTTTGAATACGTTATCGTTCATATGTATATTTAAATGATTTGATGTGAGCACAGTCATCTTTCGTAAAATGGGGGCCTTAGTGTAAAATATGAATTATAAACCATAGAAAATTGTCATTGCACGTAGCAAATTTGGGGGAAAGCTGAAATTAGGGCCAATATGTGTGTGTGTGCATATATATATATATATATATATATATATAATGATTCGAAGTCAAACATAAAACTTTATAGTACTCTACTAGCAGCACACGGTTTGTATAATAAACATTAATTATCATTATACAAACATCCGCATAAAGCTAAGGTATATATTAAACATCATATACTAACGCATCACGTGAATGTACACATCGCTAACTGTATTACATATTGCATTTACCGCATTGGTTATTTCTTTTTAAATTCTTCGTAATCTGTATCTGTAATATTGTTGATACTGGAGCGTATTATAACACTTAAAAACAAGGAGACAATTCCATATTTACCTAGAATTTTTACGGATGAAATATGTTAACCTCTTGCTAATTTGCCAGCCTTTTAATACTTCTTTTCCTGCTGTTTTTTATAGAAATAATATAGTAAGAAGTGGGATCAAGTTTAAAATGTTTGTGTTCTTTGGGATTTAAATGGATGAAGCGCCGTGAGCCTCGTTTGCCGAGGAATGGCTGCAGCGCATGAGATTTTCATTGTTTTAAAATTAACTTCCTCGTTGATGATTAAACGTTGGCGGTATTAGTGTTCAGTGTTATTGTCTTTTTTAGGGCATGTTGATACAATTGTTTCTTAACCATTCAGGCGATAAGGACACAGAAATGGCAGCAAATTTCCATTATTTTTATACATATGTGCGGATTGCAAACATCCAGGACAAATAGTGTAAATGTCAACATGAATCTTAAATGTGATAATAAAATAAATAAATGACGTCAGACGTTAAATTGGCATATTAAAAATGAAATGTTCAACAACTGCTGTATTGTTAGTCAGTTTTAGTAGCATATATTTCAGTTAATCATATATTATATGCAGTTGCTACAAATGTTTAAATCCCAGTACTTGTTCATATAATGTAGTAACGCAAGAAATAAAACAGACGGAGAAGTCAAAACAAAAAAGAAATCACCGGCTGAATCAGGGATTCGGTAAAAAAAAAAAAGGCATAATTCATAATGTAACATATCGACTAATTACGGCGGCCGCTAAGGTTTTACTGGGTTTAATAAGGAATTCGATGTTTATCAGTGAGCATTTGCGGACTATTCTTTGTTTATATTGAGAAATACCATGTATATGAATTTCAAAACGACGTAATGCTTGTATAGCAACAACAATAACTGTCGCTTATAATAATAATAACAATAATAATAATAACAACAACAATAATAATAACGAATCAACTATAATAATAATAATAATAATAATAACAACAAAACAATCATATATAACAAAAAAAAATCAACAAATCAATTTTATGATGAAATAAAATAGTAGCAAAATATATTCATTGAGCTGTTCATTGAGCTGACATTTTGTCAGACATTAGTGTCCTGGGCCGTTGTAATTTCCTTACAGTTGGTTCTCTTCTCTTACATAAAAGCGAGGGAGAGAGAGAGAGCACGGAGTGACTGAAGAACAGCCCGCGATCCTTTGTTCTCTGTCAGAGTAAAGCAGGTGCGCACTTTTCGGCGCAGCAAGCTGGTCTCGAACAATGGACCTGCATGCAGGAAACCTTCAGAGCGGTTGCAGATAAGACAGGGCCGAATCAGGAATTCCTGAGCGCTGCGTCTACGAAAAACATATATTCAAATACAATAGTGGTATATTGTCAGCATCAGATGGACGGGGAAACATAACCGTGCCCGCGAATATCAGCTGTGCGAACTGGGCCCCTCCTCTTTTTCGGAAGCTATGTGTTTACCTAAATTACCCATGGGGGTAATATAAATCACATATCACTCATGTTTTATAGAGTATAGGTCTGTACCTCACACCTAAAACGATTAAGAAAGATATTTTAGGGGTATAAGACAATAAGTTAGGAATGCGTGCTAGAATTACCATTGAAATTATTTATAAGAAAATAGTCAAATGAAGCATGCATATCTCTGGATGTACTTAGCGTCTTTTCACTATAAAGTGTACTTTAGTTCTGTTTTTGCAAAGCATCACTATTACATTTCCTGACCAGAAAGACGGGACCCTTTTTATGCAATTAGAAAGCAACCGAGGCGACGGAGGGTCACGCAGAGTTAAGACAATAATAATAAGCTGGTAAAAACAGTGTCACACGAATAGGAAATGACTGAGCTCTTTGAAGAGGGCGCTTCCTGCATTGGTCTGGCTTTTGATATGTTGCTTTCTGTCCGACTCAGATGGTGATCATACGCCGCCGTGAGGCGGTGCAGGAGAGGAATGAAAACACAGCGGCCAGTAACGAACGTCGTAATGGATATCGTTTAATGATTTAATTCCGCATTCATATAGGCTACACTATAAGCCTATAGTGCCTGGAATGTAAAATAAAAAGAATCCCATCGCATAGAATTGACAATTGAGTATATTAGCTAAATTCCCATGACAACTATTTTAAGTTTGACCAACGACACTAAGTACACATTATTGACAGTGACACGGGCATTTCACTGCATCTGAACAGTTACCTTTTCAGCTATAGCCGGAATAATTATCCGTTTTTAATAGTACCTGTGCACGACAAAATAGCTTCCCCATAAACATTTTTATTTTTAACTAGTTATTCAATGTAAACGTGTATCATAACGAATGGATATTTTTAATGATCATCAATGATATCTGAAGTCAGGGGAGTTTCTAGCTGTTGAAAAGATCCGGGGCTAAGTCAAGTTTACCTGGGGCTTGACTTGTTTTGAAGAAGGATAATTGCCATCGGGGCTATAGCCGAGTGATCGGGCCTAACGACGCCCAAGTTAGAAATACAGTTTCAATCGCGGACTTACCTAATTAAAATCTCGCGCTCTATTCCTCTAGTATTATACCCCATATTTTCTTTATTTTGATATCGGTTTTAATTACAAATAACGAGTATAAAGTTATAAGTTATGGACATGGCAGGACTGTGATTAAAATTCGGCTGTGGACTTTAGACCCCACCAAGGCCCCACGGTAAAATTTGTCAGCCTGGATGGTCCCCAGTGATAACTTTTGCGGAGCGATACATTTTGCTGACCCACATCCCCATCCGCCAGGTGCGCCAGACCGCCAGCCCAGTCCTGGTTGCAGGAAACCAATTCACCTAATTTTTAAGTAACTGATTTTATTACACTTATGTCAGGAATCACTAACCCTTTTGATCTTAACTGTGGCGTATTAAAGTATCACCTTTCTTGCATCCAATTAGTTTTTTCAAATATTTGTTTTAAAAACTTTATATACACGCTAAATCTGTTTTGAAAGGGCATGACAAGTTCTGCACCCGGTTTCTCGATAAAAGGTCACTCTCAGCGTCTTACGAAGACTATAAAGATATATCTTACGAAATGTATTTGTTTTTCTACGTATATTTCTCGATCAAACTCTTACGAGACTACTGAAGGGAGAACTTCTTAAGTCTGACTTTAATTGGCGCAGGAACACCTGATTGATTAACATAGATGGCTCGAGAATTGATTATTCAATTTGTGCAGCAATTGCTCGACTGCCGCATTAGAGAAAGTGGTGTTCTTTATCAATATAACACTGCAGTAATGCTTCAAAATATTACATTAATCAGAACTGGGGAGAACCTAAAAATAAAATACAAAATTAACAACTTGAATAATCTAATGGTAAATATAATTTTCGCCGAGTGGTTGCACGAACCCGCCTCCCCAGATTGTAGTATCACCAATTTATTTTATTTGTTCTATAAAACACCTGCGTGCACCAATATGTGTCACTGATATCGGGAGGAACAATGGCACAATAGCCGAAAGAAAAGTTACGTTACTGTCTAAGCATATATAGGAGAATGTCCTATGTGCTTCAATATTGACTACTAAGGACTATTCCAGGGTGCTATTTTGGGGAAAATATATTAGAGAAATATGTAAATGACCCTGCAGTGTCAACTCATCAACCTCATGAACTAAAGTTTTGCTATACTGTGACTTTGGCACACTTAAAGAGGTGTGTGCATTCGGAAATTGGAGGAACACGTCCACCCCAGTATCGACAGACTCCCCCCCCCCCCTCCTTCCTAATTCATAAATAAATACACAATCAACAGCGCGTTCCTCATCTTTCATTATGAATCCGCGCGTTACTGAGGTCAATTCGCTGTGCATTCAGAGCGCAAGGACGAAACCTAATGATGATTGTAGTCATGCAGCCTATCAGACAAAATCATTTTATCATATGGACCAGTTATTTTCTAGTTAAGTGGTGTTTGAGTATGGAACTATACCAGTAACGATGTCTTATTTTAAATGAGCAGTATGAGCCGACACCAAGCGATGAGACAGCTAAGAGAGGCTCAGAACAGCCTTACGATAGAATATCTTACGAAAGATATAATTAACTAAGAACATTTCGCAAAACAAGTTAAGAGACAACTTAAGGTAAAACTTACCAACGATGTAGCGTTAAGAAGGTTTCGAGAAACCGGATTCTGAAACTGTTCCGGCAAAAACTAACAGAAAAAAGTCTGTTAAGCTGGTAATATAGATTTAATGATCATAATTAGTGTATTAGAGCCTAATTACGTGCTATAGAATCATTCATTCATTCATTCATTCGTTCGCTCGTTCATTCATTTATTATTGGTAGCATTAGGTAATATTTATAATAAGTTGTATACTGTGTCAAATAAATAAACCTCTTACATGTCACATATCGCAGACCTTCGGCCTATAGTCAAAATGGGGGCAATTCTATATTTTAACATTATTTCTTTATATCTGATATTTTGTCTTTAAGAAATTCACGATGTAGTGCAATTCACTCTTCTCATCATTCATGCTGCCCTCGCCATCATCATAACCGGGGCGCTATAGACGGCAGGAGTACAACTGACGTTTACAGAACACAGTGTGGTCTGACTTTCCGCCTCCTTTATCACCTCTCAGCATCTTCGAATTCACCGGTACTTCTTCGTGAAGCTGTGTATGTTATGGTAATTTCTCGATTCGGGCTTTAAATTTGGGGTTTCAAGTGACAAAAAATTGCTACTCTTTTCTGTTATCCAACTGAGTGACACGTCTAATAATTAGATTAAGGGATTAACGGAAAGGTAGTAATTCAGTCAAGGTTCATTTAAACTGAGTGATACAGTAATCAGCAAGGGCCGCCATTACTATTATCGAAAGGGGTATTTGTAATGTTAAAATGTTTAAACGATACGCTTGTGTAAGGCTGTATTGGTGGGTATCAAGCGTATTTTTCGTTGTTCTTCTACATGTTTGTTTCGAATTCAAAAACGCCTCAGTCAATTGACATTTTAAATTCCGGCAATTGATTTAATACAGTCATCATTTCGACGGATGTAAAAACATCTCAATAAATGTGGGTCTATAGGACTCTACAGATGTTCCGTATACCTGGAGTTATTAAGAGCGGGCTGATGTGTCCATACGAGGTAAAGTCGGGGTGACAGCTCGCCGGCCAGTTGACCCGCTTGGCCCAGTCATCTACGGGTTGCCGGTTCCCCAATGCGCTACACAATTGAATTCCAGGAATTCTTCTGAATGTTTTAGATTTAAGCGCAACCGTTTCCAGTTGAACGAAACACAATTCGTCTCAAATTGATTGAAAAGAAAAGCAGAGTCAGCAATGTTTATTATACACTAGATAGACATAGGGAATATGCGAAGATCTGATTCACAGAAATCCGGCCATTGTTAATATCGGAGTTTCTGATAAATAAAAAAGCCTAAAGGATCATTTGGATGATATTTTTGCCCTATTGGCGTGACCATAAATACAACTAGGCTCTTTTTTTATTCCCGTACACGCGATCATGTACGTGATGTTTTTATCTCCATATATGTGTCATTTTTTTCTTAATGACATCTCTGGATAACATCGGTTGCTTTGGACGATTCAAGCGTATACATCAAAAAAAAAAAAAAAAAATTCAGCGCGCTTCTTATACAATACCGTGCATCAAAACTACACACTTGTTTAAAAACCAACCCGTTTCCAAAAAGACATTTCGTTTTGTCTTCTAAAAATAATCCACGGCAAATACACAAGGAAAGGTCAGCATTTATAAAAAGAAACGTCTCTCTTCTCTAACATCTTATGTCAGCGTTTTAGACGACTAAATATAGAACACCCAAACATGATTACGGCTTGTAAACGACTTTGTCGGTTTAAGGCAAGTAGTTTACCCCATTGTGGACAGCGATGCATTTATTTCCAACCATTCCTATCTTGGTCCTTTGTGAAAGCTTCCTGTTCCATATACTAAACGGCACGGTTATGTGAGATTAACATTTACCGTAAACTTCGCCGAATTTCCAAGTTTTCTTTCGTGGTCCTTGCGAATGACTTCATTTACATTTCATACTTAGATAGCCTACACAAAATGAACCGCTATCGGAATCCAACTGTATTTACGTTTTTTGTTACAGTGAGATTTTATAACGATTACAGTATTGCACATTTGAATATTGTAGTGCGCTCGAGTAACGTGGAGAATTGTGGGTTTTTTGTATTCCTGTTGTAACTGCATGGCATTTTACACAGCTGAAGGAAAAGTGTTGATTGACATAATCAAAAACTCACCGATTACACCGTCGGGATATGAGGTGCAATGAGTGACGCTACAGCGCACATTTATTTCAGTTCTACTTGTACAGAACCTTGAATCTTTGATTTAGAGTGACTTCCACAAATTACGACTAGACAACGAACCGACGAAATTTACGTTAAACCCTTTTATCTGGGGTGTAACTTTTTGGGCGTAAATGTAACTTTACCCTCCATGTCAGCTGCCGCTAATTTAACTGATGAATTGTGGTACACAAAGCAGGAGATGTCTTGACCAAAAAACAAAATGTTTACTCAAGTTTGGTATAGGTACGTGTTTTACCAAATGCAGAATTACGATAAGACCACCTGATAACACCCGTTGATTATAAAAGAAACGAATAACACCGAAGCAATTTCCTTCGGAAGCAATTTCCTTCGGGATTCATACAGTTTTCTGATTCTGATTGATGCAAACGTTCCGGGGTGCGTTTCCCCCGGTTGTTGGGTAACCATGAGCTCGTTAAAGAGAAGGTATGAGGTTCAAGCTATAGCTTTATTTTCATCCGACAAACCTATATAGGTCAATCCGAATAGTCAATGTAGCACTTGCTATTCTATCATAATTTAAACAAATATAAGAAACATCAAACGTTCTTAAGAGGCTTAATTGTTAAGTGTAAAATTCAAGTAGGCCTATTTTATAACGGAACGCTGTGTCACTTAATGAAACTATTTAAAATAGATACACCGATAAATTTAATTGGGAAAGTGTTACTTCTTCTTAAGACTGGAATATCGCCATTATTTTCACTTTTTTTTTTTTCCTGCGGCCAGACATGTGTTAGAATCGCCCGAAAGAAAGTCTCGCCTTTTGTAAACACCGTTTGCATTTCATAAACGTAAGAAGTTCGCCTTCAACTTGACCTTGGCGCTGACTCCGCCTTCTTTTCAAGTGTGCCCCGTCTCACATCTGAGACTTTCAATTTAATTTAAACGAGAAGTATTCTTTTCAAGCAATTACATACGTCCTTGGCTGGGACTTACAATTAAACAAATGATGTATTTTGATACATCTAATTACATGTATTCGTATGGGGTCTCCTTTAAAGTCAAATGTGTTTTTTATTACACGGTAATCTAATTTATTCGATTATACCGAAAGCTAGTTTGGATTGAATTAGAGTATATTTAATAAAATCAAAGTGGAATAACTCTGTAATCGAAGCATGCTGCACGGAGTTGTGAGGACCGCTTTTCTCTCAAAGTTGATCCTATGTTTAGCAAATTAAATGCAACAAGGACACAGAAATAAGTCTCAATTGGAGTGGAGGTACAAATATACTCTTTTTCCGTGTGTGACGATGTACGCGTAACACGTAACATTAAAAAACGATTTTGAAAAATTAGATTCTTACTAGTCATATTTTCAAATTCACAATATATTTCTGAACTACGGACCGTTAAAATACACAAATGATTACATTTTTTACCTGTATTTAAACTGGTCGTCCAGATCTGAAATAAAGATGTTACCCTCGCCGTCACTGATAAAATAGTTGTCTTTACGCGCCCAGGTAATAGACAGCAGCTCGGTTTACTACGTCAAAACATCCATGAAAAAAGAAGTTTTTGCGACCTCTTGTGGCGACTATGTTGAATATCCTGTTATATAGCCCAATACACTGCATGTTAGTAATTTACGCCAATTCAGCTGCAAAAGATACGTAATTCTATATGCCCATTAGAGTGTCACATCTCCATTTCAATGTGTCCATTACAGCATTTAACGTCTAATTTTACAGGTCATGAATTTGCTATCTTTTCTTCATTAATCTAGATAATGGATTTTTGGCTGTCAAATATTAATATATCAGAAGACATAAAAATCTCATACATCCATGTTCGCAATTTTGTTGCTGTCTCTGATTCTTTGGTAAACTGGAGCCTGTAAAACGGATTTGAGATAAAGTGTGAAATGACAAACATTCCATTTGATGATCTAGAGCTGAATGTTCAATTAAGCAAATATCTCCAGTTATAAGATTTAATCCACATAGGTCAATTCAACTAGACCAGGGTTGTAACCCCCAATAACCAAGTCTCCCCCTAAATGGGTGGAGATGTCGACCACCCCAATATTCAAACTAAAGTTACACCCATGGACTAGACGTACGGTTAATCAATTCATTTGCACTTTTGGAAAACCTGACTCATGACAATTTTGCCCATGTGTGTGAGTATGTGGATGTGCCCTGCGACGGGTCGGCAGCCCTTCCTGGGTTGCTCCCTGCATCTGAACCCTTGTAGGCCTGATTCATGGCAATTTTACATTTCCAATAAATCCATCTACCATCTTCTTGAACTGCTTGTCCTGTTCAGTGTCACACAGGGTCCATTGGGGGGGAGGGGGGGCGTGTCAATCAACACTTTTTCTATACAAGAGATACGGGAAAATCCAGGATGGAATGCCAACCAATTACAGGGCACTCTCGCACACCATTTACACCTCAGCAAGATTTTAGGCTGTGGGGGGGGGACACAGAGGAATCCCCACAATGACATGGGGAGAACATGCAAACTCCACACACATGGAGCTATGGCAGAGACTCGAACCTTGGTCCCAGAGGTGCTAACCACTGCATCACCCATTTCCAATAAATCTTTCTCTTAAATATACCAAACATTCACATCAAATTCTTGTTAATATGCATTTTAAACCCAATGATAACCATTTTTCTTTAAACACAAGTTATAAAATGCTGATGAATATACTGGAGATGAATAATCCATTAATGGTTCGTTTTCTGATATAATATATACATAAATGAGATAAACAAGTAGCATATTGATTCTAGGTTTCTTAATGTATATTTTTGTCAGCTTTGCCAAAATAGTTAAGAAATTGAACAAGTTGATGTAAAACTATATTTCATATAAGGCCTGACATGATAAATTAGGTTGCTTATACATAATTTTGTTTTGATGAGGGAAAAAAAAGAAAATTGGCCTACAAGTCAACTTATAAATAGGCCCACAGTCTTAATAAATTTGAAAAATAGAACACCACTTTGGGTTGTATATCAAATTTTGAAAGTATTATTTTTTTTTCTCATAATTTGTTGTAATTTACCTCGACACGATTTGCATGCACATATATTCTGATATATGTTGACTACTTCTATTGTTACAAGATTTGAATGCATGATATGTTTTCATAATTGTGGAAAACACAGTCAAACACACTTAATAACTACTTGAATTACCAAACGATTCCATCAGTGGTGTATGGTGTTTTTCCCAAGCTCCGCCACCAGGTGTCAACAGAGATCATAGTTTTCTAGTCACTAATACTTCCAAGAATATAAGCTTTTCATATGTGTTCCGTTTTATGCGAAACATAAACGACATATATTATTGTGCTTCTGTATTTTGTAAAGTTTAAGCTTTCGGTTCCATCCAGTACCGTTGGATTCTGTGATGTGACTATATCCATAGACTGAAGTTCCTTTGCTCAACCGGTGTTCTAAGAAATGTGGAACCGCTTTCTTAAACCGTTCTACACTGTCACCGGTTCAGTTTCCTTCCGTAAACACCATTTGGATTATGGGATACTAGAGGGATACCCAAACTTTCTTTACCCTAGTCCTTTCGGACTTCAGAAGGCACGAACATTGACAAATGACTCACACTGCCCCTTAAATCCAGTGCAAAACAATACACGTAGCCAACAATACACAAAAGTACTAGCTACGATTAAAAGGATTAAGCTATGAATCACAGTCAAAATAAAATGAATGGCATTCCTGCGCGCTTCATCGCCATCACAGCGCACTTTGTGTTTCCGGGTGAAATCACTGCACCACGATATATTCAAGCTGGGGCTGTGAAACGGGAAGCTGGCGGCGGCTGGGTGCGAGTCAGAGAGAGCGAGCGAGAGAGAGAGCGAGAGAGAGAGAGAGAGAGAGAGAGAGCGAGAGCGAGAGCGAGAGCGGGGGGAGGAGTGAAACCGAATGAGGATCGGGGGGAAAAGCTGTAGCTCAGTTCTTCGTTTCTGTCCGCCTTGCTAAAAATAAGAAAAGGGGGAAAAAGCGACAGCTTTCGCCCACCTGCATCGCGTTGTCTGACATGTAAAGCCCCGTGTTTGGGTGCTCCTTTAACGGAGGAACTTGGCCAGTGGCCGGATCGGTGCGTTTCATTGCGGGAAGGAAACTTCGGGTCTGCGGATAAGAAAACTTCGGACCTGCGATAAACACATGAAGGTAAAGCGCCCGGCCGCATCGTCTCTATCAGACCACTGGAGTAGTTAACCTAGTTAACTTGTATCCATATCCGCTGGATTACTGCTCTAACCTGGTTAACTTCTATCCATATCCGCTGATTTCCCTCCAACTGACACACTGTCGCTCTTATGTATTCCGCATATTTTCCCTAAAGGAGGATTTGCCGCATAAGTTAAATAATGGCTTGTTCTGCTATATCTTAACCAGTGTGTTAGCATACAGTATTTGCCTCTGATTTGATTTCGGTCTATGCTATGTTCTAATACAGCTTGTTTTTAACGAATTACGTCTCAGTTGGCAAACAATCTTGTAGTTGTTTACAACGTTTACACGCTGCTACACGATGGACACCTGTAAAGCTGAATCAGTGCGATCTTATAAATTAGTCTGGCTGTTTCTCATAGCCGCGTTACTGTTGTAATGTTTTGTCATATGGGCTGTTGTTTACTGCCCTGTCGGCGGCCCCGCTTTTGCTCCTCCGATGGCATTTTCACTGCGGTTGTTATTCCTGATGTTTCCCAGCGGATCACCATCCGCTCATCTCCGTAATGCGCCACCTTCTCCGGCGCTGTCATCTGTACCTCTGCCTTAAACTTTAGGGAAAAAAACCTGCAAATATCCGGAATCTACATTAAAGTTTTTATTGTTTAAATTATGCTGGGATTTTCTGATGGCCAACTGGATTGGTTTATATGTACACTGGCATTATATTTAGGCGGGGGTGCTCCAGTCGGTATGAATTGCATCGTGCAGCTTGGTGATGGGCGGGGGAGTATTGAGGGGAAAATAGAGAGGAAAACACCGTTCTGCTCAGCGTACCTTAGCAGCGAGATTAGTGGGAGGCGCCGATCTGTACGCGGGATAACGCGTGGAGGCGAGGCTGTATGCGGCACAACGCGTCGCCAAACAACAGGTGCCTCCGGTCCGCGATGCGGAGTCACGGATCTGCTCCGGTGTGGTTGCCTCCTCTCTCCGGTGTCACTTTTAATAAAACGCTTTAAAGGGAAGGGTTTGAAGCTGCTGTAGTGCCGCTCCTGTGAGGTGATTCCATCACAGCGGAACGTCCGCTGTACTGGGAACGTTTTTACCTTTACTGGTCTTTACTGGATGAAATTGCGCAGATCAAAAACATATGGCTGCTAAAAATCTTGATGTCTTCTCAGGCGAAATAGTCCATCTTGAATCCTTCTATAGTAATTCCTTCTCTTTGCTTCCACACCGATCACAGGACAGTCATGACATGATTTTAAAAAGCCTCAAAGCGTTATCTAGGTAGGGTTGAATGGGGAAACGCAGATGTCGCTTTGATGTGCCTCTCAGGGATTACCCGTGTGAATTATCCGTGTTTCAGTGTAGAGTGACGTAAAGCTTGGAGCCCTTGGGGACAGCGCGCGATGGGATGGGGTGCTGCCAGTCACCAGCTCGGTTTACCTGTTTTCCTTTGCTCCGTTTGTTGTCTTCCCCTGGGATAAAACCGGTGGGTGTTTGTATGGCTCAGCCCGCATACTGCTGCCTTTAAAGCTCTCGTTTACAGGCCATTCGCTGCTTAATCATTTGTTCATTTAAGGCCCACTATCAAAGTCCGGAAGGTGATACTTAACTTCACACCCCTAATGGCGAACATGCGCCATTGCAGTCTCCTACCGACAAAATTGGTTTTATTTTATTTTATTTATTTATTTATTTATTTATTGTGAATCGGAGCCTGTGTGACCCACAAGCATGTGATGTGACACTAAGTCAGTGGAACTGCAGCGCATAGGGTAGATGTCCTGAAATAGCTCGTGTGACGTCACCGGTCATATGACCGCGTGCGGGGGTTAGCCCGGGGTGGCAGCGCGGGGGATGTTTTTCTGTTAGTGTTTTCTTGCAGGGTCACGGGAGGCGGAGCGACTGGGGTGTGAATGAACCTTTCTTCTTGTAATGTGAAGACTTTTGTGTATTGGGAAGAGTATTTTTAGTTTTTCTTAAGACGGAAAGCGCACCACCCGTACGCAAGCGAACGCATAGGCCTTCTGACAGCTGCGCTTCCGCAGAAGTTGCCATTCACCGATCTGGCGTCATTTTCAAAGACTGTCAGAGTGAGTTGGTGGTCATGGGGAATGATGATAATATCTTATCCCAAAGCTTTTCCGCACGCCACTGTGGCTCCGACCGCCACACCCGGCTGCCCATATGGAGAGGCCTCTTTGGCCCTTTCCCGACGTTGGCTGGGGCAGGTGTGTCCGTGGCCTTGACTGGGGAGTCCACATCCGCTCCCCTCGTGCCACTTCAGCCCATTTCTGTTCCTCATTGTCAGAACCCAGTGTGCTTTCTAAGCAGACTGTGGTTTAAGATGGGCCCGTGGATTTAGTCAGGGGAACAGTATGGAGGAGGACCGTGCAGAACGGAGTGGAGGTTTGTGGGGTACCTTCTGTCCTTAGGGTGTAAGTGTTTTTTGACTTTACCCTTGATATCAATGTCCAGTATGGCTCAGAGCTTCTGTGTGCTGTATTCAGGGTGGGGGTTGTTTTTCCAGCACCTCTGGGCTATAAAAGTAACGCATCACGGGAGGCTGTCTGCAGGGTGTTGTCACTGCTGTTGTCCCTCCGCCCCTCCCCAATCTATCACAGTCATTCACATACCTGTGAAGTCAGGATGCTTTTTGTGTACTTTTATGTTGTGGGGCACAGAAAACAAATTTTGCGTTGAGTCGTTGCCTGGCCAGACGTCAGATGGACAAACATCTTTATCCTTTTCAAGGACCTTTTCAAGGAATTCAACGGCCGACAGGTGATCGTTGGCTTGTTCACTCCCCTGTTATGTTGTTGAAAGTAATCAGTGATTTGAAAAGTCTCCACAGCAGTAGATATACATAATCTACAGTGATGTGTGGGTCTGTTTCACGGCCGACCCAAACGCGCATATTAATTCTACGCGATGGACAAAATGATCCACTACTTGCATTTTTGACTAATATGCTTAAATATTAGTTTAGCTGATCCGTCCGCAAACAACCCGAATATCATGAAAAACATTTTTGCTTGAAATAAAGCAGAGTAATGACTTGAGAGATTCCCCTTTTTAAGGGAAAAATATCGGAAAACTGTCAAGTATCGGCGTTGAAACAAATTTTGATATTGTGACTGCACTAGTCATGTTTCCAGCTCTCAGTGTCGTTGGGTGGTGAGAATTTTGAACCTGTGAATTCAGTTTTATTGTTCACCCGTTGCCACTTCTCCAGTCTAAAGATGCTTGTAGGTTACCCCTCTCTTCTCACTCCTCCTCCTATTCCTCTTCCTTTTGCGGCATCCACGCCCGTTGACCAAGAGTCCCATCCAGTTGTGTAACATCCTCTCCAGGAAGTAGGCAACAGGCTTCACTTTCGCTTGCAGCGCCCCCTGCTGCCTCGGGACCCCTGGTGTGCCGTGCGGGGGCTGAGGCTTCTGCTCGGGGGCAATCTTTGGCAATTTTCGGAACCCCGGAGGCCGCCAGGGAGCCTTCTGACAGAATTCTCTAGAGTTCACCATGACAAGATGGGGCCTGTTGCAGAATTTGAGGTGCGGGAGGCAGCAGGAGCTTCCCCTGCCGCGTCTCCAGGTTACGGTCGACTACCGCCATGGTAGGTGGGGTGGGATCTAAGCTGCTGCCATCTTGGGTGACTATAGGTCTCTCCCCCTCTGCCTCCCTCCTCCACCTTTCTCTCTTCTCTTCCTCCTCCCTCTCTCTCAGCCCTTCCCCCCCACCTACCCCCTACCGCTAACTCATCTGGTTCCATGTGGTGCATTTTGAAAAGCCAGGCAGGCCAACTGGGTCTTTAACCAATGAGTGCTAAGTAATTGCACAAAGCAGGCCACGCCTCTCACAGCAGGCCACGCCTCTCACAGCAGGCCATGCCTCTCGCAGGAGGGCCCCCGACCCAAAAATTTTGGGTGGCCCCCCCTAATCTTTGGGGGCTGTTTCTCAACACTGTGGCTCTGCAGCCCCCGACTCTGTACTACAGACTGAATTCTGGCCCCTGTGAAGGCTGTTGCTCCCCTTGTCATTCATGGCTTCCTCATGGCGTGTGACAGTGTGGTGATGTGCCCAGTGGCCTGAACCCAAAACTTTAACCGCTGCAGGCAGCTAGGTGGGGGGGGGGGGCGGCCTGGCTCGGCCCAGCCCACCTGTCAGCTGGATGCTGCTGGGGGGGGAGTGGCACCCACGATCCTTAAGAGGGGAGCGACTGCATGAAGTCGGAGAAGAGTGGTACGGCTTATTACCCCCCCTCCCCCTCCCCCCCCCCGCTGGGGAATGGCTGAATGGGAGACGCTTTGTCGGCCCATGACCGTGG
>JAOYFF010000038.1:19329790-19340174 GCA_025773925.1 Cryptomyrus ogoouensis
CGCCGAGGAGAAAAACCAGGGCGGGGGCGCCCCGCCCGGCGGGGGGCCCGAGGCGGCCCCCCCTCGTCCCCCCCCCCCCCCACAGGTTAAGGGACGCAGGCCCCCCCCCCCCCCCCCAACCCCTGTGGCAAGAGACCTGTTATCTGTCTGGAAAGCAGCTGATGCAATGTGTGGCTTTTCTGCTCTGGCCTCTGCACAGCCGCCCTCGCTCTGGCTGACCCCCATGCCCGTGCCGTCACTTTGGGGGGGCTCCGTTATAATTTAGCTGCCACCTCTTCTGAGGTGCTACTGGACTCGGTCCTTTTTGTGAACAGCAAACATCGAGTGAGAGCAGAATCGCTGCCGAGCGCCGAGCACGGGATGGATTCCATCCTTTACACAGCAGCTGGTCGCTTCGTGGTTAAGGCAGCTAGTTAATATCCCTGGAAGGTTTCAAGAGCAAGATTGCCATACCATATTACTCCAGTAAACTATTTTATAAGTGACCCTTCATATGCATGTTTGCCACTTTTATATCTGTACAATGTCACCTTATTTTACATCCCATGCAACGCACATTTTAACTTTTTTTTTTTTTTACCTTTAAAGTATTACTATTAATCTTATGTGTGATTCTGTAGCTGCCCTTTGCCATGTGACTTTGTTTACTGATGCTAATATTAGAAGTGAAACAAACAGTTTTTGGTCATATGACAGATCTGATTATAAATGCAGTTGTTTAAATGTGAGAAACGGTAAGCTTCTTAAGATATTACGTGGTGATCAGGGCATATTTTAGCAGTGAGTTTTGCTCCTGTGAAGGGAGCAGTTACCGCCTCGGGACTCGCCTGAAATTTGGCGCACAGACCTGCGGTGTGACGGTGGAGCAGTGCGGAGGCGCAGTGCCGCTCACTGCTTGGGAAGTGCGTGTGGAGCGTTTGTCGTCCGTGTTAAGCAGGCGCCAACCGTGCACCGGCCCTTAGGGACAGCTTGTGAGGTCATCGTTGTCCCATAAGACCGTTTCCTCTGCTGCCTTCTTGGCCACGTGAGGTCACACCCTAGTAAACAAGATAGTGCATCTTGTTTGTGCGGAAGTCAGACCCCTGGGCAGCAAGTTATATCATCTGTGGGATCAAAGGCTCTGTTCCTCGATTCGTTGGTTTACTCTTTGAAGATGAGTTTATGAAATGTACGAACTTCCTGTCTCGCCAAACGGAACTTACACATTTATAGCAGGGTAAGGTAAACAGAAAGCTGTGTACTTCTGTTTAAGGTGACACTTCAGGGAACAGGGTTTTTTTTTCCACAGCGATCTGCTTCTCCTTTTTGTTCCAAACTCATAGTGTAAAAACAGGTTTGCCAATAACAGCCGCCGCTTTCAGAACGAGGGATCGTTCCTGTTCCTTAAATGGTACCGTTGCAGTTGAGAGTTGCCGTGAATTCCCCCGCTTGTGTATTTGTCTACCTGTGAATCGGTGACGCTGGTGAGGGACCGAGCATAGCAGAACAGGAACAGCACCTGTGGAAGTCCCCAAGTGCCCTCTGAAGGGACTCTGTGCTCCAAGAGGGAGCACAAAGTCCCCCACGGTCACCTCTTTCTCAGACCTCTAAGATCCTGAGGTGGGTGCAGCGGTTCTGCTCTTCAAGGAGATCCTGACCGAAATGAAAGTCATTGGCTTGGCAAGACGCGGTTTCAGCAAGATGAGATGCACTGAGTGTGCTGCAGTGACCCGTACACGTGGATGCCCTGACCCCCCCCCCGCCCCCGTGGGTTAAGCCTTCATGGGCTTCAGCCCTCGCTACCGCTCCGCCTCCGCTCCACACCTCACCTTAACACTTGCTGCTAATGGGAAATGGTGACTTATTGAGAAGGCCCTTTGCATGCCTCACTGAAATGCGCCGTGCCTGGCACTGCCATCCGGTGCATGGCTGCATGCATGAGGGGGACGCAGTACTCTCCTGCCTGCCATGCCATGTTGCAGCTCCTGTGCAGCTCTGTCTCTGAGCTGTATATAGACACTCAGACTTATCCTTCCCGCGGGCAGCATAGTGCTGAGTCAGGCGTTTTCCGGAGTACCGTGGGCCCTGCGCATGCCCGCAGGCAACCCCAGGCTTCCTGCCCTTGCCCTCAAGATGGCCCTGATGGTCGCATGTGGGGTTGCGATAGAGGAGGGAGAGAGAGTGCTGCAGAACTTGGCCAGTCAGTCCCCTCCTGCCCCGACTCTCTCTCTCTCGCTTGCTCACCCTCCCCCCACCTCGCGCTCTCTCTTTGACTGTTCCTCACACACAGATTCACACACCTACCTCACTCCGCTTCCTCCCGTTTCAGATGCTGCACCCCCCATTGCCTTGGATCTCCTGAGTTTGGAGGAGTGTCCCGGGAAGTGACTGCTCCAAGCTGACATCAGGTAGGTGCATGCGTGCGTGTGTGTGCATGCGTGTGTGCGTGACTCTTACGCATGCCTGCTCCGTGCTCACGGAAATGGGCGGTACAGTGGCATTGGGCAGGCTGTAGCAGGCCCTCCGCGATAAGAGGGACAGAAGCAAAATGGTGCGCCGCAGAACCAGCTTCGTGGGAGCGCCTTGGAGATTACAGAAACCGTTGGACTCGCCGCCATCGCTGACTTCTGGGAAAAGCCTCCCAACCTCAGGCCCGTGTAGCTGGAATGTGTTTATCCGTGCACCATGGAATCTGGGAGGGGCTTTGCCTTGACAGGCACGGAATGTCGGAGATCTTCTCAAACTTCTCACCTAGGAAGCAAGCCTCACCTCATGTCGTACCTAACTGTTAAATTGTGTGTGTGTGGGTGTGTGTGGGGGGGGGGGGGATTGCTTCCTATAAACTCTTTGTCTGGCTTTGTACATGTTCCTGGAAAACGGTGCCATTCCAGCCACAAGGCCAGCCCTCCTGCCTTCAGGGTGGGGTGGGGCGGGGTGTCTGTGTGGGGGGGGGGTTCCTCATTGTTCATGTTGTTTATCCTCTCCCCCACTATGTTTTTGGATTTGTGACTAGCTTGTCGGCCACCGCCTCCCTACACACATGCACTTCTTATGTCTTGCTGTATAAGGTCCCCCCCCCCAAACCCATTAGTTGATGTAGGCCCAAGGATTGGAGTATGAACCATATGAACCGTGAATAATGAGTATTACCCGTGCCCCCCGGCACTGGAGGCCCCGCCCGCCTGTCCTCGTTTGTCCCCACCTGTCCTCATTTCACCTGTTTAGAGCTTAATTGTGACATCGGAGACATCCGCATAGAGTGGTGCAGCTTGGGTGTCGTAGCTGCAAGGCATGATGGGCAATTTCTACAGGTGTCTCTTTGTTACCGATTCCACCAGCTGAGTGATGAGGGGCAGGACCTGTTTGAGTCGGCCATCCCAAACGAGGCGCGGTGGGCTTTGTATTTAAATGGCTCTGTCTACAGGTGCTGGAGAGAGTGCTGCATCGCTCTCACTGCTGCTTGCTCCCTCTCGCAGTCTTACTGACCCCTGCCCTGATGCCACTCCGAGAATGTCCTGTTGGCTGTACCTCTGTGGTATCAGTGATGTTCTCACCGCTGGGGAATGTGGCCACTCTCGGTCTGGCTCACCAGCCACATGCTGGGCTTGCAAGGGGCGCCCTCCTGGTGGCCAGATGGGGTACTGCGGTGAGAGAAGTGGGCACAGAGGCCACCATTGACGGGTGGTGAGTGGCGATCTCCTTTGTCAACTTAGGCTCCCAGGCTTCTGCGACTCGATTTGCTCTCTAAGTGAGCAAGATGGATGTGCTGTATAAATCGCCCCGACTTGTTTATGAGGCAAATGATTAACTTGGGGTTATTAAGAGAAACACAGAGCTGCTATCTTCATGTCGCTCGGCCTGAGAACTACAGAGTTCATTCACAGAGCCACGGTTCCTTGCGTATGAGTGAGGTCCGGCCCTCCTCCAGCCGCGACCGCCTCGCCAGTCTGCCGTTCACCGTGCTGTCCAGCCCCCTTTTATCGCTTATGGCTGTTCCTGGACCCCTGGTGGCTGCAGGGGCCTTATCGAAATAGCCAGCTACATCTTCGGTTACCACTCGCTTCCAATCCCATGTGAGCTCCTCTGGGAAAAGCGTCGAGCGCTTGTTTTATGTGGGTACCGGCCTGAATCTTGTTTTGTTTCATCTGTCACTTGATCCCGGTTCCACAGAAGCACTTGAGAGAGAATGGAGATCCCGTTCGTCTCCTATCCCCGTGCCATGATTCGCTGCTGATTCTCGACATCCATTAAGTGGAGGCAGTGCTTGTGTTGGGGGAGGGGGGTCATTTGTGGCCACTGGGCCAGGTGCCAGCAGAGCTGACGTTCATCTGCCCGCCTCGTTGTATCTCGGCCGTCTTGTGCTAACTTTCTGTTGATCATTAACCAAGGGAGTTGGCGTTTAAATTGTGCCTGGTGTATCTGAAGTTTCAGCAGCTCAGGGCTTTCAGTGCAAGAGAATGACTTATCTGCCATAAGCCAGTTTCTTCACTTCGTTTGTTGAATCCTGTAGTAATAATGATAAAAACTGAGGACATTTTGTCCTTGTTTATAATATTGTTTGCTAAGTATTCCGTTAGAGCTCTGACATGGCTCTCTTTATGTCCTTTTGGTCTATTAAGTCGCCGTTTTTGGTCTCTGCCTGATCGGCTCGCCGGGACAGATGTGGCGCTGTGACACCTCTGAGTTTAGGGAGTTAAGCAGCGACCTGCTTATGAGCTGGGCTGGGCCTGGTTGTGTTCTGGGCAGGTAGTGTGCAATAGCGTCATCCCCAGGAGCTGTACGTGGAAGATGCACGTTGGTGAATAAGCTCACACTCTGAGACGTGCTCCCTGGGCCTGGCTCTCGTCCAGCGCGTCGGAAACCATCCCCGGCGGTATGGGGGGCCGCTGCAGGTCCCGCAGTCGTTTGGCTGGACGGCGTGTTTGTTTGAGCCGTGCCTGATACGATCTGCAGTCCTTTGCATGTTTCCGTATTAGCTTTCCCTCTGCAGTCAGGCTACTGCGCGTGTGACCGCCCTCTGCTTTCGTGAAACGTACACCTTCAAAGCTCCGTATCTGCCAGGGCAAGCTCCGGGTTCGAGGCTGAAGGACATCCACCTCACCCCAGCACGCTAGTTCCACTTAATTCAGCTCCCATCTCCCATATTTTTTCATTCCCTCCTTGTGCTAATTTAAAATGACTTTCTGTCATGAGCATCGGTAGGACGCACATGCGTTCTGTCCCAGGTTACAAGCCGCGATGGTGGAAAGACGAGGGGGTCTCCTGTCCGGCACTGGCCTCCACCGGACCAGTCGCCCGGTTCATATGTGTTTGTTCTTGAATGCCTGGTACTTTTAATATTAAGACATCAGAACTAAATCTTATCTGAACTGGACAGGGCCGATATCCTACACAGAAGCGGAATGGTCAGGTGCTCATTATCGCTGCTTTGAATGCATTAGCCGGAGAGAAGTAGCCGAGATCTTAATTAGGCTCCGACTCTGCAGCAGCACCCAGCCTGATTTCCCTGGTGGCTGGTTTATGGCTTTGTTTGTTTCTGTAGGATCCTGTTGCCCCCCCACCTTGTCTGATACTGTTTTGACTTGCTTTTGCGACGAATGAACCCCTATCAGCTCTGCAAGTGGAGTCATGTCATGTGATGGGAGCCAAGTGTCTCGCTGCTGGGGGCAGGGGGCCACTGGCTGGCCTTGTGTTGTTGCCGGGGGGGGGGCATGGTAATTGGGCGCAGGAGCAGGCTACCCGGATAGGGCTCCCCTGGCAGTGGCTCCGGTTAAAGTCGACCGCTGCACCTCTGACCCAGACAACAAGCCCCGCCCTCCGCTGCCCCCCCCCCCCAGCATTTCTGCTCCTCCGATGGACCCCTTCTGGGAAGATCGTCCTTTTCCCAGTCTGTACGCTCTGGCCTCAGCGTATCCATCTCTCCCAACAGTTCAGTTCTGTGGAGCCGCTTGCACTGATGCTCCGTGAGTCATAACTTCTGAGTTTCATGGGTCCGTGTGCGTCTGCCTGGAATAAGCTGACCCTAACCCCGCCCCCCGCCTGCCCCTGCATATCTCACCATCTCCCAGACAGCACCACTTGGTCCATTGAAATCAGTTTGGCTTATCTGGTCAACATAATGGCTCCTTCTGTTGCGTATCAGTCCAAATGTCATCCCACCAGGTGACCCTATGTATTTAATATTTTAATATGCGCTTGTATACAAAAGCTGTGGCGGAAATTAGCGGCGCTCAATATCCTGTCTGAGTGTGCGTTTATCGGGAAGCGTTCGGCTGCTGTTTGCTCTGCGCATTAGCATCAGGCCTGATTTTACTCTGTCCCTCTTCTGCGTCTGGTGACACGGGTGTCCCCTAACCAGTTGGTCGCACATTTCCTTTTTTCGCCCGTGTGCCGGTGACTGTGTAAACCCATTAATCTGTTGTGTTTTCAGTGTGATCTCATTAGGCGGGGATGCGCTGTCATGCTGTCCGTGTGGCCAAATGCGGCTAATGGCAGCGGCTGCTTCAGGAAGGAAGTCATGCCGTATCCGTGTGTTCTGGCCGGTGTGGCCTGCGAGGGCATACACTGGGAGATGGTCTGACAGCTTCCTGGAATGATCTGGTGGGGGGGCGGGGTGTATTTCTGAGTGTTACGATAGCAGGAAGGAGCTTGGGGGCAGGAGGGGCATGTGAGAGGCAGCCACAAGGCCCTCAGCTCCCTCCCTGAGTGTGGTGGGATGTAAGCTAGGTATGGGTTTGCTGTGGGTCATCCACATCCCCCCCCCCCCCCCAGTTGACCGCGGTCGCCTTTAAGGATTCGGGCGCACGCACAGGGAGCAGACGAGGTGAGATGTACCCCAGACCTGTGACCCGGCTCCAGGTTACTGGCTGGGCTCTGAAGCCACTCATCATTGACATGATTCAGCTACGGTCGCCTTGCAGACAGATGTGGCGGGACGCGGTAACCGCGACGACGGGAGGCGGCGCAGATGTTCCCAAAATGTTAACCGTTGAATTCCCTTGTGGCCATCGTGACGGGCTATCGTCCGGAACCGCCGCAGCTCAGGAGGACAAACAGCAGCCCGAGATTAGAGCCTCGCGCATCCTGTGTGATGTTTTCCAGCTTCGGCTGATGTGCTTGCTTGGGGGAGGGGTGGCTATCGCGCCGCCTGTCAGCATAACAGGACATTAATGTGATTAATAAGGCTTTCGTAATATCAGCAGGAAATGCTGCAGCACCTCTGACAGCATCTTCCTTGTGCCAGCCACAGCAACAACCCAGGGCAGATCCAGACGGTTAAGAGAGAGGCTGCCTCTGTTCGCGATTTCCGTCCCTCCCCCTGGTGATGTGGGCCTTGGGCCTGAGCAAATAGTCTGTGTGAGGGAGCCTCGTGAATCTGGTGTTTACAGCGCTTCATGCATTGCATCTGGGAATGCCGATTCGGGAATGATGCCAGCCAGCCTCCGATTGTAGGGACAGGCTGTATCCTCCAGTGTATAGTTGCAGGTGCTTCTCTCAAGGCTGTTTGTTGATTTTCCAGAAACATCTGTCTGTCCCCTGCCAGTTAATGCAATAGCTCACCCCCCCCCCCCCTTCACCAGTGCTTATGTTGACAGGCTGTTGAATTTGTAATCTCTTGGATAACTATTTTCGTAACCACCCCCCCCACACACATAGCCCCCATTTGTTTTGTTTAGTTTTGCCCTACCCACACCCCCGCGCACTCCTACAACACAGGCTTTTATTTTGATCACTCCCCAGCGACTGGCAGGACCCCCTCTGCTTCGAGTCATGGCTGAAGAGGAGCCATCAGCCCCTTTGCCGGGGGCGTCCGTTCTGACTCACTTCGGGCACACTGAGTCACCCCCCCTCCACCTCCCTGTGTGTCTGGGGGCTTAAACAGGAGCCGTGGCAGCGTGTCCCAGTCAGGGTGACCAACCGGCCGCTCAGGGCTGCTGCGTGGTGTTTTCTCAGGTGCTGCTATGCCTGTACTTTCATCCCCCACCCCCATTCCAGAACGGTTGTTTGTTGCTTGCAGGCTGTGTGTGTGTGTGTGTGTGTGTGTGTGTGTGTGTGTGTGTGTGCTTATGCCCTTTTCAGATCAGAAGCGATGCTGTTCACACGGAATATCCTTTGGGGAGGATTCTACTCATGTGGTGAATCTTCCCCCCCAGGCCCTGTTGCTGGCCTGGGTGATGAGCTGCTCATTCAGTAACGTGATCCTGTAGCAGACTCCAGCGCCTGCTTTGATCTGCCTGCTCCTTTCATGAACCATGTTGGATGACAGTGTCACGTCCACGGTTCACAATTAAGCTGCCAATTTTCTTACAGACCCCTGGTTTTTGGAGCATAATTGTTCCCACGTATTCACTGATATTCTTGCGTTTCTTTGGATCGCACCCCAACCAAAAGTGTTGTTACAATTTATTTCCACGTTTCATAGCTGAGAAAAGTGGTTCCTGTGATGTACAGAGCGGTGCTCCAGCCTGGTCTAGCTGATGGTCCTTGGAGGTCGGTTCTCCGAATGTTTGCGACGTCAGTTTCTGTTTCACCTGCTCCCAGAACGACGCTTGGGTCGACGCAAATTCTATTGTACTAGCCTGTACATCGCGTCCCAGCACCCCTTGATCCATGGAGGTTCCGGCCCCCCATTCCCGTGTGCACCTCCCTCGGGGGGGCCCCGGCCCCTGTCTGCCTCCCTCGGGGGGCCCTAGCCCTCACCTCTCTCGGAGGGGCCCTGGCCCTTGTTTGCCTCCCTCGGGGGGGCCCTGGCCCCTGTTTGCCAGTCTCTGCCTGTTTTTTCCTTCTAAGAGCCGTTGTTGATGTATTGTCTAATGCCGATTGCGGTAACAGTTTTCCCCTCTCTGCCCTTTTTTAAATTGCATTTATACATGTGGTCATGAGTTGTGCGTTACTATTACTGTAATCCTGGGGAGGGGGTGGTTGTGGTGGGCTCTGCTCTCATCCCACGCCCCCCTGCTTGTGGCTTCAGCTCTGCTCTGTGAACTGCGTACTTCTCCAGCAAACCTTTCCTCCACCAATTTACGTTGTTCTCCTGATGCAATATGCATTTGTGCAACATGGAATGTGACTTATTTCCATAGCAAACATACTGACCTCTCAGCATTGCCCTTTAAAAAGTGTTTGCTAATGTTTTGATTTGTGTCCAAAATAGCTTAGTCCTGACCACTGATTGTGTAAGACCAATTGCATGTTTTCCACGGCGCAGTTGCTGGCTGCCGCATTTTGATTGGCCGCTGTGTTTCTGCCTTCCTCAGACTCTGAGTGGAGCGCAGGTGTGGTTTATTCCTGGTCCAAGCTGCTCACCTGGTCGCTCGCCAAACTGTCCGCCTTTGCTGTGAGTCGCTGGAGTATTCCCTGTTGACGTCGCAATCCTTTTGCGTAGTAGAGTAAATCGGAAGCATGAGGCGCATAGGTTTTTCTAGACAGTGATGAAAGCTGGTCCTGGCGCCCCCTTCTGGTGATGGACGCATCCCTGCTGCACAATCCCCCCCCACCATCCCCTGTTCGGCCATAAGCAGAATGCGGATAATGGCTTTTATGAATAATGGATGCAGACATCTTGCTCTGAGGCTTATTATGGGCTGCTGCTGCCAAGCCGTGCACGGCCTGGTGTCCTGCCTTAGCTGCTCCACGCTCCCGTCCCAAATGGCCCCCATGCCATTCTGGGGTCCCCCCCACCTTTGACCGTCTTTCTGATGCTGTGCCCTTCCTCCCGCAGGTCCATATGGTTGTGCTGGTGTTCAGCTCCTACCATGCCTCCCGCCATGACAGACACTCTGGACATTTGGGCGGCCAACTCCCAGCTCTCCAACGAGGACTATGTTGCCGTGGACTTCCTGCTCCCCACCGGCATTTACATCCAGATGGATGTGGCCCGGGAGGCAACCATGCAGCACATCAAACTGGTAGGTGGAGTGGGGGAGGGGGTGTTGGTTAATTGGGGGAGGGGGTGTTGGTGGGTGGGGTAGGGGGGTGTTTGTGAATGGGGGGAGGGTCCATTCGTGGGTGAGAGGGGGGCTTGGGTAGTGGCCCCTTTTTTTGTTTTAATCGTCAGTCATCGATAATCAAAGTAGCCGACTTTTTTTTTTTTTCCTCTCCGATGCTTCCAAACTCGACATTAACACGAAAGTGAAACGTTCCAAAAAACAAAGGAAGAAATATTTCTTGGTAGCTTTCGGAATGCCGTAGAATATGAATGTACGCACATGTGCCCTTCAAGGAATGCTTGTGGTTGGCCTGTCTCGATAAACAAAGTGCTTTCCGCGATGCGAGCGCGTTGAGCTGAGAGACGGGAACTGCTCTTTGAGAGAGTATGCCCGCCCCCCCCCCCCCCCCCGCCCCCCCCGCCCGCCCGCCCCCCGCCCCCCGCGCGCCCCGCCGCGCCGGCGCCGGGCGGCCGCGC